>SCDZ01000015.1:0-600000 GCA_004143845.1 Drosophila lacertosa | reverse complement strand
AAAAGCCTAAGCTTAACAGTATTTTTTTGTACATTTACATATCACACACACATACATACATAAACAAAAATGCCATTCAATTTATTAATATTATGTATGAGCATAAAGAGAGCGAATGGAAATGGCTTTGGCAATTGAAGCGTAAAATGTGCATTACTCATACGCCGCATATGCCGCATATATATTTGTATATACATTTATATATATTCATATATATTTGTGCCCCCCAGCTGACCTATGCCACTTTGTTATGCCTTTTACCTGCGCACAAACACATACACACGCACACACACATAAATTACACATTACGCATACGCCGGGTAAATTTATGCAAGCTAAAAGTAAATGTTTGGCAAATAAATTACGCGCGAAATTAGGGCTTTTGTATGCGAGCTCTAAGTGACTCGGCAATTGACTGCAAACTCAACTCGTTGCCAAAAAAACAAAGCCCCAGATTGATGGCCCGCAGGCAAAGTTAACTTGCAGCTTCCACCAGGCAGCTGGCTGGCAAGGAAGTGAGTTTGCGGAGGGCAGCCTCATTATGTAGTCGCCGAAAACATATTTTCGCATTCATCAGAAGGCAAAAGTTTTGCAGCTGACTGCCGACAGCCGACAGCCGACTACCAACTTCCTGGCACATAATTGAAGCACATCGCAGACTCATTTGTTACCGCATCCCCCCCCCTCGTATAATAATATTTCTGTTTGCTAGCGGGAAGCTGCACATTTGATTGCTTGCCCCCGTTTCTATATATAACATTTTGAGCTGCAGCGCAATTAGTGTGGCAGAGTTTGACAAAGTTTTCGAATTGTGTTTTTAGGCCAAGCAAAATGAGCAGCCGCCTTTAATAAAGGGTAAGCTCAAGTTGCATCTGCAACATGTAACGGTAAGTTACTCATAACTGAAAGTGAAGTCAACCCCAAGTCAGACTCTAGCTCAACTTGTCGTCCCTTCAAAACTTGAAAATCTCGCACGTTGCGTGCAACTAATTTAATTATTTCATTCAGCCGAGAGATGAAATATTCCACTGCAGACTTTTCGGTAAATCAGTGCAACAAGCCAGCCACGCCCACCGCCCCCATAGCGTCTGCTGCCACGCGCCACGACTGCAAAGCTTTTTTGAGCGTATAAATTTAATTAAATTAGTTTCAACTTGCGTAAGTCAAGCCTGTGCCATAAAAAATGAGCGAAAATTCATATTCCCATCGCATTGCCCTGGCGAGGGCTGTTCGGTGAGTACGGGGAGTGTCCCAAAAGTCACCACCCCCAAACGGCAATCGGAGTCACGTTTTGGGTCAGCCTGGCGATTCGTTGACGTTGATTCCACTTTATGATTATTATTAGAAGATTATGTTTGCCTAATTTCCACTTTTTTGCTGATGTCAGTCGAACCAAGCTACCATGGAGGATATTCTTTAAATACATCAGTCAAATAAATAGCTGCTGTGTGAATTATATGAAACTGTTATTTTTAAAAAAATAGTTTTTACTTTAATTAAGTAAATAATCTGAAGAAAATCTAAATCTAACTTTTTTTTAAACCTTTTACTTTAACTTTCATTTAAATCTGTGTTTTATGATTTAGTTCAAAGCAAAGGATATCAAGAATTAATGAATATCTTGAAATTACAATCTCAAAGCATGCACTTAAAATTGATGTTACCCAATCTTCCTTTTGCTTTATTTGCATATATTATAATTGGCTGATTTAGATCACACTAACCCACTGTAGTCGGTCCCTTTGTATCTCTGTTCGTCCTGTCGCGTGGCCCATTATGACAACTGTATGAGAGAGAGACGCAGGTGGGGGAAAGGTCAATGAAATTCACAGAAATAAAAACAGAAAGCAGAAAACTAATTAGCGTTAAATGAGGGTAAACTGCCAAATGCGTTTGACAGTTTCAGTTTGCTTCAGTTTCAGTAGCTAATGGCTGACAGTGGAAATTTTGAAATGCCACGAAGAGTGTTTGTCGCGACAATCAGACAGGTGAGCGAGGCAGGCTTAAAGCTGGGCAAGACTTAACCGGCGGTTGTTTGGTCTTGAGTGCAGACAAAGGCGACATTGAAACAAAACGCTTGGCAACCAGCAACCCCGAGTCTTGGCAAAGGGCTGCAAAGCCGGCTGAGGGATGGCAAGGGGTATGCATTAACCAAACAGCTGAGCCTTTGTGTTGACTCATTAACGCACAGAGAGCGAGCGAGAGAGAAAGTTACTTTCTCGAGCAGGCGTTTGATTTGGGGGGAGTAAAGAGTAAAGAGAGCAGAAATGAAACATCAGCCAGAAGCCAGCGAGTACACTAAGAGATAATTTTAAGCCAAGCTGATCATTTTAATAAAAGCATTAAATACGTATTTCAATACGTTATTTCTTATACCAAAAAATTTATATTTAGATCTTATATTTAGAAAAGTTGTTAGTTTTTCGTTCAGTGCACGTTCTTCATACCGTTTCAAGTGAAATAAATACCCCCAAAGTCATAAAAAGCAAACACAAAACAGCAGAAGCAACACCAACAGCAACAACAACAACAACAACTACCCTCAATGGGTGCCACGTCTGGCAGGCGACATCATCGTCTCCGTCGTCGTCGTCGTCCTGGTCGTCCTCGTCGCCACTCGAGTTGGCTTGAATGGTTTGGTTCTGTTTCTGGCTACGACACTGGCTCTGGTTATGTTTTTCTGCCAGCGCCTCGGCTCAATGTGTAGCAACAATTTTCATTTTCAACGCCAAAGCGACGGGCGCAAAAAACGCATAAAATTTTACGAGCCACGCCAGAGACTTGAAGCAACGACTCCCATGGCAAAAGTTTAGCTTTCGTGTTGGCCATAAAAAGCCTGGCGGGCTTTATGTACCAGAGCGTTCCTCCCCCCTCGAACGTATGCAGTTGATTTGGAGTTTGGAAAACTGAACGCTTCAATGGAGTTAGCGTCGAGGTTCATCGTGGGATTTGAGTCTGATGCTCTCTGCTCTGACAAAAAGGGTTAGGGTTAAGTTTAGCTGGTTTCGGGGCTTAGGCCAGTTCAGGGTGTTTAGAGCGCTTAGAAGCCTGTGTTCAGGTGATTTTTGCCATTCAGTTTTTATGTCTGTGGGCGTTTATTGAGTCGCTGCTTAGCTTACTTATTTGTTGAGCGCGTTAAAGTTTGGCCAAATGCCTTCGCAAGCTCTTTGGTGGCAATAACGGTAAGTGTGGCATTAGCCGCCTTGTTATGCAAAGAGATTGGAGCATCGTGAAATTAGCGGTAAATGAGGCTGCTTTGTGGCCCGCAACGCTGAACTGACACTAACAACTTTTTCAGCATCGCATTTACGTTCAATAGGCAGAACCCAAACGCGAGCAAATTGTCGGTGTTGGCAGCTGGGGGCCAGGAATGTTCGCTAACTGTAAACTGTGAAATGAGCAGCACGCGCTGCGAGTTTTCCGACCTAAATTGAGGTATTTTAAATGCTAAACAATTCCAAAAAATTAATAACCAGTTTCTTTCTTTAGAGTGTGGGTTGTAAGAAAATTTTAAAGTATTCAGTTAATTTTTTGAGAAGCGAATAGAAAGGTCTTTAGAAGTGTGCGAAGTTAACAGGGAAATTTGTTAATTTGAAGATTGTATGAAATGTGAAAATAGCATATTAGCAAATTGCTTTAATTAATTAGGAATATTTTAAATTTGGTTTTAAAATCAAGAATGTAAACTATTCTTGAGCTGAATTTATTTGATCCTAATTCCTTGTAAGGTTTTATATGTTAAATGTTAAACACAATAATTTTCTAAGAATCCAAAGTCCAAATCGAACCGAATTCATACCTATTTATATTTGATAATTTAAAACAGATTCAAGCCTTCGGTTTAAACTGATGGAGCACCAGGTTAGCTATGGATTCAAAACGTGTATTAAATATTTATTTAATGTCTTACAGACATGCTTAAGATAAACTTTATATTATGCTAATATTTAAATACCTTCTTTGCTGGCAATGTCAAATCATTTAAGAGCCATTTATTGAGCCTGATTTATTCACGAGTCAACCTATAGTTGTTAAATCGTGCATCAGAGTGGGAAACTTGTCGCTGGCCCGTTCGTTATTTATAATGTTGATTTTGCACAAGTTCCTTCTTCCACTTTGGCACCCATTGACACAATGGCGTGCCTTTTAACGGTTGCCAAAAGCTTACCTCAAATAAATGTGCACGGCGTAAGTTCCGTTAAACTTTAAGCATCCGCACACACACACACACACACACACGCAGCACGGGCGGAAGGCAAAAGAGCAAACAAAAAAGTAGCTGAAAAATTTAGCGCTATGTCAACACATTCACATTCCAACAGGCAGGACACAAAGGACCGCTGCAACGAGTTGAGCCAACATCTTTGTGCTGTCGCTTTCAATGTCAATTGCCAAAAAAAAAAAAAAGAAAGGAGCAGAAAGAAAGGAAATATGTACAACGTTTGCTGTGACTCAAATGGTACTATCTGCGTGGTTGGGGCACAATCCATCACACGAAAGTCACTGAAGTGAGGACGCTGTAGAATTAAGGCGTGTGTCCGAGTCCTGCCAAAGGACAAGCGGGTCACAAGTCACGTGTGGAGGAACCAACTGGCCAAGCTCCTTGTAATTTGTGCCGTAACAAGTTAACACCCGCAGCTAGCAGACTCAGTTAAGAAGACAGCCAACAACTAACAATTTTGTATAAAAAAGAAAACAAAAAAAAAAGGAAAAAATAGAAAATTTTGCAAACTTTTCATGTTAGTTTGCTGCAGCATACAAATTATTTTGGCCAAAAAAACTTTTGCACAGCTCAAAACTATTTTAAAAAACTTTCAGACAGCATTCAGCTGCTTACTTCGAAGCGACCGCCGCACCGCCGAACCACCGCACCACCACATTAATAGCAGAGATTGTCTTGCTCAGTGAGCTCGGCAATATGTTGATAAATTAAGACGCAGCCCACAGGCCACAAATCATTGAATTGAACCGCACTGCGACGTGGCAGCTGCTCCTCCAAACCACTCCGTCCCCTCCATTCCATCCAATCTTCATTTGCCTGCGCCGTCCTAGCTCCAGCTCAATCCAAATATGAAATCGATTTTGCCATAGGCGAATCTGCCACATGTGGTTTTGTGTGGCGCCTAAACAAGGCTTCAGTTTCGCTGTGGGAGCCTCTACTCAAAATATATCTTTTGTAATACAATTTCTTGGCATTTTCTTTTTGCCGCGTCTGTGGCGCAGTTGTCGTCTTGAATTTTAATAAAGTTGCGTCCATGACTGTAGGGGCTAAAGGGTTTGGGCCACTCCCACTCGAACATTGTCAAAAAGTTGTCGCTAACAATTTTATCAATAAAATTTATGATGTCTGCGACGGAGCCCCAAAGCTGGCTACAATTATTACAGATTATTCAAATACTCTTCTTAAGTTGAATGGAAGATATGGGAATAACAATAAGCTAAAGATAAGAAACATATTAAAAAATATTATAAGCTTAAGAATAAACTACCTCTTAGTCAGTTTTGTACAAGAAAAAAAAGAAAAACTTTAATAAATTTAAAATTTTTTTTAAGATAAAAGTTAACTTTTTTAACTTTCTATTTAACTTTATAGAAATTACCACGAAATACATTTTAAGCTGACTTTGGCTTCTTTAATTGTTTTGTGTTTGCATCGCAATTACATAAAGATTGCAAGTTTTGGTTTAATTGAAAGCCAAATGCAGTTGCCGAAATCATTTTAGTTATTTATGCAACGCCAACAACTCGCTTAGTCTGAGGTGAAGACGCCGATGAAGACGAAGGCGCAGGGAACAGGCGCCCACTTAGGGGCAAGTGGCGCGTCTAACCGCGAAGAAGGGGGGCTTAAAAAGTTTTATGCCATTTGCATGGCCAACAAAATCTGCCACTGAGCTGGCAACTGAGGAGCAACTGTAGCAGCAGCTACCCACCTGCCACAGTATGTGCGTCCTCCGGGTCTGTCGCGACTTACCAAGTTGCATAATACATAATTTTGTTTTTCTTTTCAGTGTGTGCTCGTTTATTTTCTTCTACTTCTTCTTGTTTTTTATTTGTTGTTGCTGTTGATGTTGTTTTGTATGTCCTATGTGGCACAACAGCTTCGCGTCTTTAGCGTGCATCGTCTACAATGTGGAAACTCTTGGTTGCATTCATATTTTCACACCCTTTAGGATTATTTCGTGCATGGCATGGCCGCGTGTGCGGCTCAAGAGCGCTGCAGGAGCGCTGCTCCTGTTACAATTTCTACTGCAGACGTTGTTTTAATACCCTGCACAGCAAGCGTTGAGGATATGCCAAACTAAGGCATTCGCAAAGTTATCTTTCTGCGCCTTCAACTTAAACACTGCCTGCTAATGTAATTAACAGCGCGCTGTTATCCAACAGTTTTTAAAACAGATCGCGCTGTTATTCAACAACTTGTTAACAGAGCATGCTGTTATCCAACATTTTACTAACAAAGCATGTAAGGATCCATTTTTGTTGTGAATTTTGTAGGATATCTAAGGCTTGATCAAATCAACTAAAAGAGTTTTGACTTGCAATTCATTTGTGCATCTCTGCAGCTTTTTTTAAAGCAATTTAAATTAACAGCAATGGCGTCCTACGTGTGGTTAAATGTGCGGATGTGTGAGTGCGTGTGTTTGCTTATGCCTCATGGCCTGTGACTTCAGTGTGGCAGGACAGGACGCTGCCGTCAGGACTGCGACGGCATGGCGACTGCTCGACGTGCAATTGGAATGCAATTTGTTATGGAAGTTAAGTCTCCACTTGTCAGTTAAGTTTACGCTTGGCTGTTTGACTGTTGTCGCATGTTGCCCATGTTGCCCATGTTGCCCATGTTGCCCGTGTGGCCCATGAGGCACATGTCCTCGCTGCAGGCTTCCTGACTGCCATGTTGACTTGCGGCTGATGCGAACGCTGTGTAGTTAAAAATAATTAAAGTCTTTAAATATTTAAATTAATTTGCAGTGCTGCACAAAATGAATATTGTCACGTTAATTGGCCCCAGACGCAATTCTCTGCAGCATAACGAGGCGTATGCGTTGTATTTTTTGGAATATATTAAAACAGCCACCAACAAAAAACAAATGAACAATTAAAAACTTGCATATATGGCTGTTCAAATTAAAAATATATTTAATTTGTGGGCACATAAAACAAAACGATCCGGTTTTATAGGGGCAACTTATAAGGCTTAAAGCTCTTCGTTTACCAAACTTGTTTTTAGGACAGAATTATAAATTTATACAATATATATATATATTCTAATATAATTCCAGCTTAATTTTTTATCAAATCACCATATATTTTTTTTTTATTTAAAATATTTATATATGAAATCTAAAAATTCTAAAAGAATTCTTTGTTCTTCTCTTCTATTAATTATTATCCGTTAAAAATATTAAATGTTAATAATATTAAATATTAGCAAAAACGAAGATATATTTTGCTGTCGCTGATCGGTCGCTTCTGGCACTTTCAATCATTACAAAAACAAAACATTGGAAATATCTGTGTAATCGCCACACGCCACATTTTGAACACAACTTTTGGGGCTTGTAAATCGATGGCGCCGATGCCAGCTGGAAATGTGACGCTGCTGGAGCCCGGCTCCCCTTTTTAGCGAGGGTGGACGTTATTTTGACATATAGCAAGGGCTTAGGCCAAGCAGAGGGAACTAATGGAGCTGAAGGCCAAGGCATAGTTAAGTACAACAGCAGCTAAATACAGGACCTAAAATTATGCTACACACACTCATAAGCAGACGATTTACATGCAGCAAAAATGTTGATTAGAAAATTAATTAAGGTTTTTACGATGCCGCCAGCTTTATGAGAGTCGAGCCGTTGAGCCAAAAATGAGACCAAGTTGAGTCGTCAGGCTTTCATGCTCCGAAAAACTTTCGCTCGGCGAATTTACGACATTTTTATGGCGCGCTGCCATGCGAGGGCGGCTCGTAAAAACTGCGTACAACTTTTGGCCCTGGCAATTGATAAGCCAGCGAGTGCTTTGCCGCTGTCAGCCCTCCCCCCCCCTCCTCTTCCACCCGGTGGCTGCCTTGGAAATGATTCAGCGCGTCTTCCTGCTTCCTGGGCGCATATGCAGATGAGTTTGTCATAAAATTCCAAGTGAATTTCGCTCAATAAATAAATTGTGCGCCCAATGTGCGAAGCCTTTCCTTTCAGTGGGCGTGTCGGCGCCCAACGTTTTTATAGCACTTTTTACAACGCTGCGATGGGAGTATTCAGTGCCCAGAAAAATGAAAAAAATAATGTTTATAAATCATATAAAATGAAATGAAAATATTTTTTAAATTTATGATAAATACAAATAAGTATTTTGTGTGCTATAAGTTTTCGTTGTACTGTGCTAAAAAGGTGTAAAGAGTAAAAGGACTTCGTAGAACAGGGAAGAGTATAAATACCCTCTTATTCTTACCCAGTCGATAGCAGCAGAAGGCAACCCCCTCGCAGCACAACAAACTCGTTCTAAAGGGGAGTTACCCCGATTGCATTGCACAATGGCAACTTGACGAAATCATTATTTCGCCCCGACATTTATTGATGCCATAAACTTGAAGATTTATGCGTGCAACGCGAACGCAACCGCACACACCCCCCCTGGCGTGTTGCACATTGCAGGGTACCGCAGTGCCAGCGGCAATCCACAATGCTAAGCCCTCGCAACCACACACACAAAACCCACCCGGGCCCAGATATAAACCCACTGAATGGGCAGTGGCAGCTCCGATTCACGACGCTACGTGGCCATGTCAAATTTTTTGGCATATTGCAGCACAGTGGGACGCATTTGGCTCTACTATATGTATATATAGCACAGTGTTTCCTGCGTGCCCGATAAGTCGCATTACGTTCGCCCTTCTCAAGCACACACACCCACATAAAACAGCGTGTTAATTTATTTAAATTGACTACGTGCAAAGTTTGCTCGCTTGCGTCTTCTGCTACGGTCCCACCCAGGCTCCCCAAACCGCCCATGCAGTGGCACAGGACGTTTGGCAGTTGGGGCTGTCTCAATGTTTGCACAAATTTCACATTTTACTGCGCTTCGTCGACTCCGTTGTCGTTTTGTCTTCGAATGCAAACCAATTTACAAACGTCTCTGGAATATGTAGCTGAGATTTAAGCGAACATAGCCGACACATTCTACGCGCTACTATGTAGATATTTTAAATGGAATACAGTCGAGATTCAACGAGTGCTTGTGACTGTGTAGATTATAATAGCTCACCTCTTAACAAGCCTATTTATATACTTGATGGGTCTGGAAAACCAGGTTGATTAGGTTGCTACGAAAAAAGGCATTTGGTTTTATATAGAAAATTTCTTTTGGCCGCGACTTTTAGCTATTGTACCCAATTAAATTCTCAAGTTGCATATAATACATCAATCTACCCCATGAACTGCGATAAAGCGCAGCTGGCAACGCGCGCGCATAAAAACTCATTTGAAAGAGTGGCTCGTCTCCGACTCCGACTCCGACTGCGACTGCGACTGCGACTCTGTGGCTGTGGCTGGACGATGACGTGCAGCAAAGACAACATTTGGTTCCAGTTGGGGGTTGAGCGAGCATTGGGGATTGGGTGCTGGGTGTTGGAGCGTGCGTTCAAGTGCACATTGCCCGTGGGGCGGTATGCACGAGCACAGCTGCTGCTGCTGCTCCGACTACGGCTACTGTTCCCCAGGCTGTCCTGGCAACAATTCGCGTGTCAACAATAAGCGCAATAACTTAAGTTGCATTCAATGGTTGAGCGGCAGCGTTCCGAACAGCCAATGACGAGCGTTGAATGCATCCAGGTGCTGGTGCTAGCTGCCAGCTGTGTTGTGCCTGGCTCCTGTCAACTAATTAACTGGCAAATGAATTTCAACAGCAGTCGAATGAAGGCCCAGAGATGGGTAAACAAGCAGTGTCCACTTGTGCTGCAGCAACTCCTGCAGCTTCTTCGCTTGCTGCTGCTGCTGCTCCAATGAAGTGGCGTGCGCTTCGTCACGCAGTACAGCTCCAGTGCGCCACATGCCCAGTGGCAGTTTGTCAGTTTAAGTTATTCATGGCGTTGGCTAGCGAGGGCCCCTAACCGTAGCTGCAGCCCCCTCCGGATAAATGGGTTCTGGAGCTGCCAACAAAAATACTAAAGAGCTTCTCATTCAGAATCTTTTAATGCTTTGGTTGTGGTATATTCATTTAAACAGTCTTAGCGGATGCTACTTTTGCTTATTACTTTTTGTTTTTGTTTATCATCCATAGCTTTAACAAGTGTATTTCGTTAAAAAATCAAATCAATCAATTGAATAAATAGAAACCTATATCGTATAATTATCAACTAAATTGAGCAAAATTATAAATTTACAGCAATTTTAGCTAGTCTGATTCACTGAGTATATAATATATATATATATACATAAGCATACATACATGTACATAAATATAGATAGTTATGTATATAACTTGTATATACCAATCACAAAACTTTTGATCTACAAATTAAGCAAAAAATATACTAAAGAATGGAAACTAAAAAATTAAATTTACAAGTTAATTGCTTATATAAACAATAAATTTTGAATGCGCACTTGAACCTACATACATATTTCTTGTGACTAGATTTCATAATAGTGGGCGCAAAAATCTGCTGGCCGCGCCTAAAAGCATGCTGAATACACTGCGCCTAAGTAAGGCGATTGTTTTTGAGAAAACTGGCCAACAACAGCAGTGCAAAGGATGTGGTCAAGAACACGCTGCCCGGTATGGAGCGACGTATCGGTAAGTTGGGATCACGCTCGCGTTGGGCAAACAGCTCCACATCCGCCTCATAAGTCTCATAATTGTTCCAATGCAGACACTTCTTAACCGCATAGTCCCAACGACGATAAAGCAGTTCACGACCTGCAGAATAAATAAATTAATAAATTAAGCAAATATGCCTTTGGACTACATACGATTTTGAGTTGTTGTGGGCGAGAAGACATCAGTGGGTGGTGCGTACATACGCGTTGCATATGGTAACGATACAACGCGCATGGTGACGCCAGCAGCTATCATGGCGCCCATGGCAGCGGGCGATGTTGTCTGCGGACGTTCCAGCATTCCTCCTATAATGTCTGCAATAAACTGCACCAGATGACTGTCCTCCGAATAGTCGCCGCCAAACGTCAAGACGGATTGCATGCAAGCCGGATCCCAGTTGGGTGTATCTCGCTTAAAGGCTTGAAGCACCTCGTAAATCTGGAAACCAGTTGCCTCGTATGCGGCCTGTGTTATGTTTTCCGCCGTCGTTTGACTTGTCAGACCCAGTATGATACCCCGTGCATCGTAGCGCCAATAGGGCGCATACAGGCCGTGAAAAGCGGGAACAAAGGTTATCTCCGAACGTTTTGCAGCTATTCCACACTCCGCATTCAACATGCTCGAGGAGCACGACGAGGAGATCATTGAGCTCTCGCCCAAAAATGTGTTCAGTGATTCCACAACATTATCATTGGAATTGATTTCCGTATTTATACGCAGTCCCTGGCGCAGCCAGTTGACTGTGGAGCCGGCGTTGGAAATGGCTCCTTCGAGCGTAAAATGGGTTACTGCTGAGGGTCCCAATTTGTGCGCTATGCCTGTTATCAACCCATTATCCGACTCGACCCTCTGTTGTGCGGTGTTCAACAGCACAAAGCAGCTGTCGTCGAGCGTACAAACATTCTGTCCCGCCTTGACGCAGAGTTGACCCAGCAACGCAGCCGGCTGCTCGCCCATTACGCCTGCAATGGGTACACCCAACAAAGGACCTTCTACAATATACCCGAAGATCTCTGAATTGGAACGAATGCGCGGCAGTATTCCCATTGGCAGTTTAAAAAATTTGCACAGCTTTGTGTCCCACTGTTGTGTGGCGACGTTCATCAGCGATGTGTAGTGCGCGTTGGTTACGTCCGTTGAATGAACGCCCACATCAACGCCACCAGTTAAGTTCTAAACCAAATATACATAACATTTATAATACACTTTGATTGCGCTTTTTAAACTATTCACTCACCCATATCAGCCAGGAATCCAGTGTTCCGAATAAGCACTGGTCCTCCTCAATGGCCTTGCCAACTGCCGGCACATGCTCCAGCAGCCACTTGATCTTCAAGGCGCTAAAGCAGCTACTCAACGGCAGGCCGCTGCGATAGCGCAAATAATTCACATTTCGCTTAACATTGTGAAGCAGGGATTTGAGCAGCGGCGTACAACGGCAATCTGACCACCCAATGGCATTGTGCAAGGGCTGACCCGTAAGCTTGTTCCAGAGCACAGTGGTACCGCGCTGATTAGCAATGCCCACAGCAATGATGTCATGCGTACTTATTTCCAATATCACTAGGTTTTTATAGGCAGTCTACACACACACAAATGCAGGCATATGGGGGTTATGGGGTTACACTTAAGATGATATAATCGAAAAACTTTTGCGTTACGCACCTCAATGCACTCCTGCATATGTTTCCATATCTCTGCGGGATCGTACTCCAGCCAGCCGGCATTATGGACTATCTGTCGCAGTTTCAGTTCGTGATAGGCCAGCACTTCGGCATTTTTCGTTGAATAAATCTATGGAAATAGATATTGAGTCAGCGTGCGTGTGTGCGTGTTGTGTGTGTGTTTATGTGTATTGGTTAGACGAAGTTGTGTTGTGTGTGTTTTGTTTTTGGCTTTTGGACTCTTACCAGAAAGCGGCAGTGAGTGGTGCTCACGTATGCAACGCCAATGAGTGCTCCAAATCTACCATACCGGCCGTCATTCATATTTTGCTGCAATTTGTTGCAAACAAGCACGTGCCGTTTCTTCTAAGCGGGACGCGCGCGATTTGCGTCGCTCACAAAGCCGCTGGGAAATTCCTCTTAATATAATGTCGTAACCACACCTACGCCTGGCTGACATCGACCACCAGCCGCCCGAAAATCAATTCCCTTGTGTGCACAATTAAATATGATGCATAATTTGATGAAATCAAGCGAGATTTTTAAACAACTCATTGATTGTTATTTAAGCAGCGGTACGCCAGTGTGACCGCAGTCGGAAACCAATTTAATACTTAAAAACCTACTGTCAATAATTCAAATTAACGAAAAAATACCAAACGAAATATTTTTAACGTACTTACGATTAATATGATACAATAATTAAATTTTATTAATCATAAAGGTAAATAAATAATTTTAATAATTTATATAATGAAAATAAATAAGAATTTTTTAAATCAAACAATTATAGAAAAATGTAAAAATTATAAAAATAAAATATAGATTTGTTTATATGACTCATCTTAAATAACAAATAAATAAAACCAATATACTCGACTCACAGAGTGAATCAAAATAAAACAATTTTTTTATAAGCGGTGTTTTATTGGAGTTAGCTCATTTGTCAACATAGATTTGTAACTTATTTATTTTCTGAGTTACGTAATCGCTTCAAAATGTTGCTCTACAATACAGGTTTTACTTGTTCAAATTTGTATTAAAAAATGTTGTTTGAAAACTCCAAAACTTAAAGTTAATTAAAGTTAATTTTAATGTATAAAACCCAGCTCTATATATACTCCATAATGTCGTTTATATATTTTATATATATAAAATCATGCTATGAATATTAAAGGCTGCAAGGTATAAAAGGGCCTCGTAATGCATATCATGCAGAATTTTTCAGTAAACTGGATTTTTTACACTTAACGATTAGATTTAAAATTAAGGAATACAAATTTTTACCATGCTACCTTTTCTTGAAGGCACGGGGTATAAAAATGCCAAGTAATGCACAACATGCAAAAATAAACAATATAAGACTATAGTATTAACAATATAAGAGCAGACTCGCCTTTATATTCAAAATAACAGACAGTTAAACTGCTGTGTTTAACATACTTTTTTTAACATATATTTATAATGATGCTATCCATTTTTAAGCCCACACTGTATAAAAATGCTTTGTAATGCACAACATGCAGAAATGCCGAGTATAAGACGACGATCATAACAGTATAAGAGCGGACGCGGTCAACAACAACATGCAGTATGCTAACTACAATCTTATCTTGTGCTTTTTCCAGTCCAACATTATAAGCGAGCGAAAATACAATTTGTTCGTTAGTCGCGCTCCATAAGCAAACCAGTTTAGTGATCTGTTTTTATTATAATTCTCAAATGGTCTGTGGCTGTCTTGTGATCATCGCTTTGAGCGTTCTCGCCCACTGGCTATTTAAAATCAACAAGGAATATTACATTCTCTCGTTCTTTGCGCGGCGAGTTCGCACCAAGGATGGCCGTCCCGTAGAGAGCATTGCGCCCATACCCAAGGGAAGCACAATCTTTGGAAATTGCTTTGATCTATATGGAAAAGACGATGGTAAGCAGACTGTGTTTCTACCCTTTACCCATTGCTAGCGAGGTTTATGGGCCCTCAGCCAGGTCCCTTCATTTATTTGTTTGTTCCGATTATAGACGATCGTATATTATATATAAAAAAAGTTCTATATGTTGCCCCATTTAATAAATGTTAAATAATATCGAAATGGTTACACAAAGCATTTCAGAAAATTTAAAAGCTATATTCTTCAAATTGTAATAAAAATGTAATAAAAAGATTAAGTTCTATTAAGTAATGTGCATAGCTGTGGGCGTCTATTTGCCTCTGTGTGTGTGTTTGTGTGTAAACTGGTGTATAAAAAGATTTTCGGACTTGATTGTAGGCTTACGGTATCTTCTAGTCGAGCACACCGGGCTTGATTTCTTAAATGAAAAACTGTTGTGATTTAAAAACTTTTGGTTTTCGTTTTTCAGCCGGTGTTTTTCAGCACTCCCGTAATTTGGCCAAAAAGATGGGTACCAGCTATTTGGCTTATAACATGGCCACACCCATTTATAACGTTATCGATCCTGATACCGTCGAATTCGTCTTGAACAATACAAATCTGATCAACAAGGGAATGGTTTATGATTTTATGCAACCAGCCCTGCGCACTGGAATTCTGACGGCCACGGGTAAGTCAAGCTAGAATTAAAAAAAGCTTGTTTTCCACCCTGAAATGTTTGAAGGTAAAAAGTGGCATCCACGACGCAAGATGATAACTCCCACATTCCATTTCAATATACTGAATCATTTTGAGGAAATCTTCAAGTAAGTTGTGCTTAGATTCATATAAATATATATGCAACAGCAAACTGAGATTTACCCTTTGTCCAAAAAAGAGCGGAGAGCAAAAAGCTTGTGCAGCAATTTGCAGACAAGCCAGAGAGCGTTATGTCGGTAACGGAGCTAATACCCAGATTTACGCTCAACAGCATTTGTGGTAGGTTCAAGTCAAATTGAAAAGGATAAAATGTAATTGTGAATACTCTGCAGAGACTGCCATGGGCGTCAATTTGGATGATATGATGGAGAGGGGCGACCGTTATCGTCAGAGCATAAAAATGATTGAAAAGTGTTTTATTAATCGCGTCAGTAATCCACTGTACTACAACAATACGATGTACAAACTGTTCGCGGCCAGCAAGGATGCGCCGTTCCTGAAGGAAGTGCATGAGTTCTCCAGCGACATCATCGCCAAGCGTCGCCTCATCTTGGAAAAGGAACTGACCGAAAGGCGCAGCAATCAATTGGCCGACGATGACATGTGCGTATATAAATGATAACTAATAACTATATTTTATCTATTTGCCGCTTCAAACTAAAGTTACGTCAACAAGAAACGACGCTTCGCCATGCTGGACACGCTTATCTGCGCCGAGAAGGATGGCCTGATCGATCATGAGGGCATCTGCGAGGAGGTGGACACCCTAATGTTTGGTGGCTTCGACACAACATCTATGAGCTTGATATTTGCCCTTATGAACTTGTCATTGTACGCGGACATGCAGGAGCTGTGTTATCAGGAGATTTTGGAGCACATCGATGGTTTGAAGAAATGCATAAGGTAATATGAGTTATTTTAAGTTCAACGATCTTCCTGTTCACAGATGATTTGGACAGCTTGGACATTAATAAAATGGCCAATTTGAAGTATTTGGAGCGCTTCATTAAGGAAACAATTCGCATGTACCCGCCAGTTCCCATTATGGGTCGCCAAACACTATGCGAAACCGAATTGCCCAATGGCCTCATCCTGCCACCCCGCACACAAATCGTCACGCACATATTCGACTTGCATCGCAATCCCGAACACTGGAATTTACCAAATCAATTTGATCCCGATCGTTTCTTGCCAGAAAACAGCAAAGATCGGCACACATTTGCATATATACCATTTAGTGCCGGCCAGCGCAATTGTGTTGGTAAGATGAATATTAAACTTTCTTAATTTTTCAATAAAAAACCCATTGATTATTGTTCTTTTAGGTCAAAAGTACGCCATGGTGGAAATTAAAACGCTTTTAATCTATATTTTAAAGAATTTTAAGGTATTGCCACTCTTTGACCTTAAGGACCTTATTCTTAATAGTGGTATAACTATAGGTGTAAAAAATAACATTAAGGTGAAGCTTGTATTACGTAATTAAATAATAATAAAACTGTGAGCAAAAATTTAAAATTTTTATTTAGATAGCAAATGTAATCAAAATATATAAAAGTCAACCGAAATATACTAGCGTATATCAAAGAAGTATTTAAATACTGCAGAACGCAACTCGAGTTGGCAGTTTTGTGCGTAATCAACAACGTTGGCAGCACCATTTATCAGTGAGAGTGCGCAGAGCGCGTAAAACAAAACTGAAAAAACAGAGCAACACAGAAGACATCGCAACGCACGCAACGGTGTTTTTACAATTTACTATACAAAAAATTAGAGTAGCCATTGATATTACTGCGCAATTGTGAGTGTTAATCAATGCAAAGAACAGGCGCTGTTATTAACAGCCGAAATCAGCATAAGCAAAATTGCTGCTTCTGCTTCAAACGTAAACAAATACAAATCTATTGTGGCTTCTCGAAGTGGCAAAAAAAAATCAAAACGCAGCATGATAAAAAGAGAAATGCAGCGATATTATGCAGAACGTGAGACAACAGGACCCGAGTTCGGTAAGAAAGTCCTTTTGTGTGAACACAAATATAGAAAATTGAATAGTGCAGAATCAACCCCCAACAACAACAGCGCTCACAGCAGTCTTCCCCTAATACAGAAGACAGCCTAAGGGTTGCTGCTGCTGCTGTTGTTGTTGTTGCTGTTGTTCTTGCTTTTGCTTCAGCTGCGAAGAACGTAGAAATGAAAATAAACTGCGACACATATTTTAACGATTTTTCACAAAACACCACAGACGATCGGCTTATAAAATTGGTGCGCTCCAATCCTGCCATCTACGACGTGAGCCATCCGCACTATCGCCGCAATCCGGTCAGAGTGGACATATGGGATCGCATAGCCAACGAGCTGGGGGCGTCATGTAAGTAAAATGGCTTAACCAAATATTAAAAATGCTAAACTTAAGTTAATATCGCATTGGTAAAAGGCAACTAAACTGTTGCTTTCAGTTTAAGTGTTATATTTTTACAATATCAGCAATATCACATGTCGAGTTTTATTTATTTACCAACCCCTATTACAGCACGATTTTTGCAAACAAAATGGAAGAACATACGCTACAATTATCTGCAGGAGATTAAGGCACTAGAAACGGGACAGGTAAATCCGAATGTGCGCAAGCGACGCTTCACCGAGGATCTATCATTTTTACAAAACACCGCACAAACGTACAATGTAAGAAAGGCCCAAGCCTATATAGCTCAGACCAATACCTCAAATAACAATGGTGGAAGCAGTGACAACGACAGCAATAGTTTTCTGTATCCAGATCCGGAGCACTTGCGTATAGATCTAACGGATAACTATGATATTATTGAGCTGGATGATAACAGTGAGGATGGCTCGACACATTTGGGTGGTCACAGTGATAATGAAATTGTGCCTGAGCTGATGGTCATGGAGCCAAAGCCGGATGTCACCTTGCAACAATCAGCAGATGTCAATGGCAACGGTAGCAGCAACAGCCACAACAATACGCAAGTTAGCTCTCCGGCCTCCTCACCGCTGCTTATGCCCATGGTGGTCATGGGCAACGGCGATGAGTTGTCAAATCAGGACATGAAACAACAACAAAATGTAGACATCAAATCGCAATACCACAATCTGGACTGCAAATCCGATCAACAATACAGAAACAACTCGGCACTTTCCAATGGCGAGGTGACCATTGAGCCGATTTACAAACCACAACTTACAAGACGAAGTGCACCCGGGAAAGACATTATGGCGAATGCGGCCAAGCGGAAGGCAATGGCTGCACCTCTGCCCAGATTAGCACCCATCAACGATCCAATTGAGCTGTATTGTCTCTCGCTGGTGGACACACTGCGCTGCATGCCCAGATCGGAGCGGGAACGCGTCAAGTTCGAATTTGCGAATATTTTGAAAGACGCCAAGTACAAGGACGAGGCATAATCTTATTTAAAATCTATCTGTTTCTCGGGTATTTACGCATACGAACAAATCTAAGTCACATTAAATGTATTATTTTTACATTATATATGCAAATTATCTAGCATTTTCTAAGACGCTATTTAGACTAAGCTTTAAGTAAATACTTTTGAATTTAGTTTTTTTTACCATTATGTGTTGTATGTCCATATCTATTCAGTTGTATCAACAATTTAAAATAAATTATAAACACCCATTCATAAACGTATTTTTAATTTCATGTTACATACTGAAAGTTTCGCCTGTATTCAAAAAACTAACTTTAGAAAATTTTCAGACTGGTATTCAGATTTAGGAGGGATTGGCAAAGATCATGTATATAAAACCAGATCAATAAAATATCATTGCATGCTGATATTACAAATATTAAAAAAAGACTTTGTTTTATTGTTTGCAGCCCAAACGGTTTCGAAATTTATTTATATTTCGCATAAGAATAGTTGTATTTAAGGTATTTATGGTGTATATCTTGTAGTCAAAATGTTAAAGTTCCTAATCTAGTTGAATATACCTTGTATATTTTATGTTCGTTATAGTTGCTATTATTATTATATGCATATTCCCAAATATTATATATTTATATTTGTATCAATTCGATTAAAACTAAAATTAATTTGTTTTTATTTTCTCCAATATAAAAAATCTACATCTGTAGTCTTTTACAAACTCGTTTTAGAGCTTCAATTTCTTAAAATTCGAAATTACAAAAAAAAATTAACGTCAAGTTCAACAGAAAATCAAATTCTATATATTTAATATATAGTGCGTAAGGCGTACATGAATAGGATTAATAAATAGTTGTGTTAGATTTTTTTACAAAAGAAAACCACTAAGAACTATTAGAAAAAGCTGAAAACTATGATTGGTTAAATAAAACAAAAATTAAACGACTGTCTCTAAACTATAAACTAAAATCATATATATGTAATTGTATTTTTATATAAAATAAAATATAGTTAACGCTTTTGTTCGCCCGTCTTGTGTCTGAGCTGCTTCTATTACTACTACTTATTATAATCTACGTTCATCTACAAATCATGGCGCGGCGTGTTAAGAACGGAGGTCTGGGTCTGCAGTTGACGACCATTGGCGGTTTCCTGGCCACCCTTGTTGCTATCGTCTGTGTCCAAAATGTCAGAGAGATCATACATATTGGGCTGATAGGCCATTAGTTCAGAGCCACTGTTCGCTGAAAATTGTAATAAGAAAAATGCTGAAATCAAATTTAAATAGAGCGGCTTGACTACACACCTTTCTTATCGCCGCCCATGCTGTCATTTAAAAAGGACAGGCCATAGTTATCTAACACATCCGAATCGTTAAAGAGCTGTAAGCACAAATTAAATAAAATATTTTTAAGTTTAATTATTTACTTTCGCTTTGGTAGCTGTTAAATCAATTGAAAGCGCTGGCATATCAAAACTAATGACGCACCGCGCTGACCTTCAGTAGCAATTCCTCGTCGGTCAGCTGCAAAAGGGGCATCCTGCCAGCATTGCCCTTCGGTGCAGCCTGAACATGCACATAGAATAGAATATACGTATAAATATGTTAAGAACCGATTGCAAAAACAATTAACGGACACACGGACAGCCCAACGAAAATATTTGTAAGCAACTAAAGCTACTCTAACTAGATTGATACTTACGCCCAATAGCATGTTCTGATCAATAGAAACGCCCTCGCCGCGCAGTAAATCCTTGAGTGTGTCTAGCTCATCTTGCATATTATCCAAATGTCCGTTGACCTCCTCACTACAACAACAACAAGTAACAGGACAATTGTTAGTTTTAGCTACTAATTCGCCACTAAGCGATTTGGGCTTAGTTAACGAAAGAACACTCAACTGTGTCTCGTTTCCATTGTCGCCAGTGTATTTGGCTACGGTCATTGGCTGTTGCTGCTGCTGTTGTTGCTGTTGTAGTTGTTGCTGCTGCTGTTGTTTTTGCTGCTTCTGCTGTTGTTCACCGTTGATATCCTTTACAGCAGCTGCCGCTTTTGAAGTGGAGGCCAAATTCGCATCGGTTAGCAAAGGGTTCTCACTGTTGTTGCTACTAGACAAATCAAAGCTGATCGGCACACTGGCAAATTTGCCGCTGTTCACTGTGGAGCGTCCAAACTGCTGTTGCTGATCCAGCTTGGCAGCTTGTTGGTCTATGCCAGTGCTGGACATCATTGAATCATCCTGCAAAGCACAAAAATTATCTTTAATAACAATTCCTATCTTAATTATTTTAAGTTATAGCTTACTTCAAAAATGTCTGTTGGCATATCGTTGCTTATAAAGTTGACATTGAATAGATCCGTATCAGTGGACTCGGGCTGCTCCAATATGACGGGCATGCTACCGCCTGTTACGTTGCTCAGCTCCGGCTCCGTCTTAACCAGCACCGGCTGCGGCATGACAGATACCTGTGGCTGCTCCTTGGTCTGTGATCGCGTTCGTGAGACCTTCGGTGCCATTTCCAAGTCCACCTGAGCAATAATGTCTGCATTGCGCCGTTGTTTGTTCTTCTCCTTAAGTAGTTGGCGATTGCGCGCCTCCTGCTCGCGCACCATAGGCGTGGTGAGCACATTTATCTGCTCGTCGCTATTGTAAAGACTGCTAGGACTGGACTGCAAGTGCTGCTCCTGGACATGCGAATCGGGTGCCTCGGTGACTGTGTACAGCACTTGTTGGCCACCACCAGGTGAGCGAGCCTGATTAGTTGCAGCAACTTCAATACCGCTGTTTAATAGCTGAGAAGCAATGAAATCTTCGGCGCTCTGATTCGAGTAATCGTAATTTTGCGAACTGGTGATGCTCATGTTGGAGCGTGGTCGCTCCACGGCCAGAGGCGAGACGCTTTCCCCATCATACTGCTTAGCGTAGGGACTATGTGGGTTCATTACCTCTTCGAGCAACTCCTCGCTAAGCTCGTGTATAACGGGGCCGCCTTCGCTTTCCGATTCACTAGCGTTGCGCTTGCGCGCATTCTCCGGTGTATCGTTGATCATCAACTGCATGTGGCGTTTGACGCCGGACATGTTGCGCGATGGCTGCACTATTGAGATTAGAAACTGTATTAGTTTGTTCACAATCTGCTGCTGTTTGGCGTGTTTCTGCCGCAACGATGCTATCTCGCGCCACAAAGCCTCGTTCTCCTGCTTCATCACCGAGAAACGCGAGTCCAAATTGTCCTGGCGGCCGCGCATAGCCTTAACATCGCTGAGCACCTTGGAGACGGTCTCCTGCTTCAGCACGCTCTTTTCATCAACGTTCTTCGTATTAGATATCTTGCGCTTAATGTGATCCAACAGGTAGGCATAGTTGCGCTTGAAGCACGGATGCGAAAATTCAATTTCATCCCGATCAAATCGCAAGCCGCCATTCTCTATTGAGGTTATCTTATGAAAGCCATCTTAAAATAATGGTAAATGTTACTACCTCTAATTAATAATAGTTATTTATATTTTATTTTAACTTACACATATTTAACTGTCGTATAAAACTAGCCATATTGTTGTGCTTGTAGTTCAATGGCAAAAGCTCACGCGCAAATTGCGCTTGATTTTGTATGATAAAGCTACGGCCATCCTTAAAAAAAGGAAGAAATATATTTAAAAATTTAGTAAAATGTACATAGCACAAAAAACATCTTTAAACTTAAAACGTAATGGAACTGCATAGATATTTTTTTGTGTATCAAAATAAAACCAACCACCATTTTTACAAAAATACGTTCTGGCCTTAACATGTGAGTGACATTTGATTTCCGGAAGCTAATGTTGTTCTTAAGGAAAAGCTATTTAAACCATAAATATTTGTCTTTTCTTCCGACTTTTTACTTTTTGAAACTTCTTTACAACCAGATAAAAAGGAATTTAGCTGGGCAGATAAAATTGTTTTTAATAAAAGCTATTGGTAAATATATGTAAATCTAATTAAATAATAATAATAATAAAAGCTCTATATTCCTTAGGTAACTTACAAAATAAGTACTTTAATTTTAGATCAACGCTTAAACTTTACTTATATATTCTACTTGAATTGTAGAATTATAATTCACTTTTTATGGCTGCATGTGATAAGAGCGCCGGAATTGAAGTGTTTCGATATCGCCGCATAATAATTATCTAATTATAAAGCCACACATGCGGAGGGAATCGTGTGAAATATGGAAGTGGCAAGGAACACAAAAAGGTTGCTTATCTAGACAAACACACTTGGCGAAAGCAAACTCAAAACAGAATGCGCAACACACAGGGCAGAAAAACAAAATAGAGTTAGAGTGACAAACAGACGGACAGGGGCAGACAAATGGAAAATTTTACAGAGATGCATTCGATGGAGGGCACGCACGTACGCACTCACGGCCCACGGTCCACGGCTCATGCAAATCGACAATAACAAAAGCATAAGAGAGAGCGTAGTCCTCACATCGCATACGTGCGACTGAGCACAGTAGCAACAACAACAAAAACGAATGTGCAGACAACGATGACGTAGTGAAAGTCGTGTCAATGTATATGTAAAACACCTGCATTTTGTTGTTGTTGCCATGCCAAGTGAAAAACACAAAAAAGAGATGTAAATAAACAATATGGCGGCCTACCTTGCTCCAGCAGATTAAATTATTGGTTTCGGGATCCTCAACGAGTCGCCAGAGTTTGGCCAAAAACGCTGGCACTCCGCTCCCAGTTTCACCAACTGTATGCATGTTTCGACGTGGTCGCTGCTGCTGCTGGTCCTCGTCGTCCTCCTCTTCTTCGGTTGATTCGTGCTTTAGTTGCACGGGTTTAAGGCTTGCACGCGTTTTGGACATATAAAGTGACGTGAAAAACTGGGAGTAAGTTGCAAAGGGGAAAGAAAACTTGTATAAATGAATATGCATTTTCACTATGGGCACAGTCCACATCCAGTCACCATATATTTCAACATCTATGCATGTGTGCGTGTGTGTGTATGGTACCTACCGCAACACTTTACAGCTGTTTTCTTGATTAATAATTGTTTTAAGCCCACAAAAAATATGTTTTTTTCTTGATTTACACTTTGTTTTTTCTGTATTTAACAAACACTTTGCAGCACTTTATAGTTTGAATGAAGATATTGAATATTTAATGCACAGCGTAATTGTTGAATTGCACGAATAAAAAACACTTTTCTTCTTCCTCCACACTGACTATCGCTATCGGTCTCGAAGCTGACTGGCGAAAATCTATCGAAGCCAACGCTGCAGCTATTTATATAGTTTTTAAGGTATCGAGTACTCGCTGGTATATTCTACCGCGATACACAAATACTTGCACTTGAATTTAAAATTGATTTGACAAGAAACCAATCTTTTCACAATTCATTGCCCCTTTTAAACTGGGTTATGTAAGCCAATTGACTTTTCTTTTAATTCTCTTATATGTTAAATATTTAAAGGGTCTTAATAGAATTGCGCTGTCCAACACTATTTAGTTAACGCAGGTCATTCGCTAACACTGTGCATATGCGCTGGAAAATGGCTGACAGTTTTAATTGCCGAATCAAGTGATTGTTTTAGAGTATTTTGCTTACAATAATGCTAAAATATGCACAAAATTACTTAAATCTAATAAGCGAATGTAATTTAATGCTATACTAATTTAATACATGTGTTGAAACACAATAAAAGGTATGTAAAAGCACGTTTAAAATTGCGGTTCGTCGTGCACGACTGCGTGAGAAAAAAAATATGTAGGTAAGAAGTAGAATACAAAAGGGCCCGCAATCGGTTTTCGGTGCTCTCTTTTCCATATGTGTATGTGTTTGTGTTGTGACTGTGTATGCGTGTGTGAGCAGCAACAAATTGCTTGAAAAAGGCGCCAGTTTGTTGTTGCCGGACAGGCGAAAACGTTTCTATCGAAAAATAACCATTGTTTTGTTTTCTTATATTTTTTTGTTAATATAGAAAAGACTGCGCACAAAGGAACTGCACAATAAACAAACCCAAATGATGAACAACCATTTTCACTTGCAACCACACGACCACAGCAACACGCCACAAAATGTGGCGCCGCAATTCGCTGGCGCTGTCGCTGCACCAACACACACATACAGTTATTTAACACAACCGGCAGCCGCCGCGACGCCAAATCCACAACAATGGTTAACCTATCAAATACTGCCGCCGCCGCCACCTCCCCCACCTCACCTGGCTACAAATGCTGGCGGCGGGTTACCGCCAGCAATCGCTGGTGCCAAACGTTATTATGCAAACCCAACAACAACAGCGGGTGCAACAGCCACAACAACGCATCCCAGCAGCATTCAAATAACCAACAACTTCAGCACACAACAGCCCCAACAGCTGCAGTCGAGCCCGTTTAAGGCCAATAACATTAACAACATACGCATTATAAGCACAGCACCTAGTGTCTATAGTCTAAATAAAACAACTGATCAACTTAATCAGCTGTATGCCACTCCCACATCAACGACAGCCGTAACGCCTGCAACGGAATTGTATGCGCCGGTTGGTGCGTACTACACAGCAGCAGCAAATCTACAACCGAAACTGCAGCCACCGCCACTGGTGCCAGTGAGCAACAACAACAACAACAGCAATAACAGTGTTGCGCTGGGCAGCTCTGCACCCTCGTCAACCGTAGTGCTAGATCGCATTAACATATGCATTAACAATCACTACACGGAACCAAATCTCTGCCAACCCTCGCCTATTATACCTGCTATACAGCACAAGGCGTTGCTGCCGTTAATCGATAGCAGCACAGCTGACAGCAGCTGTAGCAGCAGCAGCAGCAACAGCAGCTCCTCGAATGGTCGCAGCAGCGCTGCCACTGCCGCTGTTATGGTAATCGATGAGCCGGATTCCACAACAACAACTCCTCATACGCCACCCACAACGCCAGAAACGCTAAGTTCCCCTCTAAAGTCGCCCGAAAGCAGCGGCTGTTGCGTGCTCTCGCCAACGACACAATTGAAGCAGAGCTTCAACACAGTTACGCAGAGTATTGAGCAGGCAGCCGAGGTTTCAGTGGCCGCTGCAGCACCTCTCACACCACCCACACCGCCTACGCCACCGCCGGCAGCGCCCAGCCCGGCACCTATCAGCTATGCCCTGCAGGAGGATGTATTCATTAAATGCAACGATGGACGCTTCTATTTGGGCACAATAATAGCCCATTCCGATCAGCAGTACCTTGTGCGTTTCGACGACAAATCGGAGCAATGGTGCGAGCTAGAGAAGCTGCGCAAGTTGGGCAACGAACCGAGCAGAGCCGCCAACCAAAGCGGACCCATGTGCGTCGCCTGCAAGCGGGCGCAGCACGGGGATATAGTCGAAATATGCGAGCGGTGCGGCCGTGGCTATCACCGTGGTTGCACCACCGAAATTGCCAGTGGCGTCTGGTGCTGCAAACGTTGCGCCAAGCCGATGAAAATGCAGCCTGCTCTTGAGGCCAAAAAACCAACAGGCATTTGCCGACAGCTGCCGTATCATGTGAGTTAATTTAACAATTACAACCAAAGTATCTACATAAATTTAATTTATTGTCTATTGTTGCACAGGCGGACAAGCTCAGCTGGGATGAAAAGCATCGCGTGAATGAAGAGCAAATTTATTGCTACTGCGGCAAACCGGGCAAGTTTGATCACAATATGCTGCAGTGCTGCAAGTGTAAGAACTGGTTTCACACCCAATGCATGCAGAACTTTAAGCGCAAGCTGCTGCGCGGCGACATGTAAGTGTGTCAAGGCGATTACCTCAATCTAATCGTTGCTTCTCGAAATAAAGGAAAACAAGAGTGGTTTCTATAGCCTAAACCAATTGAAAATTGTCAAATGTAAGCAGAAGGAGGCCGATATATATATTACTGGGCACCATCAATAGTCCTGTTGATATAGCCATGCCCGTCGGTCTAATAGCTAGAGACCTACCTTTTATTTGTTTGGTGCTTTCTGCAAGGGTATAATAATTTGTCGAAGAATCCGATATATTAAAAATCCCCTTTATAAATACATGAACCTAAGTGTTAATATTTACAAGTCTTCATATTGTGTTAAAACTTACATCACTCTATCCTTCGAAAATTTTATGCTGCACTATGCAGAACATCATTGAAAATCTGGTTAAAATAATTTTTTCAAAACTTTTTGTGACAGCTTCTTTGTTTTCTGCTGCACTGTATGCAACGATGGAGCTGAGTTTGCTCGTCGCCTCCAAATCGATTGGGTAGACGTCCTGCACATAACGCTGTATAATCTGCGCAAGCATCAGCACCAGAAGTATCATCATTTGTTAAAAGACATTTGGCCATTTATATTGGAGCAACGGCATCACCTACCCATTTGCGAGGAATGGCGCCAGCTGCCAGAGACGGCGCTCATGGAGCATATTAAGCAAACACTTAAGGACAATTCGGACCGCTTTGTTTGTGGACGCGAGTTTAAGCGCGCGCCCGCATACTATGCACTGCGTCACAGTGGCCCTCCGCTAACGCCCCGAGTATTTTTGCAGCCCGAGGAAGTGCTATGCGATGAGCTCTTGGTGGGCAAGTTTAAGTTACTGCTGATGCCTGAGGAAGAGCAGGATGTGGTCAAAATGAAACCAATAGCAGATCAAAAGAGCGTATCCAAGTCGTCGCTGCATGCCAAGGATGTGTACGAGTTTCAGACGGATGATGACGAGGAGGAGTTGATGAAAGTAGAGGATGCCGCGGCAGAAGCTGAGATCGATACTAGCGAAGATGAAATTCCCATCAAGCTGATTATGGAAAAGGCCAAAAAGCTAAACAATCAGCTCGCGCCATCCAACGAAGATCAGGTAGAATCTGTAACAATATATATATACAATATATATATATATATAAATATATATATATATATATATATATTTAAATATAGAACTTTATTCCCATAACATTAATTGAGAATTTAATTAATTGCTTTAACACTTCAGCTGACAAACAACGCGCAGGATTGTACTCCCGATTTGGCTGATGATAATGCCAACGATGGTGAACCTGCCAAACTTTTGGCGCCCGCTCCACCTCGGCTTGATCCCTCCACCACGAACGTCAACGGCAGCAGCAATAATAACAGCAATAGCCGAAAACGCAAGGCATTCCGTTTGTCTAAACGTTACGACAATAGCCGCAACTGTGATCTCTCTTCCGATGAGAACTCGAGCAGCAGCCGTGGCACCAGCTCGCTGGATCTCATAATACCGCCACCGGCCAATTTCCTTGGTCGCAATAATCCCTTTCTTATGGCCACACCCAAGAAATCGGCACAGCAGCGCAGTGGAGGAGCCGGGGCTGGCGCTGCTGGAGTTGCCGGCATCATTAACAGCATTTTTAAGCTAAAAAGCGTTAAGCAGTTTAGCAGCATTGAACTGGCCAAGGCAACGGCAGCCGCACAACAGCCGCGCATGGTGCGCACCATAAAGCGAAGACTGAGTGCCAAAGATATTACCATTGGACCCAACCAGGAGGTGAGACGACGTCGCACTCGCCGCCTGACCACAGCCATTGAGGTGCGTATGGAAGTGCCCAATTTGGGACAAACTGAATAATTAGCCAGCTTTTGGTGTATTCATGCGTGCCTCTTTAATTTTTTAGGTGATCAACACCACAACAATCAATCCTATACCCAGCCACTACTTTCCCTTATATGCCAAAGATTTCCATCCACCGCCACCGGCACCACTATTGCCGCCCGAGAAGCCGACTCATGGCCGCTTGCTACGCCAGCGACCGCAAAAGTCTCGAGGCGGAACATCGCCGAACAGTCGACGCAATTCCACCAGCTCGACAGCAACCAATGGCAGCAGCAGCAATAGCAGCGGCAGTGGTGTTGCCGCCAATGGGCACTCAATGCTGGACTTGAAGCAATCGGTGAACAGATACTTTGGTGGCGCCATGAATCGGATTGAAGCCGGTGAATCGTTTGCCATACGTGCCAAACGGCGCATGGGCAACGGGCAGGTGCAGTATTTGGTGGAGTGGGGTGGCGATGCTGCAGCTGTCAGCACTAACGGAGCGACGAGCGGAAACTGAGCATATGGCAGTTGATGTGTTTACTGTATACTTATTTTTTTCTTAATGGTATTTTTTCATTTATGGTTTAAGCCGAAAGTTAGCTGCCAGGTTTTTAGGCCCAATTATTGTTTTGTTAATCTTTGAATTGAATAGCCACTGCCAAAATAGCAAAATGTTCAACAACAAATGTTTTGGCATTTATAAAAATATATTTCTATATATAGATATATATATATATATGCAACAAAAAAAATGCAACTGAATACAGGTTTTAAATGTGCAATGGCAGTTTATTGTTGAAATAGGTAAAAAAATAACTGAAACATGATTTTCTTTTTATATCGATTCGGCACTTGAAAGTATTACAACATTAAACTGAAGCTATTGCTTAGATTTACTGCTGAAGAATGGGAAAACGTATTTAAGTATAAAAATACAATTCATTTAAACGCCAGAATTGATAAAAGTTTGCTGTATAGAGTTAAGTTTCAGTTCGAACTATTTTATAGCTATTACTACATACATACATACATATAACTATATATATTTTTGAAAAATATATGTAACGTACTTGAACTTAAACAAAAACAAAATTACACAAAAATTACAAATCATGTTATGCATACAAAAAATATATTTGAGGTATACTACACATAAACAACCCTATCGAAAAAAAGTGAAACAAATTAGGTCTAATTAAATTTACCCATAGATTAGACATAATTCAGTAAGTAATAAATACAACTTAATATTAGTATTATAGAAACCCATACGAAATCAAAATCGAGTTGAACGCAAACAAAATCTCATGCAAAAATAAATAAAAAACCCTTTAAGAATTATATATATGTGTAAAAATACAAAAACAAACCTTTAAATAAATGTTTACACATAAGTGCATATTTCATTCAATTTGTGTTTAGTTTATCACGTCTTGGAATCTGAGTGACATATATAAATAAACAATAGCTGTATTGATTTCCTTTAGAGATATAAACGTAATATGTTCGCAGCTGAGTCAGACAGAAATTTTCCCAAAAGTTTGATAGGTTTCGAGTAGGCGATGCAGGCATTGAAAAATGTTGACATTTTAGTCAAGCACGTTGTCAGTCTGCCTGCCACCTCATTAGGAGACACACTAAGAAATTAAAAAATAGGTTTATTAGCCGAAAAAAAAAAAATTTTAAAAATATTTAACAATTGGTTTGATGCAGTCATTTGTTTGGTTTGCTTGAGTGTTGTTTATTTCGTATAAAATACAAAAAACCATAAAAAAATTTTATTTACTTTCGATTGCACTTAAACCACACAAGGGAACAGTGTACTTAGTGTACAGTGCTTTAGTGTACTTGTGAATAATACAATACTTTCCGTTACGAAAGTCTTGCCATAGCACCGAAACCGGTAAGTTTAATGCAAAATAAAATAAAATAATGTAAATATCAATTTACTGGAATGTGCTAGCAAATTTCTCGATTCTTCTAAGGTTCAATCTAAAAAGTATTTGCAAACTTTGAGCTGTGACTTTAGAAATATTAAAAATTTAAACTTTAACGCTCACATTTTTGTAATAGTATTTCCTGTAACGACCCAAAGACTCTTTTAGATAACAAGCACTTATGTAATTACATATGTATGTCAAAAGTGATGATTTGCAAAGCTTGTGATAGAAAAAAATATACATTCCAAATATTTTAAAACCGATATAATTTAAATTTTTTAAAAAGTTCTAGTCTAGTTAAGATTTGCATAAATATCGTAGAAACAGTGTTGCATAATTTTAAAGTAATGTTGGGAAAGAGTAAAACCGAAGCGAGTTCCAGTCGTTCGTCGTTGTTCGACGAGAGAAAATTGTAGCGAGCTGTATACTTTGCTCGTTCGATTAGGCGAGAGCAATTATCGGCGAGTCGAGTAGAGTCCGTTTAAGTGAGCGGTCGTGGTTTCGCTTAGCACACGACTTATCACATATTTTTTGTGAAGAAAAAAAATCTTAAAAAAATAAAAAAAAAAATTAAAAATATAAAAAGTAACAAAAAAAATTGTAAAAAGTAGCAAAAAATTCGAGCAAGTGAAAAAACGTAAGTACAATCGCAACAAAGAAGACACGCGACAAAGCAAAATCTAAATTTTCTTGTGAAATGTGATTCGTCGTGTGCCACGCAAGATGGCGACGTAAGCTGTCGTCCATAAAAGAGCGCAGTAAATTGCTAAAGAAAACGAACAAAGACCCAGCCCCACTCCATGATTTGGCAATTGTATTGTGTGCACTTACATTACTTAAGATTTAGTATTCAAATTAGACTAAATTAATGATTCGGGTGCGGGCCAAACGTGTGCATGTGTGTGTGTCTGCGCGCATGTGGAAATTTTCCAACATGCGTTCTGGCTTGTTCGTATTGGTGTGTGTGAAAGAAGGAAACACAGCAACAACAAAGCACATGCCTATGCCGCCGCGCAGTGTTGCCATGTCGACCAATCGACCGCCCATTTAACTGTCACATGCGTCAGTATTGCCACAGAGCGAGCACAGGCACATATAGACACGTACATATGCAGCATTGAGTTAAAAGCATAAACCACGCCGCTTTTTTGGTTTTTTGTAAATTTGTTTGGCTTTAGAAGAGATGAATGAGCATGAGAGAGAATGAAGTATAAATTTGGCACATCTGTAAAATGCAATTAATGTAATTTAAAACTATCTATTTGTTTATTTTATCTAAGGAGGACCTAATCACCTAAAATGGCTTCTTTATACGTGGGTGATTTACACCAGGACATCAATGAAGCAGGACTTTTTGAGAAGTTCTCTACTGCTGGCCCAGTTCTGTCTATTCGTGTCTGCCGCGACGTTGTTACCCGTCGCTCATTGGGCTATGCCTACGTCAATTTCCAGCAGCCAGCCGATGGTGAGTAATGTTTCCACAAACATTGTAAAACAATCATTATAGTCATACTTACATACGAACATACATGCAAATATTGCCAACACAGTGACACAAGTTACGAAAACACGTGTGCAATTTTTTTATACGCACACAAACATACGGAGAACGCTCGTCTGCTTCTATGTGTGTGCCTTGAAATTCCAGTTTTTGTGTCTGAAAGTGAAAGAGAGAACAAAAAGGAGAAGAAGAAAAAACAGCTGGCTGTTGCTGTAGTCATCACAAAACTGGAAGTTTCTATAGGAATTGCAATTCTGATGCTATAATATTTCGCTTCAACAAATGCTTATCGCTCTCTGCGCCTTCCTCATAATGGCGTCAGTTTAGTTTTGCCTGCAACCATTGTTTCCAAGTGGCTTTCATGTACACAGCCTGTTATTAATACATGTACATGTGTGTGTGTATGTTTGTGGGTGTGTGCGTCATAAACATGTGTTTATTGTTTATACCCCGCGCGCCTTTTAAACATTTGTGAAACTCGCTTGCTTGCGTTTTTTATTTTATCTATTTATTTATAGGTTATATTCGATTAGCGAATTTTTGCACGTTTTTACATTTATTTTTGAGTGTCGCCGTGGCAACATTTCGTATCGCAAAAGAGAAAAACAACTTTTTGTTGTTTTGCTTTCACTTTTTATGTAAAATGCAAGGCCATCCTCGTAATGTCCGACTGTTCATTCATAAGCCGCTCATTCATTAACACGTGTAAATTCTTAGCATGCCAAAGTCCAGAAAGCATATCCAAGACGACTTTTAGCCATGTTTCTCTTTTTAACAAACGAAAACAAACTTAAACTTTCACCGCACCAACTAAAAAAAATAAAGCGTTTCTGTGCTTTTATTGTTGCGCTCTCTGCTAAAAGGTCGTTTACATTTTGGCTTTTATTGAATTAAGGCAAGCGCGCGCCCCGTCCCCGGTGTCTGGTGTATGTGAAAGCGTAGTCATCGTAACGTCATTCTTCACATACCACAGAGTTTACTGAACTGCTGCGTCTGTTAAATTTTGATGAGTTTTTATGTTTATCTTAAGGTTAGGTGGCGACACAAGCAACTTCTACACATTGGTTAGTAAAATTATTGTAGCTATTTTGAGCCGACTAAGATTCAATGTTGCGAGAGCAATTTACATGACTTACTGTGTGGACGAGGCAATAATTCTCATTTACAGAAGTAGAAGCGTTACATTATAAAAAATTTTAAGATTTGTTAGTTATGGCAACTTCTACCCATTGGTTGGTCAAAAATAAACCTTTTTTGAGCCGACTAAGATTCAAAGCTGCTAGATTAAATTAAGCAACTTACCATGTAAATGAGTCTTTAGTCGTCATTTACAGAAGTAGAAGCTTTACAATAGGAAATGTTTTATTTATTGGTTAGTTATGGCAACTTCTACCCATTGGTTGGTCAAAAATAATCCTTTTTTGAGCCGACTAAGATTCAAAGCTGCTAGATAAATGCGAAAGAAAACTTGACTTACCATGCGTTAACGCTGCATTTGGCTAGCGCAGAAGAAGAAGAGTTACAAAAATATTTTCCGCAATTAATTACTTAACTAACTTGAATCGATTTAAAGCTCATATTTTTCTGTAATCGATAATTTGGTCATATAAAATCATCCCGCAATTTGACTTTAGCAACACTGCAATTTGTGCATGAAGTATATAAATTATAAGTGGGCGCAATATATGAACTGAACAAAAAGTTTTGATGCGAAATGTGCCAACATCTAAAGCTATTATATTTATAAGCAAAGTCTCTCTCGAAATATTAGTTTTAAAAAAACAATGTCACCACCACTCATCTTTTATATTTACTCTGTGGCAACTCGAACTCAACCCATTTAGTTTTGTTCTTTAAAAAGACTTTTATTTGTAAATCGAGACATACATTAAAATGTTTTTCTCTTTAAATAGCTGAGCGCGCTCTGGATACCATGAATTTTGATTTGATTCGCAACAAGCCCATACGCATTATGTGGTCGCAACGCGATCCATCACTGCGCCGCTCCGGAGTTGGTAACGTTTTTATCAAGAACCTGGATAAGGCCATCGACAACAAGGCCATTTATGACACTTTCTCTGCGTTTGGTAACATTTTGAGCTGCAAAGTCGCCACCGATGAAAAAGGCAACTCAAAGGGGTACGGCTTTGTACATTTTGAAACAGAGGAGGCTGCCAATACGTCCATCGAAAAGGTGAACGGCATGTTGCTTAACGGCAAGAAGGTCTACGTTGGCAAATTCATCCCGCGCAAGGAGCGCGAGAAGGAGCTCGGCGAGAAGGCCAAGCTCTTCACAAATGTTTATATCAAGAACTTTACCGAGGAGTTTGACGATGACAAGCTGAAGGAATTCTTTGAGCCATACGGCAAGATTACCAGCTACAAAGTAAGTAAACTTGAATATCATATTTAACAATATTTAACTTGAATTGTTGGCAATCAGGTCATGTCCAAGGAAGATGGCAAGAGCAAGGGCTTCGGATTCGTAGCCTACGAGACAACAGAAGCTGCTGAGGCCGCCGTGCAGGCGCTTAACGGCAAAGATATGGGCGAGGGCAAGGCGCTGTATGTTGCCCGTGCCCAAAAGAAGGCTGAGCGCCAGCAAGAACTGAAGCGCAAATTCGAAGAGCTCAAGAAGAAACGTCACGAGTCCGTTTTCGGCGTTAATTTGTACGTTAAAAATCTGGACGATTCCATTGATGATGAGCGCCTGCGTAAGGAGTTTTCTCTGTTTGGAACCATTACGTCAGCCAAGGTCATGACTGACGAGGAGGGACGTTCCAAGGGCTTTGGATTCGTTTGCTTTATTTCGCCCAATGAGGCCACCTGCGCCGTGACAGAGCTGAATGGCCGCGTGGTTGGCACCAAGCCTCTGTACGTGGCCCTGGCACAGCGTAAGGAGGAGCGCAAGGCACACCTTGCTTCGCAGTATATGCGTCATATGACCGGCATGCGCATGCAGCAGTTGGGACAGTTATTCCAGCCAAATACCGCCAGCGGCTTCTTCGTGCCAACAATGCCACCAAGCCAGCGCTTCTTTGGCCCACAAATGACAACCCAGATGCGCAACACGCCGCGCTGGGCACAACAGATGCGACCTGCTTCAGCGGTGCAAAATGTGCAAGCCGCCAATGCTGCGGCCGCTGCCTCCATCGCTGCCGGTGGCTTCCAGGGTGCAACTGGTACAGTACCCACTCAGTTCCGCCAGTCTGGAGCTGGTGCACGCGGCGCACAGCCCCAGCCCGTGCAGGGCACACATGCTGCAGCAGCCGCGGCCGCTGCAGCCAACAATATGCGAAGCTCCGGAGCTCGCGCCATCACTGGCCAGCAATCGGTGGCCGCTCCCAACATGCAAATCGCTGGCGCTCAAATTGCTGGCGGCGCTCAGCAGCGTGCACCCAACTACAAATACACCGCCAACATGCGTAATCCGCCAGTGCAACAAATGCAGCAGGCACAGCCGATGCCACAACAGTTGCAGGGCAAGAGTAAGTAATAAAAATTGCTTTTATCGCAAATTTACCTAATCTTGCACTCTTTTCAAATTAACAGAACAAGAGAAGCTCATTGCCTCATTGTTGGCCAATGCTAAGCCTCAAGAGCAGAAACAAATCCTGGGCGAGCATCTGTATCCGATGATTGAGCGCATGCATGCCACACTGGCTGGCAAGATAACTGGTATGTTGCTTGAGATTGAGAACTCAGAACTTTTGCACATGTTGGAGGATCAGGAGGCACTCAAGGCCAAGGTGGAGGAGGCAGTCGCTGTGCTCCAGGTGCATCGCGTCACCGAGCCCGCCAACTAAGCTCGAACAACAAAAGCGGATTAAAATTTTTACTAATCACTCGACACCCAAAAATGTATGTATAACATTTAAATTAGCTAATAATTCGGCAATTATTAGTTATTCTAATTGATCACATCTTTTTCTTACAGTTTTTTCACTCATTCACTTTAAATTTCAAAAAAAGATTAATTCAAACAAGAATTCGCATATTGATGCTCAAGCAAAGAAAAAACGCAGCGAATTACACAACTACAAAAACAAGAACAGGATGAACAACAAACTTGAGGGTTAAAGAAGAAAAGACGAAAAACTCAAAGAGCCGACTATTTATTCTTTACCGAAAGGCAACGACATATAAACAATTTCAATCATTTAATTTCGAACGCATTTACGGAAGACCTCAGCGCAGAGGAAATTAGCTGCCGGCTTACAACAGAAACAAAATGCAACAGGCGCATAAGTTATTTTTTTATATATATGTGTATATATATATATAAATATGTATATATATATATATATATATTCATCATTCTTTTGGATCTTCAAACTAAAATGAAAAGAGATATAAGAAAACAACAAAACACATACGAAAAAATGTACATTTAGAAACATTTTATACACAATCTATATTTATATATATATATATATAGATATTTTTTATGTTTATATATATATATATATATATAGATAATTTTTTTTGCTTGAACTGAAATGTTTATTTTGTATGCGTAAACAAAATGCAGAATAAATCACAATTATTAATGCAAATAGCGCGATAACAGGCAAATAATTGAAATTGTTAGGACAGTCGGCAAGTTTCTTGTTACATCAACAAAAAAAACTTTTAAATAATTTTCGTACACTATTATATTTCACGTCTTTCAATTAACATCCAACAAACACGAAAGTAAAATGTAATATTTTTCTGTCATTTCAAAGGAAAACGCAACTTTTAAAAAAGAAGAAAAAAAATAATACAAAAAAATTGCAAAAATGTTAAAATAAATAAAAACGAAAAAATGTAAAAGTAAACGAGATCTAGAGCAGAAAAAAAAAACAAACAAACCGCAAGAATATGAGAGTCAAGTTTTTGCTACTTTGAAAACCAACAAAAAATCAATATGTTGAGAAAAATACAATTTTAAAAACAAATATAAAAGAAAATGAAAAAACTTACAAAAAAATTGCAAAACCTATGTAAAAAACATCAAAAAAAAAATATACATATATATTAACATATATAAAAAGAAAACATGAGGGCGCTAAAGCGCGAAACAAACATGTGTAAAAGAGAGGGGAAATGCGATCAAGCAGGACTTTTATGTTTATTAAAAAAGAATTGAAAATATAAAAACATTACAATTTGCAAATATATATATATATTAAAACAAAAAGCAAAAGATGTAAACCGAGCGGGACGCCAAGATTTTTATTATTTGCGTTCAGCCTTTTGTTAGATGAGGATGTTTTTACACCATATATTAAAGCAAAGGAATAAAAATAAAATTAAAAAGTATAGGCCATGCGCGCAAGTAGCATGCAGTGAAATTCATATTTTTTTATTAAACAAAATGAAAAAAAAACATTTGAAAAAATTGCAAAACAAAACTTACGCAAACAGCTGCAAAAAATATTACAAATATAAAAAAATAAAAAATTTAAAAAACACATAACCGAAACCCGATTTGGAATATTGAGGAGTATTTTGAGTTATTTGCTGAAGAGATCAAGTTAAGTGTGCGATAGATAACCTTTTACTTTTTATCAAATATAAAAACACCACACACCGACACACTAAAATATATAATATGTATAGCAGATATATATTTAAAGAGATATAAACAAACAATAATTTGTACAATTCAAAGTATATTTGTTAACAAATTGGATTGCACTTAACAAGTTGTGCAAAATTGAACAACAATCATTATGACAAAATATGTAAGAGCCGCTGCTTTAATAAAATCCAACTAAATATTGAAATAAATTGTAGATGCGCACGGCAAGCAGCAAAAAGCAGTCAAAGATCAGAGCAAAAACTTTGTACACCATGAAAATTTCATTAAATAAAATTCCACTTCGGCAAAAAACACATTTAAAGTTTTTTCTTTGCGTTAGCATTTGGGGAAATGCTTTTGGTTAAAAACTACTACTACAATGTGGTTCCATGGAATTCTTAGAACCTGCACAAACAAGGGCACGATTTGTGCGTATTGAATATATATATATATATATATATATTTATATTTATATCGTGTTTTTAGCTACAATTATATAATGAATCACACATGTTCACATGTTTGATTTGATTGAATTTTATTTAATGCTAATAATCGTCATAAGAAGCTTAGCAAACATAAGAAGTAAATTGACAAACATTTAAAGGAGTAAATTGCAACATTCAAAAATTCTTGAATCTTATAGCTATAGTATAGATTTAACAATGCAAAATGAATAGAACTAGATGAAAACTATTGGTTTTTCTTGCTAAAGTTAAGAGGAGGGAGCTGACGCGAAGCTGTCGTCTCATCCAACCGTGACTAGGGCATGTTTCATTCAACATTGCTTCCCGTTGCACACAATTTAGTCCTCATCGTCATCGTCGTCGGAGGGCACAAACAAATCGTTTTCCTCCAAAAAGTTGGCCACGTTTTTGCTGATCGTCGCGCCCACAAAGAGTCCGGGAATTACAGCACATAAGATGGCAAACAGGCCAAAAGGCATCTCCGAGGGTTTTGGCCTGAATGCACCACTGCGATACTGAATACCCGACATTTGACGACGCACAGAGTTTATGTTGTTGTTGCGGGCAGTTCGATGGGCAAGTTTATGGTACGCTGCATTGAGCGGTAACGCCAATCGGGAAAAAATCATAGCGGTGTCCTTTAATGCGATGTATACTTATGTTTTAATTAATATTAAATTTTATAAATATGTATGTCACACAGGCGAAATTTGCGATGGTCGGCCGTTGTCAAATATGCACAGTATCGGAATTCATATAAAAAATCGATGCCGATACTTTATTCGTCAGCAACCATTGCCCACATTGTTTTATCAGCTGAGCTAGAAAAGAAAAGTGTTGGAAAGGTCTGAAAGAGCGCGTAATTAAAATAAGCTTTAAACCCATTTTTAGATAAAACTGCTTTATTTATGTTGCTCGTATTTTACAGCTGATAGGTGTGTGAGCGAATATAAATGCTCATGGTTTACATATTTGTATGCTTATGTATAAATATATATTTGCCTCAAATAGTAAAAGTTACAAGCTGTAATAGCCATTGATTGGGATTTGTAATACACCAATTTATATGTGTTTATATCTCGATATTATTTAAATGGTTTTCTGTTTACTAATATTAAAATTGGTTACATAGCATAGAATATGAATTTCAAAGCAGATTAACAAACGATTAATATACAATAACAAAAAAACCTTTATAAATATGGGCAAAATGCAACTTAGAATGAATGGCTAAAATCGCAGCTACCGGTACAAATTATCAAACAAATTTATATCAAAAGAGCATATACATAAATATAACATAGCTAAATGCTAAAAACGAAAACTTGGAACTACGTGCACAAGTGCACAATGTTGTTTATTTGTGAATCTTTCTTTTGCGCACTCGTATAAATACTTTTGCTGAATATGAAAATTGAAAATTGTATAGGAAACGATTTGCGGACGTTTGTTGATCTTAAATATATGTATATAAATAACATAAAATATAGGCAAATTTAAATGTTAAAGCTAAGCAGTGTTCTTGTTACACTCTCGATCTCTCAAAATTATATAGGTGTTTCGCTCGGATCCAGTGAAGTTTTATAAAATTGTAGTTGTGGAGAGAGCAACTCAACAGCTTTCGCCATTATTGTTGTCTATTTTTAGGGTTTTGTTTACCTTATTCTATAAATGTAAACTTAAAATCAATTAATAATTGCACTAAACAAAAATAAATACATACAAAGCAAAATAATAAATTACAATACGCACAACTTAGTTGAATATCGCTTTAAAAACTTTTAAACATTAACAAGTGAACATAAAAATTGGCTACATTTTGATTTCGTTTTAGTGTGTGGGCTTTAATTGAAAACTGACGAGATAAGCACTTTAAAGTCGCTTTATCAATGTCTTTGGACTTAAACGTGTTCAGCTATTTATAATGGGAACCAACTGATAAACAAACCACTTGTCAGCTTAATCTTTCATTGCTGCGCTGAATCATTAAGCAAGATAAAGAAAAAGTTTGGAAAAGTAACTGCACGAATCACAAATAATTCGCTAAAATTCATAGCTTTGACAAATCTTATCAGAATGTTTAAGTAAAGCTTTCTTCAGCCATGTGCAACAATAAATACTTGTAAATTTATAAATAATGGGCCTTATAAATGCATAATACATAAGATGAATGTATAAACATGCTGACAAAAATTAAGCTGAATGCATTTGCCCCGCTCGTCTTGACCGAAAAGGCATTTATCAAATTTGTTATGCTCTTAGGGACACATGTTTGTTGTTAGCAAGTTGAGTTTCTTTCTAAAACAACTTTTTGATATTGCAAACAAAAAACTAAACACGTGCCCCAAGTCCATAACAAATTTAATTCTAGTTTGCTTTGTCCGAAATTGCAATTTTCAGAGCGTTACATTTTAATTGACAAAAAATAAACAACATTATATAAAATAGGGACCAATTGATAATTTATGGTGAAAATTGCAATTTTGTTCTGACATACATCATTTCGGGCGGGGCGGTACAGGGGGGCCGATAAAGAGAGGGGGCAAGTAGGAAAATGTATAACGCCGGCAGCTGTTTAATCGAATTCGTGAACAGGCGTACGGCTTTTGTTGCTGTTTCTGCTGTTGCGATTCAAATCGATCTGCTTGACAACGCTGGGCGTATTGGCAGCTGATGATGTGGACGACGACGAGGACGACGCAGACTCATCGCTAGGTCATAAGTCCTGAAAACGCCGCACATCCTCCCAATAGTGTGCGGGAATCTCGAATAGCTTAGCGGGTATATTGTCCCGAAACTCAAACTTTTGAAACGTCACCTTGGCGGTGACCGTGTGTAGCACGGGTATTTCAATTTTAACGGGAAACCCGGTGGGCAGTTTGAGCGTGACAAATTCACGCAGCTTATTGATATGCTTGAGCGGTGCCACCACCTCCAGCACATCCAGCAGCATGTCCACACTGAGCGGAAAGTCTGCGCTCATCGCAACAGTTGCGCGTAGGGTTTTATTGGATTGCTTATTGACCGGCGTCCGTCCCAGTTGCGGGCATTTGCCAACAGGTGCATTAATATATTCTGTCCACGTAACCATCGGCGTCGGTGGCGGTTGCAGCGAGCTGCGACGCGGCAGCTCTGGCAAAGTGAGGCTGCTGCCAGTTGTGGGCGTTGTCGCCGCATTCGAATCTGAATGGCCGCCTCCGCCACCGCCTTTGGTGATTGTCTCGACAATAGCGCGATTCTTTTGAAGGTCCTCATGGGATAGATGCTCGCGCCTTTTGCGCTGCTTCAATACCAAGCCCTGTATGGTATAGATTTCGCATTGATACTGCCCACCAATCAGTTCCTTGCGATTGGCCCTGAACAACCAGCCGCGTTGGGCGCGTGCAAATTGTATGGTCTTCGTCGACATTTGGGTGGCCAAGATATCGGTAGACATAAGTACATCGACCTCATCCTCCATGTCGGATTCCTCATAGCGCAGACGCTGATAGCACTGCTGTTCATTGTCCAGCAGCACCAGGGATTCATTTGGCGCTGCCTCGCCGCGAAATAGAAACGAGATATCACCACGATCCCAGCGCATGTCATTAAAGTCCACTAGCGTAGTGTCCAGCCGCAGCGATGCGCCGCATTTATACAGCCGGCAAATGTCAGAGGGCAGAATGCGCGAAACGAGCGGCAACCACGACTGAAAGTCCCACTTGAACTCCATGTAAAAGTCCTGCATTTGACGCAACGCCTCCACGAGACGTTCGCGCCGACTCTCCATGTGCTCGCGCGACTGTAACTTCAGCATACGCAGCAATTGGCTTATAGTCTGCCTGTGACCATAGCTGATGGCCTCGGCCAGCGGTGACCAACCTTCATTGTTCTTTACCTTGACGGGTGCATTGTTTGCCAGCAGCAAGCGGACACAGCACGTGCGACCCAGCATGACCGCCAGGTGGAGCGGTGTATTCCCGTGCCTGTCTTTGCTGGCCACCTCCGTTGTGGCAGTGGCTAGAAGCAGACGACGTTGCAGCGTTCGTATATCGTTCTCGAAAATGCTGTAATGCATTGGATACTCAATGCAGTCATCGGGCACAGGGGCAGTTGCGGGGGCAGTGATTGGGGCGGTTGTTGCTGTTGTGATTGTTGCTTTTGTATCGTCATCGTCGTCGCCCTCGCCCGCCGATTGATACTCATCCGATTCCGACTCTTCATCAGGCGGCCCGCTGTTTGTTGTTTGTTTTGTATGTTCTACTTTCTGATTTTTGTCACACTCGTCCACTTTTTCGTTGGACATGTTTCACTCACCGTCTCTTTATCAAAAACACTTTTTGCATACAGTTTTTCCCTTTTTTGTTTTTTACAAAAACTGCTATTTTGCTGTCCAAAATTACACTGTTTATTGATTATTATTAGCGATGGAACAGGAGCAGCGATATGTCCAACATATCGATAAGCATCGATTTACTTAATGTCTTAATTTAAGAGGTAAGGTTAAATAATACTGCCAAAAGAGCCATTTTCTACTAAGCATCACCAGCGATTTTAATGGTTAACAATGCAGCCATCTGCTGCATTGTTTGCTAACATATGAACAACAAACAGAAGCCGATAAATGCTTACAAAAGCCCTGTTTACTCTATGGCATTTAAAATATTATGAACATCACATTTCGACACTTGTCAATTAATTCACTTGTTTGGTCTTTTGCGTGCTTTACAGTTATATAGCGCACATAGAAATGGTAAGTAACGATTTAAATTTAATGTACTCATTGGCTCCCGCCCATCGCTAATGTGGCTCGTGCACGTTACAACGGTATTCTGTGGTTGAAGCAATTGGATGAGATTTGTAAATTTCGTGCTTACCAATCTCAGTAGCAAAATATGTTTTTTGTGTCAAATTTTTGTATACAAGCGTCGCACTGTTTCACTGCAAGTTCAATTTTGCAGTTTATTGCAACGTGTATGGGCCAAGCATAACAAAACAAAAATAATATAAAAAAAAAACAACTTACACAGCAAGCGAGGCGAATCAAGACGTGCAACTGCAAACGGCAAAGGCAAGGCAACATGCAATACTAGTAATTGAGCAAGTTTCATAATTCTCTAAACAATTCGCACCACGTAGATAATGTCGGGCGATGAACTGGTGTGGCGCACCAAGTATTCGAGTTCGCGTTATCAACGCCACGAAAGCGCCGAACAGCGAACGCCCTTGAATGCCAGCTCGTTGCACTGGCAGCGTCAACAGTTCGGCTGCGATGTGGACGAGCAGCTGCGGCGCCGGCTGCAAGCCTCGCCGGCATATATCGATCGGCTCGAGCAGGAGACAGTGCTGACGGGTCACGAGGGCTGTGTTAACTGTCTGGAGTGGACAAGCGATGGGCTGTTGTTGGCCTCCGGCTCGGATGATTTCAAAGTTATGATCTGGGATCCGTTTCGCAAGCGGCGCGTCCAAACGATAAACACAAAACATTTGGGCAACATATTTTCTGTGAAATTTCTGCCGCGACACAACAACAGCATTGTGGCCACCTGTGGCGCCGATAAATATATTTATGTGTATGACATAAATCACGGTAATGAAACGCTGTTCACCTGCAATTGTCACACGATGCGTGCGAAGCGTCTGGCCACCGCGCCAGATTCGCCATACATCTTCTGGTCCGCCGGCGAGGATGGCAGTATACTCCAATTGGATATGCGCGAGGCCCATCGCTGTCGCGGTCCCGATGAACAGCAACCAGCGTCAGGTGGCGTGCGACTGCTAAGCCTTTGCTCCCAGGTGGAGACCACGACGGAGGCCAAGTGCCTGGCGATTAATCCGAGACGTACTGAGTACCTAGCAGTGGGTGCCAATGATCCCTTTGCCCGTATCTTTGATCGGCGAATGCTGCCAGGCGAAGGTAATTGCCACAGTGTATCGTGTCACACGCCTTTTCTTCATTGAATCATTTACTTAGATCTGTATTTTCTTTGCAGCAAGCAGCTGTGTGGCCTACTATGCACCCGGCCAGATCGTGAAGAACATCAGTCGCAACATTGTCCACGAATCGCGCACGGTCACCTATCTGACGTTCAACAACTACAACGCAACGGAGCTACTGGTCAACATGGGCTGCGAGCATATCTATCGCTATGATCTACACAATGCTACGCCACCGAAATTCTACGAATTGCCCGAGTACAGAGCATCATCGCCGCCGACGACAGAAACGGAGCTGGAGGAAAGTGGCGAAGCGACCGTTGGTAGTGATGAGCCAAAGCCAGAAATAAAGACGGCCAAAAAAGAGCAAAAACGTCGCACGTTGCCAACAAGCATTGAACAGCACAAGAAGTTGGGCAACGAGCATTTGGAAAATGGAAAATTGTTGGCAGCAATTGATGTGTATTCTGCGGCACTAGCGGAATATCCACAGGGTGAAGTGCTTTATTTAAATCGGGCCACGGCGCTAATGCGGCGTGGCTGGTTTGGTGATATTTATGCAGCACTTAGAGATTGCCACGAGGCTTTACGGCTGGATCCCACTTACGTGAAGGCGCACTTTCGATTGGCGCGTGCTCTGCTTGAGCTGCACCGGCCTCAGGAAGCGGACAAGTGCTTGCAGGAACTGATACAGCGCTTTCCCAGCTTTGCTAACAACCACGGAGTGCTTATGCTGCATAAGGACATACACAAGACTCGTCAACAGCAATTGCAAGAAGCTACTCAAGTGCTCGATCATGAACCGGTGCATATTGAGAGCGGGTTTCGCTATCTGCGTCTCACCGATGATGAGTATGCACTTCGACGTAACGCTAAGGATTACAAGCAGCGCTATGTGGGCCATTGCAACATAACGACGGACATTAAGGAAGCCAATTATTTGGGCCTTAATGGCGAGTTTATAGCTGCCGGTTCCGATGATGGCAACTTTTACATCTGGGAAGGTGAGACGTGCAAAATACGAGCTGTCTACCGTGCTGATAGTGCTATCGTTAACTGTGTGCAGCCACATCCAAGTATTTGCATGCTGGCCACAAGCGGTATCGATCATGATATTAAAATCTGGTCACCGTGTGCGCCGACTTCTTCTGAGCGACCCAATCTCATTGCGGACGTAACACGCTACGTTGAGGATAACCAGGAGAAAATGCGCACGGATCCGTTCGAACCTAATACACGTAATGCATATTGTTTTAACAATTAAATATATAAACACATTTAGCATAATGTAAATTAGTTTTTAAATTGGAATTGAAATTGCAATACAATATATGCAATAATAGGCCAGTTCTTTGATCGTGCCTGCTTACAAATCTGGCAGTTGAAACATTTTTATGTATACAACTATTAGTGTAATTTGCGAAAGGCGCTATCAATTTTGTTAAATTGTGAAAGCAATATAATTATAGAGAACACGAAGCATATATGGATATATATTATGTACGAAATCAAGAAATAAAATTTAAAGAATTGCAATATTAAATTTTTTCATCTTAGAAAAATAAACGATTTATCAAATAAGACATTAACAAAAAACGCTCATAGCAATAAAATTAAAAAATATGATTTTCAAGTTAGCAGCATATTTTCAATATATTAATTTTCCCAGAACCTTAAAAAGTTTTGTGATTATAAATATTTCACAATTCTTATATTTTTGGAATTATTCTGTTTATTTATCATAGTTATTTAAATCTATGCTCACATGTATACATATACATACATATAAATATTTTACTTTATGTAATAATATTCAAGTATCGTTTTTTCTCTTGTTTGTGTGGTTTTTTTTTAATTTTTCATCGATTTTATGTGTCCTATCATAAAAAAACTAAGTTGAATTGATAGCTTCACATAAAGATTTCTATCTTCATATCGCAAACAGTAAACATTATTGTTGTTGTTACAAGTATATTATGGGATGAAAGTTGAACAATATTTTTAGAACAATTTAAAGTACTTAAAATTTCGCATGTTTAATTATAATTAATATTTTTGTTGCTGTCCTTGAGTGTGTGTGTGTGTGTGAAGAGCGAGACATGTTGTGGATTTTAGTTAGTTAGTGGCTTAAAATCTAACTGAATGTGTTGTAAATATTCGCGGCCGTGCGGATGATATTTAACGTTCTACTTGCACATTTTTCACACTATATATAAGGTATAATTATGTTTCTATATATTTTAAATGAATTCTCTTTTAATTACTTTACAAAAGTGCGTATTTTTCGTTCATTTGTTTTTGTAGGGTTGTCCATATTTTGCTTTTTATACAGTGTTTTGTGTTGGTTTTTGTTTTTACTTTTAAGAATATTATATTACAAACTATTTTATGATGAAATTAAAAATACGATTCAAATCAAATTCAATGGGTCGACAGTGTTCATACCTATTGCAAATTGGTTGATCTAGTGGGATGAGGGAACAAGGAGTCATAAAATCGTAAACGTTACTTTTCAGTTTGAACTTTCGTATATCTGTCAACTTTCTGTATGTGTGCATTGATTTTTTGAAATGAACTTTGTGTGTATATCTCAAATGTTGGTTTGCTATGTTTTCCACTATTTTTTTTCTTTTCTTGGAATTTTGTTTTCTTGCTTGCATATATAGGTTTTTTCTTATAGTTGTGTTTAATTGTTTTTATTTGTTTAAATACCATCAACCCTCCCGCTTTATAGAACTAGGTGTCTCTGCCAGACCTTTCACTTTGAGTCTATCGGCGGTTTTTAGAAATGCCGGCAGCTGTTCTTGAGATACATTCACTTCGCCGGCATACATGAACTCCAGTATTGCCTGCAGGTGTATATAGGACACATCTTTCAGTATAATAATGGGATGCTTCGAAGGATTTTCCTTTAAAAAAATGTTAATACAAATTATGAAACTTTGTACTTCCACGATCTTTAAAAAATCTTACCTCCAATAGCGCCTTAAAGTAGGGACTGCAAGCTGAAAGCACCATTTTGTGTGCTTTGCAGGTTTGGCCTTCGCAGGCGAGTGTTACCTGTAACAACGAAATGATAGAGTCAGTAAGCGGGCACCATATTTTTCCCCATCCAGCTTTTATAAGCCGGCTTCCCCATACAAAAAACATCAAACCATATACGAATGGTCAAAAGAAAAGGGGGGAAATAACAGGTAAAAGAAAGACATCAAGACAGGCAGGTAGATAGGTTGCAAGTATGAATGGAGCACGCAGCCGTTGGTCGGTTTATAGAATAGCAGTGATTGCTTAAAATGAGTTTAAATTATTAAAACTTTGTAAAATGCCAGAGTTTGCTTGGTTCCACAAATCGAATGGTTACTGTAATGAATTTTATCTCTCCATAAAAACACTTGAACAGTGCGTAATTAGGGAATACTCTTTATTAGTATACTCTTATACGGACAGAAAGACAAACGTGAACCAATACACCATAAACCAACAATTTTAATTGGGTGCAGGGTATAAAACGGTGCAAAAGGGCAATACTTACATCTGTGAAGCTCTTCTCATCACGCAAGTGACGGAACGAGGTCACCATATTCGTTTGAAAATCGTTCCATTTTAAAAAAAACTGTTGGTCCGACGACATCATGTAGAAGCTTTTGTTTAAGTGGGCTGGGAGAGCGTTTATAGAAAACGCGCGCGCTCTCGGTTCTGATGCAGGCCAGGAGAATTGTAAATTTAGACGCGCGGCCAAAAAAGACTCCAATAGAACTGCTCTTTACTGTTTAGTTCGGTATTAGTTAAAACTATTTGCTTTGAGTTGATTTCTGCAAAAGAAAAACAAAGTTAATGTATAAAACAACAAAACGTGACTTTAAATGGCAAGCGAATACAACATAAGCACAAACTTGGCGAAATTTCTGTGTGAAAACGCACACAGCCCCGCATCAAGTGTGACCGTCGTGAGAGAGTGAGCCGAGCCAAACTTGCGAATTGCGAAAGAGCAAAAGCAGCCGCGCTGACGCTGTCGCTATCGCTAGCGGAGTCTTAAGCGTTGCACAACCGTCGTCGACGACGACGAAGAGTCACAGCCAAAAACATTCTATACAATAGCAAAAAGTGTTTTGCGCAGACGCAATGTGCAGCGGCAAGCATGGAATGTACTGTCTGTGTTGGAAAATGTCAAATGTGCAAAGCTGGCTCGCATTAACAAAGTAAAAACAGCAGCAACAACAACAAAAGAGCGACAAAGGTTAAACAAAATATCAAAGACTCGCTCGCTCGTGCGCTCACATTGAATGCCTTTCACTTTTCAAGGCAATTTCTGCATTTTAGTCATTTGCGTTGCTTATTTGAATTTTGAGTTAACTCTCGCACAGTGTGCATAAAACAGCTTAATGAGATTCACTTTTGTCTACATTGCATGTAATTATTTCCTTGTTGCGTAGATTGTAAGCCAATCTAGTCTGGAAACGTTTAATTCTACAAGAATAGTTAATTATTTGTTTTAAAATAACAAATCATCTTTAAATATGTAATTTTATATAAAGACAAATAAATTACATGAAGAAAATAAATTAAATGATACATCACAATTGTAATTGTTCCACTGTGCCGACAACATGTGTTGCGGTTCAGACAGTCGCTGGGACCAGCTTGTCGACGCTGCCATATGCGCTACACTTGCGCCGGCTCTGTGTGGGCGGCCTGAGACCCTAACACTGTAGCGAGTATAAACTTCGTCTAAGCATTAAGTTTACAGCGTCGACACACACACATTTCAAATCATATACACAAACTCAACACACACACTTGGCTACGCGCTCTCAACTTTCAACTGCCGTTATGATTTCGCAATTACATTACAACAGCAACCATAACAACAACAACCAAGACGACGAGGGGCAGACATTTGCTGGAAATTTCAATTGCATTGGTGTGCGTGCATTTATAAAATGCAACTATCTCACTTGCACTAGTTTAGAAGCGGTTAGGCAGCGCGGCAATAAGAAAAGTTGTTGGAGTGATGTTGAAATTGTCTAATTTGTACTACTATTGGTGGAATATTGATTTTCCCCCCTTTTCTGTTTGCACACCAATAAGCCGAAAACACCCACAATTTTGTGTGTTTATTTCTTCATAAAGAAAATACCAGTTTTGAAGCAGAGCAAAGACAACAACAGAGAAGAAAAAGAGTGCCGAATGACGACAGCAGCAACAACAATTCGAAACGAGTTCGAACGAAAGTTGCAACACTCACAAAATTGATGAGCCGCTCTCGCAAATGTTGTTGTGTCGTGTATTACTCAACATGGCGCTCACAACAACAACAATATAGGATAAGGCAAAGGAACGAACTGCTCAAAATTCACTGAAGAAGAAATGTGCGAGAGTCGCTGATGCCTAGACAATGGCGGCGGCGGCGACGGCAACAGCAGCTCTTCGTGGCATGCCACAACAACAAATGTTCGGTTTTTCTTTGCATTATTAATTTGGCTTATACACGTTTCTAGATTTTTTGGTTTTGTATATTTGTACTTGTTTATGCAAATATTATTGTAATATGTAGTTTAAAATTAGGTCGCGCTTCGTTTTACTTCGATTCACATACACATGTACACAAACACAATACAGTTGCACACACACACACATGCACACACTCGCACACATACACTTGTCTTTTTTCTTCACTTTCCTAATCATTATTTGTGCTTGCACTCTGTACTTTTACCAATGCGTATTATGTGCAATTGAATAATGATCATTGCAAATGCATTTTGTATCCGTTATGTCCACGTTTTTCTTGCCTTTTTTGTTTCAATTTAATACATACACGCTTTTTTAGCACGCACTCACTCACCTTCTGTACACGCTCTGCTTTCGCTAATGCTTGCTTTGCTGCTTTCTTTTTTCTCTTTTCCGACGAGTGTTTTTTGCTTTTTTCGTCGCGTTTCTCAACACTGTAAACACAACTCAAAGTTTACAGCACTGTCGTTCAATAATTTCATAGCAATGAGTCTGAGTTCGCATGTACGGGCCCCAAGATGTTGAGAACATCGCGTTTTTTAAAGAAGTTCAATGAATATATTAACTCCGCTTGCAAAAGACTGCAAAACACAACAGCAAATGAAAAACAGAGCTTCCGCCAAAAGACCTGGCAGGCGGCACGCCAACGTTATGTCAACTACGAGCACGTGCACTACAGCTCGTTTCTCGAGCACAATCTGGGGCCGCCTGTAAAATTTGACAAAAGGAATTCAACGGCTTTTCCACCGCTACAGGTGTTGCGTGACATAAGAAATGACGAGGAACAACAAGCAAACAGAGTTTCATCCTATCCGACGAATTGGATGGACGACTATGAGTTCTATAGAGGCGCCAGCGACGAGGCGGGCAACATTGATGCCCAGCATGGAACGGCCGATGCCACAGTGCCGCCCTCAACTGTACCCTGCAATGGATGTGGCGCACATTTGCATTGCGTCAGCAACTCAATGCCCGGCTACATACCCAGCGAAATCTTTAAGGTAATACACCATGATCATACATTGCAAAGCTATATATTAAAGGTATTTTTTTAAAGGGCCGAACTCACAACGAACTGCAGACAATTACCTGCCAGCGCTGCCACTTCCTAAAGCACTATAACATAGCGTTGGATGTGGAGGTGCCGCCATCAGCGTATGTTGAGACCATTTCGCGCATACAGGACGAGTTTGCATTGGCTGTCATCATTGTTGATCTGCTGGATTTTCCCAGCTCCATTTGGCCGGGCATGCATCAAGTGCTCGGCAGCAAGCGACCGGTTTTCCTCGTTGGCAACAAAGTGGATTTGCTGCCGCGTGACTCCAATAAATACCTGACGCACATCAAAAGCTGTCTCACGCAGCAGTTCGTACAACATGGCGGCTTCAATGCGCTCAATATTAAGCATGTTAGCCTAATATCGGCCAAAACGGGCTTCGGCATTGAGGAGCTCATAACGCAGTTGCACAAGATTTGGCAATATAAGGGCGACGTGTATTTACTGGGCTGCACCAATGTCGGCAAAAGTTCTGTGTTTAACATATTGTTAAACTCAGATTATTGCCGGCCTGAGGCGACTCAGCTGGTGCGCAAGGCAACAACTTGTGCCTGGCCAGGCACAACACTGCAAATGCTTAAATTTCCGATATTGCGACCTTCCGATATACGCGTCTATAACCGCTTTAAGCGTCTGACCTCGGAACGCGCACAGCGCGCGGCTCTTGAAAAGCTGCGTCACGACCAGGCTAAAGAAACGGGCGCTGTTGCATCGGCTCAGCTGATTGGAAACGTGGGACGCACTTTTGATCGTCGCATGGATGTGGACGATGCGTTTGCCATGGCAGCGGGCACTCAACCCATAACTACGCTAAACGACCGTAAGGCAGAGTATCGTGAGGCGCGTTGGGTCTATGACACGCCCGGTGTTATGCAGCCGGATCAACTAACGCCACTGCTTACGACCCAGGAATTGCTGCGTTTGCAGCCCACAAAGATGCTTAAAACCCGAGCGGTTCGCCTAACACCCAACATGTCGCTGCTTTTGGGCGGTTTGGCACGAATTGATTTGCTGGAATGCAATCAACAGTGGATTAAACTGTTTGTATTTGCAGCGGAAACGCTACCTCTGCTAATTGCAGATACAAAACATGTCGAGTCCGTCTATGGACATTACTTGGGGACACCATTGCTTGGTGTGCCGATGACTGGTGGAGATGTGAAGCGTCTGCAGCGATGGCCCGGATTACAGTGTATGGACAAGGATATTGTGGTCCAAAGCAGTGCTCCCGACGATAAAAAAGCTGAAAAACAACTGAATTGTGATATTACACTCAGTTCTGCCGGCTGGCTGGGCCTGCTGCTGCCAGAGAACGCCGAGTGTATTTTGCGTGCTTGGACCCCCCACGCAACCGGTATCTATGTACGCAAACCTGCCTTAATTCCTCTTGCCAGTCGTTTGGTGGGCAAGCACATCCGCCATTCTCTCGCCTACAATACAGCCAAACCATTTGTCTTTCGAAAATAGTTGAACATAAAAAATATCGTTGACTCAGGGGCCTCAATCATTTTAAAAATTATACGTTACTATTACAAACTGTTAAGCGAACTATTTTTTAAGTGAGTAGCTACTGTAAAGTTTAGCTATTCACAACATTTTATCTGCACACTGGTCTGGAATTTGCATCCAGAACTTAAACCTTTTTAACAAAGACGGAAATTTTATCTTAAGGTAAGTTTAATACATGCCCTTAGATATGAAGTATTTTTTTTATTTAATAAAAAAACAGTTGATATTAGCGTTCGTTAACTTCTTCTCAAAAAAATACAAAAAATTTAAATTGTTTTGCGTAAGAAAATCATTTGAATATAAAATAAACATTAATTACATATGCATAAAAAACTAAACGATTGGAGGTGATCGATTTATTATTGCTGATGGGTGGAATGGCGATACTTTTAGTGCACGCTGCCAATTTAAATGTAATCGATGCTATCAGCGATAGCGCAAGTTTTCTATATCACATCTCTAACAAAGAGTATCCACTTTTTCACGGCAACAAAGAATTTTTATGACATAGAATTTTGCAAATTAACGCAAATTACAGCCATTAAAATGCCATTTAAATAACTCAACGCAGCGTTGGCAAGTGCAATAAATAGTGCAAACTGTAAATAACAAAATAACAAACTGCGACGCAGCATTGAAAGCAGTTATCAACAATTTTTTTATGCTGTAAAAAAAGCCAGGATAATGGAGCAAAACTCCAGCACAAGCACTTTTGAGCAGGAGCTGGACAGCATCTGTGCAACAACAACAGCAACACCAGCCGCCTGCAGCAGCAGCGACATAAGTGCCACACATGAATTCCAAACCATGAAACCGGGTGCAGGCCAGAAGCTACAACAGCAACAACAACAGCAGCAGCAACAACAGCCGCTTGGCAATGGGCGCACTGAACTGCCACATAGCGAGCTGGTTAAGATGCTGTACTACTTGGAGGGGGAGCTGCAGGCACGCGACGTGTGCATTGCGGCGCTGCGTAACGAGCGCGTCAAGCAGCTGATAACACAGCTGCGCACGAAGCGTGTGCAGCCAAACGATCCGTATGCATCGCTGTTTCGTGATAAGATCGCATTGAATGGGAATCTGATATCGCGCGAGTCGTCAACGCAGGCCGCTCAAGCGGAAATGGAAGTGCGCCAGATTATTGAGCAGCAGATGGAGCAACAGTATCAGATGGTCAGCAAGCAGCGTGGTACGCACGTGCGCATGGTAAACATTCTCACCGAATCGCTGGAGAACAATCAGCGTATGCTGCAGCAGCTGGAGGAAGAGAGACGTAAGCATGAGCATGACACTGCCCAGGGCGATGATATAACATATGGCCTGGAAATGGAGCGCACCAAATTGCGGCAGCAATTGGAGGCGGAGCATGCGCAAGTCGCGAACATGGAAAAGGATCTCAAGAAGCTACAGGAGACGCTCGAATACGAGCGGAACAGGCAAAAGCAAATCGTGCTGCTACTCATCGCAGAGCGCAAGAAGATCCTTATGAAGTACATTGAGGAGGGTGAGTGCTGCTGGCTTGTAAGCATAATTGCATCTAAAAATAAGCTTATCCTTGTAGGCAAACGCTCCGAGGATCTGGCTCAAATACTAGCTGAGGAGAAGCAACGCTCCGACACTATTGCCGAGGGCCTCGAGGAGGAAAGCAAAAAGTCGCTGCGCATGGAGGAAGAGCTGGAAAAGCAAACACAATCCATGGAACTTGAACGCAAATCGCTGTTGTCTAAATTGGCCAAGGAAGAGCTGCGGTAGGTGTTGCATTTCTGTGATTATTCGTAAACTAATTATAATACTAAATAACTATAAATATAGAGTCAAGGAACTGGAACAGGAGCTAAACACGCTGCGTAACGACCACGAGTCATTAAAGAAGCAACATCAACAGCAGCAGCAGCAACAACTGGTCACCGGCAGCTCAACGGTGTCTGCTGGCAGCAAGGCGCGTCAGTTTAGCGGTAGGTGGTGTTCAGCTTTGTCCCTTGACTTCGCTGTTGTAATTATGATTTAATCTATTTTCCGTTTCTTCTGTTCATTTTAAACAATTCTATATAAATACGTTTTTTTTGGTGTCCCTCTCAAAGATGAAATATTTTGTTAGAAAATATCTTACGCAATTTGCAAGGTGATTTCGTTTTCTCTTTCCTTGTTTCGTACTTGTATTGACAGCACCATACCAAATGACAACTTGAGCATCTGCATCCACACACACGCGTACACAACTCACACACAAATCTATTAAATTGTAAACATGCTAATTAATGCTAAGTTAGCGCGGTGCAAAGTACTTAGCCAACGTAGAGATTTGATAAGCAAATTATCTCCACATCTACTATTTGTCGCATCGCTAGCAAATCGTAAAACCATTTTCATACGCCGTTTTTAAAAATACTAATGGCTGTGGAATTTAAATTACATAAATGTAAATGTTAGCTTATATTTGAATTTGATCTTAGCTGCACACTGAAAAACAAATGTTGATTGAATCAAATTAAAAACCCTTGGTTGAATAACATTGTTTTTAATATAAGATATTTTGCATTACGATTTTAAAATTACTGTGAATCCAGATTTCACCAGTTCGACTTAAAACCAGTTTGCAGCCTTCATTTGAATATTTTCTTATAGGTTTAACGGTTTTTTGAGCCTTCATGTTTTACAGACGCTTTTATTACGCTTTCATTTCGCAGATCACTTGAAACCCATTTAAATCTTTGTTCCAGAATTCATTTGGAATGGATTCAGTTTAATTTTGTATTTTATACTCATAGTTGCTATTAGTATAAGTTAATTACCTTGTTTAAAGTCCGTTCTTTGTTTATATATTAAGATTTATTTTAAAAATATAGGCCGCAATCTATTTAGTTTGATTTGGGCTCCAAATCTTTATACATATATCGGTAATGCTAAAACACGCTTAAGCACATTAAATAATCATGTCAATTTTGAATTATATAAATCTGTAAAGGTATATAAAAATATATGTGAATTAGCTTCGTAGAGCCGGAGATTACATTATTTTGTATTTAATGTTGCTTATATATATGCTTATTTCGCTGTCTTTTGATAATCCTTTACATGTACAACTTATTCGCATTTTACAGAGGATGCATGTGCCACGCCCATGGTAAACATTGCGAAAATAGTTCAACCAACCGCAACAGTGACCAGCATGCCGGTCTCTGGCCCCCAGACGGGCATAGCACGATCGATTGTGCCAGGCCAAAATATACGCAGCGCCGCCGTTGGCATTGCCACGGTGCCAACGGGGACCGCCAGCGCACCGACTGTGCCACCCATCCTGGCTGCCGTCAATCACAACAGCAGCGCAGTGCCCACCACGGATGCCAGTTCCGCTGCTTCCAATGCTGCTGTTGCAGCTGCTCCACCATCGCCGTCGCCAGCTAAAATGCAGCCCACGGCAACCATTCAACGTGCGCCGGGCGGCAAGTATGCAGCGCTGGCAGCTGCCGCAGCGTTGGATCAGACCACAACACCACCGCATCCACATCCTGTGCCCATTGCAGTGCCACCCGTGACCGTCCCGCCAGCAGGGGCCCGTGGCGCACCACCACCCATACCGACTAAGCCAATTGTACCGCCCAAGCGGGAGCCATCGCTGTCACGCCTGGGCTCCATAACGAGCGGTAGTGCAGCGGCCACTGCCATTGCCGCAGCAGCGGCGGCAGCAACGGCTGCTGTTGCGGCAACCGCAACCACAACAACGGCCTCCACGACGAGCGTCGCAGCAGTGGCATCGGCGACCACGGCGAAGCATAATTAGACACCTTCTAGACATCTTTCGACATACATATATACGCGCATTATACCATATAGCATATAGCGAAAGCGAAAAATACTCAAGACCGATTATAGTTCCACATTCAAATTGGCCGAAATACTACTTAAGAGTCCGCTCCATCTGGAGTGTCTCAAAGTGCAGCATCCTTTGACCATGTTATGCCAAACTCAGACAGTCAAAGCATTTGTACTCCACATTTACTCATATACGTATGTTACCCTTCCCCCAAACAAAGTTGAGGATTTAAACTTACAAAGTTGTCCTTTTTTTTATCACTTTGGCCTACACTTTTTTTTTGCAAAAAAATGCAATCTGTAATAACAAAGTGTTTTAGTTATACATTTTTAATGTTTTAAATTATCTAAAGCAATATGTAATTGTTTCGCCCCTTCCCTCGCTAGATTTGTGTATGTAATTTCGTGTGTAGTCGTTAGTAAAGAACATTTGTACAAGGCCGTGCGATTCTCATTATCATTATAAACAAAAAGAACAGAAAACAAAAATGAACATATAGTAATTATATATACCCATATATAGTATACGGACTACTCCATTGTGCTCTGTGCGTTGTTTGTTAGTTCTTAGGTGCATAACCCTCAATCCCGTGCAGCTATATACACCTAACTATGTATTTACCTATAGAACGTTTTAGGTTTTTAATTTTGTTTTAAGTTCGGCTTAAGCATTTTAATTTGCCTTATCAAAAAAGAGATCATAATCCTATAGATTAGCACGTTGAATTCCAATCCCGAATACAAAATTTGTTAACAATTAAGTGTCCAAAAGGCTTCGATTTCAAATTTATGCTGTTTTAGTTGCAACGCCTCTCTTGATCTTATGAGGCGGTCGTGGCCAAACAATTAGCGTTGTTGGCACTGACACAATATAAAAAATAGCAGACAAAGAGGCACAAATAAATAAAACGTATGAATAACATGAAATTAGCAATGCAATAAACGTTTACAAAAAAATTACGATTACGATGTATTGAAAAGCGAAAATATTAAATAAATTACACTACAAAAGAAATATGCTTAAAAATCACGTTGTAGGCGATGTATTCTCAATGATCATAGCTCTGGACAGATTACGGGCACATGCTAATCGCATTAGATCCAGTATCTCCTCAACATTCTCCACGCGATAGTCGCTGAAGACGGTCTTTGATGTTTGCTGTTTAAGTATGGGAAAAGTTGGTGAGCATTGATATATTAAAAAGGAGTGTTTTTCTTTACATTGTTAAACTTGGCAGTGTTTAGTTTGTTGCGTTCTATAAGCGGTACCAGCTCCATTTCTAGATGCTGCAGTATGGCAATAGTTTCCTTGCAGAAAATCTTGGGATCTTCAGACTCAAGTAGCGGCAAGGCGTCAATAAGCAGCGAGGGCCAGAAGCTGCAATAACAGTTCGTTATATAATTTTCTATAAAAATTAAAAATAATATTTAATGTCACTTACTAATCGGGTGTTATTTTGGAAGCTAACAGATTGATAAGCAGCTCGGCACCGGACAAAAAGTCACGTTGGCGGTAAAACTCATAGAATTCAAAATATTTAGATAGAAATACCAAACGGGGAGAAACAAACATGCGCGCCCCAATGCTTGTTATAACATCCGGACAAAGCATAACACCCGTGTTGGAATAATGCTGCAGATTGTAATAAAGGTTATTTATAAGCAGGTTACATAAAAAGAAAATAAGCCACCTTCAATATAAAATCGGATACGGCCGTAACCAGCAAAACATCCTTTGAGCGTACGGCCCATTCGAGAGCACTCCCATATCGCTGATCGTTGTAAGCCCGTTTGGATAGCACTTTACAGATATCCTGCTCGATGTTAGTCAGACCGCGTTCCTTAGCCATTGCTATTATCTTAAAGGCTTGACGCTCAGTCTTCAGTGGAATGCGTGGCAGGAGCAGCTCAATGGCCGCAATACCTTCTTGCTTGCAACAGTCCAAATAGTCAATGCCCAGTTGCCAGAGATTATGCGAGGTCATCAAATAACTGCCGTACTCAAAGATCATTGAATGCCGCAGAGCCGACAAGTCGCTATAGATGTTTATAGATATTATTTATAAATAAGATAGAAATTCCTTAATTAATATAATTTACGTTTCCCTTTAATACTCACACATTGTGCTGCTCCAAATACGGCTTGAGCTGGCCCGTGTGATAGATTAGATCGATGAGATGGGTAGCAAACCAATGACTATCATTAAGTTTTTGCGTGTCGTAGATAAATAGCTTGATATCATGCTCCATTAGCTGCATAACCATACGACTCATTCTTGTCATCTCCCAGTCGGGACGCATTTTTGACCAGCGGTTAATCCAATTGGTGGTAGCTATGCGTAGCTCAAAAGGCTTGCAAGCGGGCCTCGTGTACAATAAATAGCCGGGTAGAAACTCATACCAGTCCTGGGACTCTTCAAGTGCAGCATCCCAATGCTCGTTGCTGCCAATAACCAGCTGCATGAGCAGCTCCAATTGCGGTTCGGCAGCAAAAACATATGCAGAAACTTTTCGCTCCAAGTCCACACGCCAGTACTCCCACTGGGAGCAAAACTTCTGCAATGCATAGCCATCTTGATAAACCGGCATCGCTTTAAGAACTTGGTCGGCTGTTTGAAAGGCCGCTTGATTAAACTTGCGATGCTGCGAGAGAATGGCACGCGTCACGTCCAGCTGGCCGAGACATACGAGTGTTTTCAATGTGTCCCAATAGCTGTCGCATTCGCTGGCCTCCTCGGCCATAAGCAGCAAATCGGTGGCATGATCTTCGGTGTTGGGATAATGAAAGCGAGTCCATTCGAGCAGTTGTGGTACAACCAGCTGATTGTGCTGTTGCTGCATATAAAGTATCTCAAACAAATGCCAGAGACACTCAGTCGCATATAGGGTCATGATAGCATCCGTGAAGCGGAGTTGCCTTGACTCATCCTCTTGCATTTCCGGCAGTTTCTTGGTGTGCTCCAACTTCTCTAAGCAGCATCGTATTATGCTACGATACGTTCTTGAGATTTTAATATACTCCGTCATCTTGTTGGCGCTCCCTTTTGGACCCTGGGCCAGTGCTTGGAGCGTTGCGAATGTGGCATTTGTTTCAGCCAGCAGACTGCGTAGCAGAGGCTCCGTGTAAAGCGATGTTTCCTGTGCCATATAAACTAGCACCGGCTCCTGGCCGGCAAATTCGCTTGGCGCATCTCGTGTACTCCATTTAACAGGCCGGAAAGCACTCAACGCAATTTTTGAGCCGCCAGGCACAAATCTTGCGGTGAGAGTGTTGCCGCAACGAGTAGCGAGAGTGTCGCCAAGTTCCTGGTGAAGAAAACTGTTAGTCAACATACAAAAACATGATAACAATTGTCTTACGAATTGTGGCACAGTATCCTCATTCATTTTTAACTATTTAAGTTGCAATCTTGACCTAACAACAACAGGTATAAGCGAGCAAGCGCGTTTTTATATGCGGCATATGGACCAGTGTTGTCAATTAGCTGAATGTAGTGATGGCTTATCGGTGCTAGCAATATATCGATTGTTAAAAGAGTGTGCATAGTTTTGAAACGGATCAAAAATGTTAGCTTTGTAGAGTTGTACATTGTATTAAAATTTTAAGAACTTCGTTAACATTTTTTTGTCGAGTAACTCAAAAAACTTGGTTCTACAACAAAAGATAAAATTAAGCAATTGAACATACTCTTCATATTTAAACAAAATGTACAACTCTGTTAGAATTTCTCGAAATTGTATACAGCTGCAACCCAGTGTTGTTTAACGAATGTTTAGGCATTGCCAGTCCAAAACTTCTTCATTTGATGTTTTCCCGCGATCTCGTAAAGTTCTTTAAATTGTCGTCAATGTACAAATTGGATATTGGTAGTCGTTAGCTGAGAAAAAGGAATTAAAATAGATATGGATGATCTTTCGGCGATCTTGTCGCTATTTGAACGCAATGTAAACAAATTGCACACAAATCTCAGTGCCTATCAGGCTGAAATCGATGCTTTACGCCAGACACTTTTGGAAAGCTGGGCGCACGTTGGTCGCGCTGACAATCGGATAATTTCTGTTCACGATTGCCTCTTGAGCGGAGTGAACGAGGTCAATGAATATATCATTAAATTAAATTTACACATCAGTCTCAACCGAGAGGTGGGCATTTTTAAGAATGTGGATGCTAGGAGAAGTCAAAATAGTTGCAAGGTCGAATCCATAAATCTGAATGGTTCGAAAAGAAATCACACAAACCTGGATGGAATTGAAGTGGGCGACCTGGATGCGCATTCAGTAGACAAACATGGAGAGGATCATACAGCTGATGCGTTACCAGTGGAGGTGCTTAACCAATCGAACAATGCAACGAACCAAAAGTCAATTACCACATTATCCCCACGGCTTGACGCCAAACCGGAAAATATCTCAATACCAACGGCCTGCACGATGCCTAAACTGCCCATACCAGCACGCAAGTCAAAGCTGCTGCCCCCCCTGGGTGGCAGGCAAATGTCGTGCAATGAAACTTACGCTCGACTATTAAAAAATACATCTAACTTTCGTAAAGGCAGCGTTACGCAGGCCACCATGATGCATCTTAATATTGCGGAGAATTCCATTTTTGTTGCCAAGTGGGGTCAAGCATCGATGCCGTTAAAAAAATTGCTCGCTTGTCAAATGGCAATACAGGAACTTAATCGGCTGCCCGATTTTGGCAAAATATTTGCCGTCTACGATGCCCAAGAGCAGATAATACCACGTGTGCTGATCAATGCATACACCAAAGGCGGCGGTTATGATGCGTATCTGCTGGACTATGGCGAACACATTCATTTGGACGGCGATGAGGTCATATTTGCGCTGCCCAGCGAATTGCAGAAGATGCCAGCCGAGGCCATCAGATGCTGTGTGCGTAATCGGAATGTTGCCAATATACGTCAGTTCATCTACAAGGATGTGAGGTTTCGTGTTTTGGAGAACAATGGCAACGATCTTGAGGTCGAATTCTTGGACGATGGGCAGGCTGAAGAAGAAGGAACATTAACGAATACTACCAAGCCAAAAATAAATCAACAAATGAACAACAGTTTGAAATTGGATAGTTCGCAAAAGAAAAATCAGCCGAAAAAAACAGATCATAAATTGGAAAACTCAGCTCTTCAAATATCTCCAGCAGATATGGAAATGCTAAACGATTTCGAACAAGGCACCAGTGATGCGGTCAAGGCGGTGTTGGGCTTTAATCCCACAGATGATCAACGCATTTGTCGTCATTACGATCCAAAGATCAAAAGCTGCTTCAAAGGTAAAGATAGGCAATGTAAACATTCCGTAAAAATTATTTTTGATAGGTTGAAAAGGTTTCAGTTTAAATAAGTTCATGCATGTCAACTATATAAAACATTACTTATTGGAATTTTATATTTTGTGTTTCTAGGGTCTAATTGCCGTCTGTTGCATCAGCCTTTTGCGCCGCATGGTGCTACCAAGGACACCGAACTAGTTGACGCCCTGCCCGATACCAATTATATATCTGCGCCGCCCAGGTCCTTGGGCAGCGTTGTGCGCGTGCTGGTCACGTTTATCCAAAGTCCGATCCAAGTTTATGTCCAGTTTATCGATGAAACGCCAACGCCGCCGCTAGTGTGGAGCAAAAAAGATGTGCCTGAGTCGCAGTGTAAGTTTAAACGCGCTCCGCGTATGCTGGACAAGGTGAGAGCGCTATATAGCGATGGTTGTTACTATCGTGCGCAGATTATTGAGGAGATCGATGGCATGTTTAAGATCTTCTATGTGGACTATGGTAACACGGAATTTGTCACAATTGCTTCGCTTGCACAATGCAGCGACGCGGTCAGCCTCAAGCCGCATCGGGCCAATAGCTGCTTCATTGGAGGCGTGAAGCACAGCGCGTTGGCGTCGCGGGAGCAAAACGCTGAATGCGTAGAGTTTCTCAAAAGTAAAATCCTCAATGCAGAGTTCGATGTATTGCTGATTAGCCATGTACCCGATGGTTATGTGGTCAAGTTATTGGATCCTTATGCTGATGTGCTTAAGCATCTGATCAAACGTGGCTACGTGGAGCCCAGCACGGATAACTTAGAGTACGGCGACAACAATGTCGTACAGGTATGTATTATTTTAAAGCAATATCTGTTTAATAGTTATTTCATAAAAGTTTTATACTTTGCTACTCCACCAGTTTCCAAAAAAAGTTGATCGAGAAGCGACAGTATGACGGACGAGGAGCGCCAAGAAACCAATCGTCTACGTCGCATAAATTATCCAAAATTGATGAATCGACGTGTTTGTGCGCTAGTTCTGGTCACTTTATGTGTATTAATTTCCACGATAGTCTTCTGTTGTACACATTTTCTTTAAAATGTATAACAGTTTTTCATTAGGGGACTTTGTTTCGAGTTTAATACAAATCCCATAGAAATAAATGTACATTTTGGATAAATTCAGTATACTTATATATTTCAGCATACATATATATAAAGAATGCGTTTATATACATAATATACTTTAAGATATACATATACATATATATCAGAGTTTGAATATTGATTTGCTTTTAATAAAAAAGTCGTTTGAATTATTTTTTTTCCTGGATTATTAACATCCCGTTCGCATTCTGCTTTAACGCTGGACTCGATACAAGAATAACATACTTATATGTATACCTAATAGTTATTTTAACAAATGCGTAGGATTGTATGTCAAGCTTTTGATTAATTGTTAGTTGTCCCATTATCGGCCATTAAAGCATAACGAAAAAAAGCAGAATTGTCTCCAGCTAACTGTTGTCATAAAGCTTGAAAACTAAAACAATAAAATAATAATACTAATTGCCCATAATGTGCAAAAGCAAAAAACCAACATTGGTAAAGTTTTGGCCTGTGCGGCCTCGTATCCTGGCGCGAGTTCGGTCAGGTCGTCGTCGCCGCGGGCGCTAATAGATTATGCCGCAACGATTAGAAAGGCAATAAATAACACCTGGTGGAGATCACATGCGTGTACGGCCAACATATCGGGTCACATACGAATGGAAAAATGAGGACTCGCTCTCTATGTCCTGGTGTTGACAATTTAACTGTTTGAGCAGCGACCAAACCAAAGGGTAGAGGCCAGGGCACATTTTAACTATCGGGGATGTACGGCATGGTGAATAATAACAACATGACAAAATATTTCTATGTACTTGCTGCTATTGTTATATTTTAACATATTTTTATTTCTGATTTTTGTAGATATTCCAAAATGACAATTATTTATTACCTAATTTACATTGAGCCAATGGTTTTAACCGTTAAGCCAGCATTAATATTGCTTTATTTTTGCTGTCATTTTACTAAATATTCAAAACATATTCTTTACATTGAATGCATAATCAATATATATATTTCAGAAATTAATGCTTTATATATCATATTAAATTTTGAGTATTTTGAAACCAAAAAACAAATTTGATATGTCATAAAATCATATACACCAAAGAACACCTGCCGAGACCACCACACACAACAATTATTGAGGAATTAAACATAGGGTTAGGTGTCAAAAGGATGAGGAGACCCTTGACATATGTTCCTGGTCAGACGGCGCACATAATGATGATGAGCCAGAGCCACCCTCCATATGCTGGCAACAAATAACACACACACATGCATACATTTTTGGTCTTTTTTGGTTATAACAATAATTTTGATGGACTAAACCACACTTGAACAAAACTATTTGAATTTGGAGCAGTGTCCTTTTGTTGTGTGGAACACTAAACTAAAAAAAACGCAAAATAACTAACAAACGAAACTAAACGTGGCAAGTGGCAAATGTTAACAGTTGGAGCCGCGCCTGTTGCACTTGTGGCGCTGATTGTTAAGGGAGTGGCCGCAGTCCAATATGTTCGAGTTGACCTTTTGCAGTTCGGCTATGCGCTGCCAGGTGGCGCAAAAGTGTCGCACGTTGCGGGCATTGGCCAACTTGGCAATGGGCCCCAAAGTGCGATAACCATTACTAATATAACGTATAAAGCCCTTGGCCGACAAATCCATAACAGCTGTTTTCACTTGAGCCTCCAGATCACCACAGGCAAAGGATCTGCAAATTGAGCATACAATTTCACCTGATTGTTCTCTTGCGGACCGAACTTACTCCTTCTCCAGCATCTCTACAATATGCTTCTCCTTTATGCCTTCCACATATTTGGGATGATCTTGAAATATACGCACCATATCCATAATATATAATGGCAAATGTATATGGTACGAGTTGGAGTGCATCATCAAGGTGGTCGGCTCACAATCGCTTATGGGAGTTTCTTCGCACATTTTGAATAGCAATTTTTTTATGTACTGTTCGTACGCCTTAAGTATTTAGTTATTTGTGTTTCCAAATTCGAATTTATTAAGATAAAATATGATCATACATTTTGTGAAGACAAATAAAGCACAGTTAACCCAAACATTGTCAGTGTCTACTGTGTTTCCAACCCCGGATCGTAGCGCTAATGTCATCCAATTACAGGTGTCATTAACAGTTTGCTGGGACAATGTTTGCTTTCGGTTTGCTCTTCAATTACAGAGCCGGAGCCGTACAAATATTGTAACAATTACATGTTCCGTTTTTTTATTACCTGGTAATTTGCCTAATATACATAAATAGAGCTTTCCAAAATAAGCCTCCCATTGCATTAGCTGGCGGACCGTACTCCCTGGGGTAAATGTTAAGTGCTAATGCGGCGAACTGGAAGGAGTTTGGCTATGGACTCAAAACAGGACTAACGAAATTAAGAGCTAAAATTGTTAAACGATTTTGTACCTATTATTTATAAAATAAAAAAGAAATATTCAAGCTAAGTACTACTCTGATTATCCATCAGCTAGTTTTGTTTCGTTGAACTACCTTGATCACTATGTTTATATGTTTCTGTTCAGTTAGCTTTTCTATACCTATATCTTTGACGAAATTCTAAGGATCTCCAGCGTAATTGATATTCATACCTTTATTTCTGACATGTCAAACGGTGCACGCAACCATTTTCTAGCTTTAACTTTCGTAAAAGACCCCCAGTCAAAGGGTTAACTATGGTAAAACTTTTGCCAACAGATAATAAATTAGCGCATACATTATGAAATGTTGTTAGGATGCCACCGTCGCGTCGACTGTCGCTGACTTCCGGTTGGGGGCGGGCTTCGCCCAACTGCCAATTTGTTTCACCCAAAACAGGTGACAGTTTCTCAAAGCGAACGGGTTGAAGAAGACACACGAATGACATGTGGTAAAATGTTTTATGGGTAAGGTTATCAAAACTAAACGTGAATTACATTGGCTTATTTGCCTCAGTCATGCTTATAGAGTAGTTGCACAGACTTTTTGATGGCTTCATAAGTTAGATTAGCTGAAATTGAGGTCTGACTGTGCAATATTTGAAACTATTATTACAACAAAACCAAACATATAAATTCACTAAATATCTTGTTTAAGCTCCTAGTAACCTTACTTGTCGAGCGACCCTTTTTAGTAGCTATTGATTGACAGTCCACGTGAGTTGGCATTTTTTGATAGCTGATAGTTAGCGTTGAGGTTGAGACTGAAATATATCTTAGGGTAAGTCCAAGTTTTTTCTATATAAATTATATTATAATACAGCAACAAAGAAACCTAATTTTACTAAAGACATTCATTTAGCTCGATAAAAACTAAATTTAATAAAAACGGCTAAGTTAATAGCTTTGTAACTTCAATTTATACAATATCTAGAATCTGGTATATATATATTTTGTTATATTTTGTTATTCTGGTTAACTTTAACAAAATATTTAATAGGAATACTACTAATAATTATAAAGAATACTTTATAAATATATAAAATAATTATTAACTCAACAAAATAAAATAAAACAAAAAAACGTTCAGGCAAAGGAAACAAATGTTGGCTCGATTTGAACTAAATATTTTTAAAGACGGTATCGATTGATATAAAATCAGTGTACGTCTATTCAAACCTTCTCGTTTAACCCCTGCCTTGCTGGCAATTATAGTTATTATTCATAATCGTAACGTTTCATCTACAAAATGTTGCCTGATAAAGGCGCAACGGTAAATTCCTTTATGGTCGATTTTCAGCCAGGTCAGAATCTAGGTATTTGCTAACCCGCCCCCACATCGACGTTCACCCGGCCATTCTCATTGGTTGTCGAAACAGTTTTCAGCCCTACTTTGGGCCATGCTGCATAATAGTTGGCCAACTCATATAACCCTGTCTGAGCTGCAGCTACGTCGGGCAACACCCCCAAAGAAATCAGAAACGCGACATCGACATGTGGTCAACAGTTATTTTTTTTTTTTTTGGCTCCTGTCCAAGCGGCGGCTTTGAGGGGGTGGCTAATCAAACTAACCAGTTATATGAAACCCTTATAACTGTGCAGCAAAATAAATGTCATTCAACATGGAAAAGTGTCATGTATTTGACGAATAATTACCGTCAACATTGCGTGATTGGCTGAATCAAGCGGGAGGCGGCCTGTGGCGCTATGGCTTAGATTTAGCCCAAGCTGGTCTAGGGTTGGGGTTGAGGTTGGGCAATGCTTATTGGGGCTGCCGTTTGTGTGTGACAACAACCTATAATTACCAGGCAGTCAGGCAGCCAGGCAGTCAGGCAGTCGGGTCGTCTCACGGAACTCCTGGCGGACGGACAAACTGTGCATACGCGCCCCAGAGACAACGCGGCAGTCGGCGCGAACGGAAGTCGCAACCTCTATCGCCGGATCTCTGGTAGCCAGTCGGAATGTATTCGCCCGCCAAATCGCCCATAGTGGACGTCACCGAGACAATCTCCGTGCACAGCGAGCTGGACATTGACCTGGAGCAGAGCTGCAACACTAGCTTCCCAATACCTGCAACACATAATCTGCGCATGCCGCTGCCCGGACTCGCATTGCCCAGTCTATTGGCCTCCAAGGCGAATGCTGGCATTGTTGCATCCACGTTACCTGCCTTCGAATATATTGCGCCGCCGAATCATGCGCTGCAATCACTTGACTTTCCGCTGATGGAGCTAAATCGTGTTGGCATGTTTCCGGGCTTTTTGCATCGGCGGGCACGCGGCGAGAAGCGACCCATACCCGATGCCCAAAAGGATGCCAAATACTATGAGCGACGCAAGCGCAACAATGAGGCAGCCAAAAAGTCGCGGGATGCTCGCAAAATACGCGAGGATCGCATTGCGTTCCGTGCCGCGCTCCTGGAACAGGAGAACTCCATACTGCGCGCCCAGGTGCTGGCCCTGCGCGATGAACTCCAGACGGTGCGGCAGCTCCTCGGTGCCACAACGGGCGGCATGTTGGGCGTGGCGAGGCAAGTCTGAGGCGACCGTTCGATATCGGTGTGTACATAAAAGTTTAATTGTGTTTTGTGATTTACGTTAATAAAGGAGCTCTAGACTATGTGTATAAATATGCAAAAACATTTGGTTTCAAACAATGATCATATTCCATATTTTATTAATTATGTTAACCTAACACAACTAAAAGTTGAAAATTGGGCAGTTGAGGTGGTGAAAATAAATTTGGAGACCTTAGCTCCAAGAACTTATTTTCAGAGTTTTTAACTCTCTTTTCTTTAAGAAATCGAAGTGAAAGAATGTGAAATTACTATTATATTTTCATACAAATCGCAATAGACAGGAATATATACCAGCAAATTTAAATATCTGTCATAATATTTCAATCAGATCTGATAATAAGATTATAATAGTTTGGTTCAATTAGTTATGTAACTTTTATATTACTGAAGCTGATGTGATTGTGGGCACCCGACAGGGCTTGTCTAAGAATATTGGCATTTTCCAACTTTTTTTTATGGGTTTGAATTTTATATTATTAAATTCAAAATATCGTCCCAAAATTAATAAATGACATTTTGGGTACTAAATATATGTACGGAGAACTCATTGAGGAAAATTGAAGATGTGCCGGCGGGTTTTTCCTATATATACAATAATCAGATTGTAATTATACTGCTATAGATAATAATTAACAGATTTTTGTAGAGTTTGATTTAATATCCTGTCAATGTTTTCTAAATACTCTGATCTTAAATGACAGCTTACATATTTGGAATGGACCAGGCTTTTAATAATCTTAAAGACTTTGAGACTGGAACCTGAAGGGAATTGAGATTTTATTTATTTCACTATCCATTATTTTTATTACATGAACTGACACACCAAGTTTGGTATATCAAACTTTATATTCTCTAATATATTTCTTAACAGCCGGCTATATATTATATTAATAAACTTCTGACATATAAAACATAGTGTTATTCAAATGAATATTAAACACGAAATATGATTAATAATTAAAGCATACAACGTGTATAGAGCGAGGGTATGAAAACAGCTTTATTTAGTAACTATTCAAATGGTTATAACAATATAAACATTCATGTGTTAACAAACTACAAGTTGAGGGAGTGCATCTGTACCTTTCCACCAGCCTCAAGCACCAATAATTGCTGATTGGTCAATGAGCTGCTCGAAGCAGCTATGTCCGCCACCGGCGATCCGATCTCCAGACCAACATTCGTCAGTTCACGGTCCAAATGGAAATCGTAGATTCGAACAGAGCCATTGGACAGGGCAAAGAGTCGCCAGCCGTCGCAGGACTGGACGAGCGCCTGGACAAGATTTTGCCGCAGAACGCTGCCGCTGAGCAGCAGCTGCTGGTCAAAGACACGTAGCTCGTAGGCGCGACGAGGCTGCTGCAGCATTTCCAGGGCGGTGTTGGGTCGCGCATCGTAGCTGCTGCTGCCAGTGTTTTCCAGGGCTTGTTGATCGAATGAGCGTCTCTCATTGAGTATAATGTTTTGTATAGCACATGATTTGCCCGTTTCGGGCTCATGTTCAACAATTGGCTGGGGCATGGCCGTTGTGGGCCGCTGCAGACGCTGACGCTGTCGCTGATTGCAGTTGAGTATCATGACAGAACCATTCGATAAGCCCACGGACACGAAGTTCTCGTTGGTGAGCACGCACAGCGCCGTTGGAAACAGAAAGCGACTCTCGTGCAGTCCGATGCGCGTGAAACGCTCTATCTTCAGGCTGCGTGTGCAGCACAGTACAAAGTTGCGATTGGTGCACACGTAAATGAGATCGCTGCCTGTGTCGATGCTGCTGAAGCGTAGTCCTTGCAAGTCCTGGCCCGCCAAAGCAGTCGTCAGAGTTTGCGTTTCGTCCAACTCGCGCAGCAGCTCGTCGCTGTAGACATTGCCCTGGAACAGGGACTTGGTCTTGTCGTAGGCGCTTTGGTTTCGCTTGAGCAAGCGGCTTTCCAAGTAGTTACGTAGATCGCAATTAGCCGCCTGGAGTAGCTTCACCCTTGCCCACGGTGAGCTGTACTCGTTTGGACTGGCTGCACCACTGCCGCGCCCACTTTCCACCAGACTCCAAATAGTGAGCAGCCCCGAATCGTTAAGCGACGCATACTACAAAAAGGAAATAGATGTGATTAAAGCTGTCATTTGTTCAAATTGCTAAACCCACCTGAATGTCCTTGTGTGCCAAAGTCAAACTGCTGCCCAGTCCCATGCAAACTGTTTTGGGCGCCGGGCGAAAACTGCGCACATCCACAACGGCACCCAAGTCCAAAGCAGTTAAGGCTTGGCTTTCCATGCTGGGCACCACAGATTGCGTGGCTGCGAAGTGAGTCAAATTGCCATCCAGCTTGGAGCAGTAGCTGTAGGTTTCGCGCAGATCCCACATAGCTATGCTGCCATCACGTAGTCCAGCGACTATAATATCGGGCGCCTCAGACGAAAAGGCCACGCGACACACCTCGGCCCAGGTGGACAGAAGACGCAGCGGCTTGCTGGGATCGGTGAGTGACCAAACCATTAGCAGATTGGCAAAATCATCGCGATAGACATCGCAAGTCGGCGGACATTCGTGCACCGTAACCACGAGCTGCTGCTGCCCCGCACTGCCAAAGATGCGACGCACACGCAGCGCATTGAGCAGTCCGGTCTGCAGCAGCGGCACGTGCCGCGTCGCACGTTTTGGACTGTTGGTATTCAGTATCTTGCCCAGCAGCAGGGACGTCTTGTGCAGAAACACGCCCAGGCGCTCTAGGTCAGCGGGCTTGGCCAAACGTTGTCGCTGCTGTTGCAGAGCGCGTTGCTGCTCTGCCTGACGCAACTGCTGCAGGCGGGCTAAACTGCACTCAAATACATCATTTGTCTGCGCCGAGAGCGCCAAATTCTCTTCGTTGCCTGCATCGCCGCTGCAGCTGAGCACCAGCTGACTGCCGTAGTGCGGTGGATGCTGTGTCCAGCTGGTGCGCGTCTGCAGCTCCAGAGTCTGGCATTCGTTGTCCATATGCTGGGCGTGCGTTTGTGTGGACAGCTGGCAGGTGTTTAGCTTGCCATAGCTTTGCATGTAACCCTCGTAGCTCAGTGGCTTTGTCTCGAATAGATGATAGTCCAGCTGATCAAAGCGCAGCTTACGCATTAGTTCCACCCCGCGTTGGGTGATGACAGGTCGCGAAACAAAGTCCACATAGCCGCCGTAGTGCACATCGGCTGTCGACTGTCGGCTGTTGGGTAGCTCCAGAGTCGTCGTAATCCCATAGCTGCTGATGCCCGAGTCGAGTTGATCAGAATTAGCCATGCTGTTAGTATCGAAGCTATCGAAAGGCTGCTGGGCGGTCGATCTCGGCTGTCGACGGGAGTGCATGTCATAATGCCCTGAATCTAATTTTCTCTCCAGCTCCTTGTCCCGTTGAATTACTGTAATGGGATTTTGTGTGGGCTCCGAGTCTTCCTCGTCGTCATCATCGTCTTCGTTATTGTCATATCTCTCCACGGCGGGTGTATGGACTGTCAAGCTAACCTCCGCAGACTTCAGCTCTGCATCTCTAGTTTCCTCTACCTGATCGTCCTCCTCCTCCTCTTCCTCTTCGGGCGTGCTGGCATCCGTTTCAAAATCGGACTCATACGACTCGAAGTCGTCCGAGTAGTTATCCGATTCGTTTGTTGCAGCCTGTGCCTGTTTCTTAACCGCATTAAAGTTCACCTCGAATGCCACGGGGTGCTTAACCTCTTTGGTTTGCCGTTGTATTTCCAATTCACTGCGCTGCTTGGCCGAGTCCCTTTTGAGCACAACTATTTCCTCCGGCTGCAGGGTGCGTGAATAGGAGCGGGCACGTGGCTGCTCGACCTGCTGCTCCACCTCGACTTCAGCTGTTGTTTCTTGTTTTGGCTGCACTCTGCGCTTTTGCGGTGGCGATGACACCGTCACACTATGAAAAGTGTCCAGTACCGCATTTGGTTTGGCTTTGCTGGCCGGTGGTTGTTTGGTTGCAGCACGCAATGCGCTTGTTACCTTTGTTGTGTTGGGTGATGGGGTTGTTCGTTTGCTAGGAACAGACTCACGCTCCTTGTTTTTGCTTGTGCTTAAACTCGGCGGTTTTTTAGTCGTTGTTGTTGATTTTCCAGTTGGGGTTATCGTTGGCTTTGAAGTTTTTGTGGTTTTTCGCAGACCTCTTTCGCTTTCAAGGCTGTCCTGTTGCTTGACTTTCTCAGTGCTGCTTCTTGATGTTGTTGCAACGCCCACACCTGTTGCAGGTGATTTAATTGGCTTTCGTTGTGCTTCATTTTTCGGCTATAAAAAGAGATATTTATGTCCATATGTATATATTTCCAACTCAAAACAATCTGCTTTGCCGCCAAAAGCAGACAGCTGTTCGCTCTGCGTTTTGCAGCACTGATCAATTCTCAAGGCAAGACAAAGTGCTCTTGCGACAAAATGATCGGTGCTCTCTCCTCAATCTGCTTGTATTAATTTGCAATTGAACTAATATTGCGCTTATAAGTAATGTGTGCGTGTGTATATGTGTTCTGCATAACAATGCCTCTAAAAACTATAAAATTCACACAGTGGCAAGTGCAGTAGTTGTTGCTCCGTGTGCGTACCAAAGCGAAATCTATAGAAATTTAGCAGTATGCGGCATACTAATCAATTGGTTGCAACTACCAGTACTTGTGTATAAATTGCGATATGTGCCAGTTCTTACGTTTATTTTGCTTGCTGTCCGCGTTGAACTTTTGGACATTTTACGGCCCACACTGCCTGTTTTTCGTTTAAAATCAATTAAATGTTAGCAGACACAAGCAGACACGTATGTTTAATCAATTGTACTTGTTAATTCAGTTCATTGCAAAAAGCAACTTCGTTGTGACAAATTTAATTGTTGACATAGCAACCATTTCAAGTAGCATAGCAACATAAACACCAATAACAGCTGATGTGCAGTACGCGGTAAGTTTAAACAATCATCGATAAATTAAGAGGATCAATAAAATATATATTAAATTTGTACATATAAAAGCAGGTGCTTAAAACCCAATTAATAATTATTTTAATGATCGAAACATTATACTACATATTTGCTTAAAGGTGAGCTGCGTACATACCTTTAACAACATTCGCTGTTGATTTCGTTTCACAACACTAGGTCATTCAAAGAATTGTTTTACTTTTAAATTTCTTGTATTTGAGATTCCTAACATAATTTAGTTTTAATTGTGTGCATATATAAAATAATATCACAATAAATAAAGTTCATCCTGTGCACTTAACTTGTTGACTAAAATTATGGCCACTGCAGTTGCCACAAAGCGGCCGCAGCCATTACCACAACAAAGAAACTGCTGCCGCTTCTGCTAAGATGTGCGCCGCTGTCGTCGCCTTTGGCAGCGTAATACTGCGACGTATAACGGTCATATATGTGTTCCATGCTACGCTTGGCATCATCCCGCTGGATTTCATGCGCGTTAAACAGTGCATCCGTGCTGTCGTGAAACAATATGTCATTGCGCTTATCGAAGACGCCATAGAGCGAAAATGGACGCGTGTCGCTCTTGTACTTTTTGCCAAATAGATGATCCATGTCGCGTAGGGAATTATAGACCTCGTTGTGCCGCGTCAACGATGTATTGTGCGTCATCAATTGACCACGCGCCGTCCAGTGCAGATAGCAGTACTCAAACCTTGAAAAGCGTTCAACGCCGCCGTAGGGACAAATTAGGCGGTAAGATTGATGCTTTCCAGGCTTAAGCCAATCGGAAGTTAAATTGCCGCTCACATATTTTTTGTAGATATCGGAGCTGATGAAAGCCACATCGGCACCCTCGGCCAGGCAACGGAAAGCGCCTTCGTCGCCGCGATAATGCAGCGGACATTGGCGACCATGTTGTGGATGCCACAGGCAAGACTCATGATTAAAGTACCCGTGCAGCGAGTGCACGCTTCCAGTGACATTCGCGATGGTCTCTAGCACGGCAAGATGTGCAGCGCCCTCATAGCTGGGCAGACAGGCGCGAGCGCCTCTCAAATCGTTAATGCTATTATATTTTGAATCCTTGTGCACCAGAGCAATGATCACATATCGATCGTGCATTTGCTCCGCATACTCAAACAGCAGAGGCGTCAATTTGAAATCTCTTTGCGCCTGTATACGCTGTTCCTGATTAACAAGCATCACGTCAGCGCTCTTGTAGCGAATATCTTCCATGCACTGTTCAAGATTTGTTGTCCGAATGCACTGAATATTCGGCTCGACACCATAAACCTGAGATGCCTCTTGCAACCAGGAACACTTAATGTGCTCGATTATCGACGTTGTACAGACGACAATGGATCGCGGCGGATTGCATTCTGGAAAACTATATGCCGACTGAAAGCCAACTGCCTGATCAAGGTAGTCATCAATGGAGATGACATTATCCAAGGGCACTGTAAACACATGATATGTCTCCAGCAGGCTGAGCAAGGCATTCTGCCAGCTCTGCGTTTCGTCGTGAGTCAAACCAGTTACCAGACGCTGCACCTGAGCTGCATGTGAGCGCCGTGCGGCCACTACCGGCCATGGCTTCGAAACCCATATGCATGGATGTGTTACATTAATCGGCTGCAAGTGGCCATCCGGACAGAGGTAGCTATACATGGATGGATCGTCCTCTGCATCCAGACCAGCCAGCTGTGAAATGACATGTTTAGCAACGATTTCGCTCTTCGTTATTTATTTGCAACTTACGCCAAAGTGACTGCGGGTATCATCGAGGCGCGCCCAAGAAACACTGCCGCCACCACTGGTCAGACAGTAAAGTGCACCGCGACGGCCCCAATGCTTGTCCGTGTCATCGCAGCTGTAGGGATCATAGCACATCTGGCACAGGGATGAGTAACGATCCTTTAGAAATCGATCCTGTTTGCTATCTGGCACCCAGGGACCCGCTTTGCAGCTGGGACCAAAAAACCTCGCCGAGGCTGCAATGCGATCTTCCGTCAAGGTCAGCTCCGGACTGCAGGACTTGGACACCATGGTTGATTCGAAATACTGGAATGCATAGATTAACAATTGAAATGGATAAGTAAGTAAGTTTAATTTGTACTTACATTGGCTAACACCTCGGTCAGTTGATTGCCCAGACCGTAGCCAGGATGACACAGCTTGGCGCCATGTAGATCATGGACTGTGTGTATGCCAGCATCATTGTTCACAACGGCAACAATTTCGTACTCAAATGGGGACTCGTGCGAGCGCAGTTCGCTGGCAACCAAAATCTCCGCGCTGGCCCAGCGTGCTGCAATCAAATCCTCGGATGTGAGGACGCCAAAGTGTGCGGTACCCTTCTGTATGCGACGCACGCAGTCCAAGCGATCCACGCCAATAACGCATTTAATGTTACTCGTGGCCTCCAGCAGAGGACAGAACTTGGGCGCCTTGCGGTAAATACCCCGAGACTCGACTACGCAGACGCGCACTGAAAACGACAGCGAGTAGAAGAAGAAGAAGAAAGCAAAACTATTTATTAACTTTTAGTATTTCGTTAAAGGCGTAAAACCCGACCGATTAAATCAGCTTTATGTGTGAATTATTCGTTGGTTGCGTGCAGTTTTCAGAAACAGCGTCTTGAATATAAAATTCCCCAGCCGACATAAAGGCAAAGAGACGTGCACAACCGGTATTTTAGTCGGTAGTCTTTGCATTTTGCTCTCGTCTCAGAAAAGTCTGATATCATGACAATTACGCAGAATTCACAAGTATCAGTTAACATGTGAATTCAAGAGAGATATTAATCTGGGATTTTGGCCAGTAGAGCAGGCAGTCAAGGTCGACGTGTGCGCAAGTCTTAATTTGTTACGAGACTCTTCGCAGACAGGTTTTCGGGCTTTGTACGAAAGAGGTAGGCACAGCTGACAGCTTGTAAATATATATAAATGTAGATATATATAAACTAATAATTTTTAGGGGCTTGCCTATAATTATTGTTCTAAAATATTTTCACATTGCCATTGAAAAAATGTTCGAAAGGTAATAGTTTAAACTTGAAGTAAGACTTTCAGTCGGCAACACATTTTTTGTATCTTAATTCTATGTCATGCTTTATACTCTACGCAGTCAGGCATTAATATTTAAAGCTGTTAATGAAATGATAACTCTAAATCAAAATCAAAATCAGAGTTGAGTGCAATACATTAGCTCCGGGTACATTGACTTCGCTTTTTGTCTTATGATACGATCTATTAATACTGCTGATGAAATTCAAATATTTAATCTATAACTTATTGCCCTAGCGTATGAAAGCTTCGGTGTGCTGAATATGTTTAGTGTGTCTAGTATTTCTTGTTTTTTTTTATTTCTCTTTGTGAAGGTCAGCAGGTGTGTTAACGGTTTTTTTTTTGGGAAATTCATAAAACATAGTTGCTTGTAGACAAAGGTTTTTTAAAAGTAAAGCTTGCCAAAACACAGCGGAGATTTTTAATTTATTATTGCATTTTTTAATTAAACCCTAATTGATTTTTTAACTTAAAGATGAAAAGATAAAATATCTGAGAGTGTTGCAATTAAAATGATCAATCAAAAGTTAATTTTTTTATTTGACAACCTTAAATTAAACAATCGTTAAATCAAAAAAAAAAAGCATTACTTGAATTTGTTTTTTAGAGCTTAGGGTGAGATTAGGTTTTAAAATAGCTGTGTTGCACTTGAATTAATTAATTTTTTACGTTTATTGAAAATATCTTTTTTTATGTAATATTTTCCTTTCTTCTAATCAGAACTTACATTTGCCATCATCCGGCGGTTCGATGGCCGAACAAGTTGACAATGATAAGAGCAGGGCAGACAGCCAAAATATTGATGTCAGCGGCAACATTATTTGTATATATTTATAAGATATATATTAATAAGCACTTTGTGAAAATTGAAGTTAATTTTACACTTAAATTAAGTTTCAAGTTGATTTAGTTAATTAGTCGAGCTATCAGCACTCGCGCCACAAAATACGCCTACCAATATTTACATGAATGCATACATATATTTATACATATGCGACTAGTATCTCTATATATATATAAATAGGCTTATATATATTAAAAGTAATGAAGCTGAGAACGCGTCGAGACTCAGTCCACACGCGACGGACGAACAGCGGCGACTGTTTGACCGCGTCCGTCGTAGCTTACGTCGTCGGCTGCGGATGCAGCGAATAAAACTTGTTTCGAGCCGAGATTTAAAAAAAAAAATAAAAACAAAAATCATCGCACGTAAACAAAACCAACGCACAGATGATGAGTCAAGCGCCGCTTGGGGTATTTCTGGTTTTGATTGATTGTTCAGAATCAATGTAAGGTGCGTTAAGGGGAATTACATAAAAGTAGATATTCTATGCACTTTCTTTTTTGTAGATTGTGTATCTCACATTACAATCGGCCTGAGTTATCAATGCAGCTGATTCTGTTTATTACTTATTAGTTTATTTTAGTATTGACGTTCTGCTTATCATTCCATAAAAGCTTATCAGCGAATGTCTGCTCCATCAAAGACTGCGGGGCAGAGTTGTCAGCGAAATTGTCGGCTCTTTTCAATATCAGTCAAGGCTCGCACTTTGCGGCATTCAAACGCCTTCAACTTGAGCGCAGTCGCAAGTGAACTCGCGTGATTTTCATCCATGTAATTTAATTCCCAGCCAATTCTCTAGTTAATAATATGTCACAGCCGAAGCATGAAAGTGTGCCATTGTATTCCAATGCTTAACACATTTTGATGAGCTTATTCAGTTACAGATTCTATAAGTTTGTGCAGTCCTATGGATTCCTATTAATCCATTGCTATTGACTTAACTAGTTTACGTTAACTCGCGATCTACGCGTATTTGTGTTTTTGTGTTAATTCCCATTTGTTTTTTTTAAATATCAACTTGGGGTTTTTGTGCTATTTAAAATATTTCTTCGTGTTTCTAACGACAATTTGATTAATGATTAACTCAAAATGTATTATTGTGCCTTATACCTAAAAACCGTTTTTATATCAATGTGGCCAATTAGCAAACACGATAACTCGTTGTAGTATATTTTGCTTTCTACCTGTTTTATTTTCGAATTTTGTATTTTACGTAATCTTTGATTTTGGTAATTATTTTTTGGGCAATTAACTTGCCGGCAATCCCAGGCGTTCAGTTTATTGCAAATTTTCTGTGTCAAGTTTGTGTATAAAGTGGAAAATAAAGAAACAAATGTATAAATAAAGTATAAATAAATATATATCTTGAACCGGTTTCGATGTACGTATGTACATTACCTGTTTATGGGTGCGTATTTTGCATTACGTTTACATCACAAGCGCTTTAGCTTTGATCTTGCTTTTGTATTTTCAACAATACAATTAATTTGTTAGCTGCCCGTGCTGATTGAATTAGTGCAATAATAAATTTGTATAAATTCACACGCGGAGCAAAAGTCCTTGAACTGCAACTCAATATTCAATTCTTTTTTGATTAACTTAATCTTGGGAAAAGTTTTTATCAACTATATTAAATCCATTTATTATCAACATATGTTTTGTGTTTACTTTTGACTATCTTGATAAGTTTAACGTATTTCAAGCCATGAGGCAACCTTACATCATTCTAAATGATGGAATATTAGGACAGACTATATGACATACCATATGTTGTCGTTGAATATCTACTATATATATAGGTATACATGCGTGCCGTAGATAAGATTTTGCACGTCTCGAAAACCAAACGATAATACTTGATTATAATACAATTGTATTGTATGTTTGTTCGCACATTTATTGTGCTAATTGTAAGAACGAATTAACATTTAAATCTTATCTTCATCAAGTTTAATGCTGGCCCTATGTTACAGCGATTAGATAAGAATTTTAGTTCACACTTGGCAACATTATGTTTACAATATGTTCGTTTTTACTTTCACAGATTTTAGAGATCGCTCCACACTCGTTGCATTAACTATGGTCTTATCGGCCGAGGAAGAAACAATACATATAGAGATTACGACGCTAGTGCATGGAGTCGTCAAACTGTGATACACTATCGTGAAATTTCTTGCCATACCTCAGACTGGCATATATAATATATAGACATACATAGAATACTTCTCAGACAATGGCGGTAATTAACAGACGCCTGCTGCCCATTAAGGCGCATTATTTCTTCTTCATGGCGGGTAAGTCTTCAAGCGTTTAATTACATTGTTATTGTTATCTGGTCTTTAATAAACCCACTCTTAACTGACCTTACAGCAATGGGCCCCATATTACCGCAACTCTCAGTGATAGGCAAACAGATTGGTATTCCGCCAGATATCATGGGCTATATAATGGCCGTGTTGCCCGTTCTCTACGTGCTGGCCAAGCCTCTTGTTGGCTTTCTGGCTGACTATTTTATGGTAAGCCGTAGAGAGCCACAAAATCCACACAGACTCTAATCTCTTTTCCCCTTTCCACAGAACCTGCGCAAGTTCATCTTTATGACATTAATTGTGATTATGACACTGGCCTACGGCGGCTTCTATTTTCTGTCAAATGAACCACATGCCATTGAGCTGAATGATGCTAGTGTCCAGTGGTCAGTTACGCTGACCCAGGAGCCGGTGCACTGCCCGCCAGAGATCTATGCAAGCGATGCATATTGCCAGGCAACGCATCAGGCGGAGTGCAGCCAAGGAAACTACATCTTTAAGACGCTGATTGTGGCGCCTCAGTTAATGGCGGACTTAAACTTGAGCGCCAATCTGCAGCATGGCAACGATAGCTACTACATTTGTCTGACTGAACTAACGCCGCCCAGCTACTGGAGCTACACCTCCGCCGATTGCCAGGTGCAGCACATTGGCAGTTGCGTTTACGGCAGTGGTACCTTCTGGCTGTTTGTGTCCATGCTGTATATTGGCACCATTGGCTTCAATGTGACTAACTCCATATCGGATGCCTGTTGCTTTGATATGTTGGGCGAGGACGAGCAGGGCAAATATGGAGGTCAACGTGTTTGGGGCACCATTGGATTTGGCGTCACTGCGCTGCTGGCAGGAATTGTCGTCAATCTATGGACTTCGGATGCGATCAAAAGTTTTACGCCTGCTTTAATTATAATGGGCGTATTTAGTGTGCTCGACTTGTTCAGCGTTTCCAAGCTGAAGATGCCCAAGCTTGGTGGCTCAGAGTCCATATGGACGGATGTCTGGCAGCTGGTGCGTCAGCCACCGATTATCATATTTCTGGTGTTCGCAACCATAGCGGGCATTATCGACTCCTTCATAATTTACTTTATGTTCTGGCATGTGCAAGAAGTGGCGGCCGAGACCGGTTATATGCAGGATATCAAGCTAATCGAGGGACTCGTAGTGGCCGCTGAGTGCCTGGTTGGTGAGGTGCCGTTTTTCTTCTACAGCGGCAAGATCATTAAGAAGCTGGGCTATGTGCACTGCATGAGCATGTGTTTCTTTTTCTATGCGGTGCGTTTGTCGCTCATATCCTGGATACCAAATCCGTGGTACCTGGTGGGCGTCGAACTGTTCTTCCAGGGCATAACCTATGCACTCTGCTACACGTGCATTGTGGCCTATGCATCGGCGGTGGCGCCGCCTGGCACCTCGGCCACCGTGCAGGGCCTGATGGCGGGCATGGACGATGGACTGGGCTTCTCTATTGGCTCACTCATCGGCGGTATTATGGTCAAGCGCCTGGGCAGTCGCGAGAGCTTCAAGTACTTTGCCATAGCTGCCATTTGCACCTGCGTTGCGCACATTGTGCTCCGCCCGTTTTCCAGGAAGCGTCAGTATTTGCCCAAAAGCGGGTATCAAGCGCCTGCCGAGCAGGCTGGGAACGAACTCAGGCCGATGTCGGAGCTGCCAAAAGTATATTAGATGTAGTTCCCCTTTTATATAGCTGCACACGTTTTTATACCATTTTCTAACCCATCGATAATTAAAAACTTGTTTCATAGTTGAACGACATTTACGATTGTTTTATTTGAGCAAGTGCTCTCCATTTTCGGAGCACACGCGTCGCCGACAACTTTCAAGGGGCCCATCCAGATGTTGAACAATACCTTAAAACAAAAAAGAATACAACAACAAGGTATAAATCAATAAAGCGAGCCATACAAAAGATTCTGAGGCGGCTTTTGAAAGTGAAACTGATTGCGTTCATTTTTTGACGATGCGGCTAAATGTCGAACATTTCCCACTCAATATATCAATAAATCTCGCTGATTGGCCTCCCTTATACAAATTAAAAGCTCAGCCTTATCAAAACTGATCAGCACAGTTATTGTACCTGGCTTACAACACATGTTAGAATTAAAAGCAGCGAAATAAAAAAGAATATCAGGTCTTTGTAGGCTAGTGTACTTAATTTATGCTCAAGTGGGCGCCCACTTCAGAGCTGTCCAAGTGGATGCTTGTAAAAAATTAGATTGGGCTGCTATTCAGAATTTTCAGGCCGAAATACTATAAAAGCCTGGCCTAACACATCGAGAAGATTAAACAGAAAGAAGATGCCAGAAACGTTGTGGATTCGGCTGCGTTTGCTCTTACTGATCTTTTTAAGCTCGAGGACGATCGAAGCGCGCCAAGTGGGCAAGTGTAGTCTGGCGCGGCAGCTTTATCGTTACGGTGTGCCCTACAGCGAGCTTTCGGATTGGCTTTGCCTGGTCGAGGGCGAGAGCTCGTTCAACACAAAGGCCATCAATCCATCGAACGTAGATGGATCCGTGGACTGGGGACTGTTTCAGATCAACGATCGCTACTGGTGCAAGCCGGCGGATGGTCGGCCGTCCAGTGATTTGTGTCGACTGCCCTGTCGACTCCTGCTCAGCGATGACATAAGGTATTCCATTGCGTGCGCGAAGTATATAAGACAACAACAGGGCTTTTCCGCCTGGGTAGCTTGGAATAATCGCTGTCAAGGTGCTAAGCCAAAAGTAAATCGCTGTTTTAAGCGAAGGTATAGAAATTTTGGCTAAAATCTCAATGTGGTGTCAAGCAAATGTGATGTTAATGTAAATAATTTGCGAAATAAAATTCGTGTGATGTAAAGTTTATCAAATTTAATTTTAACAGTTTAATGGGCGGGTATTTTTAAAAATAATTTAAATACTTAGTTTCAGTGTTGGAAAATATTTAAAGATAGGTCTGGCAACGCTCACAGCAAACGAACATAGCCTCTTTGCTAGAAAACTCATCTGTCAGCCATTCACCTTGGCCCCTTACATTGTTTACGCAGAAAATTTGTGAAAATTAGTAAATAATAATAAAACATGGCATCAGCATCTAGCTCCAGTGCTCGCCACCTCTTCGATGATTCCAAGAAGCGTCTGTGCGCCCGCGTGGGTGTTAATGTCAACAATTTGGGCTCAGTTGCAAGGCAAGTGGTTCGTGGCTCCAAGACCAACGAGGTAGGAAATTGTGGAATAAATAAAATACTTTGTACTTCACTACATTACAATTACTGCTCAGATTATGCATCAGACGCTAAAGAACTTCACGCAGGTGGACGTTGTCTCCGACTATAGCAATCAGAACCTGCAGAAAATGACCCTCATTCTCCAGCATGTGGGCTATCAATACGATGTGATGCAGGACAGCGTCAACCACTTGGATTACCTCAAGGAGCAGGTGACGGCCATGGAAAGATGATTGGAAGAGCAAAAGCCTAGACATTAGTTCGCCACGCTCACACATCTGAGTGCCCTTTTATGATTTCGACAATTATACCACTCATATATTTTCATAAATGCCCAGCCGCAACCTCGCCTGAGGTTAATCCGAGCAGCCCTTGACGATGCGTCGTCTGTGTGAACATGGGTGACGCTGGCAAACACAAAATCGCGATAAGCGCTAAGATATGTAAATGCGTGGGCTGCCTATAAAAGACAACAGCAGCCAGTGGGACAAATCAATCTGTGAGTTACCAGTCGCAACGCAGCATGCAGCACATTCAACTGTTACTCGTCGCTTGGTTAGCGATTGCCGCTGCTCAGGACATCAGCAAGGTAGAGAAGTTAACAGCACCCAAAGCCTCTCCCGGTCCACAGGATGGCCGCATTGTTGGCGGCTGGGAGACGAAAATCGCACACTTTCCGCACCAGGTCTCACTGCAAATGGGCACACGTCATATCTGTGGCGGCACCATATTAGCACCCAGCATTATCCTTACCGCCGCTCACTGCGTTTTGAAGTCTGATGAGCCGCAACTCTATGCCGTACGCGCCGGCTCCACTCTATGGTCAAGTGGTGGCAGCTACGTGCGCGTTCGTCGCATCATTCCTCACGAGCAATTCAATTCTCCCACGCACATGAACAACGACATCGCTATGGTGCAGCTACAACAACCGCTTACCTTAAGCGCCAACATACAGCCCATTGCGGTGGTGGCGCCAACCGACAATGTGTCCGCACAGGCGCAGCTCTTTGTCAGCGGATGGGGCTCTACATCTGTAGAGCAGATGGCGACTGCGCCGCGTCTGTATTACACTGTTATCGCCCAGCTGGATCGTCAGATTTGTACCCAGAACTACTTTGGCGCCGGCACCGTGACCAGCACCATGTTCTGCGCGGGCAGCAAGTCTGGACTGGGTGATCGGGACAGCTGCATGGGTGATTCAGGTGGTCCGCTTATCACCCCGGTCGCTGGTCGCTTTAAACTGCTGGGCATTGTGTCCTGGGGCTTGGGCTGCGCCAATGCACAGTATCCGGGCGTCTATACACATGTCACTGCCTACGGTAGCTGGTTGTTGCAGACCCTTAAGGCACTGACCTAATCTTAAGTTTGTTTAAAAGTTTGCTGCTTCTAAGTGTACACTTCTGTGTACAAAAGTGGGTGCGAAAGCGAACAACTAATCTAAACATATAGCCTTTGTAATTAAGTGCTTGTACACATTGTTTTTATATGTATCTAGTTCCTATATAATACAATATTAAATGTAATTTAATTTTATGCCTGTTAACTGTCCAAATTAAATTTATAGTATGTAAATAACTTTTAGTCTTGTTATGCTTTTAATAAATTTTAACCTTCAATTAAAGCCTAGAGTCGAGGTATTTTTTTTAAATAGATCTTTATTTGTATTTCAAAGTTTAAATTTGATGACACTTGAAATTTAGATTCTCAAAAATATTTCAATAACTTATTAAAAATGTTGACTTTTATATCTGAGTGAAAAAAGTAAATGTAACTTAATTAAAGCTTAAAATCATAATCACAATCAATCAATCCAAATTTGATTTTTTTTAATGTTTGTTAGTTTATTTTAATTTTGGAATGTTTAACTAAATTAAAATTGTTGTGTGTGTTTATAACAATTTGAATGAAATGTTTTATGTTTATAACATTTTTTTTTAAAAATTCCCCAAGAGAGATTTGAAAGGTTCCATATTTCAAGATTGTGTGGCATTGGATGAGTTCAGCATTAGAGGAACTTAAAGCGTATGTCGTAGAACAGCGTAGGAAGCTTATCTGGCAAATTTTTACAAAATACATTTAATTAACTTTTAATGTCAAATTGTCTTGTTTATGAATGCAAAATTGAAATTAAAAAACAAGTTTCAGTTTAAAGCTTCGCTCAGCGTACATATATATAAAAGCGAATCTGAGAAGCCAAAGCTAACTTAGCCAGACCAGTTTTTCGGTTTCAACGGCTGCGACTGACGAAAATTCGCTACAGGTTTCAGTTTCTCATCGCAGTTCAACTAAGTGGCACACGTTAACAAAGAAAGACACAAAACAAATACAGCATGAAGCAATTTCTCATATTGGTAAGCCATAGACAAGTAGACATAGAGAGCATAAGCACAACAACTAAATTTTCTGGTTTAATGTGGCAAGGTCGTTTGCGCGTTGGGCGCAAGTCGCGCGGATGTATCGCATCTGCATTTGGCCACCACACCTGAGCCACATGCGCCAGCCAATCCGTACGTGTTCAGCTATCAGGCGGGACGAGCACCTGGTCATGTGGATCGCCAGCACACGGAGGTGTCCGATGGATCGGGCGTTATTCGCGGCGCCTTCTCCTACGTAGACCCCAGGAATCAGGTGCGCACCGTGCAGTACATTGCCGACGAGCACGGCTTCCATCCGCAGCTGAGTCATGAGCAGGAAGACAGCGCAGCCGTCAAGGCAGCCAAGCGCCAGCACTTGGCCGCTTACAATCGCATTGCGCAAGAGCACGCCAGCCACACACCAGGCCAAGCGGTGAGTACGGCCTAGAGGTTGCATTGAATTTCAATTGCCCGACACGAGAGATTGCAAATACTTGGGTTGTGGCTTTAGCTAAAAACATAACAAATCAATATTGAATTGTTCAACACGCGCCAATCTCTAGTTATTTTCACTTTGCGCAAACTTTGCGAGCTTTTATTTTATTTCCAATTGGTTGCAGTCGCTGGCAGCCGCTCCCCAAGGCAGCGCCGCCGTCATTCATGCAACCCAAAAACACTTGAGCGCATTTGAACGCATCGCAGCGGAGCATGCGGCCATTGGGGCACAGCAGGAGGCACAGCGTTTGGCACTGGCAGCCCAGTCGGAGTACAGTGCCAGTGACAATGGACAGTATCATCCATAAGTTGCTAAAACTAAACATGTGAATTTAATAAACTTTAAATCTAAACTCCCGTTGCTTGGTTTTTTTTTGCAGTAAAAAATTGCTAATTGCATAATTTAATTTAATGAATACATTTCATATAAATATGTATAAAATTTGATTGCTTACTTAATTACAGTACCCGTGTAGAGCTAGTGGTATAAATAGCCCTGCTTAACTGTCATTTGGAGTAGAATTTGTTTATAACTATATGTATCAAACACTGAGCTGAGGCTTTTTTTTTAATACGCATACGTCACGTATACCTTACTTGAATTGGTTACCATGAGTTCACAGCTGTTCTTTTTAGTGTCCATCTTATTGACTGTGGTAAGTTATAATAATATCATCGTTTTTTCATTTATTATTGTTATTCAGTTCAGCCTGGGCAATTGCAGTGAAATCTGCCTGAAGCTCAACAACATAACTGTTGCCGAATATGAAGCTATGCCGCGCAAGCCACAATTTGAAGATATTCCAATGAAATTTAGGTGCTACGGCAAGTGCCTGTTGAAGGGTATTTTGGGTTATGATGGCAAACTCGATATGGATCGGGTTCTACAGAACAAATCTACTGAATGGTATTCCCTACGTGACGAGTTGGAGCAGTGCAGGCAACAGTTCAACAATATGACCATCAATAATAATAACGAGTCGTGCAACTACGCGATTCATATTGTTTTCTGTATGATGTATGACTAAATGACCAGAACAGCAGCGAGCATTAAACGATTTAATTATCTGATAATCACTAAAAAAACATATACAAATAACAGAATTATACTTGATAGGAAATGTGCGCATTATAATAGCAACAAATATTTTATTATATTTTGGGCAATCTTCAACTAACAACTGAGACTTAAATAATTCCTTTCAGAACTGAATATATTTGTTAACCTAATTATAACATTCCATGGAATTTGAAATACACAATAAGTAATGTGAAATAGAACAATTGAACACATTGGTTCAATAATCAACTATTTTTTCGTAAATAAGATTCTTTGTTTCCAGACTGAGCCTCTCGTTATCAACACTGAATGATTAATGATGTAACGATAAGCCAGAATTTAGCGGTTTATTGAACTGATAAAAGCTGAGTAATATTACAGTTTAAAAGTCTCTTTCCATCACAATGTATGAGGTTTTCAATCCCCCCTTATGAAGATCGAGATTAGAAACGAATTTCCTGCTAAGCTGTCAGAACGTATCGATTGCATCTTGTTCCTTAAAATTTTTTACATAATCAGTATTTTTTCAATATAATATATTTACTTCAATTTACTTGCATATGAAAGCATAAAAAGTAAAACATTTCAGTTCTGTGTCTCTGCTTGAGTTGTAAACATTGTATTATCAATATAACTATTTAAATAACTTTGGCCTAAAATGAATATACAGACAATTATTTTTGTGTCTATCTTAATGGTTATGGTAAGTCGTGAATGTGGCAACATGGATTTCAATTTATTTTTTTTTTAACTCTTAGTTTACCAAATGCACTGGACGCTGAACTTGACGCCCTACCAGGAAATATAACTGCTAGTGGGCTATCATTAAAACTCAAATGTTACGCCAAGTGCTTATTGAAACCGGTCTTAGGACCTGATGGGAAAGTCGACGTGGAATACGCTTCTGATAGCGATTCGGGTCCGTGGGCTCACCAGCGTACCCAATTGGAGCAGTGCAGCCTATCCTACGGATCCGGTAATATTTCCAATGAGATCGAATCATGTAATTACGCGGCTGATATTATGACATGTTTGGGCAACCTCAAAAGATATAGTAAAAAAATTAAGTTTTTCACATAAGTGTAATATTCTTTGGGAATTGAAATAATTAATTATCTACTCTCTTTTTTTTTTTATTCAATATTTTTTATTTACATGTGATATAAAAAACCTGAATATTTTGAATTAATTATAATTATAATTAATTATTATTCTCTCTGAATCTCAAGTTATCAGCCGTTTGCTTTGTTTTAATCTCTAGGTAAAGCTCTATAATTTTCATATAAATCAAATGGAACACAGTCTCTATTCGGCATTCAGAGAAAGATTCTCAACGGAATAAGAAATGCGTTTAACTTTGAGCTGCGCATTTATTCTGACAGCCTTTGTGCTTTGTGCGGGGTACGAGGTGCCAGAGGCCCAAGTGAGAGTGTTCTATCCAAAGGGATTTGAGGTGTCCATACCACACGTGGAGGGAATTTCATTGTTTGCCTTTCATGGCAAGCTGAACGAGGAGTTCGATGGCTTGGAGGCTGGCTCATGGGCTCGCGATATACCCAGTGCCAAGAAAGGTCGCTGGACATTCCGTGATCGTGATACCGAACTGAAGGTTGGCGACACCCTTTACTACTGGACCTATGTCATCTACAATGGCTTGGGTTATCGGTACGACGATGGCGCCTATGTGGTCACCGAACAAACCCAAATCAGTTAATATATATAAAATATAAATATTATCTATGTGCTTATAAAAATGTGATATGTATGTGGGACAATTAAAAACTCGTCGCTTAATTAAGTTGCTTATACAAATTTTATTGGGAAAGGGCAATCCCTGATTAGCAGCAATAGTTGCTGAATTCAATTATTAGAATAGATTATACTCACTGTAGTATATAGTCACACTATAGTCATATTAATCTGCTTTAACTAAAAATACTAATGTAAAAGTATCTTGGAGTATTGTCGAAATGTGTGTAGGGTATACAAATGCTTTAAATAATTAAGCGATTCACATTGTGATCCGTATGATGTCAGAATTAATGGCTGCGAGAATTGCGCGACTTAATCAGGTGATAACCTCGGAAATAGCCTACATATAATTAAAAAAATTATAAATAATAACTAAACGAAAATGATTATATAATGTGTAATAAAATATATTAAATAATAGCAACAAATATTTTATTACATTTTGGACAATCCCAACGACTAAAATTCAGTTCATTGTCGCTGTTTGACTTGTTAAGACGTCTTTGATTCAATTTTTTTTTAAACATATACATTTTAATACTGTCTCAGTTAAAAAATTGATATTTTGACATTAATCATATAAAATGAATATAAAGACAATTATTCTTGTGTCGATCTTAATGGCGGTGGTAAGTATTAAATGTGATGGTGTCATAGCTGTACATTTAAATTTTCTTTTTATGCTCAGCATGTAAAATGCGATCACATGGAAGTGTGCCGTGAACTTAACAATGTTACATTAGCTGAAGTCGATGCCATATCGGGAAATGCAAAACCCGAAGACATATCGTTGAAAGTCAAATGCTACAGCAAGTGCCTATTGCAAAATATCCTGGGACCTGATGGGAAAGTCAACGTAGAACATGTTTCTGAATACGAATTCGGTCAATGGATTGGGTACCGTGCAAAACTGGAGGAGTGCAGGGTGAAATTCGATCACCTCGACATATCAAATAATACCGAATCATGTGTTTATGCGGCTAATATTTTGTTTTGCTTGGATCTGCATTAAATACCTACAGCCAAGGAAAAAGTATAATTAAATGTATGCAGTCGAATACCTTAAACATAATACCTTAAAAAAAACTAAACTTGTTTTACATTTGTTAACCTGTCTTAAGAATCTCTTCTTGGATGTATGCGTTAAAAATAAATTAAGGCGAATGTTACTATTTGTATGCCAATAAAATTCGAAATACATATATATGAAAATATGATAATATAAAATATAATTAATTAATTATATAATATATAATATTATATATTATGGGCATATGTCGTGCATTTATTTGATTGTTTGCTTAATTATAGTACCCTGTGCAGCTAGTTATATAAACAGCCCTGGTTAACTGTCATTTGGAGTAGAGTTTGTTTATAACAGTTTGTATCGAACACTGACCTGGGGTTAATCTTATGCGTATACGTAATAATACGTATACATTACTTGGTAATCATCTTAGGTCAACATCTTATATGTCTATCTTATTGATTGTGGTAAATTAAAATATATATAATTTTTTCATTTATAATTGTCATTCAGTTAAGCAAAGGCAATACCCTATTGATATGAAGCAAAAGCCTCAATTAAGGCAGTTTTAGGGTATGATGGCAAAATCGCTATGGATCGGATTCTACAGAATAAGAACATAAAAAACAGAATAAAATAAATAATATTAATAGAATACATTTTTTTTATATTATGGGTAATCTTTACTGAGACTAAAATAATTTCTACGAATTTTTATTCAGAGCAATATAATTTTTAATATACTTTCCCAGTTGACCTTATTGTTGCTTTTATTTGGAAAATTATCAGTTTAGTAAGAAATATAATTAGTTTAACAGAGTTGCAAACAAATATTTAAAAGGAATACATTCAGTGCTAAATATTCAGTTTTGTCTCGCTGTTTGAGTTGTTAAAAGCTCTTTGGCTAGAATTAAATATACCTAAACTAAATACCATATAAAATGAATATAAGGACAATTATTTTTGTGTCCATCTTAATGGCAGTGGTAAGTATTGAATATATTTATTTATATGTATTTAATTTTTAATTTGTTGATTTTCGCTCAGCATGTAAAATGCACTCTAATGAAAGAGTGCATTGAGCTGAACAATGTTACAAAAGCTGAAATTGATGTCGTTCGCGCAATTAAAACAGTCGGAAGCTTGCCATTGAAAATTAAATGCTTCGTCAAGTGCCTATTGCAGCGAGTTCTGGGACCTGATGGGAAAGTCAAAATAGATCATGCTTCTGTTATCGGTTCACGTACATGGATACACCTTGATACTGATGAGGGACCAGTTATTAACAAACTGGAGCAGTGCAGGGTGAAATTCGACAACTTCGACATCTCAAATGAGAACGACTCATGTGTTTATGCGGCTCATATTGCGATTTGCTTAGACCAGGATTAAATGACCACTGCCAAAGAAAAGTTAAAATAAATGTTACTGGGGAATTTAAACCTGATATTATATATTTATTGAAAGTCACTAATATTTTTTGAATGTATGCGTTAAAAAATCAAATCAAATAAAATTCGAAATATACATGGAAATATAATTGATAATGAATCAGATAACACTTTTCACACACATACTGCATATGGAGCACGCCATGTATAATGCAATTAAGTCAACTGATATTTAAATAAATAAAGCAAATGCCTTAATGAAAATGCATTTATTATACACTCGCAGAAACGCACTGTGTGATGTATTTAATTATTTTTGTTAATGAAATTTGCAATGTATGTATATTTATGCGCTTTTAAACGCTGTAATTAATCATGAATAAAGCGCAATGCATTAATGGTTCGGATCGAAGCGCAGACTGCAGCGTCAATTCGGCCGATATTATTTCCTTTATGGAGCGGTCACACGCATGAAAGTGTCTGGACAAATGCACCACCCAATCACCGCACCACCCAACCATAGCACCGCCATGCAGCGGCTCAGACAGTAAAAAGTTGCCAAGCATTCGCAAGGCAAATTGATGAAGTTTTAGTTGCGGCAACTGCACTACGTGACGTGTGCGTATCCAGACAGACGCAGCGGCCACGCCCACTTTACCGCCCAGCGCTCACGCCTGTAACTTTTTGCGCTTTTGTCAGTCTTTGGTCTCTTTGTGCGCCCGTTCGTTAAGTTCTTTTTTTTTCTTTCATTCGGTTTTTTTTTTTTGGCTGTAAGCAACAACAAAGCAAATGCAATTACAACGCAACGTGAACAAATTTTTTGCACTCACTGTGCCGCATTCGCCAGCCGAGCTAAATTGGTCTGGCAAAATGCTTTTTGCACGGCGGCATCGGCTGGCAGCCTTCAACTAGCTGTACTTTTATAATTTTTGTACTTTTGTGCAATGCGTAGTTGTTGCCACCGTTAAACGCTTCATTGCCGCCTCCCATTTTTTTTCTTACACCAATTGCCGAAAGTGCAACAAATGTTGCTGGTCCAAAGAGCAAAGATAATGCACATCTTGCCTAGGTCGACCTTTAAAATGCACTTTTCTTTCAGGGAATTTATTCAGTTTTCAGCGTGCGCTTAAATTAAAACTATAAAGTTGATGTAGATTTAAATTTTACAGAAGTGATTTTAAGTTTCATTTAATTTAATCTGTATATTTATTATATATTTAGCTTATTAACTGAAAGATCTACTTAAGATGACTAACATTCACTCTTGCTTTTAAACGAAATACTTTGGTGTAGCAGGTGTTTAAGAATTGTGAATATTCGTGGTCAACCCTTTGTCTAGGGTATAAAAAGGCTGCTACACACGTTCAGGCGCTTAATGCATGACACGTTTCGCTTTTGGGGCGTGCCCGGCTGCTGGCTGCATATATAACATGCGTATATATATTTTTTACACAGTTTGTTGGAGCATGGCAAGTGTCATAAATATTCTTTGGCGCTGCTTTATTTCTTGCCACGCAGACGATGGAGACGACGAGCAGTTTATCAATAATGCAAAACACTCGAGCACAGGGTGTTTACACCCGAGTCGGCACCGAGGGGGTTGTCATTCGAGCGGCATAAGTTGCTTGGGCAACAGCTCCTTGGCTTCGATTCCTCACTCGATGCTGTTGCCGGTGCTGGTCTTCCTTTTACATTACCATTACCATTCCCATTCCCACTCTCATTCCCACTCCCAATTCTATTCCCCAAACGACAGCAGCAGTAGCAGCATCGGCATCAGCATGAGCATCAACATCAGCATCAGCATCAGGAGCAGGAGCCGTTTGCTGCAGTCTGTGTGCATGTTTGTCGATTTGACTACGATTGCGGAAACGTATACAGTTCGTTGATCATTATCCGGTTCGTGAGGCTTTCTGGGCAATCCGTTTGCCAGACACGTGATGTTGGCCACCAGAGTCTTGACGCTATTGAACTTACTTATTAGCGAATGCATTCTGAGCGGGGTATTTAGTAGTGACAACTAAAACACATTTCAATTGCCGGACACCAATGCGAGCGAGAGCGTTTCAAATTCCCTGGTTTATGTTCAGCATTAGGCCAAAGTGCTGAAAATTAACCGCCTGGCTGACTGGCAGCCACTTTGCCAATTGGCAGCTCGGCAGCAATGCTTATGGCGTCCATTTAATGCTATTCCATAGGCTGCTAATGGAGCGTGCTGTAATTGCATTTCGTATATTTCTACGAGTACGTAAATCCATTATAAACGAAATGCGGCTTAGGCCCATTCCAATGCATTTTGCTCTTGCACAAAAATTGCACACAAATTGAAGCTTGACGTGCTAAATAAACTGCACAAAATGGATAAAATTGGGCAATTTAATATTTTGTCTTGCAAATGTGCACTTTAAAAGTGTGTCCTGAATTTGATTTGTATTTATGCTCTACTTATTATATATAAAAGTCTTTCATTTGTTTAAATAGGAAATCAAATCAATTTTAGCAAAAATCTTAATTGATAAATAGATTGAGTTAGGACTGGAGTGACTGATAGCATCAAATGTATTTTGTCTCTAGCTAACAGGGTATCCGAGCACATAATGTTGCATGCTGCAGTTTAATAATACATCCAAACATACATACATACATATGTATACATCCGCCATCTTTCATAGCCTTAAATCAATAAACACAACTGAAAACTGGCACATTTTGATCCGTTGACAGGCAGTGGAATCGCATAAGAAGCTGGCGCTGTTCAAAATCAAATTAGAGCAAATGCGAGGCACTTGAAGGAAATGCGCACTGCAAGTCACAGGAAACAGGAAAGCGCGGAGGCTGGCAAAATCAAATAACAAAATCTGATTGAATTGAAACTGAGGTAAAGGTAAAATGGTAAACGCTGATTTATTGATTTTGAAGCAGCGACTTTGACATTCGCCATCTGCCTTTGCAGAAAATTAAATAAAGTAAAATTTTTAGCTCGCGCAGCCTTTTGTGTTGCGCCTGTTGCAACTTGCTGAAGATGTGCCACAGCGCAGCTCATTTAAAATTACTTATGCAAGCACTGAAACAATGTCATTTCGGGCACTTAGGCACACCAAATTTTATTTACAACACATTTATTTTTCGCCGCTCAACGCTGTTCCTTTTTTTTATTTTATGTTTCATTTAATTTTTATTTTTATTTTATTTTATTTTATGCTTTTTTGTCGTTTGCCGCTGCTGCTGCTGCTGCCGCTTCTGTTTGTTTGTTGTTTGCGTTTGGCGTTGAGTAGCGGAAATAGTAAAAGTTTTCTAATGAGAAAAGTTTACACACAGAAACAGCAAGGAAGCTCAAAGGAGCGAGCGAGAGAGAGATAGAGAGCGCGACAAAAATAGGAGCGGGCGCTTCCAAGATGCAGACAGCGAGCAGTTCGCCTATACAGTGGGGCACCGTTGGAGCCAGCGGAACCGACGGAACCGACGCACAGCGACGTTGTCCACATTGGCGACGAATTTAATCATCTGCCTTTACAGTTGCTCCGGTTGCTGTTGTTGTGTGCACGAATGTGCACATCAAAAACTAAACACGTCAAAGTAAGCAACGGAAATGAGAAAAAAGTGCGCTTATTTATTCTTCTTTTCTTTCTCAACAATTTCGTTTTTGCCGCCTGCACCTCTATTTGACTTGGCTGACAACACAGGCGAAAGACTGAGACAGAGACAGAGAGACAAAGACAAAGGCGTTGACAAAGACACAGGCCGAGACAGAGATGGAGATAGAGACACTCATCTTTCGCCCTACGCCTTTCGGCACGTCAACATCAAAGCGTGTTATAATTTTAAAATTATGCAAAGCTCTGCTAAACGTGGACGTGGACTCATTGTGGCGTGTTTAGTGCCGGATATGGCGCAGAATATTGTTAGAAGGGCAATACTTAAACACAGAGTTGCCAAAAGTCTGGAAACTGAGCTTTGGCAAAGGCATATGCTTTGTTACTTACAATAGATTTAATGTAGCTTGAATTGTTGAAAGATTTTGTCAAAACTGTAAAATATAATCACCAAATAGCTTGTAGCATATTAATTACATCTTTAAGGAATCCACATCTTTTTTCATTTTCTTGTCAATTATTCTATGAAAAAGCATCTTAACTTTATTGATCTTCAGTTGCACAAATGCAGCTAGCACATTAAATTAATATTATTAATAACATGTTAATTAACACAATTTGAATACAATTGAATACAACCAGTTAAATAGGAGACCTATTGTAAATGCGCAAGTAAAATACAGTAAAGTTGTGCAGTTATATGTAACTGAATTCTACAATTACTACTATTAATAAAGTGGCATATTCTCAGTGCATCTATTATTCGATGATATCTGTATAACAAACTTTACTATGCACACACACTTAATATCAATTAATTTATCACGAACATAACTCACATTTGTTCATGTATATGAGGCATATCTTATTTCCTCAATTGCCAATATTCACACAAATATGTAAAGCTGGCTACTTTTGATTGGCCAAAATCATTACAGCTCACACACACTTTTCAAATGCCGCCCATTCAATGTTAGTGCAGATGTATCTTGAAGTTACATCTTGCGTTGTGTCGTTTGGCAGCTGGTAATAACTATGATTTAATAAACAATTAAATTGTTGCCCCTGTGCGATAAGTATCGACAATTATTCGGTAAGCTGACATTTTACAAGATTTTGGATAACGTTTAACAAGCCAATTAAAATCCCAATCCCCACGGGCCAAAACGTATATAAGAAGCTGCACAGCCGAGTGCAGGCCAGCCAGCGAGAAGTCACTGTTTCGCCCCCATTCCCAAATTATTGAACGCGACGTGACAGCCCTAAAATGAAGCTATTTTGCGTTGTTTTGGTTGTTTACGTGGTGGCTTTGACATTGTTCGGCGTCGACGGACGTGGTGGTGGCACCACTAAGGGCTTGGAGGTAAGCTGCATAGCACCCGGCCACTACTTAATATATTCAAAATAACTTCTTGTTACAGGAGCCCATGCGACTGTTCGCCAGAGTAAGTCTGTTGTGAGATTGTCTATAAAGAAAAGTAAAATTATCCTTGCCCCAAGACGCGTCGCCAATTAAACGTTAACAATGAGGAATTGCAGAAGAGACGCATGCTGGGTTATAAGTACTTACTTACGAAATTTTGCAAATGCCTACTAATTTTAGGCACGGCGCCATGCCCACATCAATAAGAGAGGACTCGAGAACGTAGCAGGACATGTCAACAACGAGGAGCCGCCACCACCACCACATTTTAGAGTAAGTTACGGTGGCTACAATAAAAAGTGTTTTTTTTTTCTAAACTCAAATATAAAATATGTTAACAGCCGCGTCGCGATGTCATGAAGATGAACCAGGAGCTAAAGGCATCACATGTGAACACCGAGGAACAGCCACCACCATCAGCATATTTAAGAGTAAGTCAACATTTTAAATAACTACTACTGTTCTACTAATTTCAAAGCGAGGATAAATATTCATCTTTTCATCTATTCCTTTAATTCCATTGACAATACTCAATTATTTCCCATTCACAGCAACGCCGTCAGTTGCCACCCGGTTTGCCCCCACCCCCCGCTGGTATTCCAGCACCACCAATGCTACATATACCACTAAAAGCATAACTTAATATTATAGTCGAAAATTTAGAAGGGCTAATGTGCATGTTATGGGAATCAAGATGAACAGAAAAGGAACAGAATTATAAGTACCAGCAATAAAAAGCATTCCAAAAACGCAATTCACTAATCTTGTTGACTCATTCCATGTGAAAATCCAAGAAAAATAAAAGATTTAGGGAATTTTGTCTACTGAGAATTAGGGTTAATGCTAAGCATCTGTTGACAACGTTTTGAAGTTCTTAGGCATAGTTTAACGTTTAACGCAGCAGCTCAAATTATAGAACATTCAACAGCAGGATCAAAGAGTTTAATCATTTTACTAATTGCAAATTATAAATTATTTTTGCTTCAACAGCAACGTCGCCAGTTGCCGCCACCACCCGAGGGATTGCCGCCACCGCCTGAGGGAATGCCAGCACCGCCCGATGGTCTCCCACCACCACCAGCTTAAGGATAAGCAATAGCTACATTTTATTTACATACATTCATACATACATACATACATACATACATACATATCATATAGTAAGGCGCTTGTGTAGGGTAAGGGAACCACGTCCAAAAGGAATCATACGTATAATAAAATTGTTTAAAGCATTCCAAAAAAGCATTTAGCAAATCGCGTCGCTGATTTATAAACTCATAAAGCATTTCACAATTCTCCGTAGTAATCTGCGCTAATCCTCTGCAGCTGTCGGCCAAACATAAATCAGGTAGTTCTGGCCAAATGCTACCTGCACTTTTAGAAATTGAACGTATTTAAGAGCCTGCTGGCTGCTTGGTTTATTCAGTTGCACACCGATATTCGTCACGATGAAGTTCACCGCTTTTCTTTTGCTGAGCATCGTTATTTTTGCCGTAGTTGTGGCTTTTCCTAGTGACAACAACGCACTTGCTGATTCTGGAGATGTTGGCCAGCCTGATAACGCAGTTTCCGGCACAGGAACAGAGAGCGATGCAACGTCATCTCAAACTTCTCAGCTTCGCCAGCCGCGTCATTTTCTGAAGAAGTTCTTCCATTCCGAGCCACGGGTGATAGTGCAGCCAATCCTGGTTCAGTCGCAGCCTTACTACCCGAACAGGAATCCCTATATTGGCGCTGGTCGAGGCTACAGCTACGGTTATGGCTATAACAAGTGGTAGAACATTTAAATTCTTGTTTAAAATTTAATAAAATAAAGTTCTGCTTTAAGGCCAACTAAATTTGTTGTTCTTCCTTTATGCAAAGTTAAATTCCTCGGCGCAAATCCCTTAAGTCCAAAACAGTCGTCGACTTGCCGGCAATGGTCGCTTTCACCCCCAGCTACCCCCCAGCCACAATGGCCTCTCTAATGCCTAATTAGGCATGGCAGGCACGTAAATCTAATTCCCAAAAACTTAGCGAAGGTCGCGCCTCGTCAGTTGGTCTCCAAGATTTTCCAATAATTTCAATAGATGACAGCGTTTGAAGTTAAACAGAAACAATTTACGAACTAGTTCATCAGTCTTCATCAAACAAGACTTGGGTTTAAATTTTTTCGATAAAAACAAAAATTGTAAATTAGAAAAAAGAAAAATAAATTTTTTTAATATTTTTCTTTATTATTATTTTATTTGGTATAAATTTATTCAGTAATTTGGAGATTTGATTTGAAAACATATGAACGTTTATAATGATTTACGGGCATCTATATATTTGATCACATTTATTGTTGGCCGAGCCGAACCGGTTCGCCAAATGACTTTTTGCAATTTGAAATTGATGAGCTGCTTTACGGAGTACATTGGACAATGATTTGCCAGCCCTGAGCAACTACCTGGGGACTCATCACTCATCAACTGAGCAGCGCGCCCATGGGGTCCCAAATGGGCAGTTCCACGCTGGGCTGGGTCTGGAGCGCGTGTATCACGCCTGGCGGCACAAAGCGTGCATCGACGACTACCTCAAAGGCATATTCCTGCAGCCAATCGACATTCAGGACGGTAGCCTTGCCGCTGGGCGTTTTGCGCTTGACTGCATTCCGTTTGGCCTCCGCGTCAGCCTTGGCAGGTTCCAGCAGGCGCAGACTTTCGTGGGACTGTGTCTTTTTGGTCGTTTCCGTTTCTGTTGCCTTGCGTATTGTGCTAAATTGCAATGGCTGCCGCAGTGCATCCAACGTGACTTCTGTCAGCAGCAGCACTGAATTACGCCGCGTTGCTTTATAGAGCATTCGCTCGGCCTTGTTTAGCGCTGTGCCCACAGCCAGGCCAAAGACCTGTTCGAAGTTGTACGATTTTAGGCTGAGCACTTCCGTCTTGGTATTGAATATTAACTGCAGGTCACAGGCCAGCCAAACAGCCGAACCCGCGGCCAGCGAGTTCACAATGATCTCCAGCAACACATCCATCGGCTGGTTATTGTAGGTTTGCGGTAGACCGTCTATCATGTTGGAGCTGTAGGCGACGCGATAGTTGCGCTGGTAGCTGGAGCTGAGGCGCGGATCGTGGCCCAAACAAACCTGCGCATCGAGCTCATAGAAGGGCGCAATCATGTGCTGAAAGAAGCTGAGCGGCGTGAAGGTCAGTTTCTGGTCTTCATCCTTGGCGCTCCAGGCAAAGTCCAGCGGCGGCGTACCCAAGCAAATGCTGATTATTTTATAAAGCTCTTCCACCATGGCCGGCAGCATCACCTGGAGTTTATTGGTATCCCCATCGAAGGTAAACTGCGCATGCAGCTGGCTGCTAAACTCGTGCAGCTGGAAAAAATCCGATTCAACGCTAATCCAAAAAGTGGGCAAAAACTAACCTCACCTTGCTCCGGAGGATTCTGTTCAAGTGCAGTGTTCGCGTTGACGACCAACTCGCTAGATAGGATCGCTTGGGCATCACACCGTACTTCTTGACGAGATTCACGAACATTGGCCAGTTGCCGCCATCGGGCACCGTGTGCTTCATCAAGTACCTAAAGGTGCGTCCGTCCAACGGTTCACAGCGTTCCAGGCACTCCATCACAGCATTGAGGAAATAATTGCAGCGCTCCAGTTTGTGCCAGTAGAATAGATAGGCGGGCGACAGTTCGCAATCCTTGCGCATGGCCAGGCGCAACAGATCGAGCCCAGCACATAGCCAATTGGGTCCGCCAACTGTGGACTTTGACAATTTGGTCACCTCAAGGCGTTCCTTGCCGGGAACTGTCGTTGTGCTCTGATCTTGCCGCAGGCTGGCGGTGATGGGATCACAGGCTGTGCAAACATTTTGTGCCAGACGATTTAGCGGCAGATTGAAGAACTGGGAACGCCACTCGGCCAGCTGGGAGCTGGTCAATGTAAAGCTGGTGGAATTCGGCGCCGATTTGCTCATTTCGTTGAGCTGAGAGAGCTTTGACATTCAGTGAAAATAAAATTAGATTGGATTATTTTGGACTACTTGAAAAAAGTTATGTTGCGCGAAACTGTGTGACCAATTTAGAATGTGCAACAAATATGTTTATTTTTTGTTATCGAAACTAGGGCTGCGCAAATAAGTTTGGATGAAGACTCCATTTTGTATCGATACTTGTTGTATTAGAAGAAAGCCATAACCTACAAATATTATATTTCTTTTGGCAATAGCAAAATGAATGTGAAACGCTGGATTCGAGAAGGAAAAGATAATACACATAGATAACTTTTTTAGCATTTACTTTTTCGTGGTAATAAAAAATATACAAATTTATTAAAACTTTTAAAACAAATTTTGCATAGTCAATAGTCAAAATAAAGCCCAGGCGTAATTTTTAGCCCCAATGGAAACTTTATGAATATTAAAAAGTGTGCTAATTTAGTAATACAATGGAACAATATTGATTAAAAATTAAATACAGTAAATATATTTTTGTGATAAGAAGTGCTCAAAAAAAGGGGGCGTAAACCTTAGTTTTCTACTGCAATCATTACAATCTATATATTCGCCAATACTCAGTGGAAGCTGCTCAATTCGAAAATAGAGACACTGGGGTTTGGTTTAAGAGAGCACCAGCAATAGATAAGTTCACCGAACTGATTGACGGATCTTTTAAAGAGAGCAAAAATCATGTATGTACATATTTTGGTTAATATATAAATGTAAGGCCATAGATACAAGATAATGTTATTATTGAGTAATGATCCATCATATTTTTTGTCATTACGTTTTGAGTATTCTGATGAACGCACGCAAGGCCAATTGGGGCTGATGTTTGATTTATGTGTGTTTTTTGTTGTTGTTTGTAATCAGTGATAGATCACAAGTAGTTTGTTTATTTTATAATTTCTCGGTGTTATGCAAAAACGACGTCAGCTTTTCGACGTGCTCAGATTTAGCTTTCAGTTTGAAATCGCCAAGCGCCGAGATGAGACATTCGTGGACTTTGATGCTGCTGATGACGGTATCCACTTTGGCGGAGCATCGAATATTATACGATCCGAACTATGGCCGATCAATTGGTGAAAACAACGAAGGCCTTGTGAGTAACACCAATACCGGAGGACCCTTTGGCCAAAGGAGAGAAGGATTGATTAGAGGGAGTGGAAGCGGCGGCCCCTTTAAAGTCAATGTAGATCAAGATGAAATCATATCTGGTGGCCAATATGGAGGACCCTTTGGAAGTAGTGGATTTATGGCTGGAGACGGATTGGTTAATGGAGGCAGCAGTGGAGGTCCCTTTGGACAAAGAGGACCAGGATTGATTAGAGGAAGAGGAAGTGGAGGACCCTTCATGGTAAACGACGATCAAGATGATATTATATCTGGTGGCCAAAGTGGAGGACCCTTTGGAAATAGTGGAAATGTTGCAAGTGGCGGATTGATTAGCGGCGGCAGCAGTGGAGGTCCCTTTGGAAGCACTGGAAATGTTGCAGGTGGCGGATTGGTCAGCGGCGGCAGCAGTGGAGGCCCCTTTGGAAAGAGGGAACCAGGATTAATAAGAGGAAGTGGAAGTGGAGGACCATTTATGGTAAATGACGATCAAGAAGGGATCATAAATGGAGGCCAAAGTGGAGGACCCTTTGGAAATAGTGGAAATGTTGCAGGTGGCGGATTGGTCAGCGGCGGCAGCAGTGGAGGCCCCTTTGGAAAGAGGGAACCAGGATTAATAAGAGGATGTGGAAGTGGAGGACCATTTATGGTAAATGTCGATCAAGAAGGGGTCATAAATGGAGGCCAAAGTGGAGGACCCTTTGGAAGTAGTGGAAATGTTGCAGGTGGCGGATTGGTCAGCGGCGGCAGCAGTGGAGGACCCTTTGCGTAATATGGAAATAATAACGAAGGACAGCTTAGACTTTAACCTTTAAATAACTAGCATGCCCTTTTAATATCGGAAACGATTTTACTAAATAAGGTATCGTTAAGTAATAAGCTTTTAGATTTAATAGCATTTACACTAAACAATAATAATAAACATTTAACCAAGTGACATTGAACTTTGTGCAAGAAACTGTTTTCCTTTCATAAAAATGTACAATTGTTAAAATTGATTTTTAGCATTTTGCCTGTCAATGGCAGCAAAGACGTCGTCTGCATTTCAAAATCACAATAATTATTTGCCCAATCCAAAAGAGCAGTCAAAGTCGTGCAATATGCAACAACCCCTGCCCCATAGCAGGCAAACTGAGCCTCAGCCCGAGATCCAACATTTTTGTGCTTGTGCAGTCAAGCGTTGATGGAGACATTGGCCGGCGACAGGAGGAGTGAGCGAGATAGCTGAGCGCCGCATGAGCTCTCACTCTGGCTGTTGTTATCTGTGCTGCCGCACATTTCTAGCCGTGCTTTGTGGCAATTGTTGCTGTTGTTGCTATATTTAGCAGCGCAGACGCAATTTATATAAAGTTTAATTGATTGGAAAATCAAATTGATTCGATTCGAATAACAAAAGCATTGCCTGCTCTCGCACTGGCACCAGGCTCGATTAGACTGCACCACACTCCGGGCCCGGCTCAGCCGGTTGGCCAGAACCTGTGGCACAGTTAGTCGCAGCTCATATATTTGCCACTGGATGCAAGTGGGTCCTTTTAATGGGTCTCTGTCTGTACACATTGTTGTTTGGCCTTTAATCATTGTTCTGGTCTTGCGCTGGGTTTCCCCTTGTTTTGGTTTAATGTCAATGTCCATGTGCCATCAATAAGTCTCCTGGCGGCGAGAGCAATAAGAAACAGAAGTTTATAGTAGCTGATGTCAATGACTAAGAGTCGGTAAGTTCATAATTTAAATGCATTTTCCTGTTCAAGACAATGTTTGCATAGTGTTTATTTCTTGCCGGAAAACCTGGCTTTGACATAATTACACTAAAATATCTCTGATTAATGATTTTAGGGAATTTTAGCACAATTTTTCATAATATTAATATTTTTAAGACATTGCAATGGTAGTTGGCACATGATTTTTACTAGCTGAATAGTAAGATTATAATTTTAAATATGCAAATTTTAGACAAAATAAAAGGTGGTTACAAGTTTTGCACAACTTTATCTAAACATTTTTCTTTTGTATTTTGAATAACCTTATTTTATGTTTATTTTAATTTTATTTCATCTGTTTTGTTTTTCATCAATATCAACGAGCTTTGAATATTCTGATGCCAATGATTTTTAAACAAACAAAATAAATTTCATTTGTTTTTAGCTTTCAGTTTGCGTATCAAGTGAAAACATGTATTGGGTACGATCATGCTAAATAGGCTTCTAAGCCAGTGAGATACATATTTAAAACAAGATTTAAATAATATATTCTGTGTTCATATTGCTCATGGGAATTTCTATTGGTTGTTGTTTATTTACATATTTCTCCAAAATTCCCATTCATAATAATAGGTGAACCGAGAAGTTTACCTATAAGCAATGTTTTCTCTGTTATTGTTATTACTCCAACACGTTAGTTCAAAAACACGTTATGCTGTGAGCTTATTTGAGCCACGTTTTTGAGCGCTCTTTCGCTCATTTTCTCTTTATCTTCTAGCTTATGCCCACGTCCGAAGGCAGTCAACAACTCTAGCTGTGTACCTGTCATTAACAACATCGCAATACCTTTTTAATTTTTATTGTACAACTTGCTCCACACCACAGCAAAAACAAAATCAACTGCAAAGCGCAAAATGCAACTAACGGCAAATGTGAGAGGGGGAGGAGTAGAGTGGGGGGAGGGTCTCAGTGAAAGCTCACAAGCTGCTCACGAGGTGAGGCTAATGCGACTGCTCAATGAACGCCAACAACCGATATGTTTAATGGCCAGCAATAGAGAAACTTATTCGTAGTACCTAAAGCCAGAGCCCAGCAATTCAATTGAAAATAATTAGCAGACACATAACGAAACTTCTTAATTGCCTGGGCGGGAGCAGCGAGAGCGGCGACTTGGAAGAGAGGGAGTCGGATTGGGAGAGCGTTGCTCGCTGCGGACTTTGAGGCGTCGCAAAAATAAAAATGTGAAGAGCGCCTAAATCGTGAATGCTCGACTTGTTGATACTCTCTCTGCCTGCATGTTTGAGAACATAACAGGATAATCAAATAAATCTGTTTACTGCTTAATTTATAAAATAATCTTAATAATATAATCTGGACTCAAAGAAATTGTCTTAAAAATGTGACTATCATAAAATTATAAAACCAGTTTCCAAAACGATCTTTGGAACTTCCAAAGAGGTCACATCGCTGATATTGACACTTGCAGAGAGAAGCGTAGAAGGTCAATTCCAGACCGACAAGTTTGTCTTCCTAATTAAGAATATTACTTTATGTGTTCAATATTCTGCACTTAGCAATTCTTTGGAAATTTGCAATATACCTCAGCTCCCACTGTCAATTGCCATAGGTTATAAGAAGCAAATATGCTCATGATTGCCCGTGATAGCATTTGAAAGCAACCGCATTATATATTTAGGCTGGCTGCCTCAAGACAAAGACGTGGTCCCTTATATACAAGCTCTTATATAAGTACGCGCTTTGATTTGAAACTCATTCATTTGAACTTCTTGCCTTGACCATGCGGCAGTGTCTTCAATTTATTTTCTTGGCTTGCGTGCTCGTTGCACTGCTCAGCGGTAAGTGTTTTAATATAAAAAAAATATATAGCATACACAATATTTGCATATTTAATAATTTAGCTGTCAATGGACTGCCTTGGGGCGGACCCGCTTCGAACCGAGAATCTTATGGCGGACCCGCCTGGAACGGTGGCATGTCTGAGACAACCGATAATATTATTTTACATTCCAACGGCAAGTGGCGTAATCCTACTTACTCTAACTAAGTAGTTAGTCGGACCAAGGCTTGATCAATAAGGGTTATAAGCAAATAAAAAACTTTCATTGCAAACTTATTTTCTGTTTCGGGGGGTGTTATTATATTACACCTTGTGTTTTTACAACTCAAACAATTTAAGCTTGCAGTCATTTCTGTTTTAGCTAGCTTACGAAATTAAAATGTGGATTTAGCTGAGATCTGTTTTCTTTTTATACCTATACGAAGAAAGAAAGAGAGATAGAGAGAGAGAGACAGCCAGATTAAAATGTTAGCTCACAAGCTGAAGAGAAAATTGGCATTAACAACTCAAATAAGAATATATAAAAAAAGCGGATTTATTTTTTTGTTAAACTAAAAATAATTGCATGTATATATTGCCTTTTTTTGCAATCAGTTTATAATTAGAGGTTTATTTAAATTTTGAATAGTAAGTATCAAATCACGTATTTTTATTGTGGGATCACGTTTTAAAGTTTCTATGATAGATTCAAGTTTTTTATTTTTTATTTTCTTTGAATTTATTTTAAATTCATCAGGTTATGAAATTTATTAAAGTAATTAGTTTTAAAATTTTTTTTATTTTATGAAAGAGGTTGACGATGTATTTGAAAAGAATTGAAGTAGTTTTTATAAAAGATTTAAATATTTAAAAATAATCAAGAAGTTTGTTTTAGAGTCTTATTAATGTTTGTCTTAGATAGTAAGAGTATTCAATCTTCGATCTTTAAATGATATTTTGTTTTCATTGACATTGAATGATAATTGCGTTTGCTGTATGTAAATAAAAGCATATGCATTAACAAATTCTCTCTACCTTTTTCTCTCTCTTTGTCTTATAAGCTGATAAGCCGGCTGATCGTGTTGTGTATTTCCCGTATCAGCGATAAACTTCTGACCCAAGTCGGTTCGACTACACACAGCCAAGCAAATATACTATATTGATTTATGTGTAAATGTAAATATTTGCAGTGGAAGGGATTTCCCAGTAGCGATAGCTTTAGTTCTTATGAAACATACATACATACCGATATAAATAAAAGGCAGGTTATTGGGAGTATTCGAGTGTAAACTGTTGTCAACAAAAAAATATATATTGTGATCTACTAAACGTGAACGCAAATTATATTTAATTTTGTTATTGTTTTTGCATTGCTCTCTTCGGTTTGTCAGTTTGTATTTTTTTTCGATATGAAATTCGTGTGACAGTTTCGCTGATGTGCACTGGGGCGTTGTCTATGGTCGTGTTGCTCACCCAGTTCGGGGCACTGACTAATGCGCATAGTTCTGGCGTTGGAGAAGTGTGAGCCGAAAACGGGAGTCAGTTTGGAGACGATCTCAGTGCGATCGTCAACCGTAAGTCGTGTAGAGGCGCACCGTCGTAATCGCCGCTGGCTTTTTCCCAGAGATCGCACCGTTGATCTCTGTGCGATATATATACCTATATACCCAATAAACAACATATTATACTCAACCGATCGTTTGTATAAATAGCGCGCTTCCAGCACTGCATTCACATAGTCAACCCGTTGCACAATATGAACAAGGGTCGCGTTCCAATGATGTTCGGGCTAATTGCCGTCGCCTTCTGCGTTGCCAGCGGTAAATACACAAGTACTTCAATTCAGGCCTGCAGACTTAAGTCAACATTTTGTTATTTGTAGCTCAAATCGCTGGTGGACAAGCGCCTAATACCTATGTGGATCATAGCAATGGCGTGGAGACGTCTATTCCCGGCACCACAGTGCCACTCCCGACAACTCAATCGCAGGCTCCAGTAGAACAACCTCGAACGGATCAACCTCTGCCACCGCAGGGTCTGCCGACTCAGGGACAGCCCGTGCCCAGTTATATTTATAACAATGGAGGCAATGTGGCGCTGCAAAACGAAGCTGGCAGTATTTTCACCCGTTCCGACGGACGTACGGTTTTGGTTGGAGCTGGTGGCCAGACACTGGTGACCGACGGTGATGAAAGCGATGTGGACGATGACAGTGATGAGCGCGGATATGGCGGCCACGCAGGCAACGTCATCATCAATGGTGGAAGTGGTGGTGGCCAGAGCTTCATTTCTCGTGGTGCTGGCGGTGGCGTGGTCATAAACCAGGCCGGCGATGGCGGCTACCAGACGTACAACAACCACCAGATTCATATTATCGACGGCGCTCTGCAGCTAACCACGGGCGGCAAGGTCTATACCTTCCCGGCCAAGGGTCCTGAGGTCAACTCGCAGGACAAGATCGACATCAATGGACAGGAAGCTGTGGTGCAGTACGAAAATGGAAACATTGTTGTGGAGCTGGCCGATGGCACTGTGCTGGCCAAGGCCGATGGCGGACTCTTTAGCGGCAATCGTCAGTCCTATGTGAACCGCAAGCAAATCCAGGAGGACGCAGCCAGGGATGCCATCAGGGCGCAGGAATCTGTTGCAATTCTGCAAAGGCAACTGCACGAGCAACTCAGCAGCCAAATGAAAAAGCTACAGGAAGATCTACAGCGCACTTTGGGCAACATTCGTTTCTAGTTTATTTCAATAATGTGTGATAAGCTGCACTCAAACACTCATGAGTATATAGTTTTCCATACTTTACTCATGAGTGTATTTGCTAAAATGTGAATGTAGTTGCAGTACACATACGAATACACACTCACGAGTACGTAAAACTTATTGTTGAAATAAAGCACGTTTAATTGAGCTATGCAAATTTCTGTTATTCTTTGCGATGACGTTATCTGAACTTGATAAGACAATGGAAACAAACAACAATGGGTCAGTTTATGTTTGTGAAATTCAACTGAAATATATTCCAATTAAAATCTTTTCGATATATCAGAAAGTATCTAAATTGCTTATTCGGTTTTTACTGACGCTTTATGTCAGTAATATAATTACTTTATTTCTTATTTCTTGGAAATTTAAGTAAAGTATTTAAAATTCATGGAAATGCTTCGATATATTAAATATTAATTGATTAACTTTTGCTTGAATGCCAAAACGTAATAAAATGATATTTTTTTGTAAAATATTATTTTTGGCCATTTTAAAGTTAGCACTGTACGAAAATAGAATATTTTTACAGCAAATGGCTTAAAATTGAGTGAATAATGTGTAACCATACATAGTTTGAGGCTTTCGTTGTGCTTCTGCTCCGTTTTTTGGTCGTGACATTTCAAATACTATGATAAAGTAATACACATTATGCACAATTTTTCTGCTGAGTCTGAAAAATGCCAACCATGTGTCCTGCTGTGCACTCATACTAATTTCAAAGTGCCATATATCAGCTGAATCGGAGCTGGGGGCCACCCCAAACACCCCAACCACCAGCTGCCCCTGCCACGCAAATTCCACAAATGACAAGCGGCAGGCAACGCTGCCACTACTATTGCCACCTGTAGACGTAGCCGTGGCTTCATTCAACCAGGCTCTAACCCCTTAGCTGCTGCTGCATCCGCTGCTGCTGCTGCTGCTCCTGGCAGGACGACGTGTGTGACAAATGTGCGTCAAGTTACTGGCAACTTATTTTACAATGGGTCGTCCTTAGAGCGGCGTTTCCGCTCGCAACTTTGAACTTAACTCGAGCAAAATATTTAACTTGGCGGAATCTTTTATAATTAATTTGCCATACTGCTTCTTTTTTTCACATTTATATTGTCAACGCATTTGATAAATACCTCTCTTTTTTTGGAATTGCTTGCATGTTTTGGGTGATGAGGTTTTTTGTATACCCTTTACTTATAGAATAACATTTTGAAAATATACACATATTAACAAACGCAATTAGTCACAGTTGACGTTATAATGTAAGTATTTTTATTTATCAGCGGCCTCGTATATTTGTTTACCGGTCTGTCGCAACGGTTTGTGCAAATTTTAACTTGTTGTCTGTTCATCTTTATGAACACAATTTATTAAGTGGTTTTTAAATTGTAAACAGAGTACTGGCCATTGACTTAGTCATATCTATAAGTCTGTTTTTTTTATTTGCTCGTCGACAGATACTATATAGTTATACCCTGAACCCATTGTGCAAGTAAGCTGAAAAGGGCATTTTCGACCGTAAGCTGATATATTCTTGATCAGCATTAAAAGACAAGTCAATTCAGCTATGTTTGTCAGTCTGAATTAAGAATCTATGAAATCTACAGATTGGATATTTATATTGTTAGGTTAAATTGATATTACCATTAATATTTTTTTTCTTAAAAACTTTCTTAAGCAATTTCAGGAATACGTGGATTATAAGATCATCTGTTGTTAATTAAATTAATTTAGCCCTTAAGATCAACTACAAACGAAGATGGCTTAATCTGTACTATAAAAATTGATAGACCTTATGCCTGTTGCATAAATAGGCACAATAAATAGGAAAGTGTCTAATCATATTAATTATTCTAGTACACCGTGTCTTATCATATGCAATTACATTATGCACGCTGAAAGGTTCATTGTTCACTTCACTACAATACTAATCTGCTTAGTTTAAAAAAGTTTGGCAACAAGATGAAACGTTTTTCGGCCGTTTTACTGCTGATGGCTTTAACGGCTCAGGCCCAAGATCTTGGAAACTACCGTTTCCAAATTGAAGTGACTAGCGATAAAAAATCAAATGAAGAAAGCAGCGAGGAATATCTTCCTAGCCAAGTAAAGGAAATAAAACTGGAAATGAATCAGGAATTCTTCGATATAATGCCGAAAAACTATGTTAGCCATCTAAATGCGATAATAAATAATGTGAATTTGATGGAAAACGTCAATAAAATGGACAAATATATGGAAATTTATAAAAGTGGTAAGAAAACTATTTATCAATCTAAATATAAAGTTCGCGATTATATTTAACCTGCAATACTGTTAGGTGATATCGAAACTAATCAACAAAGCAATGACAAGGTAATACAACATATAATGGGTAAACCCGAAGATATCGAAGGATACCCAAAGCCAAATGGCAACCAAAAAGAAAATAGCTTGGAAAGCTCAGAATCTTCCGAAGGGACTGACGAAGTAAACCATTAAAAAAAAAACAATAAATATATATACATAAACTTCAACCTTATCAATAATTTTTTTTAAATTGATGTAGAAATCAAGATTTTTGACTTTCGTTTGTTGCAGTCAGTCGGAATACTATATTTAATCGCTCTTTAAAGTTGCAAACTTGAAAATTTAAGCTGCACATTTAATGCTTAAGCTGCTTGCAACTTGACAACATAATTTTTGTCACAATATTTCTTTTTTCTTTCATTTCATTTTTATTTTAAGTCTCGGGCCAGCACATAAAGTTGTCATAAGTCATTTTAACGCCTTGCCACGTGTAAAATGGCGTCCAAAGTGTCTGCTCTATATGAGTGTTAATGCGTGTCTGTGTGTGTGTGTGTGTGTGTGTGTGTGGTAAATGAAGCATGAGTGTGTGCATTGCTTTAAATGGGGTGTATATGCACACATATTTATATATACATATATTTATGTGCGTCTGTATGCGAGTGTGGGGCAACTGACACAAGCTTGCCGCTAGCTTGCATTTTGTTATTCTCACACATTGCGCGAAATGTGAAAATGAGCACAGTTCCCAAATGTTGCTGACAGCGTTGCTTAACTGCCCTTGTTTCACATACATACACATACAAACGGACGCATACTAGTTTATATAAGTCGCAGCTATAACAGCCTTTGGGTATATGAAAAATTAAATTAGTTTTACCGTTTGGCCGACATGCTTAATTTACTGCAAATGAGCTGTGACAAATGCAGGTGTCACAAACGTGTGTATTAATTATTATACCTATAATATATGTGTACATATGTCGTATGTAAGTAAATATTTGCATCTGTAGTGGTAAGCACACATGTATCGGGCTTTTTTCATAATTTTCCTGCAACCACGTTTAAGAGACTTTGTCCACACTCTAATGCACCCACTAAAAGCGGTCAGGCTGACGGGTCAAGCGAGAACTGGACAAGCTGCAGCTTCATTCGAATACAAACCAGGCCTGGTTGCTAATGGAAGCTAAGCTGATCTAGCCGGAACATACATACATATATATATATTCTCAAAGAATGGGAAGTAGTCTGCCCCAGAGTGGAAGTTAATTTGTGCTATGGTTTAATCTGATCAGACATCTATCACGACAATCAGTAATATTTAAAGCAAGCACAAATTGTATTTCAAATCCATATAATTTAGGTCTTATTTATTTTCTGGGCTGCTTATATTTTACATTCCACTAAGGGGACTTCTACCCTTCTTAAAAGTATTTTATACCCATTTTATTCTATAAGAAATATGATTCATTAATATAATCTAAACAATTACTAAATGTTCTTAAAATTGTATTAATCTTAACAGTATTCGAATAGTTGTATATACGAAAAGTAGTTTACTTTAGACTTATCTTATGTTTACATTTATTTGCAATTAAGCCATACCAAATCCCATTTCTTATTTTCAAGCCAACTAAAAGCTGCAACAGTTATCAGCACTTTGGTTCAGAGAGGAAAAAAAGGGAACTTCTAAGCACTTGTGCTGATAAAAGCCCAATGGATTTGTGACATTGTATTGTGTTCGTTCTGGCTAAGCAAGAAGTTTTATCTGCTTTTGTTTGCCTCAAGTGAAAGTTAAATGGGCCAAAAGTAACCTTTATACAGTTGTTTACTCTTATATTTGTTACCAAAAGGCCACTGCTCGATTCCGATACCAGAACTAACTACGTGAATAGTTTTTTGTATGGTTGTTGTTGCTTTTTATTTCTTTCCTTTTTTTGTTCCTTCACATTTACCTTTTTTTTACCCTGTAATTGATTGTAAAAAAGGAATAGAAGGAAGTTGGACCACAACCTGCAAAAGAAAATGTCTGTTAAAAGTATATACAATAGAGGAGTAGAGTCTCTTTAGTCGTGAACCATTGCGAGTATGCTTTTATAATAAAGGATAAAGTATATTATTGTAAAATACTTTAAAGCATTCTCATTATCATATTATCATTAGTAAGTTTAAACAATCTAAAAGCGAGGGTATCACCTGGTCAGGCGCACTCTAAACGGTTGCGTTCTTATTTGTTTTAGTTAGAGTCTTCGCACTTTGAATGCATTGCGGTAATTTTGAAGCAGCCATTACTCGCACAGCATTTCACACGCATGCGGAGAACTTTTCAATATGATTTATACGGCCCGGATACCTACTTGCGTATCTGTGACAAAGTGCTCCTTTGATTTATGGCACTTTGGGAAACAATGCAAGCCGCAATGAGCTTGACATGTGCAGAGTCAAAAATTTGTTATTGCTAGCCGTCAAATATTGAACACAGAAAACTCTTTTCCAGCAACTTTTATTGATAAAGTGGAACCGAGTTGAATTCAATAAATTAAAGGAATATATGTATTTGACTGTTGTTTGCGAATATTCACAAATGCTTAAATTGGTTTGTTGTTTTTTTTTTCCTTCAATTCGTTAACGAATTCCAAAGAGTATTTTGTCTGAATATATAACCTTTACTTAATAGGTTTTTTATATATGGAACAGATAGCGATCCGAAAGTGTTAAGATTTGCTGATTCACTGATTCTTCAATCAATTTTTTGTTTAAGAATTTCCAATATTTTGTTTATTTGCAAATTTCTAATTTGTATAGTCTTTAAATGCTAATAAACTTAGTGAATAGCCAAACAGTCAATTAAAATTTGTTGTTCAGGTTGTTTGATCAAGTCTTTGGAATAAATACACAAATTAAATTTTGTTTAAAAGATTCGTTTGGCAATAAATAAATTAGCTGTTGATTGTTTTTGGCTTCCGGCTGGGAACTTCCAAAAGCTTTCGGATCTTTCACGAAACGTAAATATTTATAGTGGGGTTCCCATTGATAATAATTGGTTGTAAACCATCCTTGGTGTGCAGATTGATGGTAGTATTCGAGCTTTGGTCGTCGTCTTGGCCTATCCGATAGTGCTGATTGTAGTTGTGATAATCCAGGCCGTTGTATCTGACAGTTGTCCAATAGTAGAGCACATCACCTGGCTGGAGCTTCTGCAAACGATTGCGATATGTCCAGCGTCCGTTGCGTGCGTTAACAATATCGGTGGCCCAGGTCTGATCGCTCAGATCATCCATTTCCGCATTGAGCTTGCCGTGGAAGGCGAACAGTGAAATGCCCGGTTCGTCGGGCACCGAGACCTCAAAGCCCTGAGGCGTGTTAACCTTGACTGTGGCCTTGGGCACTTCGTAGGCGTGGCTGCCACCGAACGCCAGACAAACGATGAGCAGAAGAGCGAGCTGCTTGACTTGAGGCATTGCGGGCCTTATGGTAACTGACTTCAGCCGAGCGTGCGGTTATTGCTTTTGTAGTGCGCGAGGCTGTGAGCTTATCATGTCCGGGGGCTTGGGACTTTTGCTGGCTCCATGGAAAGCTGTGTTTTTCCCGCTGCAATTGCGACACAAGCCAGACAGTTGATTGCTTGGGGCTCTGGTGGCGGCGAATTGCGCGCAAGCCAAAAAATATGCAACACACAGCCATTTTAATAACTTGCGCAAATACTTGCATGGCAATATTCTGTTTTCGCCCCCCCCCCCCTTTTTTTTCCTTAAAACATCAGCAGCTGCGAGAGACGAGAGCTTAAAGCTTTAACTACAATATATAAAAGTGTGTGTGTGGCTTTCAAACGGCACCCAGTTGGAGGCAGTCCGCCCCTGGCCAGCATCATATGTGCGGTTTGTGCTCCGCTCCACTTTCTCGCCAGTTACTCGCATGGCCACAACAATCTATGGCATTGCTGCAGTCTCTTCTTCTTCTACTTCTTCTCGTTTGGCTGGCCGAGCACTTGCAGCGGGTCTGGAATCTCAAGGGACAGGACAACAGCGACAGATACTTAAATAGTTACTGTTGTTAATGCTGTCAAGACGCATGGAATGTTGGGCTTGTACTTATGACTATGTTTTATATACATACTTGTGTGCCTGTATGTGTCTGTGTGTGTGCTCCATGGTGGGTCCAAGCACACACCTCTGAGTTAAGCCACAATTTTCAGTTGAGCAGTTGACTTGTAACACGCATTTAACGACCTGAAAACTTATACTCCGGTTGACACAGTAATAAACACATAGAGTGTTACTTGTTGTCATATGACACAAAGGGTGTTCACGAGAACTACATTTACGGGTAAACTAGGGAAACTATCTTAAACATCTTTTAAACAACATCTCATGGATCCTTTTATAAATTCAATCGCTTGTGCAATTCAAAAAATTATTTATGTTTCATAATTTAAAATTCATATTAATGCACCAGTAAAAGGTAAAAATCAATTTAGTAAAAAGTACACTCTAAAAAAAAGCCGGTAAATAAAGTACTAGCTTATATAAAAGTAAAAGTTGGAACCACCGTTCAGCCCAAATAGCAAAATAAGTTTACGTCACTTTTATAACATGTTTGAGGATTTTTACTAACTGCTTAAATTCTTGATTGGATAAACTTGAATTTCGTTTAAAATTGCCAGAATTAACCCGATTTTCATGTTTCGTACCATTTTGATCTTGGTTTGACTTGTTTCTTGATTCCACATTTAAATTTCTTAATTCTTTTCGTTTTAATTTTTTTGGACTTTTTTAAAAAAAAAGCATGTACTCCCCCCTTGTGAAATTTGGAATAAATAATTTTTTAAAAATTTAGAATCTTCCGATTTTATTTTTAATCGATTGCGGATTACATGACGCATTACATGACGTGCATAGATCAATTAAGAATTAAAGCTTATATGCATATTTAAAGTATGAAAGTTGTTGTAATTAGCTTTCTTTATGATATCAATATATTAAATTTTCCACAATATTTTCTTGTCGATTATTTAATCAACAAATGCTTTGAGGTTTTTACACAAAATGCTATGACTAATATTCCGAATGAATTTCTTATGGGTTTCCCCTAATTATAGTAAAGTATGCGACGAATTTCCCGTATGCAGAGGTGAGCAGCACGATACTTAATTGTTGTATATGGAACTTACAGCTAAGCAGAAAGGTGTTGAGCACATTTATTATATAAACAAAGTCTTACCTAATTGTTATGGTCATAGCCAAAGGCTTGTAGCTTGTCATAAAGTAAAGAAGGTAAGCATTATTTGACCAGCTTCTAATGAGTTGTTGAGCCGAACATTAACAATGCCATTAGTTTGTCATTTTAAACAGTTCCTACTAAATAATTACTTGTATCTCAATTGGCAGGGGGAATGAGAATGGTTAAAGAGTTGTGTCAGCGACCCAACCAGTGGCTAGTTAATTTTTAATCGCCATGCAGTTTGTCAGAATGAGAATGAGGCCCGAATGTATGCTCGTTACAATTGACCGGGCACAACATTAAAACAAGAAGAGCATCATAAGCCGCCCAATCAGTGAACCCAACTAGAACAGCCCAAACTGCAAACAGAAACAAAGTCAAACCGCAGCAAACCGAAACTAAATAGCTAACCATTTATACAGGCGATCCATCCATCTATTCATTCATTCGCTCATCCATTGCCAGCTCAAACTCCGTCAATTTCTCCGAACGGGGACCGACCCGCATTGTTGGCCATCCATCTCGATGGCTGCTGCTGCGGCCCAAAAGGCAGCTACGTTTTGCGCTTTGCGCTGATTTATAAGCTGCATGCCACTGACCACTTGATTGTCGCTTTGAGTTTGTATCTGTGCGTGTGTGTTTGTGTATCTATGTAATTTATTTACGTTAACACGCGCTGGCCAGCGCCTAAAACTATGCCAAGCCCCGTGCCCGGACGAGCGCAATTTTCATTTATTTTAAATGGCATAGAAAATTGTAAACTGACATTTTTCTGGCCAAGTGCCTCGATTCAACCCGTTGCGATGTCTCGTTTCAAATTCTCTGCCCATTGGCTTTGTGCGCACAACCGGAAATTTGTGTAGTTAGTCGTGGCCAGCGCCGGTTTTTGGCAAGTAGATCACTTCTCTCCAGTTCGAGCCCAGTATTAAATTCTAAACCGGCCCCAGACTGATTACCCTGAAATTACATTGTTTTGCACTTAAAATACGGCTATAGCAATGGCAAACACGTTGTGCCATGTTGTTCAGTGTAAATGCGGCTTCTGTGCCGGGGTTAGAGTACGGTTCCTTCTGCCCTTCGGCCGGGCTTAATTAAGTGGCCTGTTTTTATATGTGGCACTGAAAAATTGTCTGTGTTCTACACATTGAATTTAATGGCGCGCATTTATTGTTAATTGATTTTATTTTAGCAATTTAGCAATTGCACTTTTTTGGCTATTTTTTTGCACCCGCCAGGTGATTGCAATTTTATTTAGGGCTTAGTTTAATTCGTATTGGCATTTGACTAAATTGAACGAAAAATGATTTAAATTCAATCGAATTTCCCGTTCTAAATGCGTCTCTCTTAATTTTGCCATTTTGGATTAGTGAATAAATTGAAACTTAAAGCTCGTAACTATGTCAAAAATTACATTTTGCCAAGTGTTAAATAGAGTTTTATTGTTGATTAGGAGTTCAAATTTACCTTCCAGCGAATATTAACCTGCAATGAAAACTATTTTGGTTTGGACTTAATTTTCGTTATTAATATTGGGACTTCCAGCCAAACATAAGTGATATAAGTAAATAAATAAACTGCCATCAAATGTTTGTGACCTTATCTATAATTAAACTTTCGACATGTACCATGTGCATAATCAATTTTGCAGTGTATGCCAAAGTAAACACCTTAGCTATCTTTAACTTGCCATCCTCGCAGCTGGCAATAAGCTAAGCAAAGAGCTATCCAATCAAGCTCAGTCCATAACCACAGCTATACCCAAAGCCAAAACCACTTCACATATACCTGGGCTCTCTAACTTGCTTGACACATAAGTGCGAGTACCGTTGCTCAAACATGGTGACTGCCGCTCAATAAAGGTACCCCAGCTGCCTCATGTGGCACGTGTATATGTATATATATATACATATATATTTACATACAGCGACAGCGCACATATTTAAAGAGCAAACGTTTATCTAAGTTGTACCGTTGCGGTTTCCGTTGACATTCAAATGCGGAAGCACCTGTCGCCCAGTGCGCCGGCACAGGCATCGACCACCAGACCAAGAGACCAGAACACCGAGAGACCGAGGACTCGAGACGACTACAACTAAGTCAGCAGCAGCCACTTCCGATTTCACACGCAACCAGAAGAGCAGATACTTTGAGTTCTTGGGCTTAGGCAAAGTCCCTTTAAAGTGGGTCGTCACAAAAGTTAAAGAACTTATCAAAGTGAAAACAAATTTAATGGAATTAATGAGTAGGTAATTCATTTATATATATATTAGTAGATATATTTTATTTAAAACGTTTAAATAGTATTGATATTAATATTATATAATATTCAATTTCTTGCAGTACTCTTGTGACAGCCCTCGCATGTGGGCTTGGGTCTGGTGCGTGCGATTTGTCTTGGTTGTCTCTGTCGCAATACGCCGGATACACACTTCGCCGAGCGTGCATGACAAGTTTCTTCAGCCACTCACCTCCCCTGCCGCTCCCCCCACTCTACACCCACGCACGCCCGTTTCACGCACACCTGCCCCCGCCCCCAGGCAGCCCCAACCCTCCCTAACTTACCCTTGCAGCACCGCGCTTCACTTTGTAGTAACTTTTGAGTTTTCAAGTATCTGCGTCGTGGTTGTCATCAACTTTAAATGGTTTCGCTTACACCTTGAGGATGTCATTGAACAAATTAATTACTTGACAAGATTACAACGGGTGCAGGGGCGTCGCTAAAGGGGCAAGGAGGGGGCTTAATTCACCGCTTAAGCTGCTGCTCATTAGAATGCCACATATTGCAGCCATCATGGCCATCCTTGTGATTACGAGTAAGTATCATTGTTTTGGCCAAAAAAGGCAGCACTCGCAGCGCAATTTCGATTGCCTGGGCACATTATTAATGCGCTTCTGATGCGATTTTGGCCAATGTGTGTTGTGCACTGTACTTGTGTATCTGTGTGTATGTGTGTGTGTGTGTGGTGAGAGTTATGCTCCACGCCACTCGCTGGCGAGGCGAGCACACAAATACAATGCAGCTAAATGGTCCCAACTCACTTGGCTACTGCTTTTGCTGCTGCTGTTTTCCTGAGCTACTGCCGGAAATTGGAAAAGCGATGGTTTATACCACACCACGTGATGAGCATTGGGTGGAGGCGTAGTTCGCTGTAGTGGTTGCCTGTGCACTTTATGCATGCACCGCTCATAAAGTGCGCTCGCCGTTTTGCACTGGCCAAAAAGACTTTGCCATTGTTGTAACCAAAGTCATGCCATAGCTGTGTTGTGTCATGTATGTGTATGAGAATGTGAGTTAATGTGTGCCCGTGTCTACGCCACAGTGTGAGCGTGTGTGTGTGTGTATGCCAGTACCGATATAGTGCACAGGTTGCTTGGCAAAAGCTGCTAATGGTTGCTGTTAAGCATCTATTGTGTGAGACTGTGCAAATGCAGATGCACGAAGAGACTAGTTAATGCAGTATAGTGCTAACTTTCCTACTCATTCACATAGGTTAACTCCTTTAAGTGAACTTTGCACGTTTTTCAAAATTATGCCTTTTAAGGCCATTACAGATGATACTTTTTTGCATGGCCTAACTGAGAAAACAATAAATCCACAATTGCACTACTTAGATATCTAATTAGTTTATTTTTATTATTGATTTATTTATTAAAAAATTAAGACTACAATTTAAAGTATCACTATGGACAATATTGCTTAAAGTTTTCCTTCACAATATATATATAATAATATATATAAGAGATATTTAATATTACGTATACTTAATATCTCAACGTTTCATAAATTAATGCCCTTCGTTTTGCCTGATGCCTGTATTCAAAAATTGATTGTAATCCTCTATTTCGTACTGTTTCGTGTTTTTGTGTAAATTACGGTACATTTTGCCAAATTATTGTATCAAAAGGAGAATTGCTGTTGTGTGGCCAAAAAGTATGCAACAAAACGTAATTTGCTTGCGGTGTGTGTTTGCCTTTAAAATTTTTATTCAGCATGTAAACCAAATCAGTCAAATGAATACAATAAATACACTGTTCACACACACACACACACACACACACAATACAAATATGTACACACGGATTACACACTCAAAATTTAGCTGGCTTTTCATTTGGTTATTTTACAAATACGTAATTTTGTTTAGCGTAATTGCGGCTGCAATTGAAACCGGCACTTGATTGGACCAATACACCACACACACACATTTGCACAATAGAGACGGAGAGAGAATTGCCAATCACACACACACACACACACACATATACATATGTATGTGTGAGACACAGACATCAAATAAATGTTGCAAATTTGATATTTACGTTTTAATGAAGGCTTTTATGTTTGGGGCCATTGATAAGCTGCTGTCTCATATCAAATTGTACAACGCTCGATTGCATACAAAATGAGATTTTGGTTTCACAATTGTAGAGGCCTGAAGCCTGACGACCAGAGCCCCAACACAATGGCCAACTGCAGCTGATGCCAGACCCAAAGGCAAAGTTCGTTGGCATTTTTTCAATAAAGCTGCAGTGTAAACAATCAGCGTGCAACATACAAACACGAACACAAACACTCACACACACATTCACACACACATTCGCACACAAGCGCAAGTTAATAAAAGTTCGCGACACGAGAGTCGTGTCCAAATTGACTTATTCAGTTCGAAAGGGTTGTGTTGGCCAGAACCGATAAGTTTGCTTAAAGAGCTGCAGCTGCTGTTAAAAGCTATGAAGTACTTAAAACATATATCATGCAGCCGACACAACAAAGGATATGAAAAGTTTAAAATCGTAAGTCCATGTTTTTAATCCAGCTGATTTAATGAACAAACTGCAGTGCAAAAATCACTTCAATATCTTTATTTTGTTAAAGTATTTTCGAAACATTTGCGAAACGAATTATATCATATAAGAATGACATAGTAGACAGATGTTCAAATACGTACTTATTAACAAAAAAAAAAAAAAACTGTAATACAGTCAAAAGATTTATTTATTATGCGAGCAGCCTTTAAAAAGAACTTGACTAAAAAAATTAATGAAAATTCAGTATACATTTCTTTTTAAAAAGTCAAATTCGTAGACAAAGTTTTGCCTACCGTATCGATTTGTAATTTTCAAATTCTATCCCTTTCTCGGGGCGAAATCAAACCGCACAACAAGTGGAGCTGTTCCACCTCTGATGTGCTTAACTGACAATCCGCTTGCCGGGCTAACCAATTTTTTCTTTCTAGCGCCATCTATTGGCCATTCGTTTGACAGCTCACTTAATTAAATTCCGTTGCACACCTTTTTGGCCGTTGGCATTTGCTGTTGCCATTTTATTTGCAATTGCCTTTTGCTAACTTTTAACTTTTTGAGGCTTTCCACAGACACCTTAGTTACGTAGCTCCTTTGCTCCTTAGACAGCACTCCAGTTGTTCCTTGTCCGCCTCTTGCTGTGCTCTATCGCGTTTTCCATCTCGTTCGTGTCCTTCTGGCTTAGCAGCCAACTCGTTTCATTGGGTAATTTACGCTTCACGTGGCCAACGTGTGATAAAAATGCCTCTGTCCGATTTTTGCTGTTGTTTTGCCGGCATTTTCTTGACATTTTTTTTTCGGTTTAGAATGTTAAAACATAGGTAGCGCTCTATGCGAGGCTAAGCTGCTTAGCTGCTGGGTCTATGCGGTTTCCGCTCTCCCACTTTATATCTCCTGCCCAGATGTACATATGTGCCAGACCTGACAGTGATTGGTGTCTGTGCCGGGGATTTATTTATCTTTTAAAAGTATTTATTGCTTTGCGTTAAAGTCGCGTAAATGCCAAAAAGGTGCTGCCAGAGCACTCTTAAAGCAACTTTCGTTCGGCACGCACTTTGAGCCTCAGCTCAATGCCAAAAGTATCACTATTTTTAGCCTACGACTAATATCATACATCTTCACTTTTCATTTGCTCAGCGTGCACAGCATCCTGGTCATTTGACACTTTCACTTTACGAGCCATACAATTTATTTCACTTTTATCTAACATCAAGACATATTGATTTTCGTCGCTGGCCACGCGAAAGCAGCGAAAGGAGCCAAATCGCCCCGTTCCAACAGTCAAACAAAGTTCGGGCCAAAAGTTTCGGATTAGTCGGCAATAGAACATCATCATGGGGGTATGCGCTATATGTCTATATTAAATGCGCCCCGCTCAAATACTAATCAAACTTGATTGATTACGTGCACTCATCAGTCAGTTGAGTAGTTCAGAAGCTCGCTTCAGTGCTCTAATTTTGTTTGTTGCCTAGATTCCTAGCTGGATTTTTAATAATTTTGCTTGACATTTTATTTGATGTGGGTGCAAAATATTTAATATAATATTTTGATGAGGTTTCATCAGTCAGGTAAATCGGCTTAATAATCTGGAACGAAAGGTCTGTTGTTTTAATTCGATTAATTTAAGCTCCTTTGACAAGGGGCAACGAATAAGCCTAATCCTCTCAATATGCTCATAATCGGTTTCCCAGTTGAGGTAATCAATTGGCTTTATAATTGCAACAAAACTATCAAACTATTGTTCAAATTAATAGTTGCCTATTAGCTTAAACGAAATAGCGGACAAATTCATTTGTTTTTTTTAAGCTTTTTAGCAAATACTTTATTTAAAAGTCTATTTAAATATTGTTTTGATTTTGATGATATTTATATATATTTAAATTTATAATTCTCAGCAAATGTTCAACCTGTGGAAAACATTGGTGGTACTTAAATGTAAGTAATTTTGGCATAGAGAATACAGAATACAGATTAGAGTTTTAAGTGCATGATAAAATGGCTTTAGAAATACATTTGAGCCAAAGTGAAAGTCAATTTGCATGCAAATCTCGGCCAACTTGGGTTGAACTAAACCAACTAAATCATGTTGAAGTGTATGTCTAAACAATAAAAACCACATTAAAATGAAATTCAATAAAACAAGCACTGGCTGACGGGAGACGGAAGCGCACTTGACCTGGAAACTCATTGCAATCAAAATAGGAAGCTGCTGCTGAGAAACATGACTACGAGGAAGACGACGACGACGACGACAACGATGATGATGATGATGTGAATGTTGCAGATAGGCCAAACGACTGTGCAACATAAACAGGCAGCTTTAGATTGGGCATCTTTGTGAGGGGGTTCGACTTGGACATCGAGTTTGGGTTCGGGTTCGGGTTCGGAATCGGGATCGGCATCGGGATCGGGTTCGGGCCGGTCGGAAGGTTGTCGTGAGTGACAAACTAATTTCATTACCAGCAGCTGGCGCAGACGCTGCTGCCGCCAGTGAAATCCGGTCATAATGCTTGTAATAATAATCAACAGCACGAGCCTGGAGACCGAATGGAGCGAATGGTCCGAACGTAGCCACAGATGATAAGTAGCATGGACACATGCAGCTGCCACAGAGGGGCAAAAGCGGCGGGCTGTTGGGCGAAGCAATTGCCATGGCAAAAATAGAACAATTACACTAAAAATAAAAACAAAAGCCAGATAAGTGGGCCACACACAGGCGAAACGGACGCACCCGGACTTCGGGAGGCGGGCTGCGTTCGAGTACTGGGCGTGGCAAGCTGTGTAATATGTGCACAAATTGAAAATAAAGTTTTGTAACAAAATGTCGCACCGGAAATGAAACTCGCAGCATGAAGCCGGGAGCAATGTGTAGCGAAGCGTATAAACTGGCTACAGAGGCGCAGCCACAGCCAGGGCGTAGCAGGGGGCGTGGCACTGCACAGCATTGTTTGCCACTATCACAGTGCACACGCAGTGAGACAGAGAATAACACACAGTTAGATAAAGAGAGAGACAGAGAATCTGGAGACTGGGCGCCTTAGTCTAGGCGCAGTCTGCGCCAGTTGAGCCTTGCCATAATAAAAGATGACATTTTATAGCAGTCATAGCCAAGTCAGAACATGCCAGCAATGGCAAACGGGTCGCGGTTTGGGGTATCAGGTTTTGGCCTAAGCAGCCAGCAGCCAGCAGCCAGAAACCAGCCGGCAGACGGCAACCGCCGGAGTTGAGCTCGTGCCCTGCCCCAGTGGCAAGTCAAAGACACAGCTGCTGCACAAAAGTACATAAACCTAGAAATGTCATGTTTATTTTCATTTCATAAGGAAATTGTCTGTCTATAGTTTCGGCTTCGTAAGGGAGACCGTGCGACCGTCTTGCTGGCTTCTTCGTTTCAGGCCACCTTAAACAAGTTGGCTAATAAGCACGCCAGGCAGGCAGGCAGGCACTTTGCGGAGGTTATATCTCTATAGGTAATGTGAGGCGGGCACGTGGAACAGCCTGTTCTCTTTTACGACCACGTTTAGCTGGGGCACTTGAGCGATTTATCGCCTAACCGAAATTTATAGCACATAATTAGCATATGAAAAATGCTAAGTGATTTTTCTGCCCGGCGAATTGCATTCGGGCTGTGCCAAACACATTCGAGTTACATTTGCAACAATTGTAATTTGGATTGGTGGCGATGCTTTATAATGGGCAGAATTGGCCCTTTAGACTGCCATTGAAATTGTGAATTTGTGTAAATAGTTTGGGAATTATTTTACAAGCTATTTTAAAATTCGTTAATTAAATGAGCTTTGTTGCATGTTTTTGTTTAATTATTGTCGAAAATTGTGTATAACATATGTTTTTGATTTTGGTTGACCTCCAAAAGTATGTACATATATATTTCTATAAGTCAATAATGTTTAACAGAAGTGCTTTTTAGTCCTGTTCTAAATTTAGCTAGTTAAACATAATGTTTGTACTTATGTTTACTCAAGTTTACCATTTGATATAAATTTAGAAATTATTTGACAATTTTTAGAACGCGAGAAGTTCCCATTTAAGTATGTGCCATTATTTCATTCCACAGACTTTTTATTCATTTTAATTTATTTTAACTGATTTCTTACGTATTTATTTATATTATTAAACTAAGCATAAAATCTGATTTCATGAACATTTTTCAATGTTGATTAAAGTCATTTTTCTATTGCGATTTAGATCATTTTGTTTGCTTATATCCCCGTTGAGGAGTTACCAAAAATGATCTATAAAATATTCACAAAAGCGCGCCCGTTTTGGCCACTTCAAAAATTTCAATGTGCTACTTAGTAGCGGTACTCCAGGCAGCCAGGCAAACAAGGAACCCGCTCTTTAGTCACCCCAAAACCGACGTGGCAGCCACCAGCAGTTTCCCAGCCTGGACCAAATAACCACTCATCTAATCACATCGTTATCATCATCAACAATTTTGCACTGTCATTGCCGAACAATGGGCAACTGCGCCGGTGGCAACGGTAGCGACAGTTGCCCCAACCGGTGGCTCAACGTCCTGCAATATGGTGGCTCGGTGACTCTGTGGCGCTGGCTGTGGCTCTGGCTAACCGTTTAATCATTTTGTCACGCGTTGACCAAAACACCAAACACCAAACACAAAAGCGCGACCCGGCGGCCCGTCATGTGTTCACAAAGGTGATGCCGGAGCGATGACGATGAAAATGGGTTGTCATGGGCTCGAAATGGGCTCCCGCTGGGCGCCCGCTGGATGCCGGGCTGTCTGGTTGCCACGGTGTTAAATTTTAGCATATGTCATAAAGGCTTAGCCATGATTTATATATATGTATGTCCATGTCTGTATATAAATGCGGGCACACGGCCGGCGCGTCAATTGCCCGGACAGACTTTGGTAATAAAACGAATTAGGCCCGCAACACAGCGAACCAAAGCAAAACAAATGCGAAACTAAACGATTTACGAAGCGCCGACCGAGACAAGCCACTGCGGATCCTTCTGGCCCGATTCGGGACTCGCCGAGCTGGCATTACTCACTCAGCCTCAGCTCGTTTCATATATCTTCATTTGGAGTTTGTCAATGGCGACGGCGACTTGCACGTTGCTCAGCTGTGCGAAAATTTACTTGTGTATAAATATTTATATATTGAAATGCAATGCGAATCGAGGAGCAGTGCCAGAAGCCAGCAAAAGCTTTCCCATACACACACACACACACACACACATATATATATATATTTACATTCACACAGACTGCGGGCCAATGCGCCGCAATGCAATCGAGCTGCACGAAATTGAATTTGCTGGAAGTTGCTGCCGCTTAGCCCGGCTAGTGCTGCGAGGGCAGGTCAAATAGTTTTTGTAAGTCCAGTTTAAATGTGGGATTAGGCTGACAACTATTAAGATTTTGAGAGGATAAAACGAGTTATGAGCATGGAAGAGGTTTAGTTAATAATGACCATTCAATATCAAAATATGCACAAGAAAAATTCATCGAAGCTTTTCTAAAATGTATTAATTGTTGTTTCAAAGTTTCACCTTATTTCATAAAAATGGTATTCATTCAATGTTGATAGGCATAGGAGCAACCCTCGTGCAACTGCTATGTGGCACAGCATCGGCATCAGCGGCAGCTTCAGTTTCAGCATGTTGTTGTTTGTCGAAATTCAACATGCGAAAATGCGATTTGAGCTCATCGCTCTGTGTGTCGCCATCGTCGTTGCTGTCTCTGTCTAAGGCACTCGCTTCTATTGCCATCTCTATCATTAGCCGAGTATCTGTGTCGGCGTCTATCTCTATCTGCTCAGTTCGAACTGGCGCTCACTGCGTGTTGTCGATGTCGCTTGTCGTGCATTGCATTTTGGGAGCTTTAGCCGTGACAAATCTTTATGCAATGTTGCATGTCGTCTGATTTTGCCATGATGACATGCTGATGGCATAAGCAGAGACAGAGAACGGAAACACACGCCTCCCCATTTCAGTGCCCCCTGCCCAGACTCTACATGCCCCCCCCCCCCCCCCCCCCCCCCCCCCCCCCCCCCCCCCCCCCGCCCCCACTTGGTCTCTCAGTCTTGCAGTGATTTGCTCAGTGAAGCGTTAAGCACAAAAATTGGTAATGGCAGTGGCTGGCAATAGTTGTTCTTTCGTTTTAGCAATCATTGCGCAGGTTTTTCGAGGTTTGATTTGGCAGTGCATTCATGCTTGGACCACATATATATAAATACTTATACATACGTATATGTACACATATATTTATATATGTATAAGTATATGTGTCTAAGTGGTAAAATGTATTTTTTAGAAAAAAGGGTTCTTAAGTAAGTATCTCAAAAGAGATTTGTATATAAATAAAGCTAAATTAAAAAAAAGGAAAGTGTTAGAATGTAGTTTTCAAGTGTTCAAAACATATTACATTTTTTAGCTAATAGGTAATTTTTTGAATGTATTTTCAAAAAAGTCACCTGATGCAAACTTATACAAAAATGCTCCTTTAATGTGCCACGCCCATTAAATGGTATTTTGTGTCTTTGTCAAATGGGACACTTGCATACTTTTAGAGCCAGAGCTAATTGTGGGGTAAACCAGGGCGCAGGCACGCGCCAAGTGCAACTTTTTGGGGCACTTGAACCATTTTCCATGTGCTCGAAACTTTGGCAATAAAATTTGTTTCAAATTGCCTTTGAAAAGCGTTGCCGCCGAATGCGCGCCAAGTCGAGTGCTGGCGAGTACGATGGAGATTTGATAATTGGAATCGCAAGCTAGATACTCTGTAGTTTTAAAAGTTGTCAACGGACGCTGGCAGCGGGCAAAAGTGTAGCAAAGTGCACCCCGGGGGGCATTTGGGGCTGGTAAATAAATATCAAATATATTGAGAGCGGTCGCGCAAAAGTTAATTACATTGTGTTAACGGGCCGACTAATTTTGTAATTCTGTTTCTGAATCATTTAACCATGAAATTGGTTGCCCAGCCACGCCCAAAAAACGCCCATCCGCCCGAAACGTCAACGCCCCAGACCTCAGCCAAATGATAGCCCGCAACGCATTAGCCTCGCATTTACAGTTCTGTGGCGGCAAGGACGAAGGGAATGGAGAGGCGGCATCGGCATTGGCTTGTTCCAGGACGAGTTTACAGCCCAAATGTGAAAATTAGTCTTTCAACTGGTTAGCAGCTTACAGCCTGAGGGCCCCTTCAGCACCAAGCGACCCCCAGCCCCCAGCCCCCCGACCCGCCCCAACCCAGCCCAAAAACCGGTCGCAACCAGTCGCTTGCCCCTTGACAGCTGGCACAAAATTTATATTGAAACTTTCTGGGACTGAGAAGCATTTTGAATATTTTGATTATACATATTACATATTATTATTTTTAATTCCTGTGGCTTTTACACATAAATTAATGCAATTATATGTGCCGCAGGCGCTGGGCAATGTGGGCGGGGCTCAGCTGCGTGTGCGCCTGATTAATTTCCACTGTCTTTTGATGTTAGCAGCTGGCCCCAGCGGCATTGTGGCAAATGGCATTAGCGCGCAAATAAATTTAATTAAATCATTTTCGTTCAACTGTGTTGTTAATAATTTCTCTGGCCATAAATACATGGCCGTGGGATTGCTAAGCTGGCCGTAAATTTTGGCGAATTATGATGAGAACTTGATAACTTATATTGATTTCTGGATGATAGGATTAAGGGGGTTATATATGTATTGTAAATTGCGTTTCTGAGAAAAATTGCTCTTCGAGACAAAAGTCACCTTCTTCTTATTTGCATAGAAAATGTCTGCTTAGATATTCTTCTCGTTTCTGGCCAAAAACTATTGTTCACATTTGTTGTAATTATCTTTTGGTTCTATGCCGTTCTTCATGGTATTGTCCAAAGCTTAAAATGCCAGAGCAAAAGGCTTTGGCCCGCTTAGCCAGGAGCAGGGCGCCCGAATATGTATCTGACTGCGGCGACCAGTGCGTATGCGTTATAAACAAAGCAACTGCAGTTACAATCGTTGCCATTGCCTTGTACTTGTGTGTGCACCCTAGTGTGTGTTTGGGTTTGTGTGTGTGTGTGTGCCTTATTTGAATTTACTGCCAAGCAGCCAAACACAGTTCAGCTTTGGCTACGGCCATACCATCCATGTACATAGTGCGAGTCAGTCTCCAGTTTCTGCCTGAGCCACAGCCACAGGCACGCTTATGCCCACGTCTACGTCGACGGCCACGCCCACAATCACAATCACAATCACAGCCCACGTGCCACGCCCACGAGACGCCCGCTCCCCAGGCAGACATTGTGCCAGTGTTTGGCGTTTGCCTCTGTTGAATAATAAATTGTATTTTGCGGCATTTAAAAGCAATTTTTTAACATTTTTCAATCTCAATGGCGACGATGAAATCCCGACACACGCACGCATTCATAAAATGTATATGTATGCGTGCGTGCGCGTGTATACGTATATGTGTGCGTGTGTGTGTGTGTTTGTGCATTTTGCGTTCAGCTCATACAGATGAAGCCGATTGAGCCGAGCAGGCTGTGTGTTGCACACATAACGAGCATCGTTGTTGCCATTCCGGCCGCCTTGTGCGCCACAGTTTTGTCTAGCAATTTCGCAGTGAATTGTCCGGGGAGCTCAACCCAGCCAGCCAAGGATGTCAAACAGCAGCAGCACTTGCAACATTTTTGGAAATTGAGCTGGCGGCGGTACATGATTCTCTGCATTTGGTTAAGCTTCGAGTGAAGACAGCAACGATTCGGCAGCAAAACAAATTGCAGCATTTAAGACCTCTGTCCGTTCGTCTTTTGGCCACATCCCGCTGTTCCACTGTCTCCCCCCTCCTCCTCTCGTTTCCATTGACCCACGCTCTCTGCAAATTTGTATCTGTGCGTGTGCAGCTCCAGCAAATTGCTGAACATTTTGTGGGTGGCAGGCAGCTTTGCATAAAGTTTGATTAAGTGTGTAATCTAGGGACGCAGTCCCAGCCCCTTCCTCCAGCCTCAACCCACAGTGCATTCTACGTTGTGTACTTAGCAGGCAGTTGCTTTGGCTAAGAAGCAGCAGCAGCAAGAGAAGGAAGAAGACTTAATTGTAATTTATATAATACAGCAGATTAATAATTATCATGTCGATATTAAGTCGCTTGAAAACGTTATTGAGGCCAAAACATGCTTTATTACTGGCAACATTCACTTCAAACAAAGCACAAATTTTCGAGTCAATTGCAAACATGTGAATCTATAAATTTATGTACTCATAAAGGCATTCAATAGGAAACCTTTGAAATATTATAAATTTAAGTTTAGCTGACCAACTCAGCAGCTTGATTTGATAGGGATGACAACTTTGAAAAGATATCTTTTAACAATGTAATCTGTCGATTGTATGATACAGAGAGTTATTAAAATTATAAATTCAATTACTGTTCTGTAGGATTACTTCTTTAGCATGTTATGCACGCAAGTCTGATTTAAAATAGTTTAATTTCTATTGTAATACGCAACTGAATTTAAAAGTTACAACTGATGCTTTGTGTTACCTTACTCGCTTGGAAAATCTATTTGGAACGGTAAATCGCGTTGCCAGTTACCAGCAACCGGTGAAAATGTCGCCCTTGTAACCCTTTTTGTGTTATTTGCCGCCTGCGAGGGGAAATAGTAAAACTTTTGTAATGAGAAAAGTTAAAAAGAAAGAAACTGTCGACAAATTTGAGTTCCATCATAAAGGGCGTGGCGTGTTAATTCCGACTAAGAAATTCAGAGCAGGCATTGCTCACAAGTCAACAGAGAACTAACGCCAGAACTTTAAATGGATCAACGTTTGCACCGACGCCGCCGCGCGAAGAAGAAGCCAAAGTCGGGGTAGGTAAATTCGCACAAAGAGCAGCCAGCACATTGACAGCCAGACAATATTCGCCAGATTCATCAGGCTGCTGCTGGAGCTGGCGCCCAACTTCAAATCGGCCGCTAGCTACAGGCAACTGGCCTGCGATCAACTGATGTGCTTCTTGCTGCCCCTGATGGCCTTCTCCAAGGATTCGGTGCGTGTGATCAAGCGCTGCACGAAGCCGGATCGTCACGAGTTTCAGCGCGCTGCGCTGGCGACCACCGTGGGTTTCTTTATCATGGGCTTCCTGGGCTTTATTATAAAACTGCTGCACATACCTATTACAAATATTATAATGGGCTAACCTGGGGTCACATACGCAACAGTACAGCGACGACAGAGTAAAAAGCAGACGAAAATAAAGTTTCAATTCAATTGGCAGCACACAAAGAGTTCGCTTTCTGGCGCCGGGCCAACCGGGCGGGCTAACAAATCGCAGCCAAAAAGCTGCCCGAACTCGCATGCCAACTGCAAGGCTGCTGCCATAACAAAGCCAAGCTACAAGCTGCCATTGTAGTCTAACCCCGACCCCCGACCCCCGACTCCGACCCCTGACCCCAAACCCGATCCCGAGCGTGCTACTAAACTCGGCCCAATGCAAGTGTTGACAAGAAAATTTTGCCGCGCACTTTGCTGCAAAACAGTGTCCGTTGCCAAACCAACAACTGTCGGATGTGTGTAAATGTAATCAAATCAGCAACTCGCCAAGCTGCTCTCACAGCACTTGAGAATCCAAAAGCGGCGTTGCCAGCTGCCACTTGGAGTCGTGGAAGGCATTGCAGGCTAAGTGACAGGTGTACAGATAAGTCAAGGTAGCATTTGGCTTAGACATTTATACTTTGAACCTTTTGAAAAAGGTTAAGAAAGCGAAAAATTGTTTTGTGCAAATGCAAAAGCATCTGCGATCTAAAGATGAAGAGCTGATGTGATAAAGTTGTTCTCTGTTCTCTGTAAAAATGCAACAAAATCAGAAACTATAAAATCCAGACATCTTAATTCATTTAAATATAAATTCTACCAAAGGTATTTATAAACCATAATTTAGTATATTCTCGTGAAGAACACACAACAAATATTTAATTCGGACAACGCATTGCAAAGCTCTGAAAATTTCATAAAGTAAACTTTAATTTATATTTGATTTTTAAATTTAATTTAAGCTGCTTAATAACGAAGTTTGAATATTTTTGTAATGTGCAGAATATATTTAAGCAAGTATTTATAAATTCAATAAAAGAGATACAAAAAAAAACCAATGTTTGTCAATTTTTAGAATAGGAAAATTCTCCAGCTTTTTTTTGGTTAAAAATAAGCTGGCGCAGCTTTTGTGTGGATTGCTTATCTGTCCATCCGCAGGAGCAGCTTGTGGAGAGTCCTTGATGTTGCCATTTCCTTTAGCCAGTTGCATGCGCATTGTCGCATGTGTCTCCATTTGCTGCTGTTATGTTTTATTGATGAGTCTCTCAAACCAAAATTGATGATGCCTGGGAAGCGACATCATCGCCCTTCCACCGCCCACCACGCCAACGACATCGATGCGCTGCCAGTCAGCAAAGTTAGTTTTTTGCCGCCTTGCTGCTGTTGCTGTTACTTTTACTGTTGCTGTTGTAGCCGCTGGCAAATGGCGTAAATTTATTCAAAACTTTTGTGTTCGCTGTCGCAGTTGTAGCCACAGTTGCAGTCGCAGTCGCAGCAGCAGTCGCAGTCGCCTTATGCTTTAAAGCACTTTTATGCAACAGGCGACAAAGCAGCTCAAAAATGCAACTTAGCAAGCGCTGAGCTGCGAGCGTGTTGTGCTACAGGAAAGCACCTGAGCTGCCAAACACACACACACACATATACTCAGAGATACTCACACACACGTACGGTGCACTAAAAAGACGGAGCCACTTTCGAGGTTATGAAGTCACTTAAGCAAAGGCAAAACGTGCCAGCCCCAGGGGCATAGGGCAAAAGGGTAAGCGTAAAAAGAATGAAAAAAACTCAGCAACAGAAGAACGGCATAAAAGATGTCAAAGGAAAACCCAAAAGGCAGACACACCAATACACACACGGTGACACACCAAGCCCCTCCTCCTCCTCCATCCCCCTTCCCTTGCCCTGCCTGCACGGCCTGCAATTGAGTTACTTATCTTACACTTTTCTAAGCCCCACACTGCAGCACAAAACACTTTTCGTGCCCAGTTGTTGAGCATGCTGGAAATTTATTGTACCCTACCAAAGGACAAGGTAGTGTAATGGAAGAAGCGGAAAATAAAAGTGCTTAGGTTAGCCTGATTCTTAAGACGCTTTTAAGTTTTAAAATTGTTGCTATCTTTTATATAATGTTATTCATATGTTGAAAGATATATTTAAAGTTACTTTTCAATAATATTACTTTTAAATGTTTAGAGTAGATTTGTATATTAATAAACTGTTTATATTATCTTTGTATTTATATAAGATTCTATCTCCATTTTATTTGAATATTTATATTTTCTTCAGATTATTCATTTCTAGCAGAGCATGCAAGCTTCGTTGATTCAAGAAAACCTCTTCATTTCCGATATTTGAGTTCTTCTTTTGCTGCGTTTTAATTAAAAGTGAAGTGCGGCCATTAATTTGCAACTACAAATTACACTCAATAAAACATGGTTGGCACACTGATTTTTCGGCACACACAAATATACTCAAAACTTGCCAGCTCATACCGGTATGAGTGTGCAAGTGAGTGTGTGTGTCAGTGTGTGTGTGTGTGTGCTGTGTGTCTGACTGGCAATCAATTTGCACTTTGACTACAATTACTGATTTTCGACACTTCAAAGGATTTTATAAATTGCCATTTGGGCACTCCAAAAAAACCACCGTCCCAACCCCTTTCAAAACTGCGCCCATTGCTGTTGTTGTTGCTGCTGCTTTTACTGTTGCTGCTGCTTCTGCTGCTACGACTTTGGCAATTTGTTTTGGCCATTTACTTTGCCAGTTTTCACACATGTGTTTTAGCTCTTGTTGCCTTTGCTGGCGGTGCAGATCCGTCCTTTTGTAGGGCCATTTTTTGTTGATTGCGCCTGCCGAGTACAACTTTAATTAAGTCAACGTGCGAATCCTCTGGGAAGTTAAAAGTACGCTTTAGTGCAAGCCAAGGGACGTGCCACATAAATTGGCCAGCAGTTGTTGAAGTTTGTGCAAAAAGTGCTGTGACATGGCAAAACTGAAGGTGAGGCAAACGATTTCTGATTTATAAGACTCGAAGTCAAGTGGGGACTAAGTTTTTTGTCTGATATCTTAAAAGATATCTTAAATTTACCCTTTCTTAATTATTATTATTGAGAAATACCTTTTTAAGTGATTTGCTTAAAGTTAGATCGGGTTTCTTTATTGTATTTGCTTACCATTACTAAAGCTTCATTCACAAATTGTCATGTGATTTTTTATTGTTATTTGCCTATTTGGCAACTTAACTATTTTTTAATAGTTTTTGCTGTTACCCAAACAAGCTTGGGATTCGAACCCAGATTCAAATTGTTCAGTTAAAGCATTTAAAACATATTCTTTCGAAACCAATTCGTTGTTTTTCGGTTGATTTTCGATAAATTTTGAAATATGTTTATTGTACAAATGAAATTTCATTATATTTGATACCTCATTCTAATATGTTATATATCATATATATCATTCATGTATCTATTTTCAAGCTTTATATTAAATAATTTTAAATAACGCGATTAATATTTTTCTAAGGGCAGGTCTTCCGTTTTATGTCCAGAAACCAATAAAATGGAGCCCACAAATACAGCTGTCCCTGTCGCATCTAACTAAATATGCCTTTTGACAGTCGAGAACCAGGAAAATGCGGCCCAGTTGGGGGTGGCAGGCAAGCTGGGCATATAATATGTCACGCTCTCGCATATTTAATAAAAACCAATAAACGTTAAAAGCCTTTGAGTGGGCCATAGCCATAAGCTACCTGCCGGCCGGGTGGGCAGCCGGTGACCAACTGAACGCCCGATTAAATGCATTTAAATGTGTTTTCATCATAATTATGCATATGCAAACATGACTCGACCAATTCGCCCAAGCTGCCCCACCCGCCGGCCAACTGGTTCTGGTGCTGGTGGTGCCGTTGGTTTTCCGGGAGCTTAAGTGCTTTAATGGCTTATAATTATGTTGCATGCAATTATTGTCGATGGCGCACAGCGGCGGCTCTCACGAGCGCTCCCATGGTGGACGCCAGCACAAATGCAACGAAAAATTATTTAATTAATAAGTAAAAAGCAAATGGATAAATCCACAGCCTGTTTGATGTGTGCGCAGAGGCGAGAAGAACTTCGACGCCAACAGCAACAGCAGCAGCAGCAGCAGCTGCGCTGTTTTGCTTTTGAACATAAAATTCAATCGCTAAATTATGCAAATATGCCGCAACTGCGACAATCTGTGATGGCAACCCAATATGCACAACGTTACGTATACGCAATGTGGCGTTACAGAGGCCGATGCTGAGGCATAGCATGTGTGAGAAGTCTGTCTGTCTGTCCGTCTGTTTGTGTATGTGTGCAAAGAGGTCGACGTGGCGCGACGTCGAGTTCATCGATGACGATTTTGCTGCAATTCCGTTGCCTAGTTTTGGGGGCACAGCAGAGTAGCAAAAACAAAAAAAAGGGGCAAAAAACAAAAATTGACAACTGTCAGCGGCCAATGTGGGGCCTTCGTTTCAGCTTGGACTACGTTTCCATGTTTTCGTTTTACTTTCTTTCTTTTGCATGCCTGCGTCTCCTCCGCAGCTGCCTTTTGCGGCTTTTCTGTTTGTGCGTTTGTCACCTTTCCGGGTCGCTTAGTTGCCTGGCAATGGATCCGCATCCGGATCAGGTTTGCGGAATGGGTTGCAATTTTATTTCGGCGACGTGACAAACGCAATCAGCGTCAGTCACATGTGTAAAAATGTTTTCCGCTTTATGCGTGTGCCGTGCCCGTTTCAACTTGATGGCACCCAACAACAACAGGCAGACAGTCAGATCTACAAACTGGAAACGTATGCAAAGAGCTATCCGTGGCTACAGCTGTGTTCCACAGCTTTCTGAATATAAGATTAACCAAAATATTTCATTCTTTTTAGCCAGATTAAACAAAGTTTCATATCGATTACTTGAAGTATATCATTGCAATATTGAAAATAAATTAGGATCATAATAAATTTAACTTAATTAGATTGAAACTAATTATTTTTTGTCTGTTTTTTAAAACAAAATATGAAATTTAGTGTTACATAAGTTTTTTGCAAAAACTATCTACAAATATAGTACATCAAATTGGATACGTTAAAACTGTTTGGGTGCGTAAATTTAAATTTGGTATATTTTTCATCTCGGTTCGCCTAAGAAATTTGAATAAACGTGCAGTTGTGCAATATGAAAGTATTCTTAATATTTGCCTCAAAATACTGCAATAGTTTTTGTTGCTGTGACGATATCGAACATTGAAATACAACCTGCTGCAGTGAAACTTGTTGTGTTTGTCTGCGTGTGTGTATATGTGTTGGTATGTGTGAATAGAACATTGAATTATCTGATGTTTGGTATATATAAAATGTTTGCCAATTGGCAATGGCGAGAGTAAGTGCAAAATTGAAATTCAATTGCAAGCCAGAAATATTTATTAAATTGTCGACTGCAAATTATGTATGCAATTTAAACGAAATTATTCATGTGAGAAGATTTTTCAAATATTTATGTACAGCATGCACTTGTACGTCCCAATGCCAGCATGCTTGTGGCCAATTTTCGGCATTTTTGTTTGCCAGCTCAAAGCAGCAATTGCAAATTTAATTAAACCTATGCAATTGCACGAGCATTTTTAATATTTACATTTTGTGACAATTTTACGCGTCAATTTTCTTGTTGGGTCCAACGCCTTTTGTCTCCTTGTTTTTTATTTTATTTATTTTTTTTTATTTTTGTGTGTTTGAGTTTTGCTGTGTTCTGGTTTTTGTGGATTTTTCATAAATGCTGCATGAAGCGCACTTCCTGTTTCCGGTGGGCGCATTTTCCTTTCGTGGTGAAAACAAACGGAAATAAAGATATTTGGGTGGCCAAACGCAAAGTTTGAACTTTGATGTTGCCAGCACCAGCGACGGAAGACGAAGAAGTTGTCCTTTGAGCATTTTGAGCCAAAAATTGTCAATTTTATGCCTTGAAAGATACAAATAGACAAAAATATAAAAATAAAAATATTAAATTCTTAATAACGTAGTAACACAGTTACTCGAAACTTTTTTCCAATAAATTTGTCACAGTAAAATCGATTAAGGAATTTATTACATTATTGGTTGAATCAAATTTTTATTTTATTAATTTAATTATTTCAATTATTTTCGAGACTTAGTTAGACACTGGCACAATTGCAATAATTGAGTGAAAATAGTTTGCATTTGAGTCTTAACTTTTCTTTCATTTTTAATAGATTTTAGATAGCTTGGTTTTACTATGTAACCAAATATTAAGAGAAGTCCGTGTTGAAGACGTCCCACTGTAGCTGCAAAGTAATTTTATGTTGTGCGCTTTATCGAGTGGCAGCTAGTTGACATTCGATTAGCCTTCACCTGTATTTGCCGCCTTTGTGTAGTTTAGCCATGCAACAGGCAGGAAATATCTTGTATCGGGCTGCTTGTTTTATGTTGGCATTATGCAAATTTTAGCCGCAACTCACGAGGATGGTGCAGATGTGTCTTAACACCTGGTTGCCGGGCATAAAGTGCAGCTGGCTTTGCCATTGGCTGGCAATGGATTTCCTGTGTGGCACATTCAATTACCCGCATTTCCATTAACTGTCACCTCGGAACGGCAATTTTTCACACAACTTAAATATTTATAAGGTTTATTAATGCGCATGTGGGAAACGTCGCGGAGTTCGAGACAAAAGGAAAACAATTATAATTATTTATTATAGCGAAAAGTGCGACAGTTTTTGTGTGTCTGCGAGCCTTTGTCTTGTCTCTGTATGTGTGTGAGTGTATGTGTGTGTGTGTCCATATGTTGCCAGTTGTTGCAGAGCGGCAAACGAAAGCGAAACGAAACTGTCGCGGGAATAGCAATAAATCATTTATGCAGCAGCCTTGCACTTACACACACCCGCACACACATATATACACACGCACATGTGTACAAAGTGGCATAAATCAACTTACACAACCATACTCAAACACCCTCATACACAGGCACACCCATGGAGAGACTCACGCAAATGGGGACGTGCCTGCAGTCATATGCAGAACTTGCGCGAGTTTCCCAAAGGAAAATGCAGCAGAAAAACTGCAAACTTACGCGCTTCGCTTCGCCGCCTCGTCATCTTCAGGCTACGGTGTTTCCCACACCTCATCCTTGCTCCACTTACCTTTCCTTGTGAGTGCATGTCAGTGCCTCATGTGTCTCTTGATAAGCACACTTGAAGCTGCAGCATCAGCAACAGCACCAGCACCAGCACCAGCAGCAGCAGTTGCAGCAGTCGAGCAGCAACTGTGGCATAAGCAAAGGCGCCGTTTTCAATTCGGTTGCAAGGGCAGTGAACAAACGTTTTCTTTTTTGTGCCGTTTCTGAGACATGGCAAGTACTTTATTGACAGTTGCTGAAGTGTGTTGAGCAGTGTAGTTTTTCTCGTTGAATTCAATTTCTTGCCTGAGCAAATAAATGAACAGCAATCGAATTAAATTCAAATTTGTGCTTATAATCTTATCATTTTAACAATAAACCTATTTACTGATTTAAATAACATTTACAAAATTGTTTTAATAATCTGATTATGTGCCAAAAATTTGATCACATTTCTTAACTAGAAAATCAATCCTTGTGTTTGTAAAATTTTCAAATGATTTGTAAAGGAACTAAATTAAAAAATTTAAATAAACTTTTAAAGATATATTAAAAAATAAAATAAAATACACGCCACATATATTATTGCTGAAAAAAGTCCGTTAAGCCGCATATGAAAATTTATATACATTTATTTAATATTCGCATTGCCGTTTACACTCACCAATTATCATCTTGTTGCATTTTTCTGGCCTTTGGCTGCCAGGATTTTTTGTGTGCTTTTATACAACTTCCGTCGATGTACAAAATTATAATTGCTCCATTCCCGCAAACAGCCTCCACCGAAATGCGGGCAACGGCCCTCGTCACACACCTCGTCGTGCTGTGTAGAGGGCGGGACGGGGGAGTTCTCGTGTAGCGTTTACAATGCGCTTCCGCCTCGTTGTTGTTTTGCATGTTGACATGGCACGAGGAGCGTGGCAGATGCGGCCATGTTACTCATACGTCGCGTGGGCGGGCGTGTTGACAATGCATGGCCATATTTTTCCTTTTGCCGCTAATGTGGCACGCCCACACACACACATAAGCAAATGCACACACGTATGCAAAGCGCGTAAAGTTGAAATGACAATCGAAAGCCGGGCCAACAATGGCAGCCAGAGGCAAAACCGGAGCCAGTCAAGTGTGTGGGTGTTGCAGCTGCTGCCGCTGTGCGCCTTTTCTTTTCACATAACAACAACAACAGCAACAACAACAAGAACAGCAACAATGCAATGTGACAACTTCCGTTGCATGCGCTGCTGGCATAAAGAAAAACAGCGTAAAACTGTAACGGAATTGCATTGTGAAAAGCAAAATGTTTTTTCCTGGCACACGGCAAACAACAACAGCTCAACGCAATACATTTGAAGCAAAAGAGCCTTCAGGCCGTTATCAGCAATCATCTATTATTATTAATATAGCTGACGCGCATATCGCTAGCTGTTTCTAACTACCGCTTAATGCGACTGACTAGTCTGCTATAAACACAAAGTTATCGCAAATCAATTAAACCTGCACGCCAATGCAATTAATTTGATTCATACGCCCCGTGGTACGCAGTGCAATTTCATTTAATTATGCAAATCAGCCAAACGCGGCCAGCTTATTAATTTATAGCATTCGACGCTGGTTTTTATGGGCACATTTAAATTTATTGTATTTAGAATGCGGCAAAACTAAGTGAATAGTAACGCATAATTTTGTTATATTAAAATTGCTTTATTTACACCTCTGATAAAAATTGTAATTGCTTTTTATGTATATTCAATTTATGTTGCGTGCTTATTCATTTCAAATCTGCTGAATTAATTAAGTGACTGTCTTTCCGGAGCAATGTTAATATACTGGGTGTGATCAACATTTTTGATCATACACAGCAATACCTCAAAGGCATAAGTGCACAAGTTTTCTATCGAACTATTCACATCATTACATTCCTCAACAGTTTCAATGTTATCCTCTCTCAGCTGTTCAATTTTTTTGAACAAATTAATGTCCAAATGTCCACTCGCATCTAATATGTTTAGCTCGACAGCCACACAATGCACATAGCACATATATTTCAAGCCAACTTTCTCCACATTACCTGCCAGCAGTGCTTGGTCTATTTGCTGTAAAAGATCCACCCTGGTTATGTTATTATCACTTAGACATTTTTGCTCTAAATGATTTGGCACGCTTAAGCCCTAAAATACAATTTAAATAATATTTGTTTTTGTACTTTTATGGACTAACTTACGTTGACATGGAATAGCAGGAATGTAAAAAATATTACCAAATTTGATGATATTATGACGTTCACCATTTTGAGTTAGGGCTAACTCCAGTAGGGTTAAATGACAACTGTCAACTGTTGCTGTGAGTTCGCCATTGGCTTTTATAAAGCCATATTAAAAATTATCTTTAATTTCAACAAATTTTATAAAACTAAACTGGATTAACTATGAATAATGTGTTTGTAAGTTAGTTGTTTATTTAATTAAACTAAATTATGGTGATTTACCCACTCAACGATAAAAAATTCTTTTTGTAAAGAGAATATGAACAGAAAAATATAATTATAATAATCTGTAAAGTTAAAAATCGATCTGTTCAAAGTTATTGTATTAAAGCTTAATAAATTTGTTTATTTATTTAACTATACAACTCAACAATTCAGTTAGTACACGAATATATCATTTCTTGTTTATGGTAGTCAGAAGTTAAAGTTTTTTAGGTATTCGTTAGAGAAACCATATGCTGTACTTATATTTGCATTTGTCAGCTATATTTAATAACAACTGATACAAATCCGATCATGTAAAGAGTTAATTCGTTACGCATATAACTTTTAAAGCTTAGCTTCAACTTTAGTAGAAGTTGTTTTAGGTGAATGGTAAAGCCAGTTTGCTTGCATTAAATTAATCTCAAAATCTAAGCACATGTTTATATTCATTAGATCTCTGATATGCAATCTAACATATTAAAGGAATATTCACAAGGATCTTTTGTTCCATCGTGCAGTTTCTTGCACTTAAGCAGTCCCTTTGCTTGAGAGTTACTTAATTTGCTAAGTTTTTCCAGCAGTTGCAGATCGACATTTCCTTCGTAGTTTAATATACCCAATATCTGTGTTATGCATTGTGCGTAACATTTGCGTTTTATTTGACGGTTTGATGTTAATTCGTCTAATTTAACGCCTTTCGTACATATTTTGAATGCGGCATCAAACGCTATATCCAGTTTACTCTAGTAAAATAAAAAAAAGTTAATACAATTTTTAAATGCAAAGCACTTATACTACTCTCACTGACCCGTGATTTTGCTCCTAATTGCGCTTCTTCGACAATGGTTAGGAAAGCGATACAAATTAAATAAAATTTAATATTCATGCTTGAAGTACAGATTTTGCAAAGAAACTGGAGTTGGACTGCGACTTCAGAACTATTGACAAATAAATACTGGACCTTTTTTATATCTGCCTATATAAGTAGTAAAATCATTTTAATCGGCGTGTAATAGAATCTGTTATACTACGGAACATTCATAATCGCGTATATAATTGGGCTTTGATAAGGTAAAATTCTTTTAATAGCTATTGGATACGTGATTTAGACACTTGAAGTCAAGGTATTTTTTTAAGTTCAAATATGCCTTCAACTTATTATCAAATGCAGCTCTGACTGAATAAAATAATAGCGGCCACAATAACAACAACGGCAGGCAAAAGAGCACGCGCCAAAAACTCACGTAAATTTCATTTTATACGCAGTGAAATTCGCATAACATTTCCTGTCAACATATTTTGCCACACTTTGCTGCAAAAATGAAGCGACAATGCAGCAGCAGCAGTAGCAGCAGCAGCAGCGAGGCCATTATGCCGCACACACACAATCCTAGATACACACACACACACACACATACAGCGACAAATTGGTCTGACAGCATTGGATGGGGCATTTCTAACTATGCGACCTCAACACCAGTAACCAACACCAACACCAACACCAACATGACACCCCGCACCCTGTTACCCATTTTGCCAGCCCGAAACTCGCAACAACAAATGAAAATTCCAAGAATATTCGCATTCGCAGTGAGTTTTGGCTTTTGCGGCTGCCAGTCGCTGTTTACTTGGCTTCCTCGGTTATTTACGGCCTGCAAATTTTTTTTGCTTTCCTATTTGCTTTCTATATACATTTATTTTTTTTTTGTGTTCATTGTTTGTTGCTGGCTTGTTGCCAAAAGGGAAATATGTGTTGTGAAAATTGCACATTTTTATAGCCATCGCTAGGTGCTAAACTATGAGTATCTGTGGTTCAACTATTGCCCCGCAACTCTTGCCACGTCCCCGCCAACTCCCAGTGCAACTTCGACCTTTTTAATTGCGCTGCAATTTTTTGCCATCAATTTTTGATTTGCAATGAAAATTCAACAAATTTATATGCCCACCCACCCACACACACACACACACATACAACGCATTTGCTGTAATTTGATTATGGCTCCTCGTTTGGGCCATGCCGCTCGCTAATTAGGCCCATGAAGCTGCAACGTGTACGGCTCGTTTGGTTCGTTGCATAATTTATTTTTCATATATATGTGTGTCCACTAACACCACACAATTGGGAAATATTTCGCAGTTGTGTAAACAAAATAATAAAGAATTTGGTCACATAAAGAATTTTGAATGCTCTCACATTGAACAAACAGCTTTTTTGATGGCATAATATATAATAATAATATAATATAATAATATAAATTTGATTAATATAGATTGACTTATAGGAGTTCTAAAAATATTTATTCAAATAATATGCGTATCCTATGAGTTTGGGACTATAGAGTTTTTTTTATCAAAATACTTAAAGCAATTTGTATTATAGCCAATTCAGAAAGCTTTATTTGTAAATGTTTTACATGCTTTTTCATATTGCTTTTTAAGTTTTAAATATTGCTTTTTATAAAAATACTCTTGAAATTCCATTACATATTTCCTACAGTTGGGCAATAACTCTTCCAATTACTTTTTGCTGTATTTTATACAAAGGTTTACAACAAAGTTATGAATAATATTTTGTTCGTCAAAACTACATGAAAATCGTGTAAAAATAAATTTACTGGTAAATTAATTGATAAAAGCTAGTCGATAATTGATCGATTTGGCATGGCTTCCAAGAATGCATTAAATGTACCATGAACGAGCTCTTTGGGCAAAATCATAAAGCGTATTAGAGGTTTCAGTTTATTGTAATTATCTTATAAGAATGTTTAGCAGAAGTTAATTGATGCTGTTAGGTAAAACTGAAGCATATGTTGCGAGTGAGTAAGAACAATTTATATAAAACTCCATTGAAAGTTCATCCACATACCTGTTACCGCGCACACACACATACACACATACATGCATATGTATATGCCCCATTGCTTTGTTAAGCTCGATCTCATATTTCATAGATTATAATATCATGGGGAAAGCGGAAAACGGAAAAGTTTTGCAGTCAGTTGCTTGAAGGTTAAGCAACACAAACAATGTGGCCTCCTGACAGCTCTTGCCATTTATTAAACATGTCAGGAGTGAAGCTGGAGCTTTTCAAGCAGCTTGTCGCTTGGGCGCCACCTATGCGATTTTGTACTCTATCCAGGACTACAAAACTTGCTATGCACAGAATAAATGTAATGTGTAAAACTTTGGATGCTCTGCGTAATAAAAATAAATAGCACGCGGCTTGGGCATGCATGGCACGTATTTTGCATGCACTTTGATGCCACACCCATCAGCCACCGATTCACCCACTGCTCCCACGCCCTTTACGCTCACAACAAAACGCCCACAAAATATGCATACATTGTTGGCACGTGCATGCACACAAAGGAATTTCAAAAGACATTTTGGGCGATGTGTTAGTGAGTAGCATCAGCTGAGATGCTGCAGCTGAGGTCATAATGCATACTCCCTCAAAATGGCTGTAAAGACAGCAGGCAGCAGACAGCAGCCAACAGGCAGACAGGGAGACAATGGAGCAAATTAATTGCCTAAATGCCAAAGCCGAAGCCCAACGCTGATATCGATGACGTTGCCGTTGCCGTTGCCAATGTTTAAGCCCATACTGAAACAATGGCCATATTCGGAGATTTGTGTCTGAACAATGGCGGCGCAGGTCGCTAAGCTATTTAACATGGGCCAATTAGTGTAGTGTCTGCTGCTCGAGTACACCACACCACAGGCCTGTTAGCCAAGTTCATTGAAATATTTAAGAGTTGCGCCAGAGAGAAACTGCAACAATGTTGGCTCGTCAAAACAAACAGTTGGCATCTCGGCATCTGGCAAAACACACTCGGCAATGCCAATTGTGGCAGTGAGAGGAAGGTTCTGTCTGCAAGTAGAAGCTTTTAGACCGTAATTACAAAATTTTAATTAAATGTTAAGTGTTGGTTACTTCTTTAAGCGGCCATAACTGCAAGTGGGCACGCGGCAGAGCTTTAAGTTCTAGACATGGCAAATGGCCAGCATCCGAGCAAGGGGTGCTGACAACTGGCTGACCAGCTGACTGGGAACCGGTTGCGGGAGCGAGACCCAAGCCAAGAGCTGTGTCCGGTGCGGACTTTGGTCATTTTTAACTTTCAGTGCGATTTGCACGCCTCGCTGCATTTTGTGACAATTTGTACTAAGTTTTAATAGACCCACCGAGGGTATTTTGGTCGTACAATGTCATTTGGAAAACTTAACGGTAATATAAATATTCAAAAATATTCAGTATATAAATTTTTCTTATTAATTAAATATATTATATTATATGAAAACTTACTTTAAATCACTTATATTATGATTATTGCTTATAAGCTTTATAGTCCTATTTTTATTTTATATATTTCATATATAGGATCTGTCTCATCTTAACTATCAACACAACAGTTCTATGAGCTAACATGTGTATTAATTTAGCAAGAGTATTCGCACTTCGTGCTCTTTAAGTGAACTTCTTCTTTTATCCTTTTTATATTTGTTCTTGCAACTATAAAGCTTAAAGTTTGAACTAAGCACTAGTTTTAGTTTTGTTTGGTTTTGTATTCTAAAAGTGAAACAGAGTATATTAGTTTGAACAATGCTTACTTGCTCACTTTAAAAATACATTTTGTATAGTAAAGTGTTAGCTACAAAATCAATATTTTCTTAATACATAAATACTGTTTTAGGATATTTCACTATTCAGACTCGTTTTGTTAATAGGATATAACTGCTCCACCTATTATACCCTGTATTCATGTAGATTTTTTTTTGATTTAATATATTGATGGAAGACAATGCTTATTAAAGTAATATAAAAATTGGTAAAACAAAAACAAAACTTTAAATATTAGACACTTAATTATTTTATTTATATATTGTATAATTTGTAATGTATTTTTGATCGATATTCCTATTTGCCTTATTTCTTACTGCGTTAGTTTAGAGAGTTTAAATTGGTTGCAGGGTATTCTACAGTTCGTCACTTTTGATAAGATAACATACACATCTTCTCGGTTTTGGGTGGTGGCTGGGCCGTTAACTAAAAATAAACCGAGTGTTAAACGTGGCTTATACGTTGGTCATTTTTATTGCCAGCGTGTGCCCTCGGCCGTGAATAATCGCATTAGTTACGAAATTAAAAATTACAAAATAGAAGAGATAAATCCGCCCACGGCCGGCCGGAGGTAAGCCCTTTGTTACCAAAAGGCACAACTATTAACTAGCCAAGGCATTTTCGGCACTCAGCTTCACATAATTTATATTAAAAAGTCTGTCCATGTATGCGTGACTAGTTCTTTGTAGCTGGCCATTAGTAAAGATTTACTGCTAATTGAATTACTAAGAAGGGTTGGCTACGGCGTTCAAAATTAGTTAAGCTGATTTCCAAGCCCAATGTCCTGGAAGTTAACTAGCTGAAAGGTTTGCTCCAAAGGTAAGAGAACCCTGTTTTAGCTGCTGTGGGTTGAATGGAGTTAATTTGATACGCCCATCTTAGATTTAGACGGATATTCAAAATTGACTGCTGGCCCTGTTTAACTTTGTTTCAATGTTGGTAAAAAGAAATTTGTTTTGAAGTTTCCATTATGTAATTTTTTTCAAAAGTTGTGTTAAGTTAAAATTAACACAGTATTGGAATATTTATAATACCTTTTAATTATAAATTCTGTCCTTTATTTTAACATATTTGTGCGTTGGTATTTGTTGAAAATTATTTTTGATTTACGGATAAACATGCGCAAATGCATTGGATGCGAATGGTCTGGACTGGATTATTCTATTTCTTGGTCTCCTGCTTTACACGAATAATTGCATCCTTCAACACTTTGTTCGCAGTATTTGCATTGCCTACTTTCAGGCTGCGGATTAAATTCGCTTCTTTTCGCCAGCTTACATTATTGAATTTCTGCGAGTCATATCTTTTATGCATCTCTCACTTTGACCGGCAATTGCAACAGACAGCTGCAATGGACGCCAGCTTTCCTTCCTCTTGCCCCGCCAGCCGTCTCTCTTTGCTCGAACACGTTTCCATTCACTTGGAGTAATGCCCGGCAGCTGCCTGATTTGAGGAAAGCATCGTGTAAATTTAAATCAAATCTTCAGGCATGGTGCGAGTGCTAAAATGAAATCAATTTCTTTTGTGCGGCATTTGAAAGGTTTCAAATGATTTTCAATTGTTGTTGCTGCCTGTTGCCTGTTGCCTGGTGGCCAAGCATTGTCAATCTGTTCAAGCGTCTTATATATTGACTTGGCCCTCATATGAGAGACTCATAATCCGATTCTGGAGTTAAGTGATTTTCCACGTATTGTGCGAACAAGTGTCTGTTTTGTTCAGCTTTGGCTTAGTGTTGTGTGTTCTCCTGCCCAGCAGCTTCAACTTTAACCCCGCCGCGTTGGGTTCAATAGACATTGTTGCAACTGCCGCATGCATGGTTGAGTGTGTCCCTTAAATTCCAGTACTTAACCCTTTTGACTGCACTTGCAGCCGAGGCGACTCATTACTTGAGTGCTTAAATGGGCGTCTGTTGGTGCCTTCTCCTCCAGCTGCTGCTGCTGCGACTGCTGTCGCTGCCTTTTGTGGCAATTTTGAGTGTACACTAGAGTTTTTAACTAAAACAACTACAGGCCAAAGTCGCCGCCGTTCTCATCATCATCATCATCATCTGCCTGCTCAGTTGTATCGCAGCAGGTGCAGCTTTCTGCCTCGTTTTGTTTGTTGCAAAGTGCGCGCCAAGCGTCATTGATGCTGACGTTGATGCCGTCGCCGTCGCCGTTGCCGTCGCTGTCGACGTCGTCGGCGTTGCTGTCGCCGGAGTCCTCGTCGGCATCTCCTTCATTCCTATAGTAGTCGTCAAGCTGCCACTTGTCACATGGCAACAGTTTAGTTTTCTAACCACTTGCATCCAGTCGGCACACACAACAAACACACACAAACACACACAAATACACACACACACACCAGCACACAACTCAACACACACTTGAGTGCGAGTGCGCCTCAAGTTGCACTTTTACATACAGCAACGGAAATCAACGCTGTGCAAAAAGTGCCCCCAGTCGCCGGCAAATGAATAGAAAGCAGCAACGATAACGGGGCGTCGAAAGATCGGGGAGTCGCCGTTTATGTAGTTAAGTTGTTGTCGCTACAAACACAGGGTACAGCAGGCTATGCAAGACTTTTAAGTAAATAAGTGCTGCATAGAAAATAATAAACAAGGAAAGTATATTGCTTTCGAAGTCTCTATATGGCTGGTAATAGTAAATGAGGGTATCTGACAGTCGCACATACATCTTAAGTTCGCACCTTTGTTGTTATTGCTATTGTGGATATTTTTGTTCGGGTTGTGTAAGTACATTGCTTAGCTTTTTACCATGTTTGTGTCAAAAGGTCATTGGTTCGGAAAGCAGCCTGACAGTTGATATAGCACATTGGCTAAAGGCAGGCTGTCTTCATTTCGGAGCTTAGTCAATTTTAAAGTAGGCAAACCACAAGCTTTTCAAAAATTTGGCACACTTTACGAGTACGCCCAAGGCAGCCTCAATTAGTTTGCTCAGCCTGCTGCCTGACTTTGTCCAACTAGCCCTAAGTAAGAACTTTTGCCACCAGCCCCCAACTATCCCCTTCCTCTACGACAGCCACTTAGTTTTCCACACTTGCCGCACTCTGCTTGCATTTGTATGCATTCTAAATATTTGTGTTGCTGTCGTTGCAGTTGATGTTGTTGTTGTTGTTGTTGTTGTTATTCCGGCAACAGCTGCGCTCTAAAAATTGTGTAAGTAATTTAGTAAAATATTATAAAAATATAAGAAAATAAGCAACAAATTGCAAAACATTTTTGGTCACTTTGTTTTCCGCTTGCAACAGCTTCTATTTTATTTGAAGACATTGTTGTTGTTTCTGTTGTTGATGTTGTTGCTCTTTTGGTTTTGCTGGCTGCCGAATAATGCTTTAAAGCATTTCGTTGGCTTGGCTTTTGGGCATTAGCACTTAAACTTTGCACAGAAAATAAAGCAAGGACAATTAAAGTAAATGCCATTTTAGAGTTGTGCACAACACGATTTGTTGCTACAACTTATTGCGTGTATTTGTAAGTGGTTTTCTTAATAAATATAATATTTCCGATAACAAAGGAGCTTATCAATTAAATTTAAATCAAAATGAATAGATCGTAAGTAATTTACTAAATTGAAGTGCAGAGTTCATAAATAGAATTAAGATTTATGCAAGAATATTGATTACAACAAATAAAACACGAGCAACTTTAAAGACAAAGTCAAAATAAAGAAAATCTATGAAATTTACTATTGTAAATAAAATATCATTCGTGATTTAAGGTAAATAAGACATTTTGTCAATATTTAGGCATTTCATGTTTATGGCAAGTGATGAAAAAGTTTTCTGTTAAATTTTATTCATTTTTTAATCATTTCCATTTGGTGAGTTACGTTAAATTTAATTCTCTTGATGACTATTAAAGTTAAAAATAATAATACTTGTAAACATTATAAAATTGCTTAAGCAATTATATTCAAAGTCGAATTTCCTTATCAAATAAACTATCGTTTTGATAGCTCATCTCCCAAAAATGGCAAAGAACGAACGTGTCTTTGGGACAAACAACTTGCCACACCTCTGAATGTGTGTGTGTGTGTTGTGTGGCACAATATTTGTGTACATGTGTGCATTGTTGCATAAGTTGTAAAAATAACCTGCTGGCAGCCATTTCCCGTTTCCCGTGTTCCGTTTGCCATTTGCCTTGGCGCACATGGCAAATATTTAGTTTCGATACGCTGCCTTTGGGCTAAACTCATTTAAATGCAAATTTTTAGCCAAGGAGCTCGGAGCAAGATCCCAGGCCACGACTTACGCCAGCCAATATGTGTTGGTGTGTGTGTGTGTGTAAGAGAGTGTTGAGCGTTGGTGTACGGGAATGTGGCTGAGAAAATGACTTGCAGCAAGTGCATAAAATTTAATAACTGCTGCCAAGTATTTAGCCAGAATATGGTCACAGCTAAGCGATTACAGCTGCCATTGCACATTTCGTAAGGCGCCGCAGGGGCAGTGGCAAGTGGCTAGTGGCACGTGTGGCTGCAACGCGTATGCACTTTGTAAAATTATGCATAAATACTTGATGAGAAATTGGCGAATGTTGACCCCAAACTTCAATTTCAAAAACCTGCCCAGCGGACAAGTGGGCAAGTGAGCCTTGCCTTTGGCATCAAGTGTGAAAAGAATTTTAAATGTGCGCAATTACTCAAAAGTTTCATATACGCAAACACGCACACACACTCGCACACAGACACACACCTTTTTGCTGGGCGCAGATTTATGTGCCTTGGTTTTTCTGTCCGTGTGTGTGTGTGGGCTAAAGTTTTGGCCATCCAACAGTTGACAGACCAGACCAGCCAGCAGGCCCCGATTCCCTGCCCATTTGCCCACTAGCAGCTTTTCAAGCTAATGTCCTCAATCCGTTGGCACTTGCAGCAGCAGCATCAGCAGCAGCATCAGCATCAGTAAGAGCAGCAACAGCAGCTGCATGTGTTGTTGTTGTCTGCTGTTTCATGACAAATGCTTTTGTTTACCCCAACATAATTCTTTTGTGATTGATGCGCTTCCTTCTTGCGCCCCTTTGGCCACACGTTTTTTCTGCATAGTGCACAGGAGGAGACCAGGACCCAAAGACTATATATTTTTGTCGCCTCGCTCTATGACATTAGTAATAATTCTGTCCAGACTAGTCGGTCAGTTGGCTCTGCTCTGTTCACGTGCTGTCAACACGCCCTGTGCAGCCTTATCTTAAGTCCCAGAGTCTTTTGCCGGTCCTTTGCCCTCCGTCTGGCTCTGAAGTATTTATGTTAAGGTAGGCCGGTCTTAAAGCTCATAAAGTATCTGGGTCTGGGCCATTATATTTTATATGTGATATCTGTTGTGAAGTCCGAGTTGTGCATATACGAAGCAAAACTGGGATAATAAAATGCTTGACAAACCGAAAGCAGTCAAAACTCAAATGGAATGCTTTAAATAAAATTGTGATATGCATGCAATAGATAAAGTAAAGCAAGTAAAGTATATCAGTCTCAACAAATCTAAATTTTTTTGTTTTTAGCACCATAGAAACACAAAAGTTGTGGTCAATCAAATATGACAGATATTTAAAATAAATAATAATCTAAAAGGGCATTCTTTAGTCGGGTACTCTTGAATAGAATTTTTTACTTGTGTGTTGAGGAATGTCAAATTTAACGTTGTCATGCATATATCTCTTTTTTTACGGTATCATTTGCTGTGACAAATTGAAAAGGGGGCGAAATTAATAATTGCAGTCAAAACTGTCAAACACTCCACACGCAGCGTGTTAGGAAAACTTTTATCAATGCAAAATGCGTGAGCTGCAAGTTAATTTGGAAAAACTATGTAGTGCAGTGCAGTATGAGGTGCAGGGCATGGGAAAGCGACTGCATGAGTTTTTGACAGTTGCTGTCAATATTTAAAGTTTGCTTTTTGTAGGCGCAGAAATTGTGCAAAGTTTACGCGAGCAGAAAACAAAGCGTTTGAAAAGGACGAAGGGAGGGAGTTGAGGGGAGTCGAAATGCATACAAAAGACCTTAATTTTTGAGTCAATATTGTATGTTGTTATTAAGAGTTGTATAATTTTACCGTTACACAGCAATTACAAAGCACGCCACAAACTTGAGAGCGCAAAGTGCAAATCAAACTAAAGGCCAGAACTTAAAAGTTGACGTCGCGTAAATTGACAGCACATTTCCGGGGCAATCTACAGCCCGGCCCGAACGAACGGGCGGTGCGATTGTGAGGGGGTGGAGGGGTGGCTAAGCTGTTAAAACAACTGACAACCACAGAAGTAGTGCGACTTTTACTGCGCTGCTGTTTCCGCTGCCTGCCTGCAACTTTGCGCTTCCGGCGACAGCCGCCAGTCGACGACAGTTGTTGAAAAGTCGGCAGCGGCGTATTTCTTTAGCTCCAACTCCAACAGCTGCCCCAGCCCCTGCTCCTGGCCGCGTGTCCTCCCCGTGTTGCTTTTGTTATTGCCTTGGTGCTTTACGCCTGTTGATGTGCATTTGGCACTTGTTGTAATTGCTGTGCTCCCCTCGCTTCTAAGTCATGTTGCCGTTGTTAGTGCATCAGACGAAAAAAAAAGTAGAAGAGTAGCAGAGTTTTAAGCGCTAACTGCAATGAGCTATTAAAGTCTGTTTAACCAACTCGTTGTGAAATTTATTACGAAATTCCATTAACTTTGCTTGGACATTGCTCACAACCGCAAAACTATGCAAATAAGCTGAGAATTTATTATGTAATGCGCGCAATGCGCTGCACTTAGACGCCGCGAACGGCGCAGGGGACAAACTCAACTCCCAATCCCCCCCACCCCCTGCCCCAAACCCCTTCACCCCACCCTGATCCAAGTGGGGGCGGCATGTTGATGAGACCGCACGTCAGCGCGTCGTTCTATAAAGACCCGACTGTTGGCCTAGTTCTTAGCCTTCTTTGCGGCTAGCTGAAAGCTTTTTGGTGTTGGTTAAGCTGCAGGTTAACGGTGCACAATGGACCGAAAGTGTGTGCAGATGGATGTCTGAAAAATGAAAAAAAAAAAATTCTCTAAGGGGTCTGCCCAAAGCAGTTTCCAGGTAATTGGACTTACTGGCAAATTAAATTGTAATTTCATCTGCAGCTAAATATTAGTTTTTCATTTTAATCGCTCGAATACAGAATGCATATTAAAGCGCATGAACTAAGAATGCTAAAAGGCAATTATATTTTACAAATAATATTTATACTTTAAAGTAGTTCCTTACGCATTATTTAAAGTTGGCATTTGCATTTGAAGGAGGATTTTATTTAAATATATATTCTTATAAATACCATTTAAATTATAAGACAAGGCGCAAGCTTACTTTTTAAAAGCATTGTCCAATATGATTAATCTCAAGCATTTTAAACTTTCGCTGGACTTTAAATACTTAACTTTGTTTTCGCTTAAGTTGTCATTTTTTTTGCGCATATAAATCCCCTCTGATATCTGTCCAGTTGGGAACGCATGGCTGAACGGGCGGATTTTTTCTACTTATTCGTTAACTTGCCAATTTATGCGCACCAACAAAAAACAAATAACTTCGAAAGTAGGCGGCTTTATATATTGTAACAAAAAGCGAAGGGAAAAATCCGCAGCTTATGCTATGTTAAAAAAATTTAAATAAAAATAAAAACGAAAATAAAAATTAAAAGCGACAGGGCCAGAATCAAACGTCTGTAAGCAGCAAGTGTCAGGCAAGCAATTGCAGCTCCGATTGCGTCGGACTCAGAGCCGGAGCTGAAACTGAAGCTGGCGTTGGCGCTGCTCAATTTATGCATCAGCAGCAGCAGCAGCAGCAAAAACAACAACGGCAACATTAACAAGAAAAAAGCTGCATACAAACATATATTTATACGTCTGCGCCCACCAGCTGTGTGTGCGCACGTGTGTGTGTGTGTGTGAGTGTGTGTCCAACTGCCTGTTTGTGTCTGTGCATGGTGCCATGCATAAATTCGTAACTTGACCGCTTTTAAGTTGCATAAATTCTCGAATCCAAAGTGTCAACAGCACAAAATGCTGTTGTTGATTGTTGCTGCTGCTTTTGTTGTTGTTGCTGCTGCTGCTGCTGCTGCTGCTGTGCTCTGCTCAGCTGGCCATGCGTTGATGATAAGCTTTACGCGTTCGCTGCTTGATGTCGCATTGTTGTAAAATAGTGCAACAACAGCAACAAACAACAGCAGACGACAACAACAGGAAGCGGCCATTGTGTTGGTGCAAGAAAGATGGCCGCTTTGATCCGTGTTGATATCAGGCCACTGCAACCAGCAGCAGCAGCAGTAACGGCAGCAACAGCAGCCGCAGCAGCAGCTAAGAGAGAGTGTTGAAAAAATTGTGTGGATTATGCGACAAGTGCAGCGGGCAGCATCAACAGTCTCTGGCGCCAGTTTGTATGGAGGCAGAGGCTGCGTCCTCGAAGGACGAGGAAGGAGGCCGAATCAGAATGGTTGCAATTTTTTTTTCAGTTAGTCTGCGTTTAGTTGTTGACGCGATGCGTCGGCTGCAGTGTCGGGTCACCTATGTCCATTGTCATTGCCCCCTCGACAGCCAGTCAGCCAGAGCAGTGCAGTCCAGCTGGACATTCGCTCCATCAGCTGGACCTGTCTGTTTGCCAGTCTGTCACGCATTTCACATTCATTTAGTGCAACTCCCATTGACTGCTGCCTGTTCCACAGCCTTGAAAGTGGCCACATATGTGGGGTTAGTGTCAATTGTCAACTGATTTTAGTTCTTCGCCGTTTGAGGTCTACCGAATATTGGTTGGCTTTCATTTGACAATAGGCACGTGCATGTTTTGTATAGAAAAATAATAGAAGATAGATTAAAAGAACAGCCACATATAACTGTGTGGTGTTAAAAAGAATCTCAATACTGATTCAATAAAGAAATTTACTGTCTGAACTGCCTAACTAAAGATTTTTGGCCTATTTTATTTTTTGTTTACTTACGAATGCATAAATAATTATATATATTTTCACAATATGTAAAATTTAAGTTGCGCTTAGCTGCCAAGGTGCTGTTGAAGCTGTCGCTGAAGCCTTCACATTTCTCAGGTAATGCAAATGCTGATTGCATCGGCTGGGCAAAAAGCGTCGCTCTTCTTGGCGTTGGCAAACAAATAAAATTAATGCCAAACGAGTGCACAGTATCGTTGAGATTTTTGGCAGAGCAAAAAGAAAAATTGTTGCTGGCATTTGTTTGCCTTAGACAAAGGCCAAGAGGAATCGAAAGAGCTGCAGCTGCTTTCTCAAGCACGACACACACACACAGTGAGCTGTGCAGGCAGGATTCGGCTGAATTTGGTGGGTGGCGTTTTGTCTGCACACCTGGCGGAGCGTATTTTAATTTGATACCTTCATTTATTCCTGTGCGCGCACAACTTAAACAAAAGAAACTGAAACGCAACCTGAGCGAGCTTTCAGTTGCGAGTTGTGCATCTGCATCTGCATCTTCATTCGCAGGTAACTCTTAGTGCGACTCTTGGCCAACTTTCTGGAAACTTCACTTTTAAGTTGCTTAAAAAGTTGTCACAGCGCTTAAGAGCTAAGCAGCTCAGTGCCCAATTGTGGGGCAGCTGCTCTAACTGTACCTCTATCAAGCGGAGTAAAGAGCCAGAAGCAGCAACAACAGCAACAGGATGGAGGGGGTGGGGGGTGGGTGTGAGGAACAGCTGCAGTTGAGTGCAAATGAGTCGCTGTCCGGAGGACAGCCAACTAGATGGCGACGTCTCCAAAAATCTCTTCTGGCGCTGACTTGCAGCTGCTTTTTATTGCCGTTGTCCTCGACTTTGCTTTTGTCTTATGCCTCTCGCCCGCTTTGCCTGGCATTTATTTATTTTTATGCTGTGTGTTGTTTTTTATCGCAACTTTTGCTTCCTTTTTGTTTATGCGTAATTGTTGATAACTTGCTAAAGTTTTTATGCCCATCACCGTTAAAGGGTAACTTGAGTGCATTTAATACGTAAAGTTTTACGCTGCATTCACTCAATTAGACACTTGATGTGATGTACGTTTAAACACCTCCTACAATTTTCTATTGGCAAATGATATCTATGATATCTGTTAGGTAACTTATACATATAATATATTTATATTATATTATATCAACAAAGTTGATTTTGTAAAAACTTTCATTTGCTTAAAGAGAAAATTTAAACATTATTAATTGATATTTTTGCTTAGCTTTACTTTAAACAAAGTGTGGGTATCTTTGTTAAGTCAAACAAAGGGCATATGGAAGTCGCTTAGATTTGAGTCCCTCTTTGCATTTGTACTTAGGTTGTGCTGGCTTTTGGCAAATGCAACTTTAACTGCTTTGGCAGCCATTGTTTGTCCTGCTGGCTCGAGTGCTCGAAACTTTTGTAATTTTATTAAGGCACATGGCCGAAATTCGACAACAAGTTGACAAAGCCCTGTCAAAGATTAGCAAATGTTGCCATTAGCCCTCACGAAAATACCTACTAAAGGCAGCTGGCTGCTGTCTGCTCTGCTTAATGCTTGATTCCTGTTGCCTGCAGCTGTGCCTTCATTTATGACCATTGCTCACCAACGGCCCAAATGCAATCAATGGCGCAAGAATTTGTGGTTCTGTCTGGGCAAAAAAGGGCAGCTGAGCAGGCTCACTTGGCTAGCTAGTACCTTATATATATGTGCATGTACCCATGGACCTATGGCTATGTGTTGGTCTGGTATTCCTGGTTGGGCAGTTTGCTTTTGTTGATTGTGCGCCTCGTTTCGGTTAGCTTTTGAGTTTGAGTTTGATTTCACTTTTACTTGACCGCCTTCAACTGCTGCTGCTGGTCGGGACCTGTGCCTGGCAAGAGTCGGTGAACTGGCAAAGTGCTCCTTTGGCGCAATTTCATCACAATTTGGGTCAATTACACGCACTTGTCCAATTGAATATGCATGTGTGTGTGTCTGTGTGTGTTTGTGTGCGTGTTGTGTATGTGGTTGCAAGTGCGTGTTGTTCGCTTTTTGCACTTCCTTGGCAGGGGCGCAGCTTAAAGCGCCCCCGAAACCACGCAGGACACTTGCCAGTCCTGACTGTCTTCTCCTAAGCCCCTGCGACTTTCTCGTCTACTCTTTCCCAGATCACTGCATGTGTGTGAGTGGGATGAAAAGCAGCCAGCTAACACTTCTTAGGTTTCTCTTGATTTCACATTTTTTCTTGGAGCTTTTTTCCATTGCGTCAGCTTGAAATTAGCATACAGGCGAAGCATACATTTGTGCGTTCAATCAACTTAATGAGCCGCTTCATTGAGCAACCGCCTTTGGATTATGACAAAGCGAGGCTATCAGAGATGTAGCCTCAAGTTTGCGGTACATTCTTGATTGGAAATTAATGGGAATATTATGTATTGGATATCGGTATAGCAAGCATATCAGTAGAGTGGAAAATAGAATATTTCGGCTCTGTGTTTGCTCTCATATTTGTTACTCGTATTTTTAATGTCAGTTTAATTATTGTTCTTAACATTTATACTTTTTTTGTAATCTTACTCAGAATCTTTTTAATTTCGCTTAAAGCGGATGTCTAACGTAAAGCCAATAAAGTAAATATAATTGTGATTAGACTCATTCCAGCCGATTCAAGCCTTGTTTCTTATAGTATCTCCATAAAAGCTTGGCTACAAGTAGTCCAATCAAATAAAATTAGATAGCTATCAGGCACATTAGCGGCTTACACTTAATGTTTGTAAGCCAGCAAAGCTTGCACTAAAGAAAAATTGATTAATAACTGTTATTATTCTTGTATATATATATATATATACTATATTTTTTATCTTTCACTTCACTTCCATTTAAGTTGCTGCAGTTATTTTACTTCTGCTCACGAAAAACAAAAATATTCTGCATTTTTTCTTCGGTGGCTGCATTAAATGCACTGCACAAAATAAATTGAAACAAAAGACAACAAAACAAAAAGCAAGAAAAAAGGACAAACGCGAATGCCGCAAGGCGAGTGCGAATAATTACTGGCCATATAAAACTGAAATGGTAGCTGACCGAAAAAACAATAACAAATGTCCTGTATGCCGCGGCTGCGGTGAATGTTGACAGGGCGGCTGTCCAGTGCTGGTCCCTGGGCCTCATCCTGTTACACTCCAGTGCTGGGGCTGCAGCGTGCTGTGAAGCCCCAATGATCGATGTCGTATTGTCAGTTTCATAAAAATTCAAACAGCCAGCGAACGGAGCGAGGCTGCCCCATAGCGCGTAAAATGCTTTTGTCAAAAGGCTTAAACTGCCAGACCCCGACCCGCCCAATCGCCCCGGCAAGCCCCGTGCTCCGCTCAAGCCTGCTAGCCATCTAGCCAACCAGGCGAGCCACTCCTTTGCTTTATTGTTGGCCATTGATGGCAACAACAACACCAATAACAACAAGAACAGCAGCATCAACAAAAAAAAAATAAAATAAAAAAACAAAAACCAAAAACCATGGCCAACAAAAGGCAAAAGGCAAAAGACGGGCACGCTGTAAAATGCAATAAATTAAACAATATCTGCGCCAAATTGCTGCTGCATTCGGGCTGTTGGGCAGGGGCGATTTTTACTGATGCTTTTGGCGTTTAACAATTTTTATGCGGCTTCGGACTTTTTTGTGTGCCAATTTTAAAAATGATTTTTTTCACATTTTTCAAAATTTTTTTATTTCATTTATATATATACATATATATATATTTTTTGGCTTTGATTTCCTTGCAGGTTTGGGCGTGTTTTATTTATGAGCGTGTGGTTTTAATTTTCAGGACAACCCGCCGAATGCAACCTACAAGCTTACGTTGTGTGAGACTTGAAATCCTAACACGTTCGAGTGTAGATGACAATGGCAACCGGCAGGACACGAGAATGAATGAATGCGTACATTGGCCAACATGCAGCAACTGCGCCAGCCATCAGACATGCAACGTTGCAACGTTGCAACGAGACAACATTGCGACATGAACAGGAAACAGGACCACCGGCTATTAGTAAACGTACAAGGCAAGGCAATTTAATTCAATCAAAGACAAAGCTGGCCTCTGACAGGCGATGCCTGTGTCCCATGCAGCTAAATCCCAACCAATGTCAGTTTGGGCCAAGATATGTGCTAATTAGCTAGATATAGTTAATTAGAGAATACATATGATGCCTGAGATAAATTCTAATAAAACCGCGAATAAATATAAGATAAAACATTTACTTTTACTATTTTCCTATTACCTGAATAAATTTGCGTGTGACGTGATTCGTTTTCGAGTTTAGGGCGACAATTTCGTCATTTAAATCCAAATTTTGGTCACGCTGATTACAAATACCAGCAGTTTGGACGGTAAACGGGGAGCCGAAAAACACAGCTATAAATTCAGGCAAATATGCAAATCAGTTGCCGCATGGCTCATAAAATATTTGCGCTTTAACTGATTGCGCATACGCCGCATGGTGCGAGTGCCGAGTGCCGAGTGCCGAAACCTGACCAGGAGACATTTTCGGCAATTGATGGGCAGCGCTGGACAGGAGGGCCGGCGACGCAGAGGGCGCCGAGTTAATTGCTCGAGTGCAACACTTTACGCAGGCTTTTTGCTACTAAATTGCAATTGCTGTTGGCGACAACAACAACAACGAATATATAACAACAATAACATTCAGCAGAGGCCATTAACATGCGGTATGGGTATCCAGACAAAGCCACGCCTGAATGCTGCCCTCGACCTCTGCCCTTTCAGGCTGTCTGCCCGAGAATGGTCCAGTTTCTGGGCATTTATTGAGGCTGTCAGTTTGCATTGTTCGCAAAGGTTTCATAATGCTGTCAATGCAATTAATTGCATAATATTGGATACGTACACGCATGCACATAAACAGATACTCGGCGACACACACACACAGACACATAAAGTGCACACAAATTTATGCCCAGCTCTTAAATTTGCCACACAAACAAAATCACAGAATTGTTGCCTTTAAATTCTGTCGAAACTCATTCAGTTCAGAGTCGCCGCAATGGCAGCCATTGTCGTAGTTGTTGCTATTGTTGCCGCTGCTGTTTTTATTGTTGTCACTGACATCGGTTTATCGCATTACATAAATTTTATTAATATGAATTTAATGTAAATAACATGACAAGGCGCTCGCCAGGACAAAGTGCAGCGTGTGCCTCGGGCGTTATAAAAATGCCTTAAGTGCTGCTTGATTTCATTTTTCCGCGATTTTGACATCCAAGTGCTCTTCAATCTTAAATAACTGTCATTTAAATGAATGCTGCTTAAGCATATTTTTGTTTAAAAATTTATGTTTATTTTCGACCATGTGTTATATATAAATGTCTTTATTTGTGAAACTTTAATTTAAACGCTTGCTTATTACATAAATATAATTGTTGGCATATAATAATTAAAATCGTTTAATAATCTGATTTATTTCATTTGGTAGCTTAATATTTATGTGGCCTAAACAAGTGGGATAGATTTTAAATAGTTTTCATTTATACTTGAAATCTTTATAAAAAATGTTAATGGTCACTGTGTTAATGGGCTGAATAGAAAAATCGTTTTCTGGAAAAAACTGCAAGGAGAAACTAATAGAAGTTAATTAACCCTCGCACTTTTGTTTGGGTTAATTTAAAATTTTTATTAAGTTTGCTGGCACTGTAGTATTTAGCTTGCTGTGTTTTTCTGATGAATAATGTAAAGTTTTATATAGAACTTATTGAATAGAATAACTCACAGCTGAAGCTTTTATATGTCTTTGAAAAATTATTTAAATTTCAAAGAACTTTAAAAACTTACTCAACTGTTCAACAGTTGCGCACTTGATGTACTTTTAATTTGCTGACAACTTTATCGAGACTCACTTGGGATTTGTATGTGAGAGTGCGCGCGTGTGTGTGTGTGTGTGCTTGGCAGTGTGTCTGCGTGTCAGTTATAATCCTTAGTTTAATCCTTTCGCCATGCTTTGACACGCTTACAATTCACTTGAATGTCAGCAGCTAATCCGCCATCACAATGAGGTCGTTGGTCGGCTGGGGAGCGTAAATGGAGGGGGGTTGCCCCCGTTCCGTTATCTGCCGCCCGTTTCCCGCTCGCTGCCTTCCGCTGGGCGCACTCTGACTTCGCTGCGACACTTGACAACGACACTGGCGACACTTGTGACCCGTCTTGGCTGAAGTTTTCATTTTGCTTTGCGTCTCTTTGGCTCTTTTATTTTTATTTTGTCATTTTAATGCCCGCAAACAATTTAATTAAGCGGTTCGTTTTTTTTTTCGTTTTATTTTTGTGGTTTTTTTTTATATGTTCCGCCCTCCCTCGTTGCTGGCTCATTTTTTATGCGCCCACATCGCACACACTGCGACTTTTGGGCAATCGCGACGCGGTTTGGCTCCGCTGCTGTCTTCGCGTTGTTTGTGTAATTTTCACTTTGTCAAACATGTTGACATTTCGTTAATATCCTGTTATATGCACCGCGCCCGACACCAGCCCCAAACCATTCTCTCATTCGCTCATTTTTATTTCGCTACACGTTTGTTTATTTGATTTCATTTCATTTTAAGTTTATGCGCTCGTCTCATTGTTGTTGGCTTCATAAAGACATTTAAAGTTTATGGTCGTTTTCGGTATTTTTAACTTTTTTGCTTGCCATAAAAAAGTCATACACACACGTATACACACACGCACACCATGTACAAACGCACACAGACAAGTCGAGTCGCCTTGCGTGCCTGGCATGTATTTGGCTTACTTTGTGATTTGTATAAATACAGGAAACGGAAATGACAGTCACGACACGGAAATGGCACGCCATTTAATTTCCATGCAGCGTGGCCGTGACTCCAATGCTCCCCATCCGTTCTCCACGCTCTCGCTTTTGCCCTCTTTCTCTCTTTCTTTCTGTCTGCCACTTTGTTCTGTGACAAACAAACAACAAATCTTTTAGGTAAAACACGCTACATACACAAGCACACACACATAGGTGTGCTGTGCACACGTGTCGATGACAGTTGTATTAGTGCGGTTCTTTTTGTAATTGATTTCATTGCAAATAATTTGTATTTCATATCTATAAAAACGTTATTTTTATTAATACGTCAGTTTGTGGCAAATTTCATTTACTCTTCGGGGTGAATTGGATCTCAGTATCATTTTTTTTACAGTATAGAAATATACAATCTAAAAATTGGAATAGGTTTATAATAATACGAAAAAAAAAACAATTTGTTGTAAGTAAACGATTGCTCTAACTATAAGGAATTATATTCTATTTTATTTACCAGATAAAGAAATAGCGTTTATATAAAAATGAAATGTATTGACTTATTTTAACCTTATGTATAGAAAAATCGCGCATTTCTCTTTAAGTATATTTTGTTACATTATGTTTACATTATAGCATAAATATAAAACAATTCAACTACAATATTTACTTAAAAATCATTGAATGTTCGCTGCATTGGATATTGCATAAAGTTTAATATTTGATTAGCATATATTTATGATATTAATTTTGCTCCTGACATAATAAAAAAAAAGGTTTGAACTCTTTCAATGTTTTTTTTATCGTAATTTCTATTTATTTGTAATTTTTTGTTGTTAAACTTATTACCACTTTAGCCAATATTAATAACACTCATTAGTATTTAATTGCATATATTCATAATTTGCAATTTCAACAATTTATGGGCTTTAATTTTATTTTATCTGCTTTTTTTCCATTGATTCAATTAATAAATTAAATTATTTGCCGGGCTTAATTGCTTGTTGCTCAGCCTGGTTGGCCAAACAAAGACTCAATTTATATGATTTTTAAACGCTGTTTAATGCTTTTGTTTTTATTAATTACGTTGCATTAAATATTTATTAAAACAAATTTTATTATCACGCATTTACACATCGCTGTTATCAAAAGTTTTTTTTTTTTAATTCGCATAGCCCTTTGCCATAAACCTCTCAACTTACTTGGCTTAAAATAACTGTAAGCAGCAGGCAAAGCGTTATTTAAAGTTTCTGCTTTTTGGCCTTTTCGTGCCCGGGGACATGGAATGGATTCGCTTATCATGCAGACAATGGCCAATATTCGGGGGGCGTGGCAAGGCCTCTTCAAGCTAGCATTTAAATTTCTTGCAAATTTGTAAGCGGCAGACAAAGTGAAAGTCGCTGCTGATCTCCCAGTTTCAAAGTGCTGGTGTCATTCGCAGTCCCTGTGTGTGAGGGTGTGTGTGCTGGTGTGTGTGCTTAAGTTTGTAAGTTTGTGTGTACGTCTTAGCTACGTATCATGATATGCAAATTTTTGAAAAACATCAAAGGCGAAAGCTCAAAAAGACAATGACTTCCCTTCCCTTCCCTTCCACAATTCAACCGAGAGTCTCTCTCCCTCTCTCTCCTTGGGCTGGCTTTCAGCGTCTCCGCTTTGGCGGCCCATTTAATTTCGACAGCTTTTGTTACAGCCAACATTTTATTTGCACGTTTCGTTTTACGGTTTTTGTCACTTGGCGTCATTTGATATTTCTCCGAGCCAGCCCCAACTGCGTCCCGCACAGCGCCTTGCTTCGCCTCGGCTTTTGTTTGCTTTAATTAAAAGTTAAGTAGGTGCGAGCGCCTGAACAATGACAAAGGAAGGTGGGTGGGCTGGGGGTGGGGTGGGGTGGGGTGGAACTCTACGGGTGCGAGTGCGGGTCGCCAACGTTGCAAATGAAGTTGTCAACTTTTGCAGCACCCAGCCGCCGTACCTCAGCATCGCATTCGCATTCCTGCCCCTCGGGCACTTCAGTCTCAATTTCAACTATTTCCGCTGCCTGGCGAGGGCATTTTTGCAATTAATAAAGTTTTTTAGCCTCAATTTTGTGTATAATTGTTGCTGGTGTGCTGTGTTTGTGTAGTTGCAATTAGTTTTTGCGCTGCTTTGATGCCTTTCAGGCACTCAAAAATTTCCCTAAAATGGATGGACACAGAATGCGTCCCTCCCATCCCCATAAATTGCCTGACAGGTGCTGATTGTTGCTGTTGCTGCCATCTGAGGCTCCATCCAATTTCCATTTGCAGTGCCAGCTGTGTAATTAACGTGAAAATTTCATGAAAAACCAAGCAAATGAATACTGAAGTAGTTTTAGCCACAACCAAAGATTGATGTTAATCTGCTTGCACTGCTGGAAAATAATTCGAAAACAGGACCACAAAGGACTATAGCTATGTTGAATCGTTCAAACAAAATGCATGAATATGGATTTAATTTATCTTTCGTTTATGTTATTTGTGGCATGCTGATAAGAGGTCCTTTGGCAAGTTTGCATTTCCATAAAGTTATCAATACGTTAGAGATAAACTTTTTAGTGCCCATCTTTAAATACAGCTGCTATTATGAACTTTTTAAAGTATTCTCAGTCACTTATAGTTGAAAGTTTTATATTATAAAACTGTAAAAAAGTTTTTTATTTAAGAAGTTAACGACAAAAGAAAAGTGCGCTCTAAAAATATGTTTTATTATTTTTGTACTAACAAATATTTCTTTTTCTTTATGATTTACATAGAATCCACAAATAAATTCAAATATATTAAGGATTTTCTTTTATTTTTCAGTGCCCATTAAATTTTATTTGTCACTATGTGGTTATGGGGTAAATATAGTTGGAGCTGTCAAACGGCACAAAACTGTGGCTTCACCTGCAGCACAACAAAAACAGCAACAGCAGTAGCAGCAACAGCCGGTGGCAGCTGGACACGGCCGTGGGGCAGAGGCAGGTGCTGGGGCAGGGGCAGGGGCAAGGTAGAAGAGCTGCAACCGCAGCGTCGGCAGCCCGCAGCACTATATGCAGTCGTCTGCGTGTAGTCTGAGTGTGGCCAGTGTGTTGTGGTGTTCGGTGTTGGGGTTGTTTGAACAAATGTTCGGCGTGTCTATAATTTTTAACATTTTGCGCAATTTTTTGGAGCTGGTGTATTTAAAATTGTTGCTAGTTTTTGCTGGCAACGTCACAGTGTCCGCCTGCCACCCCTTTTTGATCCTGTGCTCCAGCTGTGTATTACTGTTTTTACGCTTGGCTGTGTTTTGTGTGCAAATAAAATGCAAGTGCGCCCCAGAACGACCGACGACCGCAAATTGAGTGTTAATAAAGTCATGTTAATAACTTACAAAACAGGGTCGAATAAAACGAAAACGAAAACAAAATAAAAGAAGTGAACTGAACGAGAAGGCGCAAAACGAACTGCGAAGCGGGTGCCTCGATCTGAGTCGCTGGGAAATTGGGAAATTAGCAGGGGCAGCTGGCCAGAAATTCATTGCTGCCCGCCAGTTGCACGCATATGGGAGCCGTCGACTTTAATGAATCCCAACCAGTGTGCCCAACGTATGCTGCAGCCCGAGCCCGAGTCGAGACCATTGCACACTCCACCAGTAAGAGCGTCTGTCGTCGGTTTGTCTGCTTTCGTTTTGTCGCTCGATTTCTAACACCAAACTTCCGGGCGTACCAGAAGAAAAGGGCACACTCGGCTGGCTGCTGAACTTTGTTATACTCTGGAATGTAGGGTTTTTTCTACGCGCAGTTAACTTCGACTAAATGCTGTCTTGCCACAGATCAGTTTCTAAGCCCGAGAGGCAACTTTCGATTGAACGGCGGTGCATTGAAAGCCATGACTAAACGCGGCTGCTCGCGCTGAGGCTGACTGCTCGCTTATCAAACCTTGTCAAAGTTTTTGGCCACAGGGCATTGAAACTATTCGCTTTGGCAGCGCGCCAAACCACGACAAAAGTTGTGACTGACGACTGCCTGGCAGGCGTTGCCGTTGCCAGCCTTTCAGCCTTTCAGCCAGCCAAGCAGCCAGTCACAGCAAACAACAACAACAACAACAACAACAACGAGAGCAACAACAACAAATTGCCTTACCAGAGGCAATCCCAGAAACGGCTACAGAAACAGAAACAGATCCAGTCCCGCAGTCGTTGCCATCGTTATAGTCTCTGGCAGAAATGCAGCGTTCCAAAAACAGAGAAAAACAAAAAAAAATGGAAAGAAACGTTGCCTCAAAATTTCATTGCAATTCATTCGGCAACAGCGCCAGAGGAGAAAGTAGAGGCGGCTTTCTTCCTGAAACTGTGACAAAATAACGAAAAGAAAAAAACAGAAATGCAGCAACAACAACAACAGCAAGAAGGGCAGGAGGGAAAGGCTTCTTCAGCGCCTCATCGTCGCTGGGCTTCAAACAATGCGCCAGCAACAAAACAGCAAACAATTTGAGGCATTCAAATGTGCAACCAGGCGGTCGCAGCCACCAACGAGGCTCCCTTCCAAGTCCAGCTGCCCCTCGTCCCCCTTCGGAATGTGTGAAAGTTACAGTGTTCGCTTCTTTTTTTTCTTTCTTTTTTTTTTGCTGTTGTTTCTGGCTGCTGCTGCTGCTGCAATTTGAGTGCGAAAAAGTTTGCATACCAAAACAGTAAAAGGCATTTATTCCAGCGTGAATCCGTTTGCCTGCCAGGCAGCCATGGCCAGGACGCGTGGTGGAGTAAGGAGTCCGGGTTGGTCGGTTGGTTGGCTGATTCGGTTGCTGCGTTCGACTCGGCTGCTGGCTACTTTGTCGGGCCGTGTAAGTGCAGTCAATTGCCTATGTGGGTCAGCATTGCATTTGCGCTTAATGAGCATAAATTATGCAGCAGTCGGCGCATTAAGGACAGCAGCAGCAGCAGCAGTCGCAGCAGCAGCAGTAATGCGCAGCAAGTTTCTGCAACTTTCGCTTGTCGCATCAGCTCATAAAATTTATGGCGTCTGCATGTATTTTAAATTCTAATAAAATGTAGCAAAACTTTTTCGGTGCTACCCCCACAAAAAAGAACAACAACAAGCAAATTTTTGCTTGCCTTTTAAAAGTTACTTTTGCCACACGCACACACACACACAGCCACACATAGTCACACACAGACACACACATACGTTCACCTGGTTGCCACCTTGCAAATGTGTTTGCAATATGAAGAAGTTGTGCGGCTGCTGCCGTTTCCTCTGCCAAGGTAAAGTTTACAAATTTCACTACAACAACAATTACTCGTAAATTATAATCAAAAAGGTGCCAGAATTGTATTAGTGTGAGTGTGAATGCAGTGCGTGTGCGAGTGAGTGAGTGAGTGTGTTTGTGTTTGTGTTGCAAGGTATGTGAGAGAGCATGAAAAATAAATAAACGTACCGCCAGCTGCATTTTAAAGACCAACTCACGAATCTCAGCAGGCCAGGGGCTAATGTAAAAAGTGTGGCATGCCGAAAAGGTAACGGCGAAAAATATTTAAATTAAGTTTTAAATTTCATTAGGGAGAGTGTACAAAAAATGCCATTTTAATTTCTTAAAAAAGTTGCAGCGGATTCGACGAAGCTGCTTCGCCATCAGATCTTATCTTATCTTTAGATTGAATGCAATGTGAAATATTTCCGACGAAAGCATTGACTTTGAATTTAATGTTGCTATTTAAATTGTGGCATCAATAAATAATATATGGATTTCCACTGTTTGCTTAAATACTGTATATCAAAACCAAATTTTTATACAAAACGGAATAACATATTAGAAAAATTTTTATTTCTCGTCATATTTACATTTTGTTTTTTGGAATTTCCCTCAAACAGACTTAAAAAAATTATACATATTTAAGCCAAACGTAATTACAGTTTAGGCAAATAGTATAAATAAGTTTAATTTAAAGGGTTTCTATTCTATAACTATTTAGTTACACGATAAAAACTAATTTGGATTATTGCAGTGTTATAAAGTACTTTGCCTTAAAATTTAATATTTATCGATGCGATTTACGAGGAAAGCGCATTAAAAAGAAAATCGCAATTACTCAGCTTAAGCCCTCCTTCAATGTGTGGCATTTAAGTTAGCTAATTTCTGCTGAAATTCATAACTACTCAGGACGCAGCAACGCGTGAAATATGAATGTTTAATTGTAAGCTGCATTTGCCGGATAAGTCAAATATGTGTATGAATATTGCACACAATAACTAAAGTAACCACAAATTCCATTTGACACCTCATTCTCTACAGTAATTATGATTACCGCAGGCATGTATATATATATATGTGTGTGTGTGTGTGTGTGTGTGTGTGTGTGTTTGTAATATCTCTCATTCTCTGAGCTCTAACTAAGGTCCTGCGCGTTCGTATGCAATACCTGGGCCCTGCCACTAACTTCAAATCAGCGACATTTTCTTGAAATTTCATTTCATTTCGTGTCGTTTCGCTTGCCAACAATTCAATTTATATGTTGTCTTTGTGCGATGGCTTTTAAGATAGACACACACACACACACACACACACATAGAGAGTGTCGGTCCTAGTTTTTACCTCTATATAGTGTCCTATGTACGAGTAAGCGACAATTTGTGTTAGTGCAAATTTAATGCCGAAACGTGCAACGGCACCAGGTAAGAGCCCAACCGCTTTGAACATCGGGCCAACAACCGCAGCCTGGTGAGTGTCTCTGACTATCTCACACTATCTCCCCCTCCCCTCCCGCCAAACTCTGTCAATCCCCCAGCTTCATCTCTCTGTCTCTCCCATGGCAGTTCTGTCTGTGTGACGTTGTTGGCTTGGTTTTTGGTTTCACACATGCTTATACATGCATGCAGCAGGCGCAAGCCAAATAACTAAGAGAAACGAGATTAGAGTGCTCGACTCTTAGATACTCAGTACAAACAGAGTGTGCATTGAAAGGATACATAAAAAACAATAAGAAATATATATACTAAATTGCAGCAAGCTGGCATTTCAGACTTCTTCAATAAATAGTGTTGAGAGAGAGATTTGATAGCAACAAAAATTTCTCCCCTCATAATCTTCACTTTAATTTATTTACTGAGTATACCCATTTTGTGATTATTAAGGGCAAGGGTAGTGAAAACTCAGTTGAGTGCAAGACCAAAGTGCAGGCAATGCCAGTGGGCGTGGTTGTTGGCTGGGTTGGCAAAGTTAACTTTTGCCACGACAAAGTGACATATTAGCGTAGTCAACTTTACAAAGCATACACACAGCCTCGCAATCACAAGCTCAAAGATGAGGGGAGTCACAAACTTAACTCTCTTGCATACTTTAAGAGCTTGCAACACAGTTAAGGGTTAATTTTGTTGAGTCCAAACTTTTTCCAAATTGGTGGCATGTGTGCTTCTGTGTTTAAGGTGCGCCAACAATAGTGCTAGCCCACAGACATTGGGTCTAAATTTGAGGCCATGTCCTGAGGCGAAATCAAAAAGCAATTAGTGCTGCCGGCCGTCAAAAACTTTGCCCATATAATCGGCACGCCCAGCAGCGTTCGAGCTTTGTAATTTGCCTCGTTACGTATACGCAGCGTGAAGCTGCCCAAAATTTTGCTTTCAACGAGTTGCTAGTGAAAGTCGCTGGCCGCCAGGATCAAGTGTTTTATGCAAATTCCATAATCGCTAAAACATTTTCGTTTTAGCTAATTATAGACTTAAGACAACGACAACAAGCTGTAATTTCGGTGGCCAACTCATCTCTTCAATTTCGCTTTAATTTTACTAAATTGCAGACGATTTTATTCATTTAAGTTTTTGTATGCATTGTAAAAAGCTTTCGAGAAATTTATTTTAATTTAGCACGTAAATTATAACTGGTTAAATTATATACATTTGTGTCTAAAACGTTTAAATAGTTTTTTTGTGTGCAACATCAAATACATAACTTTTCAATTCAGTCAATTTATTTGGTCTTAGAAAAAAAAAAGTTAAATGCTTTAAAGGATATGATGAACATTAAATACTCTTGCAGATGTTTAATTTTAAATATATTTTTTATATTATGATCATATAACATATTTAAAAAAAATATACATACAGCTTCATCTTTCGGAACAAATTTTACAAATACAATCTGACATATATATATAATCAACTGTTTAACTATTATTATTTTACGACTTTTGATTAGCTTTGATGGTAACAAATGAACATACCAACTTATTTAAAATATAATACCCTTCGCAAACTTACTCACAGCCTTTTCAAATTAATAAAGTTTGACACTGCATTAACACAAATTATAAATTTGCAATTGAACAAAAAAAAATGTAATTTACATTTGAAAAAATTTAATTAAATATGAATAAAAAATAATTAGCGTATAAATGTAGATGCAGTTTATTGATTTGTGCAGTCAGCCGCAATGTCTGGTTGGCTGCAGCTCATCTCTTTATGAGCTGTCAGTTATTGTTAGGTATTGTTTGTGTGTGTGTGTGTGTGTGGGATGTGAAAATGATGCGCTATTTATTAATTATCTATGAAGTACTTTTAATAAACCAAATTACAAATAATACAACGCGCCAGTTTTGCTCGTATTTGCTCGCTTAATGTGATATTTAATATCATTCGGGGCAACAAAAGTTCTGCTTATTAGTTTTTTATCATCAAATGTGAAAAAAAGAAAAGCAATTTGCATTTATTTACAATATAATCACTCGGTGCATGGCTGTGGCTGTGTCAAGCGCCGCTCCACCGACCTATTACAAACATTCAATCAAAATAATGAAAATGACGAAAATGCAAAATGAATTTCATGCAGCAAATTAGCCAATTGACTGACTGACTGTGCGGTCAACCGTCGAATGGGTTTCAATAATGGCAAGAAACACACGTGTAAACCAATTAGTATTTTATATGCGACACGACCATAACAATAATATGCACAACATTAATAATTACTTATTTAGTTTAAGCTGCATTTTGTCAAGCCAATCTGAAGTGCAAATAATTGGTATGTGAAATTTTCAAATATGTGCTAATCTCAGAAAATAACTGTGTATTGCGACTCTCCGTAAAAGGAAAGCCTTAACAAAGAAATACTCAACAAACAACTTATATTCATTTAAAAATGAATAAGTTTGTACCTTAATTATCTTTGTCTATATATCTGAAATTAACAAATACATGACGTATACTTGATTTCCCATTCCCTTCAGATTAATTATTACGCTAAAAATATATTAAATACTCGGCCAACTTTTACGTTTGTCATATAGAAATAATTTTCGTCAATACATTTTCGTCAATCAATGTTAAAACTTTGTTAATGATACCGTCTGAAGTCAACAATAATACATTGCCTCTGTTTTGTTTATTGGCTGCAATCTGAACACTCGAATACTCCATTCAGGCTTAAATACTATCATCTATCTGTTTTCGCATTTAATCTTTAAGCCCATAAAAAGTTGCACACAAGCATTTTTCTTTATATACTAAAACATATCCCCAACATTTTGTGTTGGACACGCGTCTCCTTTCAACACACACGTGCGTTCGATGTTTCCTTTTTTATAAATTGCCAACACTTTGGGAACCTAATCATCGCACCCGAAAACTGTGTGAACTGTGCTGGTTCACACACAGAGTTGTAAAAAATTCAACATAAATTAAAAGGCCCACATTAGTTTCGTTTTTTTTTTTGTTTTTTGAATGCGAATGTGAACACAACACTCGGGCAATCTCAGCTGCTGCGATATGAGAAACCCAAAGAAACCTCATTCACATTTGGTCGCATTTTTACGATTTATTTACGATTTGAATCCGCATAAGCGGCGAGCCCGACCCCGAAATACGGAGCTGAGTGCGCGCCTAATGCGCATTGAATAAAGTACTAAAAAAATAATTTGCTAACTGTGGGGCATATGAAAGGGGCCCGAAAGAGGACTCCGCCGTGCGTCGCTTTTCAAATTTTATGTGTATTACGTATACGCAGTGCGTGTTATATTCACTTCCGGCTGACGGCATGCGTACGGGGTCGGTCCATGTTTAATGTTGTTTTGACGCCGCCATATTAACCGGAAAGCGGGACCGGAGCTAAAAGACAGGAAATGTGCTCCGCCAGGTACTTTCTATGTAAATGTGCCTCACATCTGCCGCTCACTCTTCAGTCTCTCCTCGCTCGTCCTTATTTAACCCTTTTTTCGGTTCGGCATCCCAAATATTTATGGCTGCCGGCGCTGGGCATATGTTTGCCTCCCGGCAACGGCGCTCGCCAATCTATTTAACCTTCAAATGTTGTTAGCTGCCTGCTGCGTGTGTCACAAAGGTGTCGCCGCCTAAATGTGAACCCCAGCCCACCATAACCGGTTCCTGTTTGCGTGCGTGTGCGTGTGTTTAACTGTGCGTGCGTGTGTGTTTGCAGTCGTATTAAACGGATTTGTTTGCCCGAAATTTGCGTAGATTTGCTGCACATTATTTGAAGCCTTGTGGCTGCCTGTGTTTATTTGTCTGCCAATTTAGTTTTGCGGTGCGAGCCAATGTCAGGCATTTAAATGGGTTTGCGGTTACCAGACAAATCAATAAGATAGCGAATAGCGAGTGTGCGTACAATTACATCTAGGCAGGAATCTGCTCTTTGCGCATATATAATGTGACCTGCCCAGATCCTCTAAACACTAATGAAAATATTCTTATCGACTTTCAGAACTTGTGAAAAGCTTTCTCTCTCTCTCTATCAAAAGCATATCAGCTGACAAATTCTTGACATTAAAGTCTATTATGCAGACTTTTAAAACATCATATTTTTGGAGAAAATAAAATCCTTTTAAGCCTACTTATTGATCCACCCCCGTATTAAACCAGCACAACTTTGTTGATTTTAAAATTTTTACTTTAATGTATTAAGAACGGAATTTGTTCGTGGCTGTTAAGTTGAGGCGCTTTCAAGTCAACTCATGTTTCCGTTGGTTACCTCAACGCTTAAGTGCTGCTCAATTTTGGTAGCTCTCGTTTCGTTTCGTTTCGGTTCGCTTTTGTCTTTTTTGGGGCGCTGTTATTTTTATTTACAATAAATTGTACAAAACGGCCAGCGAGTGACCAAGCTGGCTGAACAATAAAAGCGACGGCATTAATCTTCTCTGGTGGCGGCAGTCGCGAGGTTGACTGGCAAGGATGAGGGGAGATTCACCCTTTTGCTCAACTACTTGCCAATTTCCGCTTGCAATGCTGTGCATTTCCGGGTGACGCTGCCGCGCAACCCTTCCAGTGGCCGGCCGCGGCGATGAAATTGCTTAAATGTAAATAAATCAGTGGTAAGAAAATTTCAGTGGTCAGCTCGCGTCGTGGCCGTGGTTGTTGTCGTTGTCGTTGTCGTTTCTGTTGTAAGTGTCGGCTTATAAATCAGGCGGCTGCAGTGCACTGAACGAAATGGCTGACAGACAGACGCCGGATATGCGGAAAGCCAGAGAGACAGACTGACGGACAGACGAGATTGCTGCGGCGTCGCATTAATGGCGGCTTAAGTGTGCGAGCGTCAAAAAATACGCTTAATTGCGTGGCGTTTATTTAATTTGCGCACACTTTGAAGCCGTTTTATTAGCTCGAGCAGCGCATAAATCAAACGAACTGCGCGAAAGAGCAAAAGTCGTTTGTCATTTTTAACAATCAATTAAAAGCAAATGTTGCATAAATACATGAAAACTTTGCAAATGCGCTCGCTCTAACAATTACAAATTGTAAACGAACTCGGTTTGCCATTTATCATCGTTGGCCCCAGCCAGAGCAGCACAGCTATAGAAAGAGAAAAAGAAAGAGAGAGAGAGAGACAGACAGACAGCATACACTTGCCTGCAGTGTGAACACTTTCAATTCAGCTAATAAAAATCAAGTGCAGAGCTGCAACTCCGAACGGTGTCTGCCAACATCGTAAATGCATTCGTCGAATCCAAGTACGGTTTGAGTTAAGAGCGCAAAACTAGCCACGTTATGTATACGACGGGTATGCAGGTCGTATTTTCCGGAGGAGACTGCGTTTTATTAGCAACGGCTCTGCGCTGCTATTGTTGCTTATACCCTGTAGACATTAAAAGCAAGTTAAGGTTGCTGTTGAAAAAGTAAACATTGTGGTTGTAGTTCATTTTAGTTTCTTCTACAGCGATGGCAGTAAATAAAGGAACACCTCCTTTGTTGGTTAGTTTATTTCATGTATGAAAAACTATTGTTTTTATTATTTTAGGTATTAGAATTCTCAACTACTGGAAAAGTGTTTGCAAAAATTTTTAACAGTAATTAATGAAATTACATTAAGGTATTCAAAATTAATATGATGACTAAAATTCACGCAATATATTTTCCCGAACTGTAATTATTTTATTTGCACACTTCAATTAAATAGTGGTAAGGACACTTTTTGCACATTTAAATCCCCTCGTAAAGGGGCACTTAATGTTTGTGAGTATAACTGGGTCATAAAACCCAAATAAAAATTCGATAGCCATTCATTTAAAATATTTATTTATGATTTAGGAAACAATTGAAATTCTATTTGTTTATCGTTGGGTTCGTTGTTCGGGGCCAGCTTGCTAAAATGTATATAAATAAATAAAAATCGCATGCAGTAGCCATTTTCGCTCGATTAATTGCCGCTTGATTGATGACCCCTGAGGCGGCCGCCAGACAACAATTATAACAATAACAACAACATCAGCAGCAGCGAGCAGAAGAAGCAACAGCAACATAAACAGCCTTTTAATTTATAATTTATGTAGCGAATTTTGATTAATTGATTTCCATTTGGCGTGTTACAGTCTGTGCCGATGCCTACGGGCGGTCTTTCCTCTCTGTGGCTTCGCCTTTTGACATGTGGCCAAAATTAATTTGATGCTGTTACCTGCTGCTCCTTGAGGCGTAAGTGCAGGTATTCATAGCGTGCCAAATATTTGCATCTATCCTGTCTCTGACTCTGTGTTTGTGTGTATGTGTGTGTGTGTTTAGGTATTCGGTGTTTTGCTTACCTTTTGGCATATCTTCAAATCTACATAGGCTTCAACCGAGCTGTGCCGCCAAAATTTACAAGTCATCGACGCTGCGGTCAAAATTTGCATAATTTGCTCTCCATGTAGGCCCAGTCATAAATGATGTCTATGATCTGGCCCCAGCCCAGCCTCGACTGGGAGACTAGGGAACTACGCCTGTCCACCTGCCAGCCCGCTAGCCTGGCACTATCATTATCCCTCTGTTTAGTTGAGTTTCTGTCTGTTTGCACTGCTTAAGCGAAAATGGTGTTAAGTGCTTTCGCATACAAAATTTACATGGCTGACAATTTTTGAACGATGTATCGACAACGTCGGCGCTGTACTTGTACTCATTGTTGTAGTTGTAGTTGTAGTTGTTGCCGTTGTGGTCGTGTCGCTCAGCTTGACTTCCGTTTCCGTGTGTTTGTACACGCGCCCTGTCAATATTTGGCGTTTGCAACAAGGCACACGCCAAACACACTACACACCCTATGCACAGTGGGTCACAGCAACGCCCACTGTGCCAAAGCCGCCTACAGTTAGCTAAATGTTTGGCTACATCAAATTGCAGCATTTTGCTGATGCTGTCCCAAAATGCTGGTCCATTGACCCCAAAACAGAAAAGCAGAGGCTTAGAAGAACGTTTAAAATTTCGAACATAATGGTTTTTTTAATAATACATTTTATTAAATTTAATTTATTAACTATTTTTTTATTTCATAAATTTTAACTTAAACCTAAATACATTTTCATTGAGTGTTTTTTTTTTGTTTTTTATTTCTGTTAAATATTTTACATGCAGTTGCTTACAATTAAATTAATGAATCAATTACTTCCCATTTATTGTTAGTATTTATTTATTTATAAGTTAGAGTTGAGTTTTTTGTTTTTCTTTTTTAAATGTTTACTTTCCATTTTTGCTACCAAGATTGGCTTTTCTTGCCTTCCCTTTACGTATAAAATGCAAACGTTGCGTTGCTAAATTGAATTATTTTCTGTTAAGTTAACCATTCATTATTAAGTTCACTTAACTTAGCTTGCTTTTAAATTCTTTATACCTTTTGTTTGACATTCGACGAGTACGTAAACAAATTGTCTTTAATTACATTTTCTGCTATGCTAAATGGGCCTTAGGACTAGATGAATTTGATTTATATGTATGTATGTATGTGTGTAATAAATTGTATTTATGTTTTAAGAACAAGCTAAATGTTAATGTCTCTGGGGCTTTTTCTTTCTCTTTAACATAAATTCAAACTTAAATTTAAATTTAACAACAATCATGAATTTGTTACACTTAGCTAAAAGTTGTCTAGAATCTGGCGCTTAAAGCTGTTATTTAAAAATATATTAACAATTCAGTGTTCACATCGTACATCTAAGTGAATTTATAATATATATTCATTTTCAATTTCGAGCTCTAAGTGTTAGTATTCAATTTTTACACGGCCGCTTACATCTAATGGAATTTTCTTTTTGTTAGTTTTCTCTGTGTTTTCCTTTTTGAGAACAGCGTTTGCGTTGTGTTCTCTCCACATTTCACATGCATAGTTTATTGTTATAATTTTTATATTACATTATTTGGCGCATTCTCTTGTTTGCTGCATTAAAAAGTGCTACCCATTCGCTCAGTATTCAATCCATTTCCATCCCTAAATGCTTTGGCGGCAGTTTGATTTTGCATTTAAATTCATTCCGCACACATCACATAACTTATAGTCAATTTTTACTAAGTCCTCCCGATACACACTTCCCCTCGCTATCTGTTATCTTCACTTTTTGATTTGATTTGTTTCTGGCTTAGATCATCTGCTGCTCGGTATTTATTCAACGTCAAAATCGCGTTCCCGTGCCATGATTGCGGTCCTGGCTGATGAGCACATCCTCGCCATTTAGCTGATGGTGCAGCTCCTCGGGCACGGTCTTTAAAAGTTGTGGCTTGGCCTGGCATAAAAACAAGTGGAGGGTGAAAGTGTTATTAATAATCGTATTTATATTTTATGACCTCTAAATATCCTTCCTTTAAACTTAATCAGGAGTGAATAATATCTATTAAATTATCTTTCATTTCTTTTAATAGCGAACCTTTTATTTCGCATATAAAAATGACTAATCCATAGAGTATCGGGCCACAATGACAAGTGCAAAGCAATAAAATGGGAAAACAAAAACACAAATACCAGATAGCAAAGTGGCGTGGGCTTTGGCCGAAAACATGAATAAACGTAAAGAGCTCTGCTTTAAAATTAACGAGGCGCGCATTATTTGAGTACCCGCAGCTATTACGAATTCACATTCCCGTCTCTCTCTCTCTCTTTCTCTTACTCTCTCTCTTATGCACTGGCAGAGAAGTGCCAGCAGACCGGGCTAACTGGGCGTATGCGTGTTATTTGGTTTCGTTCAGTGTAACCCCCATTGCCGAATCTAACCATTTGCTGGTCGCCAGCTCCCCAGGCAACACCGCAACAGTCACATTCAGAGCCCAGTCCCAAACCCTTGTTCTCGTTGTTCTGGTTTTGGTCCTGTGTTTTTGGTTGGCTTTTGCCCGCCTCGCTGCCTTTTGGCTTGCATTTTTCAAAAACTCTCGGGACCCACACATACACACAGAGAAAACAACAACTCACTCAGCGCCGAAGAAATGGGAATGGTAGAAAAAAATTACATTGTAAATTCCGTTGCTGTTGTTGGTCCTTTTTTGTGGGCCATAATAATTGCAATCATTAGAGTCAAAAGTTGCCACACCGCAGTGTCCTTTGGCGTGAAACTGTTGGAAAAAATGTTGGCCTGGCTGTACATGAAAGACAGAGACAGCAATACCAAGTTCATGTAATGCGAATTTCAGTAAGGAGCCGGAACAATGCAATAGCAGCAAAGCCTGCGCCTGCAGCAGTCGCCAGGACGAACGCAATGCGCGTCGCCAAGTATACATATAATGGCATATTTATAGAGCAAATGACGGAGACCACGAGCACAACGGAGACAGCGATGGAAGGCAAGGGTCAGGCTAGCAGCGAGTGCGAGCAGCACAGCAAACGGCGACTCCTTTTTTGGTTTTGTTGTATTTGATTTTTTTTTTTTGCTTTATACTGCGGCTGTCATTTTTGTGCACACTCTGAGGTCATTTACCGCTTTGAACTTTAGCCGTTAAATTTGGTTTTAAAATTTAAACTGTCAAGGATCAAGTGGTCCTTAAAAAGTTGCAGTTGTCAAAAGAAAACTTATAACTACATGGACGAAATAACTTGTTCTACTGCGATGAAGTAGTTTTCTTTGAAGTCGTATGGGAAAAGCTTAAATAAGTTGATACCTTTTAAATATATAGCAATAAAATCTTTAAAGGTAACTCAAAGAATAAAACATAGTTTCCTACAATTTTCGTTTCACATACTTTAACGATTAGAAATACGAACTGTTTAGCCTAATTAGAAAATACTTCACTTAGTTTTTTATCTTGTTGCTCTGTTTTCGTATTTTTCGGTAAGTTATCAGGTCGGGTGGGCGGCACATGGCGCATATTACTCAGCAATCCCTTGAGCAGTTATCAGGCCAACCGCAAAAATCCATTTTCTGCCCCAGTGGCTTCAATTTATGAAAAGGTACAAAAGATTTTTGGGCATGGCGCAGGGCGTGCCAAAGATAAATGTTTGCAACCCCCCAAAAACCCACTTTGCATATTGATGCTTTCAACGTTTTGGACATTAAGCGACTTTCCCTGACTGGCTGCTATCAACAAGCAGCCAGCAACCAGTAGCTGCCCAGCCGAGACTAGGAGTACATCAAACAGACACTTACCACTTCGCTGCCATAGAGGCTCATGCCGACGCCGACGCCAACGTTGACGCCAACGATGCTTCCGTTTCCGCCAGGGCCGTTGGCCGTTGCCTGCTGCTGAACGACGGGTCCATTGCCGGGCGGTGCTGCCGAGGATGTGGCCACCAGTCCCATGCACGTCACCGGCTGCAGCAGCCCATCTCCAGTGGTGACCACGCTGTGCGCAAAGATGGGCGGCGGCGGCGTGGGCGAAAAGGTGGCCAATTGTGATGGATGTGACATGGTGACACCGGTGATGGTGCTGTTCGTTCCGAACATGGGACTCGTCGAGTACATGGGATGGTGTGCCAGATCGATCTATATATACACATAGCAGAGACCATACAAAAGCAAAGAGATAGAAAGATGATTTATAAGCAAACTTTTATGCGCGATATTCGTGAGTTTTGTTTTGCCGAGTGATGCAACTGTTTACCAACAGCATAGCATACATCAATAGAATCTAAAATTTTCGCTTAATTTTTCGAATTGCATCGAGTAACCCTCGTTGAAGGTGCGACCCTAATTACAGTGGCCACTCTGTTGACTCACACACGCAAATTAATATATGTACGGGGGCACCTAATATATATACACAGGAACGAGCACCTGGCGGTACTTTGTGTACGCATGTGTGGCTGCCCCAACTGCCCCATGCCGCGTGCCACGTGCAGCACTGCGGTCGGCTCTTATGTTTTTGTTATTGTGATTGTTGTTGATGTTGGTGTTTGTTATTGTTGTTTCTAGTTACAATTGCTGGGCCTCGCGTTTATTTAGCCAACACGCGTTTCGCTCCCATTTACAGGCAACAATAATTGCCCGCTGGGGGGAAGATGTGCGGTGTATGTGTGTGTGTGAGTTTCTGTGTGTAAGTTAAGTTGCCCAAATGTTTGAGTGTGGTATATTTAAGCTTATCCACGTGAGTGTTTGTGTGTGCCCAAAATTTATGTTGTTGTTTTAATACTCTCAACGTGCTTTTAATGAAATTAATTTTCAGCGTAAAATAAATCCAAATAGAATTCTGCACATTGCAGTCAAAATACGCCTAGGATTAAAAGAAATTCATACAGGCAGCTTTGTGATTTAAAGACAAGAAAAAATTGCACACATAAAGCCCTATTTATTGAAAAAATTGCTGACCAAAAAAGACTGTTCATGGAATTTATATTTTCATTTCAGCACAAATAAAATAAATAATGCAGTTTTTATAAATGTTTTCATCACCTGAAGAGAAGCCTTGTTGCTTATCAAAGTAGAAGTTTGTGTTTCTAATTGCATTGTTTATAAACTTGTACAACTAAAGCATTAAACTGTAACTTTGCTGTCATAATTATTCTTTTGTTCAATACGAAAGTCAAAGCTGATTAAATTATTTGTTGTTGTCACCGTTCTCCTAACCAGTTACAGCCACAATGGCCCCAGCACTCGTTGTAAAAACTCTGCCGCAAAGCGCAGTTTGAAAACTTTTAAAACAAACAACATCAGCAGCAACAACAACAGCAGCCAAAAGCTGCTCAAAGTACGTAGATATATAATCGAATTAAAATAATTGCCATAAAAATAAAACATAGAACTAAAATCAACGGCAAACATTTTTGCCTGCTGGTCAGAGAACTGTGTCGTGTACAACTTTTCGATAAATGACAATAAAGCCATACAATGTCATTAGGTGAATGGTTTGCTCCCTTGCTGGTGCTGCCATTCAATGTAGTTGTTGGTTTATTGGGGGTTGTTGGGTTGTCGTGTTGTTGTTTTGTTCACCCAGAAAAGTTGTTTTCTGTGTGCACACGGAAAATGTTCTATGGACACAGAAACACGCACACACACACACCGGGCTTAAGTGCATTTTAAGAGCAGCTTGGAACATTGTGGAGCCCCGAAAACATCCATTCACAACTACAAATGCCACAGCACACAACGTGAGCATAACTCAAGTCATTACAATAATTGTTGAAATCAAAGCAGGCCAAAGACAAAGCCCCAACAGGAGCAGCAGGAGCCGCTAGTAACGGTAAAAAGGTTGGCTGCCTCGACCTGACCACACTGGCAAACTAAAATCGAAAATAACGCAGGTAAAGTGCTCGCAAACTGACTTCAATTTAAGTTCTAATTTATGTTTTCTATCTAAATAGTTTCAGTTTATGCAAATAGTTTATTTACAGTTTTTGTTGTCTGCAATTACATTAGGTAACTGATTTGTGTTTCTCATAAGTTAATGAATACAATAACTATTTTATTGAAATGAACTTTACGTTGACCTATTTATTTTTTGTAAGAGTGTACGGACTTCAACAAGCCATAAGCAAATTTTATTTGTGTGCTCAGTTCGACTTGTCGTCCCATTACGTATACGTCCTGTTGGGTGACAAATGCATATTCAGTACGAAGTGTGGCACAGGCTTGATTTGGTTCGGTGTGGTTAACACATACAGACACACACACATATTTACATTAATACACACACATACATCAATTCATATTGCAGCTGCATCAAATTGTCTTCGGCTCTTGTGTGCGTGGTACCCTGCGTATACGCAATTTCGAGCACATTTTTCGCCAATAGAAGACAAATATTTGTGTGCATTGCATTGCATAGTTTTCGGTGCCAGCTGTCAGTTTATTGATTTGCCAGCTGTTGCTGTAACTAAGGACGTTTATGTGCGAGGGTTATGTGAATTCCATGGGCAGTAATTGATTTTGCCCCATCGCTTGAGATGTAATTAAAAATCTTTCTGCAGCTTGTAATGAGTTTTGTGTGGCAAGCTGAGGCAAACTGAGGCAAGCTGAGGCAGCAGTTAATAAAGCACAACACAACGCAAAAATGCAATAACAAAAGAGTTCTTCAAATTTATTAAAGCAAAATACAAATGAAAAATTAAATTAACAAAGCATTTAACTAAACAACACTACGATAATAACTAGTGCGCTCTAGACGCGCGTCGCATAGCCCTGCATATAGAGACCGCCAGCCCCGCCCACATTATCGACCACAGCGCCAGCCACGTAACTGCTGCCCGACCCCGTGGCCGCCTGCAAGTCCGCCATAATTTCATCATCCATCATAACATTTACCTGCGAGTAGATATTCGGTTCGGCTCGCTTCAGATCCGACTGCCGCGGACGTCCCAAAGTGGCGCTGCAATAGGGCGTCAAGCGCTGGACGCTGCCGACACCGACGCCGACGCCGACGGCGTTGCCCACCAGAGGGGCAGCCAGCTCGCTGTAGCTAAGCTCAGTCTGTGCAAAAATAGAGAGAGAAAGGGATAGAAGAATAGAGTTAAAACGAGATGCAATTTCTTTTAGTTGCTGTGAATCCCACTAAGTTCCATAAGCGTGGATTGTATTCAAACAAAAAATATGATTAAGAGCACTCAGTTTATATATTATTCACATCCTTATGATCAATATCAGGAAAAAGAAAAGAATCGCTTAATGCTCCAATCAGATGCTTTTTACAGCTGAGTCTGTAGAGACTGTCAATATAGTTATGTGACATAGTTTTCTCTTAAGATTTAAGATTTAATATCAACCCTTTTAAATATTTTTTTCTTTTATTTTTAATTACTTAGTATGCCAGTTTCAATCAATAGTCACAAAAAAAGATGTGTGTTGTTCTGTTGCCTTGGAAATTAAATCTGACCATCGAAATCTGTTCAAAATAGTTAACAATCATTTCTGAGCTTCGCTATTCACACCTCACAAATTTTTGTGGAAACTTTTTAAAAACGTTGTTTTCCTGTTTTTTTTGCTGCCGCTTTATTAGGCATTGCCACACCCACTGCCACTAGGAGTTGCTCACATGCAACGCCTGTTTGTAATGTGTCTGGCTGTGCCCCCAACTGCTGCCTTCTGCCTGCCACCACCTTTCCAATGCCAACCACCCGCTCAGGCAACCACTTCCAGTTAGCATCAGCAGTGCACACTTGCCGTTTATTGCATTTTCAGTTTGCAGGCTAACAGCAACAAAACCAACAACATTCATACAAATACACACAAACGCACATATACACACACAGTTAGACAGAAAATGCGCGCATCCTTGCCGGCTTTGCTCCTTAGAGCTGTTTCTGCTCGTCTGGACGCAAGTCCGCCTGCAACTTATTTTTATTAAATTCGCAAATGGGAAATTTATATTGCTACAGCTGCTGCGGCTGCTGCTGCTGCTGCTGCCTCTGCTCGCTGGGCGTTTCGCTGCTTGTCCTTGTTGTTGCTAGTGGGCGTGGCCTACACACAAACACATACACAGAAAATTTCAACTTAAATGATTTTCAAATTATGTTGGTTTTGCTGCAGCCACCGTTGCTGCTGCTGCTGCTGCTGGTGAAGCTGCTGTTGCTGCTGCTTTGCCACGCCCCCTGCTCGTTGTTTTCTATTTATCTGCGCGACCTTCACCGATTTTGTGTGTCGAGTGTTTTGGGCGGATTCTCGCTTGCATTTTACCCAAACGATAAAATATAGTCTTGTTGTAGGTGTTACCCATGAAATTGCATTGAGGGGGCTACAGATTTGGATTTAGCGGGAATTCGTGTTGTCGATTTTCAAATTATGTGCGATTACTTTTTGGTAGCTGGCTGGCTAAGTAGATGGCCATAATTGAATGGTAGAGATGCAATTTATTTAATTAAAAGGAATAGTATTTAAGTTCGTCTTGGTTCTAGGTATACTATTTATATATACAATCTTTAATCTCATCAAGTCTACTGTTTTATTAGCAATTAACACTATTTAAATATTTTCTTTTTTTTTCGTCTGCCGTTTACTGGCAGCTTAAGGAAACCCTGTACTGGTCGAATGACCGTCCATATCTTATATCTGCCTGTTTGGCTGAGCTGCACAAACTGGCAGCAACAAAGCGCCCATCAATTGCGGCTTAAATAATGAACTGTTTGCTGGCCATAAAAACCACTTAACCCAAAATATGCGCACAACAATAACAGCAACGTATTGGCGAACTACCAGGCGCATGGGGGCTTGCATGGAGGACTGTAGTAAGGACGACCACTTGGCAAGGTGGCAGGTGAGACCATCTGTGGCCACCAATTGGCCACCTGTCCAGGCTATAAATTAAGATGGCTGCCAGCGCGGCCATATTGTAAAAGGTTAAATGTTTGACTGCCTGCTAAGTGCGGATTAGGGCTCATCCGGGCATAACTCACCTTCTGTTGCTGTTGCTGCTGCTGCTGCTGCTGTTGTTGTTGCTGCTGGTGTTGATGCTGGTGCGGGTGCTGGTGCTGGTGTTGCTGCTGCTGCTGCTGTTGATTGGCATAAGCGCCCATTTTGCTAACGGGTATAAGCGTATTATATTGTATATACTGGCCGTGGCCCGTGGGTGGTCCGGACTTCTTGTCGACCACGGCATATGTGGGCATAATGTGATCGTATGTGCTGGAGGTAATCACGGCATTCTGTTCGGCCAATGCCGCCGTGGCATAGGCGCGACTGTGACCCTTTGTTGTCCACTCGTCGTCCACATCGTGTCCATCTGCGGAATAGCAGACAGCAGTTACTTAGAAACCGGAGAGTCAGAGAGTTGTCAAGGACAGCGACGCAACAGAATAAATGAATGGGCTCACCTTGTGGTATTATGTCCGGGTTCTTATCGATGCTATCCAGGCTGCTCGTCACATGACACGTCTCTCGGCCAATGCGATGCATATCCTGCACTGATTGGCCTCCATTGTGAGCCAGTGTGCCGATGCCCAGGCTGCCATTGTTGTTGCTGCCAAGGATGCCGAGGTTGCCATTGCCGTTGGCGGTGCTGCTGTTCCCGTTGCCCGGATGCGAGTAATTATTGCGATCGCGTCCCGACGAGCCGCGCACTCGTACCACGACGACTATGATGAGTGCCACCAGGAATATGCTACCCACAATGCCCGCCAGTATGCCAAGGAACGGCCGGATGTCCTCGATGACGGGCGCATAGGCCAGCGACAGGTCTGTGTGAGACCAGTAGGAGTAGGAAAAACCGGAGCAGAAGCAGGCGGCAGGTTAGTGGGAATAAAGAAAATGGAGAAAAGAGAAAATTGGCATGGTAAGCGCGTGCTACAATAATTTTTAGAGAGAATGCATTGCATATTTATCTGCCTGTCTTTATTCTCGCATATTTTTTACACTCTCCCCTTCTCCTTTGCTGTTCTCTTTTTTGCATTGTTTTATGAGCTGCTAACTACGTTCCGTTGTCGGTCCCGGTCTTTCAGCCCGTCCTTTTCCTGTTCCCATTCGCATTGTTGTTGTTTTCGTTGTCGGTCCCAGTTCCTGTTGCACGTGCTTGGAATTTAGTGCCGCTTTAATGAGCTGCATGTGTGTTGGTAGATTACGTGTGTTTGTGTGTGTGTGTGTTTGTGTGTGTGTGTGTTCGTGTGTGTATGTCCAGTACGTGTGTGGTCCGTTGTAAGCCGCTCAGTGTTAAGGTTGCTAATTTTTGTCTCAGCCGCCGGCGGCATGTCGAGCATTTTTAGTAGCCCAGGCGAAAGTCAGAAACAGTTGTTCGAAAATTCGTTCGGATTTATTGTGCGGTCTTCGTTAAGTAAATTTAAAGAGAAAATTATTCAAATCGTATGCAAAGTAAGGGAATAAATTGAAAACAAATAAACACAAATAAACATAAAATAAAAAATAAATGCATTGGAATTTATTGAAATAAAATTTGGAAAATAAAATGTTATACAACAAAATAAAGTCAAATAAATGTTAAAAAAATATTGCATAATATATGTAACAAAATAAAATATTTTAATAAAGAATATAGTAAAAAAGTATAATATTAAATAAAAAGATACAACAAAGAACTCACTAAAACTTGATTTGCACATAATTAACAAAATAAACAGCAATAAAAATTGTTTTACATATTATAAATAACAAATAAAAAAAAAATTAAAGAAACTTAAATAGCAAAGAACACATTAGATTTGAAACGAAGCATAAACAAATATTAACATAATCATATAAAAAATTAAAAATATAAGTAAACGTTTTTAAAAAGAATAAATGTTAGTAAATTATAAAATGAATAAATGCTTGCAAGAAAGCAAAATTTGCACAATAAACTGATAAATTGTTAAACTTGACAGGAAGCATGGCTTAAAGGGTTAAACGAAAATCTTAAGCTCAAAGTAGCCACTACCTTCGTCGTACGCCCCTTTGCCCACGCCCATAAACTCATCCTCGTCGCAAACACAGTCACTCGTTGTTGGCTTTGATGCAGTGGTTGTGGTTGTTGTTGTGGATGTTGCTGTTCTGCCATAAGCAGGCTTTAGATAGGACTTGGTAAATGTTATTGTAACTGAAAGCATGCAACCAAAGCGTGAGAAAGAAAGAAATGTTAGAGAAAGCAAAGAACTTAAAGCAAATTAAAAGACAAATCAAACCGTCACATTCAGAGAGTCATGAGTAACTGTAACTGCATTCCATGGAGCACGACCAGCGGCAATTAATTTGTAGGCAACAACTGCCAGGAGAGACCAGGACATGCATGAAATTGCAAACCGATTTGCCTCTTCACACGCACCCGCAGTCCGTTTGAGCTCTTTGCGCTAGGCCCCGGTTGACAACTTACCCGTTTGCTTCTCGGGATCCTTCAGTGTGTAGACCTGCAATATGGTCGCATTGCTGCGTCCCTTGCTGTTGTGGGCAATGAGGAAGACATTGTAGCCCATGCCGGGCACCAGACCGCTCACCTCAAAGTACGGCCTCCTGTCGTCCGTGTCCCATGTAATGCGCGTCGAATCGATATTTGAATGTCCCAGGCAAAAGCCACAAAAAAAGAACGAGAATGAGAACGATAAATGAGCATTGCTGGAGAATTACGGCACAACGGGCTTGAAGTATTGGGCCAGAACCTTTTGCGTACTGTGCCCATGCGTTTGCCACGCCTCGTTGCGCCTTGTTGTGTAATGCGAAAGTCACACGGCGTGTGATTCAGATTGCCGTCTACTCACTTTGATTTGTAAATTTTTGGAAAGCGCGTCGTTCCATTCACATAAACTTCCATGATAAAGTCCTGCTGCAGGCCCCCATCGAAGCCCTCGATGCACTCGATTTGGAAGCCCGACGATGTCTGATTGAGCAGCGTACAGTTCACCAACGGATCCGGTTCGCCTGTTCAAGCACAAAATACATTTTTTATTGTTATTCTGCTTAGTTTTCTGCTATCGCTGCTCAGCAGTCAAGCAACAAATTGCCAAAGTTGCACGTGTCACGTGACTGATGTGCGATTGCAACTGCATCTGCCTAACATACACACTACTGCACACTGCACTGCATAAAATGTGACTGCGAATCAGCGACACCAGCAACAACAACAACAACAACAACGTTTGACTAATCCAGCTAAGCAAAGCACCGCAAGTGGCAAAGTCATCAACAAATCTGCACAGTGGGCGCCCTGCGACTCAAACTAAACATAAACAAAAACACACAGATACCACGAAAGAGACGGACAACATTTCCATTGCGAACATCTGAATACCCTGCAGCAAAGTAAATTAACTCTTGCAAAAACAAGCGAGGCAGAGATGAGTTCTTGCTTTTTGACATCCTTAAACTTATTACAGCTTAAAGCCTGCTCATATGAAAAGAACATAATAACTTAAGAGAATTTAGCTAAAATTATATTTGGAATTTGTAAAGTAGAATCGAAACCTTTTTTAACAGAAAGGTGGTAATAGAAATATATATATGCTTTATAAATAATTTTTTTAATGACGGAATGGAGGCAGGATGATTATATATGTTGCCATAGCATTACTAAAGACTGGGCATATATGGTAACCTTTGTTTTTAAAGCTATTCAACAATCTAACAATATTTGTCTTGTACTTTAAATTATTGATAATTACAAAGAACTTCCATAAAACTCAAAGTCAAAAAAAAATTCAATACTCTTGCCTCAGAGTTAATACTAAATAAAAGCTGATTTAAAGTTTCTATGTTTCCGACTTGATGACTATGAAAGCAGTCGCATATACTTTACAACTCGAAGTGCCGCACTCTCCTAAGCGTTGTCCCTAAATGGGACCAAGGGGACAAACACGTGGGCCACCTGCAGGTGATGGCCCAGTCACGTCAGTTGGCTGCTGGTCGGTACTCACCTGCGGGCGCAATTGTGTACACGCAGGGCTCGCTCTGCTCGCCGATTTCATTGGTGGCCAGGCACAGCAGTGTTCCATAGTCCTGCAAATGCAAAAGAAGGTGAGTAAAGGGGTGTGTGTCTGTGTGTGTGTGAGTGGCCTGGTGTGGCCGGGTGTGCGCATCCGCACTTGTGGGACTGACTGGCATGAGTGACAATGCAATGGAATTTGGTTGTCTTAATTTATGCATGCAGTGCGGCGTTGGCGACACTCTCTTTCAGGCTTAATTGAAAATTCAAAACCGCAATTCGTTTGGAAAATTATGTGGCGCCCATTCGAGACTGATTTATATGACCCTATTGTGAGAATTCGGCTGTTGTACTTACATTCTCCGTCATGGGCGTGTAATGGGCAACGCTGCGACCACGGTCCACGGCGACCAGCGATGCGGGTATATCAACTGTCTCGCCTTGCGACGCATTGAATTTCCACACATACGTTGCCTCCGCGGGATTCGCATCGATCTCGCATGCAACCTTAACGGTCTCGTGCCGGCCCGAACTGTAGGTGGTCCGCTGTGCGGCACGGCATACGGGTGCAACTGCCAAAAGAAAAGGAGAGACGAATGAGATGAGTTGCGATGGTACGTGTCTGTGCAAATTGGCTGGGCATTTGCATAATTAAAGCAAAACATTGCGAAACTTGAGTTCAATTTGTGTTTAAATGGCACAGCCAACACTGTCCGACAAAAGCACTCGTTTGCCCCGTTCTGCTCAATTTGCTGAGCGGCAACTGAAACTGAACAGCAGAAACAGAAAACGGGTAACTCGAAACTGGCAAATGGCAACTGCCAACTGAAAATTGGCTACTTTTTATAAATTCTTATATATGTATGTATGTATATATATATACACGTGTACGGACACCTTAATGCAAGTGCAGTTGCAGCTTTTGTTATTATTGTTGCTGTCGTTGTTGCTGTTGTCTCTATTCATTTGCGCCTTGTAGCTGGCAATCGAATGTTCAAAGGCAACAATTTTGCTTAATCAATTTTAGACTTGCTATTTAATATTTATTTAAAAACTTTTGTTGCTTGTGCTTTTGTTAGCTTCTATTATAAGTTGAGGCATGCTGGCATTTTTGCTTAAACAATGGCCGACGAGACGATGCAATGAATGCATCTGTTGCAACATGTTGCACATTAGCTACTTGCCAGGCTAATAAAAGACTGACTTGTTGTTTTGACTTGGGCTTTTTGTATTCAACTTTTGCTCTGGTATTTATTGAACCTCAAAATTGATTTAACAAACTGCAATTTGTCGGCTTAAATTCACGTATTGTTCTGACTTGTGCATTTGTGTACTCGACAACTTACAGCGTATGTCCAGCTGAACGGGATTGCTGACGCCGTCGCCCTCTCTGTTGCTGCCAATGCAGGTGTAGATGCCCGTCCTGGCACGGCTGGCGTTCTGCAGGACTAGGCTCTGATTAGCTACGACGATGCCCTCGGCGGGGTTGTTCTCCAGTATGTGGTCCTGCAATGAAATAAGTCGTGTCGAAATTGAAAATTGAAAATTGAAAATGCGCCTGGGCCATTTCTTTTTAGACATGTTCCATAATGTATTGCGTTAAATTCAATTTGGCGATTGTGCATTAAAATAAATTTAATTTGAGGCTAATAACACTTTCATGTTGCCCGGCATACATTCGCCCAGCGGCTCAACCGAAGGACCTCAGCGCTGCCCGGGGGCGTGGCTGCATAATTTAGGGCCCGCCTGCATAAATTGTTAAGTGCTTTTACAGCTAAATAATTCAATAATAAATTGTATAAATTTCTATATGCCGCAATATGTGTGCCAGTGTGCGAGTCTGTGTGTGTGCGTGTGTTTGTGTGTGAATTTTTTGCGTGTGCCCGCCAGCCCTAAAATATGCAACAATTATGTGTCGGTGGATTTGCGAGCGTGCGGAGTGTGAGCTGCGCTATTCGATTCGTTGTGTTGCCTCAAGGTAATTTATGTACAGAATATAATGAAAATAATAACGTATAATAAACGACTTCAATTTTTCGCCGTTTTGCCTTTACACTTGTGCATTTATTAACTGGTCCCGAGGCACACTCAGTCTAAGGTAGCTAAACATTAAAATTGCTATCGTATTGAATTAGCCACAGAAATGCGGCTTGTGCATGTGATAAGACATATTTACTGAGGCCATTAAATATTGTTAAGTGCTAAGCTCACAAAGTGTATGGGCAAGAAAAGCTTGTTTAATGCCAAAGAGATGAGTTGGCAATTTTCGACTTTATGAACAAGGATGAACAAGTACATTAGAATTTAATTCAAATTAATCAAGCTATATTGCCATAAAGGCATTTTTATAAGATGGATAACTAATGAACTATGCACTCTGAATTTAAAATGTGCAATAGAAATTATTAACTGGACTCTAATAAAAGGTTGTGGGTATATTAGACACCATTTAAAATAGGAGTCATTTATTGATTGTTAACCTCTGAAAAGTTTAGCTATGGTATTTATGAATTAATTACATCCTCATATATTTCTGCTTACACTTAAAATTAGCTTGTGTTTGATACTTACATTATGTTTCCAGCTGACTTTATAGATCCATGGATTGGACTTAATGTTGCACTCGAAGAAAACATCGACGCCCTCGCGCAGCGTAGCATTCAAAGAGTTTGTGCCCAGCTCCAGGCTGACAACGGGTATATCTATATAGAATGATATCGGGATGAATATTAACATTGAGTAAATGAACAAAACGCCTCCAACTCAGCTAAACGCCACGTTTATAAGCCCCCAAGTAAATCATAAAAATCGTAAAGAAAATAAAGTTAGGGGAGCGCACACAAAGGTGTAATTATTTTGTAAGCCTTACAAATTAGGCAATTTAAGTTGTGAAAACTCGATGGCCCCGCCCCCTGGCTTGTGCTTGTAGGCAATTAGGTTGAGGCCAGGGGATTTTGTACTTTGTAGATGGAAAGCGCCAAGTGTGCGAAAATAAATCTACATGTACTAAAGAAATGGACAGCAGAGATTTGTTTTGGGTTGGGGGTGGACCTAAACAAGTGAAATTTTAACTTAATTAAATCAAAATTGGTGTGCGGAATGCGCGAATCAATTAAGCTTATTAAGCAATCCATCAAATTGTGCAAACAAGACCCCGTCCCTGCCCAAAGGGTTGCCCAATGGACCACAAGTTTCAATACAATGGGCGCAGCATAAAATGAAGCAGAAAAAAAGCTGAAGCATTTTGAAAGGTAAGCAACCAAAGCGCACGGTAAAGGCAAACAGGAGAGGACAGGAAACGGAAGCGGTGCAGTGGTGAGGCGGGAATGCGGAAAATGCGGGTTGGGCGGTGTGGGGTGGATTGCCATTTAAATTTTGTGCAAACAGGTCGAAAAACTGTAAAAGCATAAAGATGGCTTCGCAGTCGGCGCTGCTGCTTGCGGTGTTTGCGGCGGGTTAAAAAGTTTCCCAAGTTTGGCGCAAAGTTTTGCCGGCCGCCGCTGGAAATTAATTTGCCAAACTTGCCACAAGTTGGCACACAAAAAACACCGAGAGGCAAAAGAAAAAAATCAAAAACAAAATTATTGCCTCTGCCTTTTGCAGCATTTTTGCCAGGAAGTATTTAAAGTCGATATCGGCATAGGCTGCGGCAGCGGCGTCTTTGTGCTTTCGTTTTCATTAAAAAGTTGCGGCAAGCAAATTAAATATTAAGCATGCGGCACCTTGGCTGCGGCTAATTTACAAGGTACGCAGACTGACAGGAACTTAGCGACTTTGATGTATATTCGACAATTAATAGGCAGAGATGTAAACAAAACTTACGATAGATGTCCAATTTCCAGCCGTCCTCCATGCCCGACTCGGGTATCATGCCCTGTTCGGCGCGACAGGACAGAAACTTGCCGCGATCGTCGATGGTGGGCGTGAATGTTAGTATCGATGTGGTTATATTGCCATCCGGATTGGCCTGCAAAGTCAAGCAAATAGCAAAACAGTTAATGGTCCTCTGTGTGTGCTGCCAAGCGAAACAAAGGAGCAGCAGACCGCCCAACTACGAACTCCCCTCAGCGACGTGCTGCGGGCCGTCGTCGTTGTCGTTGAGGCCGGTCCCTGCTTTTAATTGAAGGCAGCTACGTGACTGCCGTTGAAGTAACTTCAATTACCACAAAGCATGTCTACTAGCTGTCCCCAATAGGGGATTGGCTGAATGGAGCTTTGTTTCTCGGGTGTGGGTTTCTGTTGAACGACCAACCCTAAGCAAAGGAATTTGCATGTGCACACCCTGTTAAAGCCTCAGCTGATGCAGAGTATATTATTTAGTCAGACATCCTTTAATATGCATTCAAATCAACAACTTTCTTTTCAAAGCTATTTTTAATAGTTGTACAAAAGAGCTTTAAGCGGACATCTCTTAAGAATTAAATGATTCTTTGAAAATTGTTTTGATAAGCTTTTACTACTCTTGGATAAGAGCTAGAAATGGAAAAGAATTAAAGCCACTTATATTTTCCCATATTTTTCTTGGGAAAAGTCAATTACAGGTGCTGCTGCAGTCGATTACTCGTTGGCAATCCGCAGCAGAGAGTTTATGACATTGAAGTGTTTTTCAGCTCAGGTCTCGGGTACTTACAATTTCATGCGTATTCTTCATGGGCGTGCTGCCCTTCCACCAGGTAATGGTTGGGGCTGGACGTGCGCCGCTGACGACGCAGCTGAGCTGATAAGAGTTTTCCGCCGAAAGCGGTCGATTCTCGCCCTGCAGCTTGACAGTCAGTGGACGCACTGCAGCGTCGAGACAATGATAAAAGTTAATTAATTAGCTGGGTGCGGGCTAAACTCAACTCATCTCAACTCAACTTACAGTTCATGTCGAGGACGATGCTGCTGATAATTGGCGTTGTCAAATTATTGTTCTCCGCCCGGCACGTCAGCTGCATGTGGAGATTCCGGCGCTTCAGCTTGGCCAGCGACAGCACATTGCCCACACGTCGCTCCGAGAGCGGGTGGCCCTGGCCCGAGCTATTGAACATTGTATTGCCGTGCCACCAGGTAACCCTCGGTTGTGGTCGACCTGCAGCAGCGCAAAAGAAGAACAAGAAATGAGAATTATTGAGTGCATGAGTTTGTGTGTGTGTGTGTCTGTGTGCGGGTAGCTGCAAGGATAAAAGAAGCGGGTCAAGCGGGGGAGTGTGTGCTGATATCTCCTGGGTGTGTGCAACTGATATGTTTGTTATACGGCTTAGACTTGAGCTTGCCCCCAGTCCCCTGCTCAACTGCTGGCAGCGATTTAGCTGCTGTCTTTGAGTGTTTGTTTATGTGCTCACGAGTGCAAGAAGTGCCCCCGTATACGGAGTATATGTGTGTGTGTGTGTGTGTCGGTGTGTGAGTGTGTGTGTGCACAAGTGCCTTTCGCTATTTCATTTGTTGTCTTGTTTGGCTTTTAGCAATTTTCAAGTGCTCTCAATGCAATTTGTGTGGGCATCGCCGGCGTTCGCTGTGTGCTGGCCGTCGGTTCGTGCAGTCGACAGCATTTCACAATATGTGAAATTAAATAAAATGCGAAATCTTTGCCTGCATTTTCATGCTCATCACTTTTAATTGTCAGACACAAAAAGCAACGTCAACACTTGGCAAAATACTCGTTGACTCCTCGACTCCTAGACTCCTCGATAGGGACTGCTCGACATGGAAGACGTGAGGCACGTGTGAATGAACTTACCGCCAATGGCCACGCACGTGACGTTCACACTGGATCCCTCATTATACGGCCCCAGTGTTTGATCCTTGATTGTGGCTCCCTTGCTGTCCAGTATGATTATTGACTCGGGCGGAGCTGTTGTAAAGAAGTAAAGAAACAAGTAATTAAAATAGTGTGTGAGAACAGGCGACTATATTTAACTGTACCCAGAACATTCGTTGCCACATACTTCACTTATTTAATTTGATTAGCTATAAAAATGCAATTTGTATTTACTCCAGCCTGAGGCTCTATTCAAAATCTATCTAATTCCCTATTTTAAACGACGTCTTCGAGTTGTCGGCGCAATGCAAACATTTATCCTGGCTAAGCTGCTCAAAGAAACTGCTGTCTAAATATTAAAAAGATGCTTCACAGACCCGACAGCCTGCCATGTTTCATTCGCAGGACCGAAGTCCTTGCCAGCCCAATCCAGGTGCGGGTTGCAGGCTCCAGGTTGCAGGTTGCAAAGTAGAATTCAAAGTCAGCGCCAGCTTTGCGCAGACTTCCTATTTTTTTTTGGTCGCCTTGCCTGACCATGCTGAAGGGCCGCACAGAGGTTTAACGATGCTTTCGGCCTGGTCATGTCCAGCTGTGAAATATAGCCGTAAATTTTTGCCGACGTGTTGAGCAAACTTTTAATTTTCGCAAATTCGCTTGTTTTATTTGCCCACTTGCCACTATTTTGACTTGATTGCTTGAAGGGCACGCGCCACGCTCCGATTATTCACTTGAAAATATTTTCATTTAGCTGGAAAATAATGCGGCTGGTGATTTAGAGCAGCTTTGCGCATGGCTATAATCGCCGGAGCTAAGCTCAACATATTTGCTGGCAAATTTGCAAAACATGTCCAGGACTTAATGGCAGCCCCAGCCCCAGTGCGCTTTGTTAGCCCTGTTGACCCGCAGCGTCTTGTTACCGCTCGCATTAGCAGCGGCAAGTTGTCTAAACTGTCCACCCAAGGCTGGGTCAACTTTTAATCTAATACTCGTATCTTCTTTAAAGTTTTTGCCAACCAACGTACAAAGTTCTAAATCCAGCCATGGTTTTACGCTTCACATGTCACAAACACACGCACTTACACACACACACACACACACGCACGCATACACTCACCCATACAATGACAGATGGTAGAGAGTTGCATGCTGAACATGCTCAAGAAGTTTGTAAAACATAACCACGCCCCGTTGGCCAATGCTGCTTAACGCTTCATCTAACAGCAGCGACGTCGACGCCGACGTCGACGCAGCCAGAAACTATTTACCAACAATATTTTTTTTCTTTACCAGAGAAAGACCTGGCCGTATATTTCAGCTAAACGCCTTTGGACTCGCATATAAATTTTAATGCTAAATTGCAAGCTGTGGCCGCAGCCACACAGGTAGAAGGCGGCATTGAAAATACTCAGGGAAAAATAAATATTAAAAAAGGAAAACCTATTTGGAGTGTAGCCGAAACAATAATACACTCCTGCTAAAGGAAATTTATTTTCAATCCCTTTAAAATCTAATTAATTTACTATGAACTTTCCCTTCTTTGTTGTTTGCTGTTGCAAAATTTGAAAAGAATTCTTTATCAATTTGCCAACAAGCTAATCAAAGTGGATGCCATATCAAATAGCTCCGTTTGGGAAGGGCAATGAAAATGTAGGAAAATGCCATTTAAATAGCAAAAATTCAATTCAGAAGTTGCACGCTGCACTTTTTATACTCATCGGGGCTTAAAGAGCGGGGAAATGCTGCGGAAAAACTTTTCGCCAAGTTGGCACTTTAAAAGCTGTTTGCGAAGCAAAGTTACCAAAAAGACGAAGGGAAATTGAGAAAAACTTGTTGGCAGAGTACGCCGAGTATACCGAGCATACAGTTGGCGTCTTATTTTGTAACTAATGTGTTTGTTCAAGAGCTGAGTAGTGGCCAGGATATGTCGCTGCACAAATTAGCTGCTCAATTATGCCACTATGTCATTGCTGTTGTTATGGTGGAGTGCTCAATACTTACTTATGACAGTTAAATTCACTTTGGAGTTGCGTGTGGGGCTCTTCTGGAAGTCGACACGACAGCGATACTCGCCCGTGTCGTCCTCTGTTGTTGACTTGATGGTCAGCGTGCCGGCACGTCCTTCCACGTGGAAGGACAGTCGCTCCCGATACGTCTCGTCCGACCAGTGCGTGCCCTGGGCAAAGTTCGAGTCGCGGGTATCCACGCTAAAAAGAAATTGAAAACAAGTTGAAAATACATATATATATATATATACATATATACTTATATTGAAGAATAAGTAAAATCTGTGGTAAAATTGCGTTCAGCGTTTTCTTTTCTCTAGCCGGAAAACAAACTTAAAGCTGGCCGGCGTGAAGGTCTCTCACCTAGCGCAAACTTTGCAAACTGTGTAATTGGGTTTTCCCAGTAAATTAATAATCCTCCTTTTTTGGTGATGCCCCCCCCCCCCCCCCCCTCCCACAATTTGACTGTTGTAATTTATTGTTTTAGTTTGTAATTGTGGATTATTGATTAATTCGCTTTTTTATTTCATTGTTGTGGTTTTAAAGGAGGGCGCCACAAAAGTTGCCAAAATGAGCTCATTTCAGCGGTCAATCAATATTCTTAAAGTTTTTTTCTTATGCTGCTCCTCTGTATTTCCAGCTGGTCTTGTCAAATGTTTGGCCATCGGCTTTAAAAAGTTTACAACTGATTTTGTATAGACAGCAAATTATTGTTCTTGTTGTTGTTGCTGCTGTTGTTGCCGGGAAGAGCTCTGGGCGAGGACGAGGCAGCTGGTAAAGTATATGTGAGTAAATATATTTTTTTGTTCCAGCAAGAGTTTCAAATTGTAGAAACTTAAGACAAGCAAAATTAGAGCTTTATTAAGATGCTTTACTTTGGCAAATGTTTAAACTATGTTTGCTAACAAAAACTTAAATGTGACAAATTTAATCTAATTTGTGAAAAATAATCAATAATAAGAGTAAGAAAATAATTAATAAAGAGTAAGAGTAAAATCAATTATAAAGATAAATTAAACTGACGCTGTGAGCAGGATTTGAGCCAAACTTCGATCATTGAGTTAAAGATTGTTTAGCAATACACAAAACTTCAATATTTTCTATTAAATAAAAATAGCTTTAGCCTCAGCCAAACATGTGATAATGTCTGTAACATGCAGAAGGAGATATATCCTTTTCCACAACCTATTTGAATTCATGGTCAGTATAAATGGCCAATTCAATAAAACCTATCTGAACGCGTCAATCAAAGAAACCTTGTATACCATGCCCAGCTGAAGTTTATTGTGAGTTGTTGATGGCACTGAAACATGAAGTTCAATCAATGCAGATGCATCCTTTGCATTGTGTAATAAATTGTTAAAGCTTTCATATATGTGAGCTCTTTTCTCAATGCCAAAGCAAAAAATTGATTTCAACAATATCGTTGTAGTAGTTAAATTTGGATCGTGTTCAGTTTCTCTGATTGAGCTAAAATTGGTGATTTATGCTGTTCGGATACATAGCTGGTTAGGCTGTCGGTGAGCATCCTTTTGGCAGTACCTGTGTGCGGGTTGTGGATGCGCGTTTTGGGAGTTACTTTGGCAACCCTCGAACAAAATACGGTTAGTGGGCAAGCAGCGCCCCGTGTGCTGTTTGACAGCTTGCCAGCGCTCGTCAGTGTTTAATTGCATTTCAATTTTGATTTGCAGACATCTGGTGCAGTTATGCAATACGCAGCGCACGCTGGCATAATGAGCAGGGGGCGGAGTAAAGCGGGCTTTGGGGCAGCTCACATGTCAGTTTGTAATAAAAAATAGCGCTCAATAGTGTGCCAGCAAACGTAAATTGAAATGACTGGCATTGCAGCCAGCGGCCAGCAGCTGAATATCCATTGTGGCGCTAAGGTTGGAGTAAATTAAATTTTTTGACTATGGGCATGGTCCGTAGTGCAGAGAGCGTAGAAGAAAACGGCAAAAGAATTGGCAATCGCAATGGCAATGGCAAAAGGCAAGTTTCGTTTTATGATTAATTTACTTGCTGAGTGGTTTTTAATTACAAACAAGAGTTGGAGCGTGGCCTGCAAGTTGGCCTCGCCTTGACTGTCGTTACGCAACGCTAATTACTATTTTCGCTCTAGTCATTTGCAAGTCCTTGAAGTGCTGAAGTTCAATTAGTTTCAGCCGCATGTCAATGGCGTTGACTGCCAGCTTGGCAGCCGCCTCAACCAGCAATCAGCTAATCAGCGTCTCTGTTCGTGTCTCGCCATCCGCACACACTGACACACAGACACACATACACAAACACGCACCCACACACGCACGTGTCGGCACACATACGTCCGAGTCTAGCAAATCCAATTAAAGTTTTGCTCCTTTGATGTATGCAGACATATCTATATCTACATAAGATACAAAAAGCAAAAGTCTCTGCCAGCAACTAAGTACAATGCCATAATGTTCGGCATGAATAATTGAAAAAGTTTTTCTCTCTGTTGTAAATGTAACCTTGAGGGTTAGGTTCAGGTCGTCCTCGCGCCCAAAAACTTTACTCAATTTAGAGGCTCGACTGACTGACTGACTGACTGCCTGCCTGCCTGGCTGCCTGGTCGACCATCTATCCGCCCCTTTGCCTGTGTATAATTTTCTAGTTATGCTAATTTAATGGCTGCAGTTGAGCAGCCCCCAAAACATGCAAAAAATTGCTTAATTAGCAGACATTAAATCAAAATGAAAAAGTGCCACCTCCTCAGCCACTTCCCACCCACTCCAAAGCAACACCCAACTGACATGTGCAGATTCCACTTACCCCCAAACCCCCCTTTTACCGAACCATCCACCCATCGAATTCGTCTGTCTGTCTGTCTGCCAGCTGGTGAGTGGGTTGAGCGGGTTCCGCACACAAAAGTTGTCTGTGGTAATCAATTTTGTTTATTTATGGACCTCCGCATGTGGCTAAATGTGTGCATTTATATGTGTGTGTGTGTGTAAGTGTGGTCTACTAAATTTTTGTGGCCAGAGCCCAGATTCAGATTCTGCGTTTGACACAAGAGCTTGAAGGTTAGCAAAAAAGGTACCGATTGATTTGTGATAAGGGAAAGCCCTCAACCCAACACATTGTCACAGGCAAAACGTCCCAAATGTATCAATTGAGCCAATTATCGATAAATATCGGTTTGGGATTCTTCATGAATTAAATATTTAAAAATAGAAATTGAAACTTTGAGCTGGAAGAAATAAGTTTATTTTAGTTTTTTATTCTTAATGTCCTCAATATATCAGTAATCAGCACATTATATGAAATATTTCAGAGAGCCTCTTCAGAAATTATGCTGAAAATAAATTTTACATATAACTCACCTATAAATGGGCGTTTTGAGTCCAACCTTGTACCAAATGACCAAAGCAACTCGATCCTCATAGATGGGCGGGGTCACATTGCAGGGCAAGCGTCCCATTGTACCAATTATGGATTCGGAGAGAACGGGCGGACCTGAAAGCAGTACAATAATAGAGAACGGCATGATGAGCTGTGACAACAAAAAGAAATGAAAAGAAAGGAACGGAAAAGAAAAGTCGCGAAGAGTAGAGAGAAAAAAAAACAACAGTGAACATTCTTACAAATGATGCATAATTAGCGCGGGGCATTAGCACTTTGTTATTGGGGCAGGCCAGACCCAAAGCCAAAGCCAAAGACAGAGCTGAAGCTAAAGCTAAAGACGCCGGAAAGTGGCAAGTGGAAAGTGGAAAAGCAAAGAAAAATGCGGCGATCTTTTACTTAGTGCCACTAATAATGCTATAAATAAAAGACAAAAAGGCACACAAGGCGAGGGTCGAAGGGGCCAGGGCCCGAGATAAAAGTGATGTAATGGCGGCGACGTCATCGTCGCAGTCGCCGCGTTTACATTAAAGTGAAATTAGCGCGCAAATCCTTTTTTTATGCTAATTTTTTTCTGCACTCGCTTTCAAGGGTTTTTTTTTGCCTTAACATTTTTAGATCTGTGCCTTGGCGCCACTTTTTGAGTTATGTTTTTTGGGGTTGGCTTATTTGCCGGCTCTTTGCTCTTAACAATTTCCTTTTACTTCGCATTTCTGGCTGTGTTATTTTTGGGCCAGCTCTTAAATTTCGCTTGCCATTTCATTAATGCATGGACCTTTGTCTATGGGCTTTCCTTAAAGTGCGAGATTATTCTCAGCACAAATGTGAGAAAGTTTAATTTTTATAACATTTTTAAAATTTAAAAAATGTATCAAAATATTAACCATAATAAACGACATTTGATATCAAAAATGTATCTATTATTTTGTTAAAATTAATTTTCTCTGAAACTTAAATTTCCAATGAAATTCATTTTTTGTTTGTTCTCATTTCATATTAATTGTAAATTATTCAATTATATGCGGAGCAGTTTTTTGCTTTTGTTTTTTCTGACTAAACTTTCAGAACATTTAAAAATAATTTTGTTTTCGCTGGGCCGCAACGAAAAAGTTGTTTGCAGCCCTTTTCTGGCCATGTTTTCGTTTGTATTGCTTGTCCCTCGTCACTTTTTGTATCTTATTTAAATCACTTGTAAACTAATTTGCATTTCTTAGGCTCAGCAATTTCGTCTTGTTGCCCGGCCAAACAAAGTTATTAAAATTTGTAAAGTATTTTCTCTCGTATTTGGCAGCCGTCGTTGATTTTGTAATTAAGCCGGCGCACAATGGCTTCGGGCAGCGGACTTTCTAATTTGCTTGTATTGTGCGCAATTTTCACAACGCTTTAAAAATAGCAAAAAATGTTGAAGGGAAACATCACTCATACGTCGCGTTGCCACTGTAGTGTGTGCTTAGTTTTAATTGAAAAGTCACCGTGCTGGCGAAACGAGGCAAGTAAATAAGTCTGCGGTTATTTATTATGAGCGTCAACAGTTATTATGAAAGCTAACAATTTTTGCATACTAACTAACCATAGTCACATACGAGCTATCTTTCCGCACACACACAGACACTGTGTGTGCCATCTAAACCGGAAATCGTTTCGCTTGCTTTTTTGATGTGGCTCGTGCCTGGCTGCCGCCATGTTTCGATTTCTCGCTCATTTCATATGCAAATATGTTCGATTTGCCATTAGGCGTTGCCGGCATCGCTGGCGACCGCAATAATGATGCCCCATGATGATGCCACACACGCACACTCGCCCTGGGAGAGGAATGTTGAGAGTGGCTGACGCAATTTACATTATCTTTGCATTTAGCTAAACGAAATGCCAACATTAGCAAAGCATTTAATTATAGCAATTAGCTAATTAGAGATTTTCACTCAGCCTCAACGCAATTCGAACGTAAATCGACCGACTCCAGCAACAAAAACATCAACTATCCTACCGATGGGCTGCCAAAAATCAATCGTTTATTGCGGACAGCATTGTTGCCAAAATCATGCTGAATTTGCAATCAGCCATTTGTTTTGTGGACTTGTTTTGGATTTTCTGCTAGCTTTCAGCTGCTTAAATAATTCAAAATATGAACTGCATTCGATTTAAGATTTAAGCTTGAGCCAGCAGGCCAGAATAGCGGCTCATTAATTTTAAGTAGCAGCCACGCCAACGTCTACGAATCGGAATTACAGGAAACTGAACTCGAAAGGATACTCGTAGTCGGTAGTCAGAGTAATAAACAAGCAGAACACACTTTATGCACAAAGAGCGCCCAAAAAGAGATAGACACACACACACACAAACACTGCTTGACTACTTAAGTACACATATGCAAATATATATACAGAGCTGTCTACACTTTATACACATACACAAACGATGTGTGTGTGGGTGATTTTATGACGTTTGGCCCCGCGAATCGCTTAAAAATTAAGTAATAACATTCCTGAAGTGAGAATAGAGTTACTTAGCAATAATAACTATAAAAATGCAACTGGTAGTAAAAATTTTAATATATTTACTTGTTTCGCGGTCTGGAATAAACAAAATATAATATAATTTTCTTAGCGCTTTTTTTTATAACATAGAAAATAATAAACGATAAAGGTTGACATTCATATGTTCATCAACTTTTCTATATATTCTACATTATCTGGGCATATTTTATTTAAAGCAATATTAAATATTTTCACTTGAAAAAATGCTCAGAAAATGAATGCATTTAAGTTTCTGTGAACTTGAAACCATGCGCCATAAGCATTAAAGCCTTTGTTTGAACTTTTGGTGCTTGTGGCTAATTACGCGCCCGCAAAAGTATGCCACACTATTTTTTTATGATTTTCATTTCGGGGCCTATAAAAATGCAATCAACGTTAATTGCAGAGCGCGGCAGCAGCAAAGCGGCCATTAAAAGTGCCACCGTTGCCGCTATAAATAGCAAAAGTTTCGGCTTGTCAACATTAGCCCTACAGAACGCCAGACACAACAACAAAAGCAACAGCAACACTAAAACACGGCGAAAAACAAACGAAACAACAACGACAACGACAAGGGCCGAAATGCAGAGTAGGCTCATTAGTTTGCACACACACACATGCTAAAAATGCATTAAAAGCATACACACATATGCATATGTGTGTGCGTGCGTGCGTGCGTGTCTGTGTGTGTGTGTGTTTATGCGAAGCTTGTCTACGGTGGCAAATTAATGGCACATAAAATTATAACTGAACGCACTTGAAACCGACTGCGGCAGGCGACAGCCAAAGGTGCCACAGCCACATTGGATGGCATTCACAGCTGCCAAGCATAGTCATAAAATACTAACGGCAATCGCATGTGTCTGCGTGTGTGTGTGTGTGTGTGTGTGTGTGTGTGTGTGAGCTTTACTGGTATAAGTGGCACTCGGCGCTGTTGCTTTCATTAATTAAAAGCAATGCCTTTTGCAGTAGCAGCAGCAGTCGCAACTTGGCCTCTTGCTCAACAGCAATTGGCGTTGTTTTGACTTTTAGCGCATTTATAGCCAATTATTTTTATTGGCACGCCATAGAAGAAAGCAAAGAAAAACAAATACAGCACGCAAAGGTGTGTAAATAAATGATCTTAAGTATCGATGCATGTGACGTTTATTTTAATTGCTAAGCTGTGGGCAAGAAATTGCCGGCAAAAGCAATTAAATGTCAACGATTAAACTGTTCGACAAAAAGTAAATACATAAATTACGGTATTTCGCACGCAGTAAACAGTTTGTTTAAGAATATCGATAACGTTCACATTAAGCATATAATACTTTTTTTGTTATTTAATAAATGTTTGCATGCACTATTTGCACGTTTAATAATAATAAATTATAACACTTTAAGCAAATCAGTAATATCAATTAAATTTATCAGATAATACCACAAAGCGATTGCCAGTTGGTCCTGGGGGCATGTAACCGCAACCCAAGCCAATAAACAGCTGACTTTGTCACTTGCAGCAGTAACAGCAGGTGTTATTTTTTGTGCACCAGACATCAGAGCCAAATGGCTTTAATTAATTATGCTATTTAAAGTAATTAAAGTTGATTTTAAAACAAAAGCTGTGAACTTTGCACATCGGCAAACAAATAGTTGTGCAACAAGCAGCAGGAATGCCCAAGGAATGTGCAAATAAGTGTAGAAGGGAATTTCTTTAATGAAATGAAAAAGCAAAACTAACACAATTTCAACTTTAATATGCAGCAAGCACAAGCTGCAAAAAAATCTGGCAAAAATTATTATGCAAATTTGCTTTCATATTAGTGGCATTGCTCAGTGACGAAGTCGACAGCTTCAGGAAGGAAAAATAAAGAAAAGAGAAAATAGAAATGCGACTCAAGACGTGGCAGGGCAAACTCAGTTGACAATGGCAACATTTGCTGATTTGGCAAAAATGTGCTCTGGCAAACGCAATGGGGCCAAAAGAAAAAGAGAAAAAGAGCCAGACTGCGAGTGAGCGAGAAGATGACAATGCTGGAATTTGAAGCCAAATCCATGAAATTGGCAACAACTGACAATAAAAATTTAAATAAATATCTTGTCAATATTTGAAAAATAAAAAATCTGCGAATAAGCAGCAGCAAAAATGTTTTTATTTTTTATTTTAAATGAGTGCAAACATTTGCATAATTTGGCAAAATCATGGGCCATAAAATAAAGTACCATGGGAGCTTTAACCCCTTAAATAGCTGATATTTATAGCCCCCATCCACATATACGCCCCCCAACATAAAAGGGAAATACTCGTAAATGCTTTCATACTAAGTAAATCATATTGAATCAAGTGCAGGGCGCGCTAATTGTTAACGGGGCGCTTTGCTAGAGCTTTGGAACAGAGCTCCCCCCCCTGGGGCATATTTGGGGATGCCGTAAAAAGCACGTCATAAAATCAGAAGTAAAAATGTGAAATAAAAATCAAATAAAAATAATAATAGAAATAAGAATTTCGAGTACAATTGAACGTGAAATCAAAGAAGGGACTCGACCAAATTTTCGTCCACAATTAAATTAAATTTAAACTGGATGCCACCCGGCGGGACGTCGGTCTACGTCGGTACAACTATTCATGTGTAAATTTGAACAAAGACGCTGAGGAGGCTGCGAACATGGCGACAATTACGGTCAAGTCGCCTTTAGTCCTTCTTATTTTTTCACCATCCTTGTTTCACTTTATAGCCATTTGCTTTATGTAACGCTGGCAAGTGTTTGGCCAGGGCGGGCCCAGGCATAAAAGTAAAGGGGCTGCCGCGGCCGCCCTGGCGCACTTTTAATGTGCAATAAACTGTAACGATAATGATTATGCCTTGTGTAAGGACGCAAGGGGTGAGGAGCCAGGAGTGTGGATTGGTCCTGCCCTACAGTCTGCTGTAGGCCCGCCCGTGCAGTAGTCAATCGTGGGGTAAGTTGACTTTAATGTGCGCCAAAGTGGCAATTATTGAAAGTGCTTTTTTCGTCCAGACCAGCGTAGAAACAAAAATCATTTGGTCGCTGCCTGCTGATTTTGAGCAAATTATTTTTGTATTTAATTTAATTTCGCTGTAATCCAGTGGGAACAACAAAGGAGAAGTCGAATAGCTAAGCTGATCAGCTGTCGACGTAGTGTATAAAACTTTCCGTTAGGCACACTCTACTTATATATTATTTTGAATTGATGTATAACAAAACCACCTCAATTGAATGCAATTGAGAATGCAATGAAAGTTGCTTGCTGCGTGGTATAATGCCAACAATTCATAAGTAGGGATACTTTACTTTTTATTCAGGAAGCACTGTTATTTGTACGTTGTAAACTTTTTATACTTAAACTATCCTTAAATTTTTTACTTACTTTAAAAGTCATATAAGTTTAATATCACACGCTATGATATGGTAAATAATAAATTGTATAACAAATCATCATTTAAAATCTGCAAAAATCGTAACTTTTGTGGCAGATACATAACCGAATTATATATAAACATGAATATATATGTATATGCACATATTTATAAATGTGGACCACGTAAAAGTGCAGTAAAAACTGAGAAAGTTGGCTGCAGACTTACTGGCTGCCGTCAATCCCCTAACTATCGTTAACCCGGCCCAGCAGCTCTTAACTGTCAACTTTTAGTGGCCATTGTGTGTCTATGTTACCCTTTCACATGGCATTATGTCTGGTCTATGTATAACGGCAAGTCTATAAGTACCTACCGGAAATGTGTGTACGTATCTTTGGCTCGGCTTCTTTTTATGTCACTAGCTAAAAAGGCGCATTTAGATGGCTGGCTGAGTATATGAAAAGAAAGAGAGTCAGGTGGCCAAAGAACCAAGGGTGTATGTAAAAAATCTACACACACTCGCACGCACACACATCTTTAATGCACAAATCAAGTCACTGAAGCGCTTTTTCTATAAACATTCTCATTTTATAGATACTTAAAGAGGGGGCTCTCGGCCTGTATGCATTTCAAGTGCCTTTTATGCGGGCCTCTCCTGCTTACCCGGTCTCGCCTCTTGGCCATTACGATGGCGCTTTGTGTGCGTCCTGTGATTTTGGCCAGCTTCTCGAAATTGTTGCATAAAAAAAGGAGCTCCAATATGTGTGTGCGTGTGTGTGTGTGTGTTCTTGTTACCAACTCATTGGAGCAATGGTCTTTTTCGTGTCGCTGCTTTTACTTTTATCTGTGAATGGCATCGTGTAATGCGTTTGCTGCTGCTGACTCGACAAATGCCCAGCCAAAAGGTAAGCCTGAGATAACCCAATGAACTTAATGTGCAACTCGAAACGCACGTAGATATATTTAATTATGTGAGCCAAACTCTTTCGCAGTCATATTGTCTAGTTTTGTGTACGAGCTTAAGCTGAGCAAATACCAAATTCATTTAAAGAGCGTCAAGCATAACAAATTAGTTGAAAGTTTTTGCCTTTGTTTTATAAAAATGTACAAATTACACTGTTTAATGAATTTTTCTTTGTTATTTTGTTTGGGGGGAAAAGCCAAGATGGCAAAAAAAAGCAGCCTGGCAAAAAAGAGCACAACAAATCTCGAGGCGGCCGCACCCGCATTTTGACTTAATTGCTACGCCAGGAATTTCCAAATGAAAATTTCATCAAAAGTCTCTTGTTTTATATTATTTCGTATTTTACTTTATTTTATTTTCACTGATGACTTATTTTTTATCTGTGTTTCGTCCGAGCGCTTTGTAATTTTTTCTGTTTTATTGTTTGAAATAATTTCTGCCGCCTTTCTTTAGCTGCCTTTTTGCTGCCTTCTGCGAGAATATATATTGCTCCCTTCATATATATGTATAAAAATGTATATTTATATTTGTATTATGTGGAGGTATGTTTTTAATTTTTTTCTTGCTTTTCGGAGCAGCTCCTGGTCCATGTTCATTGATGTATTTTCTGGGCTGTGCATACAGCCCGGGGCTGTTGTTCGTATATTTTTTGATAGCATTAGAAATTAATGAAATCAGTTTCGCAAAAAGAAAATGATGGCAAAAACAAAGTAAAGCAGGCCATCAAATTGGAAATAAAAATTAAGCCCTAAGGCGTTTGTTTTTTTTATGTTCGTATCTGTTTGTTTATTTGTGTATACATTGATTTTTTATTTGCCCAGATTTGCCGGGGTGGGCCAACCAACTCTCGACGTCAGACTCAGACTCACTGACTTGGCCGAGTGCATTCCATATTGGAGTGCAAAGTATGCTATTGAATAAAAATTACAAATAAAAATATGTTTTTTAATTAACTGCCAGCAGTCTGAATATTTTATTTAATAGTTTTTCGCACAAATCAACACAAATTCTGTGCACACAACTCTTTTGCCAAATGCCATTAAAAACAAAAACACAAAAAGGTCGAACAACAATATTATATATGTATTTCGACGATATCTGTATATATGTGTATGTGTGTGTTTGTGTATATATCATAAAATATGAAATGGCCAAGCGTCGAAAAGGGAGGGCATATATATTTCATATTTTTCATATAAGCATATAAAAAACAATTTTCTTTGATTTATGCGCTCGTAAAAAACAAATAAAATTTACATGCACATATAAAAGCAGCCTTCCACATATAAATGCGGATAATATAATATTGTGCTAGCTAATATATTAAAAATATATGAAACCAGAGAAAACTGCCGCTGGCTTAAAAATGCGCAGCAAAGTATGCAGCTGGATTTTCCACACAACCCCCTACCCTCCTTAAAACAAAATAAAAACAGACCGCAACATTTTCATTTTGTGAGGGTTAAAATGGAGAAGAGAAGCGAAAAGAAAAGAGGAGAAGTTGGCCCGGCCAAGCGATACGAAAAGAAATAAGCAACAAACAAACAACCTAGCGTAATGTGTGCGTAATGTTTCGCAAATATGTGCGCTGCACACACAAATATATACCAACCAAATACATACCTATATATATAAAAAAAATTGGATATAAGCTTCTGAGATACTCGCATTTGCAGTTGCAGCCGTATGAATTTGCAATGAAAATGTCTGACTATGGAAAATAGCGCCACAAGCAACAATTGTTTTTATTCAGGAAATCAGTTCTATGACAATATTTAGCAGCCTAAGCGAAGACTTTCAATGAAGTAATTTAATTTAAGTTATCGAAAGTTTATCTAAAGGGCAAATCATTTTCTTTAACTGATTTTGCCAAGAGATTTCTTGCCTATCGCTTCTCGCCTTTAATAGCTTGGATTTATTTTTGAAAATTTGTTAAAAATGTTGCCAGACAGTTTTTTGTGCCAAATATTTATGGATTTTCATTCTTACATAAATAGAAAAGAAGTAATACTAAAAATTGAATAGATAATAAAACAAATAATATTTTTTATGAGTGTAAAGAAAACGGTGAATACACAAAGTAATCAAATAATTATAATAATAAAAATTAATAATTGTATTGAGTATCATCCAACTGTTTAAATTAAAAAAAAGGTAATAATAAGTTTATTTAATATATTTAATTGATCAGTAAATTATATAGTTTTAGTCTTAAACTTAGCTACACTGGAGCATATCTTAATTATCGAGAAAATCTCTGAAAGCAGCCTATTTGAATAACATTATTGTTACCCTTTGTTTAGCTATCCAATACGTAATTCAATGTTTATATTTGGCACTTCATTGAACATGCTCTTGTTTATAATTTTCCCATATTTTAGTTTAACAATGCGATGAAATGCCTGCGGAATGTTACTTCTGTATGTGTGTATGTGTGTGTGGGTGTGCGTGGCTTTCTAAAGCGTAAGCTGTGTGCTGCACTGCATGCTAATGTTGATTAGCTGTTAAAACATTTTAGCCACAACCCAATTGGCCAACAACGATGCACCACTCGTCAGACAAATTAGAAACACATTAGATTGGCTCAGAGCAACCGCGACCCATTTATGAGGCTGTCAGGCAAATTAGCCGACAACACGCACTTGACTACAAACTTGGCTCATCAGATGTCCATGATGAATGCCTGTCCGCCCGTCTCCACATCTGTCTGCAGTCCGCCCGTCTGCTTGTGTACGTGCATGCAGCTCAATTACATGTGCCCGTTGCGTTGAGCTCTGTAGTCGGGATTGGGCCTGCGTTTGGAATTGGAATTGGAATCGGGGCCTATAAGCGGCGCGTTAACCGCTTTAAGGGGCCGACATGCGTGTGTGTCGGCCAAGTGTTTGTGGCGGGGCGGCTCAAATGATTTGCTAAATGGTTAAACACACGACCCAACAGTGATATCAACAGCTACTGCGCATCTCGGTTTGCCCAACACGGAACTCAATTAAGCCGGACCGTGGGCAGACTGGCAGGGAAACTGATGCCGACACTTCATAAGTTCATAATTCCCAGCCACGCAATTACTTATAATTTATCTCAGCAGTGTTGTGCCAGAGTTTTGCCAAAGTAACACTCATCCCCCTCTTGTTCTTACTTTCATAATGCTTTGCGTTTTTGCAATGCAATCTAAAGAGATATGCCCGGCACTTGGCTTGAAGCTTCGAGCTGTAGCTGAAGCTTTTGTTGCCGGGCGCTGGAGCCGACTTCCTTGTCATGGCTCACTGGCAACGCCGCACTACAAATGAAACGCTCTGTCATGTGTCAGTGCTAAAATACAGCAGCAACAACTGGAGAAGCCAAAAACAAAGTAGCAGCAACAGCACAGAACAATCAGTGGGTACATGACGCTGAAGCACACTACTCGCCACCCCCACTCTTACCCTTACCCACAACCATTTCCATTTCCATTCTCATTCCATTTCTAGCGCTCACAGTCATTGTCATTAATTTAGCTAGCTCTGCCCAAAGCAATAGCTTAGAAGCGCTCGGAACGGTTCCGTTCAGCTCTGTTCGGGTGTTGGCGTCGGCATGAGAGTGCAAAAAACTTGGCAGTTAAACAGCAGCTCCCAGACCAGCGCCAGATATTCAACAGAGCGTACAGTGGGATCAATAATAAAAGTGTGTTCATAAAATATAAATGATCTATTAGGAGATTTACTTTGAAGAAATTAAACGATATAAATTGTAACTATTTTTAAGGTTGTGCAATGTGAATTGGGCTTGAATGGAATTGGGTTTGAGGCGTATTGAAAAAAATATAAAAAAGAATTATACTATCTTAAAACTAAATATCTTAGTTTATAATATAAATATTATATATATGCTAAAGCCGTTTTCCTTCATCTAGTTAACATCGACCATCCTTTTGTGCCTCGTCTTTGAATTGGTTACTTGTTATTTCAGCTGACATATATTAAATATTATATTTTTACCATTGTACTGTTTGGCTGCTGAGCCTCGCAGTCTCCATGGCCGTTGGCATTGCAAGAGGTCTGGCGCAGTGTCTAAATTAAATAATTCCCACAACTGTTACACAGTTTAATGCTGGGGTTGGGGCTGGGAGCTAGCACAACGAATGTTTGCTTTTATGTATGTGTGTGTGTGTGTGCGTGTTGTGTCTGACGGTGTTGCTGTGTGTTGTGTTTCATTTTGTTATTTTTGTTATTTTGGAACGAGCGGCGGACTGATAAATGAGTCCCTAATATGAGCGCTGTTAATAAAAGTGGCAAATTAAACGTCAACCTCTGCAATTTTGTGCCATTTGTTGGGTCTGTTGGACCCGCACTAAGGTTCTCCCCTCAACTGATTGCTGTTGCTGTTGTCTCTCTTGCTTTTTTAATGTCTATTTGTTTGCTATTCGAATGTCGAATGCCCAACGACAACTTCTCCTCCGCCCGTGTGCATGTGTCTCATTAGTTGTTTGCCAGTTTGCCCGATGTCGACCACGCCCCCTCCATATGTGTGGTGCTGTGGGGCTGCTGCGGCCGTGTTGGTTTATAGTTTGTCGCATGATTTTGCAGTTAAATGCTTACAAAATGTCGAGGCTCGAACATGACTCTTGAGTTGTTTTTAATGAGCATGTGTTGGGCATTTTAATAAACAGCTCGAAAGGGTTGCCTGCCCGCATAATTGGACAACTAGTGTATGCCCTTGGGGCATTAAATTTTTAATTAAGTTTTGCCTCGACAAAGCAACAGTTTGTGGTCTTTGCAAAAAAGTTGTGTAAGCAGGTGAGCGGCTAATAAAACAATGAACCCATCTCAAATGCAATTAAGCGTGAATAAATGTGTATGTTATTCAGATAAACCGATACGCACAACGGGGCGTATGCGCAACCAAATAACATACAATAAAAGCCGAATCCATTGATTATCGATAATTTGGGCAGTCAGGCGTTTAGTTATTTGGACCAAACGCAGCTGCTGCTGCCACTGTTGTTGTTGTTGTTGTTGTAGCTGCGTGCGAATAAACAAATGAAAATGGCCGGAAAAAGAGGGGGAAATCTATTAACGCCGAATTATTAACGTCACACTATTTGTAATTTATACGTTAATTATACGCAGCGTGGGCCAAATACAACAACATGGGCGTATGCTGTGCCTGGCCTATAAACATTGATTATTATTGTTAAGCTGTTGGCAATAAGAGTGCAGGGTTAAAGGAAAACAAACAACAGGCTTGGAAAATGTTGACAAGCGGCTTACGAAATGCGGCCAAGCTAGAAGCGCAAATGAACTAGAAATGTGGCATGTGGCAAGCTAAATGCGCTGCGCCTTAAGATATACATTAAAAACTATGCAAAACACTGTAAGACAAGCCCCATCCCCCCGCTTCTTCCTTTTCCTGTGCGGTACGCTGCGATAAGAGACGGGAAAGTAGGCAAGCAAAAGTAACAGCCTGACATATTACGACTAATGTTGCCGCGCCTTCAGCCTTCGGTCGCTGGAGAACTGAGCAAGCAACTTGAGAGTCAACAACTACAACGACTATGACTATGACTATGACTTTCAGGCAACTTGATGGTGCTAGTGCTGCTAGTGGTGCTGGTGGTGTTGGTGGTGTAGGCGTGCCCAACATGCATAACTAAGACTGCAAATGATAAACTTGCAAGGCGAGGCGAGACGCACAGACACATATATTAAAGTGAAGGCAGCCTAAGTGGAAAGTATGTCAAGCTCAGTGACACAATAAGTACAGCTGGGGGAAAAGGGGTGGGGGGATGGGACTTTGGGTGGCGGGCTTGGGGGTCTGCTTGCTGTGCCACGTGCAAATTATAAGCCTGCATGTGTTGCCCACATCAACATCCTGTTCTTGCTATTATCTAAGCTTATGCTATGTGCATGTGTGCGTCTGTCTGTGCGTGTGCGTGTGATTGTGCGCGTGTGTGTGTGTGTGCGTAAGCATCGCCTTTTCTTTGGCGTTACGCATACGCCGCATGTGCCACTAAATGCGTTTATTAATGCTTCTCCTTGGCCTAATTCGCAACACTTGCTCCTCATCGCTATACTCAACGTACGGCGTCTGCCTCCACCAGCCGTCGCTCTGCCATTTACATGCATACATCATTTTGCATACATGATGTATTGTTGGATCTCAAAGTTATGCTGCTGCTTGGGGCCGCTTATGGCTTATGCCTTTGCTTATATCGCTGCCTTTACCCCCAAGTCTCCCTCTCTCTCTTTCTCTTTCTTCCTCTGTTTTTGTTTGCCTGAATGTCAGTGTAGAAAAACAAAAGCTGTGACAGCAACAGCAACAGCAACAGCAACTACAACAACAAAGGCGTAACAATGATAATAAAGGCGACAGGCAGATGGCCTTGTTGCCAGGTAGTCAGGCGCAAGGCGCCAGGCGCAAAGAACAAGGCACGGCGACCCATAATAAAGACAAATGCGCACTACTTGCACAGGACACATAATTAACACAGGATCCGTGGGCACCAGGGCAAAGGCAATCTGGTCAAATGTGCCTAATACAATGAAATTGCCCTCTGCACGGCAAAAGTCTTCAGAAAGCTAAACAAAAAGCGTGCAATGTTAGCAAAGCATCTTAAGATAAAAGCGCGAAAGAGAAGGCAATAGAAAAATAGCTTTTAAAGTATATAAATATTAAGAAGTATATTGACGAATATAAATAAAATATATTATACTTGGCTTATGAAAACAACTAACTACAAATTAAGAGAAATGATTTTTCAACTGTTGCAATTGCGTGTTGCGGTTGTGTTTGTCATTTGAGAATGTTGTCGACAAGGTTTCGGTTAAATTGAAACACGTACCCGTCTAAAGCGATACCAAGTTGTGGCAGAGCAAGTGTAATTAATATTAATATTGCCGTGACATCAGTCAGGCAGAGAGTCATTATAGACTTTTCAGCATTGTGTGGCGGGTAGCGCTTGTTGCTATTGGATAGAATATAAATCGCCGCCTCAAATCACGACCCTCGACACATGCGCCCCGGTCTTCTAATAGCCGTCAGTCAGAACGGCAAAGCATTAATCAAATTTGCGACCTAAAAATACTCAAGTTGAGTTTCATTTTTCTAGCGCAGACAATCAAAAAAACTTTGCACGGCACCCGCCCCACACCTCCCGTTGTCCTGCCCAAGATAAGACCATTTAGCAACGTTGTCATTTCTCTTGTTTCGTAACGTTGATTTCATTTTATTGTTGTTGTCGGCCCCCCCGGACAGCCGGAGCCACCCCGTGCTCTCGAGGTTAAAACTTGCCCGCTGCTGAAGCCGGCGCACGCCTGTCATAAATCTTGTTTTGAATGTCCTGCCAGCGTTGATAGCGCCCGAGTCAAGTCAGTCGAGTCATCGATTCGCATATAGCCCAGGCAACACATTAAATTAGTACACTTGATCGAGCAAAAAATATTTATGGCATGCGCCCGTCGTCGAGCCTTGGCTTGACGGGGCCTTTTCAAGGACACGTCGCCAGTGAAGCGTTAACAGGCCTAGCCGAAAGGGGCGTGGCCGCTGGGCGCATTGTACCAGTTATAAATCTCGAACGCAAATTGACTGTGCAGCGTTGCGACGCGTTTGAAGTGCTCGGCAAGGCGGGGGAAACGACAGCGACGCCATTTTGTGCCTCGTCCCGCCAAAGAGCTAGAGAGCCAAACTGGCAACCAACCAGTTCCAGATCGTAGCCGGCTTGTCTGCCTTCGTGTGCGAGATACGCTTTTGATTGGCATTTTATGTTTGTTTTGCTGTTTGACTGCCGGTTTGACTTATGTTTCATTAATTTGCTGCTTTTTATTGGGGTTAACAATGATAAGACAGCCGTCGCTTAAGTGCGAGAACCCAACCAACCGAGCAGCAACAAAAATAAGAGGTTAAAATCTAAACGGGCCGAATGGGAATACTTAAATGTAAATATAAAAAAAAATATTGCTTGCAATTTTAATCTGTCTACTTTCTATACGCTTACCACATAAGAGTTAAGGAAAATAATGAAAATGTATATTTTACAGAGGCTACATTTCGAATTTGTGGTCAATAGAATTCTATTGTAATCCCTTAAAATTGACAATAATTAAATATTCACACTTTCCTTTCAACAATCTATTAATTGAACTTTTAATTAGATTGAGAATTTCATATGCAGTTTTATTATAGGTATGTTTTTGGGAAACATTTATAATTTACGTATTCCGTGGAACTCAATGAAAACGTTATGCAATATTTTTTAACAATTTCTGACAACTCAATTCAACTGACTTGAATGCCAAGTGAACGGTTACCTTTGATTTCAGAACTGATTTTATATGCGGTCAATTAAACTGAATGTGCAACTTGGCAGCCGGAAAACGTTGCCACGTTGAACACGTTGAAAATGGCAGACAGCTGGCCCGAGGAATTTTAAAGGGTGCTCGATGCTTACATGAAATTACAAAGTATTTAACTTTAAATATACATATGCAATGGGCATTATCATTGAATGTTGTTTTCCGCTGCGCTGCGAGACATGCACTTCATAAGCCCATTTTATGATTTCGATGAATTTTGTTTAATATGCAGCAAACTATGACAGATGGCAGCGGGAAGCTGTAGGGAAGCTATCGGCGTTCGGGGGAATTGCGCATATTTAAGCAGCGTGAGGCAAATGAATAAAAGTTGCGCTGAATTCCGGCAGCAGAACTGCGCGTTGCTTGTCATATGCAAACGAAATTAAAATGCACTACAACAGCAGCAGCAGCAGCAACTGCAGCAGCAGGAACTGCAGCAGCAACAGCAGCTACAGAAAAAGTGCGCACGAATGCATAAATAAGTGGACGAGAGCGAGAGCGAGAGAGAGTGAAGTAAAGAAGGACAGAGATGGTGATCAGGTGTAGGGGACATTGGGGCTTGCATACTTCATTGAATGGCACTCGAAAGTATGCAACTTCAACAGCCGCCAAAGCATTCGCCCTCTGCCCATTACTTCTGCTGCCAGCAGCAATATTTATAAATGCCAGAGACTATCTCGAGAGCGAAAGTCCTCTGTGCCTTTAAGTGCGTCACCGGGCAGGAAGACAAATACGAAGGTAACTCACAATTAAATTCTTAAAAAAAAAATTTATTGAAATAGGTAACTTTAAGTTGAATTTATGAGCGTTAGAAATTTTACTCTTTTCTCGCTTTTTGTTGCACTAAAGTTTTACAAATAAAGTGCATTTAAAAGGAACGCCAAACTCGCTGCGCTTCCGCACCCACTCCACACACACACACACACCCTACACACACACACACACCAAAAATGGGTCAAACACTTTGCAGCTCATATAGAGGGCACGTACTTTCATATATGTATATCTATGCAGCATACAAGGGGGCGGTGAGGCAAGTGAAAGCTGCTCATGAGTCAGCCAAAGTAAAGTGCATACACGACAATGCGTATACGTCACGTTGTGCCGGCAACTTAATGCAAACGAACTGAGGGCTGCGAGCGCTGCCATGCAGCAGTTTGTCATGTGTGACGGCTTGATGGAATTAACATACGCACTGCGTCCAAGTTTCGAGTTTGCTCCGGAGCGCGAGCTTTGCAAATTATAAAACTAATGCAATTTAATGCTTTTGCAGAATTTGTGGGTAAACTTTTTCGAGTCATGTAAACAAGTCACAGAAGAAATTCAAAAGTTGCTAAGGAGAACAGAGAAAATAAAGTTGAATAAAAATATAACTTTGAAACAACAATTTTTATTTTAATCAAACTATTCATATATATTTTTACAATTTAATATTTAAAGTTTATATAACTTATTTTGATTTTTGGATTTATGTAATATAAATAAATAATTCAATATTGTATTAAATATTATTTAAGCCAACTGTACGTATAAATATATCTATATATATTCCTTATGCTGACATTTTTGGGGGCATTAAATTAGCATGCTTTTTGTGGCTTTATTCTCGCGTGGCTGACTCAGCTGAAAATTCCTGTTTAGGTCAACCTTTGTCGAATAACTGTCCTTATGCGGTTTTAAATGTATTTCTATTGATTTTGTCAAGCAAACACACACTCTCTCTTACACACACACACACATATACGTTTGCCTTTGGCAGGCAGTTTTGCTGCCAAATTGAAAACTACACGCCCACAAAATAAATTTGTAAAAGGCCAAAGGGGACGCCAGGCAAAAACAAGCATAAAAAAATATAAAAAAAAAATAAAGAAAAAATAGAGGAGAAAGCTGACAGTGACCAACAACAGTCTGCAGTCGGTGCGGAGTCTCAGTTTCTCGCAGAACGCCTGGCGGGTTATTTGTTGAGTTTTGCAAAATTTATGCTTGGCAGCAAGTCAAACGCTGTGCGGCAAAGTCGAGGCAAACTTTTTTTCAATGTCCCATATGGCGAACAGCGCAATTCCCATATAAATTTAATGCGCCAACAGGCAAAGAAATGTGTCCCCCATCCATTCCACCCAGGACCTCCCACTGTGACGCTGACGCTGAGTTAATGCCTGGCAACATAAAAATTGCATTAAGCGCAACGAGAATTATGCAAGCCCGGCCACGGACATGGCATCGCAATCTCAATCTATTTTATGCCCAGCGGCTGTGTGTAAGTAACTGGCCAGGTTTTCCATGTGGGCGCTACAAAATAAGCTAATTTTACACATGATAGGCATGGCCTCAACCCGGCCCAGGCCAGTCTGGCTGACTAACTGGGTTGCAGGGCTTGTTTGCTCAGCTCAGCTCGGCTCAGCTCGGCTGGAGAAACTAAGTTGGAAATGAGGTTATGGTTGCATTTTACACGCCAATGAACTGAGTTGAGTGCATGATAGGGATTCATAATGCACACACAATGTCAGCTAATCAGACAAAGTACGAAACTATGTCAGTGTACAATCGTTGTGCCTGCGACTGGGCAATTACTTTACAAGTTCTTAAACAGTTTGCATTTAAATTTCAGCCCATTAATGCAAAGCTAATACAGACCCTATTGAAAGAACATTTTCACAATGGACATTTTGTTGAACTCTGAGGGAGGATTTGGGACGGGGGGTTAGGGTTGGGGTTTGGGGTGGGCGTGACCCTCGTGGCGTGTGGCTCAACAAGCGACACACTTGAAGTTGGCGCATTGTTTGGTGGCTCGGGGCCTGACCATTTCCCATTTCCCATTTCCCGTTGCCGTGGCCTTTCTCTTGACATTTATATAATTTTAGCAAAAATGATTTCTTCAAGCGTTTTTCTTGAGTAGACCTTTGGGTAAAGTTAATGGACTAGAAATTGCCAGCACAACAGAGCCCCGGGTCCAGCAAAGGGATAAACCATTGCAACAGTGAATAATGCGCATAATAAAGTGTCCAAAACATTTGTTTTTCTCTTTGCGTTCTCCTTTATGATTTTTCTTCGTTTTTTGGCTGAACTTTTGGTTGCGGCCTGGACCGAGTTCCAAATTGCTTTAAATTTGTTGTAATGGCGCTTTAAGTAGTTTTCTTTTGGGGCTTTTGCCCTGTGATTTATGACAGGCATGGCGTCGTTCGCCCATAAAGCGTCGCCTTCTGATGTGCAACATATTTTGGCATTGAAAAAAACAAAAACGAAAATGGGCCAATAAACTTAAACGAATCGATTGGACACTTTCTTACTTTTGAATGAGACTAAAGCGAAGTTTAAGTTAAGCTAAACTATGGCCATTTAACAAAGAGTGTTGTTAGTTAGTCGCTGTCCTTTAAGAGGTAACTTTTTATTTGGCTTACATGTCTTAACTGCTTATCGCTTTTCAGATCTTTAATTTGCATATCTAAACTTGCATTTATCAATATTTTATAGATGTAATGTGCTTTTTATTCATCCTGTGTTCTGAATAAGCCACGAAAGAGTTCAATGCTTTTTGGGTGACATTTTGCAGAGCTTAACGTTTGCATTTCGGTCTGGCCTCCCAAGGCCAATAACAAATATTGACAAACACACACGAAAACAGGGCATAAAAAATGCGTAAACACACACACACACACACATTCTGAATACGCACATGCGGATAGACAAACCAATCTGAGCGAGGCAGTCGACTGTCTAGTCAACTTCCGCCATAGAAATTAAATGCGCACCACGCACATGTGTGACCCATGTTGTTGTTGTTGTTGTTGTTGTTGTTGGTGTGGTGGTTGCTGCTTCTCTCTTGATGGGTTTGCTGAAATATAAACACTGCGGTGTTCATGTTACGTGTGTGTGTCTGTGTGTATGCCACAAATAAATATTGCATAAAGTCAAATAGGCGCACACACAAATACATACAAATACCCATGGCAAACATGACCGCTGTGCAGACAGAGCCGGACAGCCCAACATCAACATCAACATCAACATAAAACATAAACAGACGCATTAGCAGCAAATCATTTAAATATACAGAGGCAAAGCGAGAGGAGCTGCCTCCGCCTTCCCCTCCACCTCCTCGCCGCAGTCTTTGCCATTTAGTCACCCACACAAATGAGCCAACGAGCGACTAACTGACTAACTAACGGTATGACGCAGGCGAATCGTGAATGGAAGTGGAGCTGGAGGTTGAGTTTGTGGCTGGGGATGCAGAATAACGGTCAGACAACGCCAATATGCGGATTCGCCAGTGATAACAAACTTCGGCGAGGGCTGTCATAAATTGTTCAGATTATTTTTAGCTGCTTACTAAACTACACCTGCATTAAAGAAAGAGGAAGTTAATGTTGCTCCAATTTGGGTTACTGCTTTCCCTGATATAAATTAAATTTACATACATTATTTCCATATTAAAAGCGTTCAGCCAATTTATATTACTGTATACTCTTCATGGCATTGGCTTATAATCTTCTTATGCTAAGCTGATATAATGTGTTGAGTAAATTTTGCTTTCAGCCTAGTAATCATTTCAATACACAAGTCTGTAAAGAGCCTTTTGATATTAATGCTTAATTTTTTTTTAATTTTCTGATCTGATTTCAAAGCATTCAAAGACGCTTTCATTGAGTCTGATAACAGCCCTCGCAAAAGCTGCGTAAATGGCAGCCACTTGGTAGATTGCGGTCTAAATTTGATACACGTTTCAAGGACACAGGGCTGACCATGCCCACTGTTTCATTTTGTATTTGACTTACAGCAGCCCCCAAGCGCTGCTAATTATGCCTGGGATGAAAAGTAGTCGGAAAATGTTTTGTTTCTGATGTTGCCAATGCGTTCGCACCAAAGATGAATGTCTAGACACACGCTTAGGCACACACACACACATACACACACACATGGTTCGCACACCTACAGAAAGCTATCTGGAATTGGGTAGCAGCAGGCGCCGCTTATTCTTGTTCTCAACGTTCCCCATGGCAGGCAGCTGCTGAGTAAAATTCTTCAACTAAAATTGCAAAAGTTTTACCCCAGCCCTGCAGTGCGTGTATGTGTGTGTGTGCGTTTGTGTATGTGAAAAATGGCCAAATAGCAACTAATATGGCGCACATTAATTACGACAAAATGGCGCTAATGTCGCCAGCGCACACTTCCGCTGTGCGTGCGTCTGTATGCCTGTGTATTTGTGTGCGTGCGCGTGTGTGTTTGTGTGACAGGCATTTGTATGCGTGTCACGAGGCTTTTTTGAACAGCGCAACATTTGCGCCGTTTGTGGAGTGGCTGGAGTGGCGTTTTGGGCGCACACAAAATGGCCTTTGATGGTATTTGTGTTGGCATTTTATTGTGTGGGTCTGGGCAAAAACGAGACCGTAGCCCACGGCGGCAAAACAAACAGTACAACTGAAAAGGTCACCGTAGCTCAAGCTATTATTAAATGTATAATTCATAATTTTCATTAGCTTTAAGCCTGGAATTTTGCATACAAAGTGATTTAATAACTCTTTTTGCCAGCGTTACAAAGTACTTGCAATTTATTAGGTACAAACCCTTTTGAGTAAACAAATGTGTTGAAAGAATACATTTTAAATAATGTTTAAATTAATGAGAAAGCTACGGCTTCGTTAGGTAAGAGATATTTAATTCTATACATACATATATATGATTAGATAAAAAATATTTATTCTTTGTATATATTTGTGTACAATTATTAATCAATTTAAATTTGTAAGCTGATAATGAATATGTTAATCCGCTTTCAATTACAAAGAAGATAATGTTTTGATTAATTACGTTGAAGTTTAAATAAAAATAAATTAAAACAATATTTAATTATTATTTTCGAGTTAAAGTTTTGTCATTTGAGTGCACTTCCAATTGTTGTAATCAGGTAAGTATTCATTTTGTTTATATTTTCTTAGTACGGCCTGTGTCCAAGGTAATTTCTTGTCTGTTTCTTTTTAATAAATATTTATACAGATTTACTGCACAGGGCATATGGGACAAGTGGCAAAAGGCGCCATTGTTTGCCCCACGTTTGAGGCCATTGTAGAGCAGTTGACATGGCCGACCAGCGTCATTGTTATAAATAACTATATACAAGTTCATGCTGTTGCTGTTGTTGTTGTTGTGGTTTTGTATGGCGCCGCCGTCGCTTAGGTGTGAAAAGGCGTATTGTATGACCAGATGACTGTGGACACAATATGCGGTCTCATCCCTCACGGCGCCAACACAAACGCGGCGCTTAAAGTGTCCAATATTTGAGGCTGTTTCCGCACACGATTCGTATGTGTATGCTGTAAAAATATAATATCTCTTTTTCCAATACGAGTAGTTACCTCTATTGTGCTTGTTGTTGTTGCTTTGTCGGCTTTTACTTTTTTGCTTTATTAGCCATACAATGCACGTAGGCGGCCGGAATATTGGCGTTGGGCTCAAAAAATAACATGCCATAACCTCATACAATGTGCAGCCATGTAAGGCAGCCATATACAACTAACTGTTTGTACATAAACACACTCACACACACACATTTAAACATATATATTTATATATGTGTGTGTATATGGGATTTACGGCACTTCAATGCGTCTGTTTGCGCATCTTTTGAGTGGCTGCACAACGTCCCATGAAATATAACACAAAGTGGGCGTAAATATGGTTATCAAAAGGTACAAAACCATCCGTCCCAAAAAAAAAGTGTAACGAAAAAAGGTCTGACAAATACACCTTTGTAGCCCAGTATATTGTATATTGTACTGTGTAATGTACAAGGCAAACCGACAATCAAATATGTAATATCCCCAACATTTACTGGTCCCCCTCACAATTCCAAGGCAAATGAATAAAGCAATTCACAGAAATTTTACTGGAAGCGACCGAAAATAGCATTTATCCCGTTGCGTTTGCCGTTGTTGTTGTTTTTGTTGTTATTGTTGTTGCTCTGGTTGCCCTGACAACCAGCACTTTTGATGTATCGGATTTGGTTTAAACAAATTAAAAGGAAATCCGTTTTATGTGTAAAGCCTTTCGTCGAAAACCACTTCGATAAGTATTTTTCATTTCAAATCTAGTTATTTGAAATAAATAATTGAAGTTCGTTTGCCTGTATACAAATTTGCTTGCTTTCAATATGCACAAATCGAAATAAATTTAAGGTATATTCCTGAGGGGTCGAAACAACTAAAATTAAACTTATAAATAAAGGAGGAAATTCACATATTTGGAAATATTTCTGTTAACAAATGAAAATGAATTTCATTATATTTCTTTTTGTGTTTAGTAATTGAGAACATAAAATCTCACTTATATGGATTTCAAATCACTTTTATTTTTCAGCTTATAAGCAAAATGTATTGAAAATGTTCTTGTAGTCTCCGAAAATTGCTACACAAAACGTTGAGCGGGCTGGGATTTCAAACAAAATACAGTTAAACGCCAACAAATCCGTAACGTTCATTTAATCGTAACGCCGTGGAATACGGGAAGCAAAACAAACAACAAACAAATACACACATTTAGGAGCGCAGTAGGCAAACAAATGTAAAAAGGATAAAAACATAAGAACCCGAAACAGACAGGACGACAGACAGACAGACAGACCGACAGGCAGGCAGACAGGAGGGGAATTTAGAACTGAGAAACACAAAGCTTGAAAATGGGCACGTGGGATATACAAAGGCAGCACTAAAGAACTAAGGCAAAAGGCAACACAACAGACGTCCCAAACAATTGTTTAACACCGCCAAAGTGCGTGGCACACACACACACACACAAAGACACAGAGGTCTGGTACAAAGAAGAAAGCCTAAAGACTGAGCCAAAGCCACAGTCGAAGCTAGAGCCACAAAAACAAAGACAAAACCAGTCGCAGAGCCGTTGGTTTTGTTCGCCAAAACCTACCTGCCAACTAAGCCCAGTATGTGCGAGTGTGTTTGTGTGCGTGTTTCATAAAGCTGCCTGTGCGCGCCCTGAAGTAGACTACAATATATGGCACGTCTTAAGCTTTAGCCCCAGCGACTGTTGCTTCAGTCGCGCCCTTTGCTTTTAATGCGAGCAACAACAATAAGAACAACAACAATTGCTTCTGTTACGCGCGAGCTAACACACTCAAACACACTCACACACCCACACACTCATCTCTCCCACGCACACACTTATATATTTTTAAAATGCTACTTTCACGCAAAATTTAATCTCAATGACATTTGAGGCGAACTACAGAGAACAACAAAAAAAATAAATAAATAAAGGGGCGAATTCCCCGTTTAAAGTCGTATTTATTTCTTTTTTGTTTGATGTTGTTGGCCTGGTTTTGTGGGGCGTAGCCGGGCCGCCCAACACACATTTCACACACATTAGACGGCTAATCAGCAGATAATGAAAAATTAAACTTGGCATACTTATGGCTGCTACCCATTTCACCCTATTCTATGGCGTGCCGTGTTTTTGGGCACAAATTGATAAACATCAAATTAAAAACGCAGCAAAAACAAAGCCAACAGACAAACCAGTAAATAAAACCACATAAAAGCCATAAACGACTGTGTTTTGTTGTGGCCCACACGCAAAATAAAATCAGACTGAAATGCAGACTGGTGGGCGGAAGATGTCAGCCTGGAAAAACGCTAAGCGCCGAACTCCGAACACAAAACGATTTAGCCACAGACAATTTTGCAATTTTAAATGTTGTTGCGCATATAAATAATTTAAATGTGTGCTTGTATGCGACACACACACACACACCACACACACACGCACACATATGAATGGACATTTGTTTAGATTGCAATTGGCAGATAAGCTTGTTTCTATATTTTTTGCAATGGCCTTATGTTTAAGCGCTGATAATGCGCACATTTGCGGACGGATTCCGGCCCGCTGCGGTGGCTCTTGTGAAGCGGACAAAAGATTAATGGCTATTGTGCGCCTAATTTCGATTTGATTTTAATGCGTCTGGCCAAACATTTTTGATTGCGTGCCACTGGCGTATAAAAATAATGATACAAAGTCAACGCGACGCTGCTCTTGATGTGGGTAAGTGGCGCCGCCAAGGATTGAGTTATTAGGGTTGCATATCTCGGATCAGTTGGGCACAAGCCTAAGTAAAGAGTTAAAGCCGCATCATTTCCCAGTGTCTAGACAGAGTTCAGTGACGCCTTCTTCATGCCCACAAAGACAATCAGAAGACTGTCAACCTTATGTTATATTGATTATATTTTCTATTTAATTTAATTTAAAGAGTACCACTTTAAACCTTAACTCCAAAGAAAAAATAAAATAAATATTGTTTGTACTACGATTGATTTAAAACTTAAGTGAATTGTGCAAAAAAAAGTGTATCAGCACAAACACATTGTTGGCGGTGGCCAACAAGCGGGCTCATAATAGTGGTAGTAACACAACTTGTACATGGCAATTGCAATTCCCGCACGAATGGCGGCTTTTAAATTTTAATTAACTGAACGGCCACCACCAATGGAAAAGCTGCATCCATATCAACAGCCACATTCCGCCGCCATAGCCATGGAGGAGTCGTTGCAAAAAGTTATTATTTATTTCATGTTATTTTGTGCTGTTCCAACGCGCCACAAATGGCGACCGTGCCGGGGCACTGACATGCGTCCCGCCCACCGCCCAACGCCCTCTGTCCCCTGCTCAGATGTAGTCCGTAACCAGCGCAAGGAAAATGCAACTAGGCTGGAGCCATGTTCATTTATTTATGAGCATTTTACACAGCCAGTGCACAGACAGCAGCCAACGGGCAACGGGCAGCGGGCAGCCTCAAAACTCGACTCAGCCACAGGCAGCTGCATCCAAAAAATTATGCAAATTTTTTAGTTGTCTCATTTTTTTTTTTTTGCATGTTGCTGTTGTTGCTTTGGCTAAATTGTACGTCGCAGCGAGTGTCCAGGCTTTTGGGGTTCCATTTTGCTGGCCATGCACACAGCACAGAGCACTCAAAAGTGGCAGCTCTTTGTGACGCCAGTGGCCGGCTGGTGGGTGCGGCCCAACCACTTGGCCGGTGGGTGCAAAAGTTCAACTGTTGTTTGTAGGTGGCGCCCTTGTCAACGCAGCTTTTGTGTCTGCCTAGAATATATAACCCATTTTTGGCTTTTTACGACTACAAGCCGTAACAACTAACTATGTGCTGTCCTGGACCCAACCTAGTTGTGTCCCTGTCTGTGCTGCGGTCTCCATCACATGCAAAATTTGTGTGTGTGGTCAACAAAAATCCCCGACACAACCACCGTCGTCATGTTGTTGCCCGGCCAAGCGAAACCCGACAAGAGTTCACTCAAATTGCATTTGGTATCCGACGTCCCCTTTGTCCGAAGTCCGATGTTCACCGTTTTGTTTACCAGCCGGCCTACAAAATAATACAGCTGCTGCCGCCGCTTCTCTCTAGTCGAATTGAGAGCTATTTTATAGCGTGGGCTTCAACACTAAAAGAAAATAGTTTCAATTTTTAAGTGCATGCTTGGAGGCGCCCCATAAAACTCGTCCCTCCCCCTTCACAGTGCTTTTATGATACAGTAAGTGTTTGTGTGGCCGCTTAAGTGCATTCACCCGCTGCATGAATCATTACTTAGTCATACGAACATTCGAATACATAAACATATACTTATATCGAAAAAACAGAACTCAATCCCCCACACAGTCTGCAATATGCAATTTAAAACCCAACTGGTAGCGCAGTTAATATCATATTTCACTTTATTGAGCAGCAGCTGGCATTTGGTGGGGTGCGCACCTTTTGGCAACTTTGATATATGATAGATACATTCATAAAAAGCTCTCTCGACATATTGTAAAATTGTGAAATATTCGCAAATGCCCTTTGCTGACAGTCAAACGTAGGCGGAGTCTGTCTGTCAACTGCGTATGTAAGTGATATGATTGAATATGCGACATTATTCATAATGACAGGGTTTTTATTTGGTAGGGTGCATAAAAGAAAAGTACCTGCACAAATATATTTTTAATTTAGTCCCCAAGTCACTGGCAAGTTTCCTAATCTTGTTAAGCAATCCATTTTAATAATTAACTAAAAGATTAATTAAAAATATTTAACTATATTATTGAACACATACATATAATTATAAATCAAACGAAATCATAAAAAGGGTAAACCCAATATTTGTATATTTTTACTCTCTTGTATTCAATATAAAACGCATTAAAATCTTTTACTCCAACTAATATTTTGTAATTAAATATGGTAATTAATAAAAATTCCTAGTTATATATAGGGTAGCTATAAGTGTGGCACTTTCGACTTGCAAATAATCCTTAATATTCTTAATGGCAATTTAATAATAAAAGGAATATTTTATTATTTTTTATATTGCATTGATTGCATATATGATTTAAAATTCACTTTAAAGACCATTAAGTGCTTCATATTTTATAATTATTTTTTGCCATTACTTGCAGTATTTTGTTGCTGTTGCTGCCGCTGTTATTGCTGTCTTTAAGGGGAGTATCTAACATTATTTGCGCTGTAACTGTCACTGCGTGCAATAACAAAGGCGACAGGGACAAGCGCTCAAGTCGCTGGTATTGCTGGCAGGATAAAGCGCTTAACTGACAGGTTAATAATCTCGACTCGATAATCGACAGCCCGCCCGGACAACGGCACAAAGGACATGAGACAGGAGAGAGAAGACAGTAGACAGGCGCTATACGATAGACGACAGGCTGACAGCGAGCGCAGAATGCGAACGCCGATAGCCGCGAAACACACACACACTCACACACACACTCACACACACACTCACACACGTTGGGTGGCAGGCAGGTCGCCGAAACGACAGGACTAAGACAATAATAATAGAAGTCCTTGGCATAAGGGGAGCACTGGGCGGCGGGTGGAGCTTATTAACGTGCCGCAGACAGCTATTGGGAATTCCGGAGAACTCACCGTATTTGTGTCTTATCGTTTGCTCCGTTGATTGGCAAATATTTCAATTATTTTTTTCATTTTGTCAATAAATTGCGGCGAGCAACGATCGTTGCCACCGAAATTTCTGTCGATTTGGCAAAAACATTTATAAATCTCATACTACAAATATATATGTATATATATGTATGTATAAAGCAAAATGCGTGCGTTATTTATGGGCGTAGCATTTTTTTGTGCGCCCCGGCAAAATTGTCAAGCGCCTGACACACATTTTGCCGCTGAGGGGTGTTCGCAGCCAGAGCGACAAAAAATGTAAATAAAATCATAAATTTATTAAAATGCAGTAGCAGCAGCACAGCAGATCCCAGTGCAAAGCCAAAATACATTTTCATGTCCGTGCAATGGAATTTACATGCAAATTTAAAAAACCAGAGCGCTACACATGTCTATGTATGAGTAAGTATGTGCGTGTGTGTGTGTGTAGCTGAGTGAGTGGTGTGAGTGGGTGACATATTTGACATATAGCCGAGTCGGTTTTACAACGTCATTTCTGGTTCTGTTGAAATATTAAAATGGATGGCACACAAATGCATATGGCTGTGGAAAACTGCAAAAACAACAGCAGCAATAACAACGAATGAAAGGAAACTATGAAAAATACATATTTTTAGCGCTGACAAATATTTGCTTAATCGATTTATTATTTGTTGCACAATTTCATAATGAACCGGCATTAATAATGCCGCGCCAAGCTTAATGTGCGCTTAAAAATTCATGAATGCACACTCGCGCAAATATTGGACTCACTTTCAATTTGTGAATACAAAATTATATTTTCAACTTTTCGTTAAATCAAAGAAATAAGTGCTTGAATATATTTTCAAGTCTAACTATAAAGGAGTTTAATAATAAATTATATAAACTATGTTAAAATATAGAACTTTATGGTATATTTGTATGTTAAGGGAATTTTAAGTTTACTATAAAATCTTAATTAAAAGTGAATTTCAATATAAAGTTTAGGTTCAGTAAGCCCATTAAAAGTGGCGAACAATAAATAATAGCGTTGTATAAATGGTTGTAAAAGGATTGAAAGTAAAATCTATGATGCCATAAAGTGGTCAGCCATAAATCTGTCTATCTAAATGTCCGTCTCTATTTCTGAAAATCCTTTTGTATAAATGCATTGGTTTTAAAAACTACAGTAGCTCGGTACAAAAAGCTTTTTCAGATTAGAAATATCCTCTGCTCAAAGCTGAGCTAGGATATCTTTCAGAATCCCAATGAATTCTTGAATTTGCTACTCAATTTGAATTGGAGTTTGCATTATAATCACCTTATGAATATATTGGTTAGGAACTTTGCAAATTTATTTTTGGAACATTTTTGCTTTTCGAACGTTGAAAATGTGCAGTTAAGTGAAGGTGTTCGTCTGATTATTACCCGGTGTGCAGCCAATCAAAAGGCCAACAAGACCAACACTTGCCAACACTCGGCCCCGTTAAGTACCAAAACAAACTTGGCTTGCAGTCCAGTTACTTACGGAGCTCCAGAGGAAGCAGCAGGTCTGCCCACGCCTTGCCGCTCTACTGGCTGTACCTTAAGCCAGTTCCTGGCAGGCGACCCAGTGACCAGGCGCCTACTGGGCAGGAGAAGCTCCCTTCGGTGCCTGTTACGCCTCTTTTGTTTAGCTTTGATTTAACATTTTGTACGTTTACTTTACAGTTTAACAGTCGGCAAATGCAGGACATGCTGTACCAGCATCGAATCCACCCACACGAAAGGCCAATGTTCCTGCTCCTGCCGCTCCTTGGTAGTGCCTTTAGCGCTGCTTGTGCGTTTCGTCCTGCATTTTTGTACACTTTCACGTTGGCAATTTCATTTGGTTCGGGTCGCTGTGGGAGTTCAAGCTGAAATGTGCTTTTAGTTTTTGCTTTTCTTTTGCCCATTTTGTGTGCGCACTTGCCCCTTTACAATGTCCTGTGTCCCGTGTCCCGTGTCCTGGGCAAAATAGTGCGCCGTAAAAGTGCGCGAAACTCAACTAGTCCTTGCAACTCCAACTAATGCTGAGAGCTGTGAAAGGCGTTCGAAGCGGAGCTGGAACGGGAACGGGACCAGGAACAGGAGCTGGAGCTGCTTTTGGCTGCCGCTGCTGTCCCACGTGGAAGGCAAGTTGACAACTTTTTTGCTGTCGTCGCCGACGCCAACGTCGCTGTTTTTAGTTCTACTTTTTTAAGTGTAGTTGGTTTTAGTTGCTGCGAAATGTTGATTTTTTTCTCGTTCCTTTTCGTTTTCATTTTTGTTTTTGTATTTTCTTTTTTATAGTATTTTTTTCCTTGTTCCAGAAGTTAAATGTTTCTACGTCGCTGATGCGCAACCGGGCGGCACAAATGCGAAATGGCTACAAACAATTTGAAGCAATAAAATAAAGAGCGCATGCTAAAAGGGGACGAGAGTGGGCTGGCGACGTGGGGTTAAGTTAGGGAAAAGGGGCGGGGTACTACTACAACGACAACTGTAACTAGGTACAACTACAACGCGACTACATTCAGGGCTACAACACCAGCGAATGCCACAATATCTGGCAAGCGAAATAAAAGCGAAGTTTAATTGTAAAATTGTTATTGTACTTTGAAGTGGCCGCTGGGTTGCGTTGCCTCTTGCCTGTTGGCTGTTGGCTGTTAGCTGTTAGCTGTTGGGTGATGGCGGCTCAAGTGGCAAGTGCGCTGCGCTTTTCGAGTGGTGCCTCGTGTCACACGTTACCCACTCGCAACAGCCGCCGCCAGCGCTGCGGCTAACCGCGTTGCTAATTGCCAGTCGGACCACTCCACCACCCAGGACGAGTCGTTCTCTTCGCACAATGGGCCTCCTCGAGCGCTGCAAGTTAATCAAATTTTGTGCAGGCAACTCGAGAGCACAAAATAACGATTTTTGCGATTCTCCATGCTAAATTGTATAACTAAGGCAATATGTAAGCAGGTTTATTAGTGGGTTCTTCGAGCTTCAGCTTCAACATTACGTGCAGGCAAACAGTATGAAAATGAACGCAGCCATTGTGAAAGCGTTTGCCTTGTGCTCTATGGCAACAATTACATGTTTAATTAACTTTTTGTTATGACAAGCAGAGAATGGTGAGTCCCGCCCGTTTCCGCTCTCTAATTAGAAAAGTGCAACAACGGGCAAGTCGATATAACCAAGTGCGAGCAGAGTCGAGCAGCAGCCGAGCTGTGTGAGGCGAATGAACTCCTGTGAAAAGTAAAATGGCAACGCCAGAAAGAATGCAATACAATTGCCGGAACTGCTGTGGCTGCCACATCAAAGTCGGGAGCATAGAAACTTGCAGCATGCCCCGTCAGTCAGTCAGTCAGTTAGTCGGTGTCAAATTTTAATTTAGATTCTGTATGCAAATGGCCTTAAATGTTGCATAACAAGCGAAAAGCTCAGCACACAGCCTGCAAATTGTTGTACATGTAACAAAGTGTGTGTGTGCGAGTGTGTGCGAGTGTGTGTGTGTGTGTGTGTGTGCTAGGCTTACTGCTGGGCTGACATATGAAATTGCAAGTTACGGTTGCCATTTGCAGACACAGACACAGAACTTTGGCGCCGCATCCTGAAGCTTTTCACTTTAAGCCCTTAAGGTATCGCCCAACACACAGGATCTTACCCAGCCTCGAAGTGTCTTTCTGTGTGTGTGTGTGCGAGTGAGTGTGTAAGTTAAATGCATTTGTTGAGCTGCTAACGACTTAACATTTATGATTAGTGCGCTGGCAAATTGGTAGGCTCAAACGTGGGGCTTTAACTGCACTAATTGGCAATGTGTGAAATGCTTGGTGCTCTATTCAATCAGTTATTATGTTATGTGCGCTTTTAGCTCATGCATTTGCCCATTAATTAAAACCAACAAGTTATAATTATTAAAGTTATTAATATATATTATATATATATTTACTGTGTATGTATATATTATATATTTTTTAATTTTTTGCACATTGCGAAACTTTGTTGTTTTCCAATTTAACTCGTATAGTTGTCAGCCGTTTATTCTATATGAAAAGTTTTGCTTGTCAATTTTTAATTTTCGAATTTGCAGGTAAAAGTTTTTGGCTGCCTTTAATAATTGACATACAAAAAAAAGTTAATGAAAAAGTTGGTTTAATTTGTTTTATATAAACTAAAGCGTGTTGTGTTGTTCTTATTTACGTTCATTGGTGAATGTAAGTTTGTATAAGTGTTAATTAAATGTCGCACTTCAATTAAAAAAGTTGCTAAACCCAAGCTGGAAAGGGAATGAAGTCAGTTTTTGAATACTATAAATAGTCAAGTTGAATATATAATTAAATTAATTACAAATCTGGACAATTATTGCGACATTTAATTTAACTACCATCCTTTTTTTACTTTAATAATATAATTCTACTTTAGACTTAGAGGTTAAAAAAAATATTTGTAAAAGATTTAGAATATATTTTAGTTAATCTTAACATAAATCTAATATTCAAAACCTGTTTGCAGAAGCCAAAGCGAATGAAAATCTGGAAAAAAACGCAGGTCGTCTGGTCGGCAAGTTTGCAATCAGTTTCAGTGAACGGTCAACGGTTGGGACTCAACTGTTGCGCGGGTGTGCGTGGGAGAATACTTATGCATTCAGATGTTTATGAAGTCAGCGCCAAGTCTGAGTATGCAAATCCGCAGAAACAGCAGTGAGAAGTGCCAAAGATTAATGGAAAACTTTAGCATTTTTCACACAGCCAACCTAAATGAATTCAAGCTTTGAGTTGAAGAGATTTTGATTTGGGGGCAGCAAACTTTAAGACAACTTTGGAGTCCTTAGCATACGCAACGAGGCTGGGCACGCACGACAGCGTATTGCGGGCCTGCAGGTAAAAGGCCGCAACTGTTTATTTATTTATTTATTATGCGACCGACACTAAAATGTAACTAAAAACACAAAATACGATGCCAGCCTGTCAGGACGAAAGGATGCCAGCCTGCTTGCCTGCCTGTTTGCCTGCCTGCCGACACATGACGTCTACACATGTTGAGTGGCGCATGGATTCGGACAGATTGGGAGGTAGGTACTGATTCGTAGTCCTTCGTCGAGTTGACGTTGACGCTGCTTTGATATATTATGCACGCTTGAGGGCGGCAACAAATAATCAAGTATCAAATTCCACACGGAATGCTAACGAAAACACACAAAACGATTTTTTGTGCCCAGGTCACAAGGGAGCATCAGTTCGGGTCAGGCATGGGAAAACCTTGTGTGTGTGGTTGGTTGGCGTTTTCGTTTCCCTAAGCTGCCAGCCAAATGAGGCAAGACGCAGCCAGCAAAAGCCTCACAATTGTTGGGCGGCCGCAAAAACAAAGCCAACTCATCAGATGCGAGGCCCAGCTCAAGTGAAGACTGCTGTACTGGGCTCCTACTCTGTGGTCTGAGTTTATGGCGCGTGCGACAAATGAACAAACGCCGGCACTGCAGACAATCTGCCCCAGCCACATGGCAACATCTTCGGTGGGGGCACATGCGTCTCCCCACCAGCTGGCCCTGCTTGTCTGAGCTGCTGGCTTTGTCTAGTAAATCGTCACGCAAAGCATAAGGCAGGCAAAAATGCCTAAGCCGATTAACAAAGCATAATAGTTGCCGGTTGCCAACTGGCAACTGCTTTGCTCTCACAGCCAAACCGACAATAAACTCTGAATAGCACTGGCCACTGAGTTACGGCATGGAGCATGGGGCATGGGGCATGGTGCAACTGGCATGTGGCAGGGGGTGGACCCGGAGAACAGGCAGCTGCGGACTCAACAAAGTTGTTTGATTTTTCTTGTTGACTTTATGTGAGCCCAGCTTGACACACTCCCATACACACACACACACACACACACACACACACACACACACACACTCTCGCTGAGCTGTGTCCGCTTGTTAGTTTTGCTGGGTATTAGAAGTTTGTTATTAAGTTTGCACTGTGCAATTGATAAACATCTTCGGGGCGAAATTGTTTAAGTTATATACGTTTTTAAAACAGTCATGTAAGCAACGAGTTCTGACATCTTGAAATGAAGAAACTTATAGTTAATACATATATAGAGACTTTTTATGGGGCCTACCTTTTAAAATACATAGTTATATATAGTTAAATATCCATTCAAGGGTATTAAAACTTCCCTAAATGGATGTTCTTGTTGTTGTCATTTGACTGTTGGAATTTGCGCAGAAAATCTCATAAGTCAAACATGAAATTCCCATGCAAAACTGTTTTGTCATTTCGCTTGGCTGCCGCTGTCTCCATCACCATCTCCATCTCCATTTCCATCTCCCGTTTCGACTAGGGCTTTATTTGCCTGGTATTTGTATTATTTCTTTTCTGGCTGTGATTTATTAGGGCCTACTTTCGTTTCTTGTGCGCCTTTCTTTTTCTTTTTCATTTTTTTTTTATTTTGTTTGCGGTTCGCTAAGCTTTATTTGTTCATTAGTGAGTCTGTTTAAGGAGCTGCGAGTGTCCAAGATAGTGTTGAAAATATTATTGCATATGCTAAAGAGCTGAGGCGCTGCTGTTAAATTGTTAGCTGCTTGCCGGCGCTTAAATACCGTTTGAAGTAGTATTTATAAGCGGCACGCTGAACTCTTTAGCCGTCTGGCAATCAGTCAGCTCAAGTGGTTGTAAGAAATGAACTCATCTCGACTGTCAGACTTAATGAGCGCAAATAAATTCAAGTAGGCTTAAATTTTCCACTTTTTTGCGCTGCCAATTGGGCACTTTTCCCACGCCTCGCCCAGTTCTTGGTTCAGGCGGCCGCAGAAATTCATATACAAAAATAATACAAGACGAAACCAATGCAAAAAGTCCCATGAATAACAACAAAAACACGAAGAGGCATAAGAAAAAGGGACATAGCGAAAGAGAGAGGCAACAAAATATGTATAAGAACCGCAAATCTGAAACTAAGCAAAATGAATTCTATTTAACATTTGGGTGAAATTTCAATTTTTTTTTATATATATATATTTTGCACTCCGCCAACCCGCAAAAGTGAAATATAGAAATCAACGATGGACTGCGTGGAGGAGGGCGTGGTCGGCGTGGTGGCTGCCTTTTTGTGACGTACGCGCTGTCTACTTAGGAAAATGATAAATGTCCTTGTAAAGCCATGAAATGAATAAGTATGAGGAGCGGCCGAACTGTGAAAGTGGCCGTTGCTATATGTGGGCCAGCCAAGGCAAACAAGGACAATGTCCTCGGCAAACAGCAAGAAATCACAACAACACGAGAGCAGCCAGCGCCAACTGTGTTTCAAGTGGAGTATGTCCTGGCCCGGTCTGGCCTGGCCTGAAGGCTATCAGCTTGTGCCCTAAGTAGGCTACTCCAAGAACCAAGAGCCAAAAGCACATGCAGACAGTTCTTCTCAAGTGTGTGTGTGTGTGTGTGTGTGTGCGAGTCGCAAGAAAAATGTTGACAAACTCCTCGCAGCGGCAGCGACTTTTCCTTGCCGTTGTCATTCAACGCGCTGTCAGTTGCTTTTTTTCTTTCTGCTTTCTGCTTACAGGAAACTTGCCCCAAAAGTGCCGCCCCAGAGGCAGCGACTTAAGCAGCGCTGGAATTTTTGCCTTTCAAGTCGAATCAGTGGTGAAAGTTTTTGGCCAGCAGCGCAAACTACACACACACACACAGAGCCCAGGCTAAATAGAGAGATAGTCCGCGATGGATGGATGGAGGGGGCGGGAACGGGAACGGAAAAGGGACGCGGCAATGGCACGGGGACTGTCCATTGTTGCTCATCACTTTTGACCGGCTGAAAGTTGTTTTGGGGATTGCTTCCAGCAAGTCGCTTCGATTTCATGTCGAAGCTGTTGGCTTTTGCTTTTGATATCTTTCATTACTAAGCTGATTTTTGTTTTGGGGTTTTACCAGCGCTTCCTTTGCTTCCTTTTCGCCTAGTCGCCTACTCGGGCGTGTGGGCGTGTATAGTATTGTGTGTGCGGGGCGTGGCAGCAGCTGCTGTTATTGTTGTTGTTGCTATTGTTGCGGCATCTATTATTTGGTCTGGTCAATTTTGTGTGCAAATTGTTTGGGTTGTGTCCGAACATCAATAATATTTTGATGTCCATGGCGCACACAAAATTGTTGTTAAATGTTTGAAAATTGTTTTAGGGTTTTTGTGGTCTTAAATGGGTTTAACATGTGTGCTAAGCACGTAAATTTCTTCTATGGCTCTAAAAACAAAAAAAAAAACGAAAACACAAAACTTACCAGCCAAAAGATTTAACAGAGCTGTAAAAGAAAACAAAACGTAAAATGAAATTAAATCAAAAATAAATTGAATAAGTAACAAATAATTTAAAATTGAATTGAATTGTGTTCAACGTATGGATTTAATTTGACTGACTTGTTTTATGTTTACAATTTATAAAAATAACTAAAGAATGTTTTTATAAAGAAAAAATTGAAAAGAAAAAAAATAAATAAATATTTACATTTGATAAGGGAATAAACTTTTGTTGGAATATTTGTTTTCTTAAATATTATTATATATATATAAGTGCATATGATAAAGTGAAATGATTGAAAAGGAGATTGAATATAACTATCTGTAACTTTATCTTAGCTCAAGTGGACAAAAGTTTAAGCCTTTCGTTTGAAGTTGTAAACAGTATAATCAAAAATAACTTTTATTTGCATTTGAATTCTTAATAGTTTCTGGCTGTAATAAAATGCCTTAACGCTCTCTATAAATTCGTCAAACATATGCAGTTACGCTGCTAAATATGTTGTAAAGACTTGAGAATTTACTGTTAAGTCCTCGAAAACTTTGGCACAGCGAAGCCGCTTAGCAAACAAATTGCAGCTTTTGGACCGGCAGAGCTTATAGTGCGATAGTACGATATCTATATCCCATGTCTATGCATGGCCAAGTTTGGGCTGTGGGGCAGAGGCAGACGAAGAGATGAAACTTAACTCATCAGAAATGCCTCTAAATAAGCATTTATAAAGCTGCGCAGCGGCAACAAATGGCAAACTTTGGCCAGAAACAGGCAACAACAAATTGAGCGAACGCCCGGCAGAAAACCCAAACATAATTTGAAAGTTTTTGCGCAAAATTCTGAGTACGTTGTTTTCATAGAAATGTGATAAATACTCGTCGAGCGGGCGAGTCGAGGAAGTGGTTTTTGTATGGGGGCGTGGCGGTTTCTTGGCTTGCAGTTAACTTGGAAAACATTGAAATGCCAAAGTGAAAAGTTTTGTGCTGCCAGCGCCAGCAACAACGAAATTCAATTGAAAACACATAAAATCTAAATTTATTAAAAATCTACCCAGCCCCGCCTCTTACAGCATTCACATAAGCTTAGGCCCCTGCAGTGTTTTCGACTGTTACGAACTTTTGCACTAAAACTAAAACTAAAACTAAAACATTGCCCAAGCTGCTGGAACAATATGCAGCAAAGCCGTAGGCGTTGCTACTTCAATCGGACGATTGCTGGCTGCGGCTGTCGTTTGACTCGAGTCAAGTGGCTCTGCGGCTGTGGCAATAGCTGTGGCCTGTGCTGCGGCCCAAACTAAATTAGTTGCTAGCTGCCCACATGGCGTATGAGAATGCGTTTGCTTGCATATTCTCATATAAAATGTGAGTATATTTGCCCGCAACATTTATGCATTTAAATTTTCCGCATTTAATAGAGACATTATATAAAATACCTGATTTAGCCGCACCACAACGCGCAATTAGCGGTGCTTCTTTCACTTTCTGCTGCCGTACTTAATAAACTTGGCGAAGTTTGTTTATGTTGCTGCCCAATGGCCGTGCTTATTGTTCAATTTGCTTGCCAACTTTTCGATGGCCAAAAATGGCTAAATGGACACGAAAAAAACGAACAGCAGCTCGGCAAAAGTTTCTTTTGCAACACAAAAATATGGTACGTCCTTAGCTTGCCTCGTGCCACTTGCCCCTGCGCCCCACTTGGCTTATTTATTAGCAACATATTATTATTTGGCCTGCAAGTGGGCGAAAGTGATGGCCAGCGAAAGTTTGGTGGGTGACCAGCTGGCGAATGACGAGTGATCTTGGCCCCTCCGTGCAATAACTCAGGCAAACAGAATAACAAGCCCTAAAAGCCATCGAATTGCGTTGCCAGCAGCTGCTGCTGACCATTAACAGCCGTGCAAAGTAAGTTTCCTTGGCTTTTATTTTGTTTACTTTGGCTGCCTTCGCTCCTTGAGAGGGACTCTCCGACGATTACAAAGAGTTTTGCACATTTGGCGGGGGGCAGCTTAGCTCAGGATTTGCAGTAGCAGCAGCATCAGCAGCCATCAAAATCAATTTCACATAATTTAAACTGTATTAAATTTGCACATAAACTTTGTCAAAATAAACCAGAAATTTCATTTATTCAATAACGCAGCGACAAAAGCGGCGCTTTGACAGCCACAAAGGCGTACGCATATTCACACACAATAAACTTTATGTTGATTGAATAAAAGTTGAGCACACACATACACGCAAGCACAGACACGCACACAAACACGCGGCTTAACGGGAGTCAAACTTTTCACTTTAAATTAAATTTCACACACACACAAACACAGAGACAAGGGCGCAAAGTGGAAAAAGTGGAGCAACATTTGCCGCCAGGCGCAATCAATTTTTTGGCAGCACCTCCCGCAAATAAAAAACCAAGGCAGCATGCTGAAGTTAAACGTTTATGACTTTCATATACCCTGCAGGAATGATAAATATAGGGTAAATGCATAGGAAAATATGCTTACTTTATACTGATGGATATCTCATAGTACATTATGCATAGTTAAATTATTTGAATGCTAACTAATTACTAAAGGCAAAGTTAAAAGATTTATGAACCCTTAACATCAAAGTAGGGTATTCGATGTGTGATTCAATAAAATGATCTAGAAAGAGTTGGAAATTAGTTAACTTACCGTTCTCCTCCTCAATGTTACGTGTCATTGTTGTCGAGGAGCTGACGCGGGCACGTGTTGCTGCCGCTGCATGGCCGTTGAACGTGGGCAGGACGAGGCACAGCAGCAGGGACAACAGGCAGCTGACAGCCAGGCACATGATTGCCTCGCTCTTTGATTGTGCTGGGTGCTAGAGTTTTGGCTTGTGTCTGAAGTGGGGCTGCTTTGCTATTGTTGTTGTTCTTTATGCTCGATGGCAATGTTTCGGGCAGTTTTCGTTGCCTACTTTTGGGCGCTACGGAATTTTACACAACCACCATACACAATCATTGGTTGTTATTGTCGTTGTCGATAACGTGGCTTATTTGTGCATATATTGATTTGATTTAATTTGACATTTTTATTTGCGTCCATTTACACAAATTTTCGTTGAGGCTGCAAAAGAGATGGCGAGACGGTTGAGGGTCAGCAAATTGTTGACATGTCAATAAATAAAATATAGTATATTGCTATTTTTTGGTAAATTATCATTGCAATTGCGTGAATATGTTGCTGTAGTTGTAGCTGTTGTTGTTGTTGTTGTTGCTGCTGAAATTTATTTAATTGCCTTTATTTTTGGCTTGGACGCATTTTGTAAGCAGATTTACTGCATATTCCCACACACACACACGCATAGACATAAATGCAGTTTATGTGAATTTTGCCAATTTTATTGAGTTAATTTGTTTGTTTTATATTTATATCATTTATATATCAATGTGTGTGTGTTATTTATGTGGTCGAAAACGTTAATTTATGTTTTAGTTGTTGCATTCCGAACAAAATTTACAAATTATGCAAAATTGTATGATTTGGGTAAAAAGGTTTTTCATTTACGCGCATTTATTTGCAAACATGCTAAAAAGTCACTCGAAATTAGAGCGTAATTTATTGATGCACAAGTGAAACTGTAATTGATTCTCGGCCAACAAATAAATAGAAAATGTATTTAAACGATGTGAAATATTTGCATTAATATTTCAAAAAGGAATTGCCATGATTTTGTGTATATAAATAAATTCACAATAAATAAATAAATGCATAGCTTTACTTATTTATTATTGGTAATTAAGCAAATATAATCAAACAAACAGTTTAAAAATCCATTTAAGCTTTTCTTAAATACAGTGATCTCTTTTGATTTGTATTGAGCATATTTAAAAATTTTGTTAGAATTGTTAGTTTACCATAAGCATTGTTATAGTTGTCATATGCAATATAATAAGCTTCTTATTTTAAACCCCTTGAATCATAAACCTTATTTAAAAATCAATATAAGAGCTAAAAGCTATCTTAAAAGGTACAACAACTTAGTCCATAATAACCCTAAAGTGCCTCGCATCTTACATCTATCTTTAATATGCAATTTAATCTGCTTTCGTTGGCTCAAAGCGACTTTAAGACCCAAAATGGGCCTTTGAGCTGAGTCCGCCGCAACAAGAACTTTCTTATCTGCACATGCGAAGATGTTTTGGCCTAGACAGCAACAAATCACATCGCAAAGGCCGCGTCAAGCAGCAACACGTACAAAATGCCTACTGCGCCTCGATATTTTACAACATATTGCACTCACACTGAAGCGCTTTTAATTAAAGTATATTTATAACTTGGGTCCAGGTCATGGAGGGGAAAGGAACAGACAGAAGCTGGGGGAATTGTGGGAAATCATTTAAAATGCCGCTTGCGTACATATTTGTTATAATTTATGGTGCCCATATAAATGACTAACAACACACGAGGAACAAGGCACAACGAGCAAGGACCAACTGGCAACTGGCAACGTGCTGGGGCGCAAAAGGACGAATCAAGGCAAGTTGAGCGGGGCCAAAAGAATGGCAAAACATGTGCCCAAGTATGCGCGCGTGTAGATCTTTAAAAGGAGCGCAAGGAGCGCAAGGAAGCGCACAGAACGTGCCAGCATCAAAGTTCAATATGACGACGTCGCTGCAGAAATAATGCCAAAGAGCTAACGAGTGCAAATTTCTCTTTAGATTTTGCGTTTGGTTTTTGTTTTATATTTTTTTTTGTTCTGTTTTGGTTTTATATTTATTCTTTTTTTTTCAGTTTTCGCAGTGCTTTTACTTTTACGTAGCAAAAACTCAATAAACGATAAACAGGAAAACGGAAATCGGAAACTGTATACGTTCATGTTTCTAGTCTGCACAGAAAGTCACACACACACACACACACACCAATGCCAATACATATACAGAAAGCGCCGCCATTTTGCGCGACATTCGAGGCAGTTCGACGTGCTTTTATGATATATTGACTTGCTGTGTTTTATCGGCCACGTCGCCATAGCTGGCAATGCTTTTAGCCTCGGCGCACTAATTTTATTTTGCCGCTGTTGACAAACTCGGCCCATTTCCACTTGTATTTGTATATTTCACTTTTTTTTCGTTCTCTATCTCACTCCTTCTCTCTGTGCAGATCATAAATAAAATTTTATTAAACTATGGGACTGTGAATGTGACGCGGACCGCGGCGGCAACCGCAACTGTCAGGCCGGAGTCCGGGAGTCGAGAGTGGAGCGCATCCAAAAATGTTCGCGTTTAATAATATTTTTTCAAGTGGTGCATAATAAATCTTTATAAGTTTATTTATCATACGCCCCGCTGCCTGATTGGCCCGTTTTCGTTGGCAGCGGCCTTGCTAAATGGATTTCCATTTCAATGGCTTAAAATAAAATATGCACAAAAAAATAAAAGCTGCAACCTGTAGTTAAGCGATTAATGTAAATATTTTTGCAAATCTATCATAAAAAATATCCATCTAGTAAATGTGCAAGGGAATTTTGTTCAGCAAAAAGTGTCAAAATAGACGACATTTATAAATCTGTTTTTTCACATGTGCGCGGCAATATACTTTTTAGAAAAAGGATTAGTATAAATAAAGTAAAACCATGTCAAACATTTGGACACTGTTGAATGACAAATTTTATTCAATTTAGAAACACATAAAATTCCGGACTACATATGAGGCGACAACTTTAAATAATAGAAAATAAAATAGTTCAACTGAATAGAATTTGATGATGTTTGGTTTGTGTAAAAAATAATTTTTTTATATTGAAAGTAATTTAAACATTTTGAATTTAAAACTCGGATTGATGAAGTTGTCATTGAACACCTTATTGAAATAAAATTTGGAGGGGTGTTTTATTATTTAACTAACAATGGAAAATGTAGCCTTATTTAATAAATATAATTCATTTTCAAATATTCCAAAACAACCCATATCCTTTGAGATCGACGTTAACATTTCTAGCTCGTAAAAAGTTGGTGCTTATTATATTTTTATAAAACGCCTATAAATTATTGCTCATATGCGGAAAGCCAATTAAAACTCAATGGCTGAGCATAATGTAATATAAAATCAGAAATCAGGTTATTTAAAACTTGTTTGCTCAATAAAAAATAAACGTGCTTAAACCTCTGAAGCCAGTAAAAAAACACACACACACATAAAAACGCTTGCTACATTAGCTAATATAGGTACGAGCTGTTGGCCGCATAACGTGGCGTATACGTAACCTGGCTGCGTAAAGTACGTTGTGCCAGTTTTCTCGATCGACGTGCACTTCAATTTACAAACAAGACCAGCGTGTGTGCGTTTGTCTATTTGTGTGTATGTTCGTGTATTTTCCGGCTGCAGCTGCTAAAAAGTGTGTCGACGCTTTTCCATTTCCGTCGTTGTTGTTCTTGTTGCAATCTAATGTAATGAAGTGTGTTTGCATTAAAATGCAATTTGAAGTGCAAAGTTACAATATTATTATGGCATGGCTTACACATGTGTGTGCGCGTCTACGTCTGTGTGTGTGAGTAGTTGTGTGTAGTTGCTCTGAAGAGCCCTTTAGCTTAGCCGTGAGCTCGTACCTGCGCTAAGTGCCGGGCGTCAGAGGCGGCACCATTTTTTCTTTTGCTTTTTTGCGGTTTATGTGCGCTAAGTGAGCCTATAAAAATCCATGCATGGCTGCCTCTGCCACTGCCTGGCTGTGTTGGCTGTGTGTTTGTTCAAGTGCATTTTTATGAATACTAAAATTCCCCAGCACCGGCAGCTGAGGGAGCAGCAGCGACAGCAATCAGAGCGTTCAACACTTGGCATCATCATCGTGTGCAGCTGTCGTTGCTGCTAATTTTGTTGCATACTTTGGCGGAGGTCGCGCAAACAATGCACATTTGCATCCCAGGACATTCCTCAGCAGCTTGTCGCTTGCATTTGGCATTTGTGACCTTGCCGCACACTTTGCAGAGTCCATTTGGACATTGGATATTCTTAAGCCGGAGATACACACAAATTGCAATTGAATGCAATTGTCGTGCATTACTTGCTTTGGCTACGTATTCGGTTCGGTTTCGGTTTCGGTTTGGGTTTTTGGTTTTCGGTTTCGGCTTCGGGCTCTGTGTGCAATGGCCGCAATATAAATTGCATATTAAAATACATTTCAATACACAATTTATGCACTTTGTTTGGGGCATTCTCAAATGCGCGCTCGGCCATCCATTAAATGTGTCAGGCACACACACACACACAATTGTATTTGCTCTGTGCTGCATTGTGGCCTCTTGTGGCCATTGGTTGCATTCAATTGTTTGTCGTATTAAAATTAATTGTGTCGAATATGGTTTTAGTTGTTTTTTAATAATTAATTAATGCTTCTGCCTCCGGCTAATTGGCAAGTGCAAGTGGAAATGCATTAAACGCACGATTGCAATTGATGTTTAAAATACCACAAAGTGATTCTGGCTTTAAATGCAATAAATATAAATATATATTTATGAATGAAGTATATAGTTACGGTAAAAAATAAAATAGTTTAACAGAAAACTAACATATTAATAAGAAATTGTAATGAGGAATAATATTTCAAAAATGTAAAAGAAAATTATACATTTGTTATACAGAAAATTTCTGAGATCATTGTCTTCTCGACAATTGTTTCTTTATTAGTTTAGACTAAACCTGCTTAAATAATTATCTAAAAGTTGTTGAGAAGTTTCTCGTATAAAGTAATTTATCTTTAACTTTTTAGGAGTTTTAATAAAAATATTTACTTTGGTCACTATCTGTTAAGCAGAACTCATTTAAATTTCATTTTTATCACTCTTTAATAGCTATCTCTAAATGCCTCAAGCAATTTATCAAATTAGTAACGAAAGTCCATTATTGGAATTTCAGTCTTCAGTAAAAGTATACTTTGAATAATAATTATAAAAGCAACATTGTTTTTATTTAAATTATAATTTCATCATTTATAGCTATTAATTATTCAATTATTATTATAATTTTATAGCTACTATGTTTAATTAAAATGGTAACCGTTCATATAATAAACTGTATTAATACACATTATTAAAAAATATTTTTAGAAAAGAGCATAATTTAATATAAGTTTGATCTTGATTATTATTTATAGCTTTTTTTCGCCATATTCATCTAGTTTAACTTTAATCAATTGCAATCTCAGCAACCTCGATTCACTGTTTCCTCTGGCATCGCAATCTTAATCATTTTATCTCCCACTTATCTGCTGCGGCTGCCTTTGTCGCAATTCAAGTACCTTTTGCTAGAGCGTTGTGTGTAATGAAATTACACGCACACTTCAGCAATTTAGCAATTGAACAAATGTGCATCGCTCAACACTTTCAGTGCTCGACCTTTTTGTTTATTTATATCAATTTCTCTATTTGATTATAGTTCATATTTGTTGTTGTGCTAGTTTCAATGCCAGTAATTTAGCACTTAAGCTGTTAAATTTGATAAAAATGGAAAGAAAAAGCAGGGTCAGCGTGCAGCAATGCACGTTGCATAAGAAATGCCCTCTAAATACTAAATACTTTGAATGGAATTTGCAACAATAACAAGTTTTATGCAATTTGTTTTGGGAGGGGCCAATAACAAAAGCTAGCAAAAACTATTTCAACCAAAGCCAACAAAATAAAATCGTCGTAAAAGAGCAGTGCACAAAATCGTTTCATGTGCCGGCTAACGCACACATACACACACACACACCTAGGCACAACCATACATACACACTAGCGTTAGTGGTATACGCGCTAACTGGCAAGTAATCCAAACGACGCCGTTGCTGAGATTCGTTTTTTCAGTGCTTTTCTGCTCGCTGGCATTTGCTGTGTTTTCCATAGAAATGATTTTCATTGAGAACAACGAGGCGATAACGGCGTCAGAGCGTGGGAGGGCTGCGCTCAGATCGTATTGGATCGGCTGGGAACGTGCCCCAACGACAAACGTCGGACGACAGTCGACAAACGTTGATTTGTCAATTTAACAAGAACAGCAATAGCAGCAACAACTACAATAACAACAACAACGACGACAACAACTGTGACAATGACAACAAATTGGTTGTCGCTTACAACAAATCGAATGCTTACATTTAGCCAGCTTGCAACGTGCAAAGTTTACGCGGCACACGCGACATAAGCGCACCCGAAAAAAAGGCTCATAAAACGCGGCACGTTTTAAGTTTTAGATTTTGGCTATCGCGTCTGTTTGGCTGCTGCTGTTCGTTTATCTTCTTTATTTTTTGCTACGCTCAATTGTAATCAACGCGTCGTATGCGTAATTTGGACAGCCACATTTTGATGCGTTTCACATTTCCTTAAACGGGCGTAACACTCGAAAACTGCTGAGAGATTCTTTTACATATTTTCTATACAAATATGTGATTTTCGTGCCAAGCTGCACGCAACTCGAAGCAACGGAACGCACAACGCGAAACGCGAAACGGAAACGGGTTGCGGCAAAGTAATCGAAAATCCCGTTAGTTTCGACCGTACCCGCGGGATCGCAAACTCTCACTGAAACGATTTTTATGGTACACACAGAGCAGAGCGACCGAAAAAACTGGCCACAGCCGAAACGACGACAGCATCCCGAGCTGCCCGCCCGAGTGCCGCAATGGCGCCGCCAATAAGCGCGCCGAGCGAGAGAGCGATTTTCCGAAGCATCAGCCGAGTGCAGCAGCCAACTGGCTGCGGTCTGCTGGATGCTGTTAACATGCTGTTGGCGAGCGCGCTGTTAACTTAACAGCCCGAGGCAAATTATTTATAGCAAGCTTTGCAGCGTTCGAAGCGGGCAGAAGGTGCTTCGAAAAAAACTAATTATAACACAACTTTATCTGGATTTATATATTTATACTGGGCTTGCTGACAAACTATAAGCAACCATATTTAAATAGATATTTTACTATTTATAGCAACTCAACTCAGCTTGTTTACATTTCTCAGCAGCCAGCGGGCAGCGGCATCGTTCGCTCTCCCGCTCTCACACAGCGCTTGCTCTGTGCGTGCCTCTCACGAAGCGTGTACTAAAAATCAGCTGTGTTTTGGGCTAAAACAAAGTATGCTCCAAATATATTACTGCGAAATAATTAACAAAGCTTTACAAAATATTTGAAATATTTACAGAGTGAAAAATTATAGCATTGATAAAAATGCATGATTAATATTAAAATGCATTTTTTCACTTCTATTGGTTAGAACGGAATAACATTTGAATAACGATTTTTTTTATTTATTTAAATACCTATATTTACTGCACAGTCAGTTTTCGAATTCATATTTTAATTGCAGCAGCAATTGTGTCCACTGTTCTCAGAGTTGTTTTATTGTTATTATTATCGACACTCACACATCAATCAAACACACACCTGTTGCTCACTTGGCTGTCAATCAACGCAGGTGCGCTTGAAATGGAAGTGTGCAAATACGACAACAGACAGCCTGAAAAGGCAGAGAGATAAACACACGTATACACTACTAAATGTAGAGCTCCGCAATAAAGTTTATATATGTAAGCAGTTTTAAGTATTTTTTATGTTTTTTCTATAATTAAAATAATTGCTATACCATTGTCTTTAAATAATTTTTTACCTAGCCCACTAAATTATATGTTGAGCTAACATCGTTTAACAGTTGTGGAAAAAACTAACAGCGCTCTGTAAATTGACAGCCTCTCCAGCGGTTAACAGCGCACTGCTCTTCGCAAAGAGCAGCCAGCTTTGTTTATGCAAAACTGTGTCAAATGCGGCGAAACAATGTAAAGCTTTTTTATGGCTCGCTATTGAGGTGTAAAAAATGCTAAGAGTCAGCCGTTAAGTAGGCCACATAGGTCAGCTGTAAGCCAAACAGCAGCAGGGACCGGCAGCAGCTAAGCAACCGTAATTAGCCACCTTCTAGAAGTGTGAGCATTTATTACATTTCGCCAACTTAAAGACAAGTCTTAAAGAGCGCACTGAAGTGGAGCGCAGCGACAAATGTTGGTCAACTGCTTTTTATCAGCTCATAAACATGGCGTACAAGTTCATTTCGGTGTTAAAAGCGTGTTTTTGCCTGACCGCCATGTGTTTGTGTGCGCTTTTGTGCATGTATGTCTGTGTCCGTGTACATTTTACAGCTGCAGCACACTCGCACACGCACTCACACAGCTGCTGTCATTTTTAATAGCAAACACAACACGCAGCGACTTTTGCGCATGAAATAACACCAACTAAATGTACGATGTAGTACTAAGTAGTCCCCGTCCGAGCCCGAAAGGACAATGCACAATGGGAGCATAAATCAAAAATAGGAGAATTTCTCAAAAACACGCATTAAATAAAATGAAATATGCTGATTATAAATTATAGCCTCTATAACATTATGGTTTCTTATATTTTAAAAAATCTTTGACCGACTAATTATTTTCTTGTGTTCGTTGCAGAGTTAATGACAGTGCAAGTTGCATGCATTAAATAGGTTTTTATCCGGCATTTTTTGTGCCACTGTGCGCATTCCTTTGTTGTAGTAATGAAAGTGTTTTTCTGTAGTATACCAGCCGCATACGCAACATGCGTGGCATGCTTCCAACCTGCCCCACTTCGCCTCCCGCACAACTGCTTCTGCCCCCTTTAACTGCTGATGCTGCTCGCTTTATATGTGTGTGCGTGTATGTGTGTGTCTGAATGTGCTGGCTAGCTAGTGAAATATGACAAAAAGCATGCTACAGTTCTTTTTTCTTTCGCTATGTAGTTATTATTGTAGCCGCTGTTGTTGCTGTTGCTGTTTTTTGTCAGCGTGTCTAATAGCTAAAGTCAAAGGGTATGAAAGGGCAGGGTGGACTATGGAGTGGGGGGCCAAGGCGCATTCCCCGACCGACACAACAAGCAGCGCCCGAAAGGAGTCGTCGTTATTGTTCGTATGTGTGTGTAAATGTGTGTGTGCAATAGCAATAAAAATATATTTTACAAACTGCTGCCAACAGTTCGCGACCCTTGCAAAGCATGAAAACTGCTTAGGTTTTGCCTGCCCCCCGTCCCCACAGCCGACGCCATATTGTAGTAGTAGTTGATGTTGTTGTTGTTGCCGCTTGTTTGCTTTTTATGAAATATGTAGAGCAGCTAACAAGCATACACACGCACAGACACACACTCACACACACACACACACACATATGCAAAGCAAGTTCGCAACATCAAATTATTGGAAAACCGAGAAGTTTTCTGGACTTTTTTCTCAGTGCGCATGAAAAAATATTTAAAAATCTCAACAAAACAGATAAAAAAGAGAAGCGAAGAAAAACTGTGCAAAAGTTAGCAAACCAACAACAATGTATTTTCGAGGGGATATTCGGCTACAATACATGTGTGTGTTTCTTGAATGGGATGAATATGGATTGTGTTGAAGTTGTTGTCGTTGTTGGCACTAAAACGCGTTTTGCTTAACGCGCTTGGATCGCTTCGGTTACTCGGCTGCCCTTTGTTTGTGTCAACCATAACGATTTTCTTTTCAATTTAGTTTTACTGCGTATTTGGTTCTAATTTTATTGCGTGTATTAAAATTTCCTCTCTGTGTTTTTTGATGGTTGGGCTGCATTCCGATACACAATTGGCAACTGGTAACTGAGTTTGGGGCCATGTGAAGTGCTCTTAACACACAATTTCAAAACACACCCACACACCCACAAATTATTATATATTTTTTATGATATTTATAGCTCTGACATTTTGCTTAGCTGGCAGGCGATTTATATATACACTTCCCCTCACTACTGCGCCCATTTGCGATTTTCAGTCGTATATATGTATATATATATATGACTGGGCAACTCTTTGCCGCATTTTTCATAACATTGTTTTAGTTTTCATTTCATTTCATTTTTTTTTGTCGATTTTTTTGTTGCATTTTTATGTGTGCTTTTGTGTTGTTTGTGGCTGTTTACTACCCCATAGATACACAGTTATTGAATGGCCTGTCATATTGTGGCAACTTTTTATATGCCCCAACACGTAACGCCGCTTTTTATTTGCGGGCTATTTTGAATACACTAATACAGTGCATATTATTCGCATGTCTATGACTAGAAAGCGTAAAATATATTTACAGGAAATAGCTGCACGGATTTCCATTCAACTACATGGGCACAATAAACTTTTTGCGTAGGACATGTGAAAAAACATTTTAAACGAATTGGATTGCAAATAAAATGACATATTTCATAATCAACAGCAATTGAACACCTGCCAAAAACTGGCTAAGCTCAATTAAATTTGATTGGCTTATGATTCAATAAAGAGAGAAATATTCAGATATATATACATCCATATTTGACATTTTTGGGTAAACATATATTTCTCTTTGTACAAAACATAATTGAATATTTCTAATAGATAATGTTACTTAAAGGTGTGCAAACTAAGAAGGAATATAAATATAGAAGGGACTTTAAGTCCAATGTCCTTGCCAGAGCGAAAGTTACAAAAACATAAAATGGCAAACCACAGAAAACATGAATAATTAAATAGTTACAATTGGAGTTTAGCCTTAAGCAATTCCAAATCAGCTGAAAGAGCATAGAAAAACAGCTTCGTTTAAGAAAATGCCAACTATTCCTGGTTACAGGTGCTTTCAGTTCATGGTAGAAAAAAAATAATGCACTTGCGCTTGGCCGAGACGAGAATTTGAAATGCTGGCAAAAATGTTTGTCTGCCACTTTGACATGCACTTGATGGCCAGCCAGCCCTAATGGGTGGGGGTGGCAATAAAATGTTTGGTAATGAAAATTACTGACCGAGAGCACTTCGCTTTGGCTATAACTTTGGCTTGAACAATTCCCGAGCTCTCAACAGGGCTGCAAATGAAATTGCTTAAATTTAATTTACTTAGCCGAGGCACTACACATGCGAGCAGGGAACAGGGAAATAGGAACTGGAAACGGGCGCCATGCAACAGACACATGCTTCGTGCTGGGAAATTTTGTTTTCCCTCCTGTTTTTTTTTTAAATAATTTCAAGTGCAATGCCGCCTTGAATCTTTAGTCGACAGCTCGGTAAACAAAATGTACGTCAGCCGAGGCAGGAAGCGGACAGAAAGGGAAGGTTGGGGCAAGTGTGCGGCGGGGGTGGCAGACTGTGGAAAACATTTGCGTGCATGTTGCCAGTTAATTATTGAGCAACGAGCACGTACAACTGCCAGAGTGTGAGTGAGGATGGATGTGTGTGTGTGTGTGTGTGCGAGTCTGTTTGCATGTGTCTATGTTTAACTTAATTAGTGCTTCTATGCGCTGCATTTTGTGGTTCGCATTTAACACAGCGACCGCCAAAGCAGGCATAGACGCCACAGTCACAGTCGCAGTCGCAGTCACAGTCGACGTTGACATCGGCTTCAACTGCGGCGTCGCTTTGAGCCACACAGCTGTCCGCTTGTCTGTCCGTTTGTCTGTCTGTTTCTGCCAGCAAAATTTAAAATTGCAGCACACAGCTTCCGCCAGCGCCAGGGGTTGCCTCTGGCGCTGCAAACACTGCACTGTTTATTTGTTCTAATGAACTATACAGGCCGAAGGTACATTCGCTAGGTGATAATCTAAAGCAGGATCTATAAAGATTATTTTGGCGATAAAAAACTTGGCGCTCGTGTAACAATTAATGAATAATCGCATGAAAAGCTTAAAGAGCAGAGTTACCTTTGAATCCACGTATCCAGACATTTAGATTTATGTCCAAACTACTTAATATCTAATACCCATTAACATATTAACTAGTTTAACACATTTTGAACACACTTATCAAATATGACAAACTCAATATATACTTAAGCCTTCCTCTTCAGTCGCCACTTTATTTTAATTTTTCTTTTCTTCATCATTATGAAAAGTCGCAGAGCATTTAATAGTCTACATTCTGTTCTCACTTTCATTTTATTTGTACAATATTTTGCTGTTTTTTTTTTGCATTTCGCACACTCGTTGCAGGCAGCACGTAATTTGCATTGTTGTTGCTTTTAATTGCTTAGTGTTAATTGCTGTAATTGCGGTAAACTGAACTGCGAGGAACAGCAAAAGCAAAAAAACAAAGTCCAAAAATGTTAAAAATAAATAAAGAGCGTTGTAGCTACAAAAACCTAGTTTGTAAAGTGGCCTTAACAAAATTTAATTAGACGCTGTCCTCGCTGCGGCCCGAGGTCAATCAGCTGATTTGGCGGTGTCTAGTGGACGGCGGTGCAAGAGCTGCTCAGGTGTTTGGTTCACAATTTGTCATACGATCGCCCTCCCCCCTACAATTGGGCTGCCTTTAATTTGGCGCTGTCATTCAATATGTTTGGGGCTGATGCCGCTGCGGCTGCTCATTAACTCTGTGCTGGGGAATTGGGAGCGGATGCTCGTTAAGCCCATTAAAGGCAATGCCAAAATGTTAAGGCAGCGAGACTTTAAAATGTCATCGCACGCGCTAAAGGGCGTCATGGGGTCACGCCCATATCGCATGCTTAGCTACCCCCCAAAAGCTGACGAAGGATGTGGGCTCAAATGTCACAAGGCCTGGCCATAAATTTGCCTCACACACACCGACACAAACATACACAAAAGAAAACAGCAAAAAAGAATCACAAGCCAAGGCCAATTTTGGGCGCTTTCAGCTTTCAGCTTCACGTGTCATTTTTGTGGGTAGTCCGAGTCACCTGGTTGCCTAATTTATTGGCTAGCATTTTGCGGCATGTATTAATTAATTAGAGAGCGAGATGGCAACGCCAATACACACACGCTCACACGTTTATACATACATATTAATTATCAGGCATTCCCAGCAAATTGTCCCAGTTGTTGGTTTATTGAGCGAAAGTTTTCCGGGCCCCATTGTTGCTGTTCATTATGCCACATGAACTACGACTGTGCAACCTTTAGCGGCATTCAAATGGCATCTCGAGTCAAATCGAAAATCACAGCAGCTCCACGACATGAAAGCCATATACGGCTCGGACTACGAATCCGACTGATTGGAATACTCTGGTCAAATGCGGTCTGCTGCTGTTGATTGCGGTATTTGCCTGACTCTCGGGTTGCCTGGCAGCCGAGCTGTCAGTCCTGGCCGCGTGTCTCCGGCTTGTCAATGATTTCTAGATGCGTTTCGAGTTGAAGGACGCTTTTGTTCGACTTGGCACATGAATTGACCAACAAATTGAGCTCTGGCTTGGGCAAAACTTAATACGGCAATTAATTGATTCACAATGCTATGTATGATACACAATAAGCTTATAATAACCGATTCTACAGGCTGTGAAGGCAGGTTTGCAATAGAGATGACTTAAAAAAGTAACTTTATCAGTGATCGAAATAAAAACTCATCAAGTCTTTAGCTCAATTTTGAGTAATAGTAAAAGTTGCACAGAAGGAGCTAAATCGAGTATGTAATATACAATTTGATCGCATTTTATTACAATAAAATATAAATGTCGTATACATATAAATCGCATTAATAGCTGATATAACATAGAAACCACGCGGCACACAATCAACTACAGTGGGGCTACAATAAAATAGGCCCCGGCCACTTAAATTGGTTGTCGAGTGCCAATTGGGAGCCGAAATCCTAAAACGGCACATTCGAGCCTCGTTTCTAGGCCCAAGGTCCCCGGTTGAGCATAAAAATTATTATTGCGCTGCGTCGCGGGAGCCTATCAAAAAGTAAATGATTTTTTTACAGGCAATTTGCTAAGCAGCTGGCAACAGGACTTCCTCCGCTGGGAAGCCGAGGCGTCCACTTGCATTAGGCGCAGGCGACTTGATGATTATGCATTAAGTTGTCATTAAAAAATTAGCTTTATTAGTTGCCTGTGACGTCAGACGACGTCAACGCGACAAAGAGCGACGCCGTATTCTAATGAATTGATTAATTGAATTAGAGTCTGTCTCTCAAGCAATCAATAAGCAGGCAGCCAGCCAGTCAGACAGTTACTGCCTTTGACATTAATGGCCGCATCCTTCGCCTAAAAACTTGCACTCGCTTTGTCAGCACGTCCAATAAAATTACAAATTACGAAATACAAATTAAATTTAGTTTCACTGGTGGCAGCCATAATGCATGATTGATGACTGCTGATTGATATCATTGTTTTACAGTACACATTAATGATAATTACTAATGCTTGTGGAGCTATGTTAAAGTTGTAAGGACAGACAGGAAAATAGTAATTGTAACGTCACATCTAATTTAAAGTTACCTTTTAAAACTTTAATAGCTTTGATGGGAATATGTATTTTTATATACTAATAAATAAATAATTTTGTTGGTTTCATTTCAGAAGTGCATGGATAACGCAGATAGACTTCATTTTTTTATATGCTTCTCCCATGAAAGTTTAATTACCTTCTAAACAAATATTTGACTTAAAATAAAATTATTATGTGAATTTAATGCACATGTAGATGAATTTGTGTTTCGGTTCCATTTGCATTCAAATTTCAATGCTCTCTTTGGCAATATTTAAAAATGGCGTTGAAATGACTTGCCAAAACCAATAATTTTCGTTCACTTCTTACATTTAACATAGAGTAGAGACAATTAGCATTTGGATGGATATAAGAAAATAGCAAGGCATTCATTCTCTCCAATTCGCTCATCATTAATCAAAATGGTTAAATGAGTTTTCGAGCAAACGGTTCAGAGTTGAACTTCGTTTTTTCCCATTTGCTCCCGCTTACAAAGTGTTCGCAGGCCGTAAAAAAATAGAACTTCTAGCTGACCAAGTACAGGGTATAAAAACGAGGCGAAGACAAAAGCCGCTAAACGATTGTTGCCCTGTTTGATCGCTGGCGTCGGTTTTGTGTTCGCCCCTCCACCCAACAAATTTATGGCATTTTTCCATGTGAATTGTGAATTGTGACGTTGACTGCATTTGATTCGATTGATTTAATTTGCCTGTTCGTCGTTTGGTGGTTATAAAAATTCATTGCGAACGTTTTTATACATCTGTCCCGCCTCATCCCTTTATTTGACGGTCGGTTGTCGGTCGGATTTCGGTGCTTTCAGATTTCGGATTTGTTGCCAAATCATTCGTGTGCTGATGCCAATAAAACGTGTGTGCAGCTCGCAACTTCCATTTCATTTCATTTGTGGCATAATATGCGACGCCAACCGATGCCGTCAGCTTAACAGTTGCTGCTCTGCTGCATTTTTCATTCTCGTCATCGTCATCGTCATCCTCATCCTCATCATCATCGTTGTTCTCATTCTCATTCTCATTCTCATCGTCATTCGCATGGCACTCAATGCGCCACTCAACGCAGCTCAACACTTTTGGCAACAATGCATCAACGACCGGCGAAAAAAAAACAACAACAACAAGAACAAAAACCAGAACAACAACCAATTGCCATTTACATGCATTTACGCTTATTTGAGCACAATAATTTTTGTTTATTGGCCACAAAAACTGCGGCGAAATGACGGCCAGTCCTTTTTCCATTAAAAAAAAGCTGCACGCCTCTTAAATATTTAAGTACTATTTTTTCTCCATTTTATTTTTTTGCTGTTTGTTGAATTTGCAATTCGCTATTTAATTGCCACAAATATGAATTTTTCATATTGCGCACTTATGCAGTAAATATTTTGAATATTTATTACTTTATTGGCCGCTGACTATGAACTTAAAAAGGGTCCATTTTAAATGGCAGCTCAGTCAAAGTAAATTGAATTTTAAACATATTTTGCACTCACTGCAAGAAAAAATGATTTTGCTCAATACTCAATAAATAATTTGCAATACATATTTTGCAATAATTAAATACCCTTAAAGCGTAATTAATAAAACTAGTTGAATGTCAATAAAGAGCAAAGAAAAAATATAATATCTCTTGCAATTGAGCTAAAATATAATATATATATATACATATATGTGTATATATATAGTTGAAAGATTCTGCTTGATAAAATATTTCTAACTAAGATTAAAATATACTTGAAAATATTTTTATATTAATTCGATCTATGCAATAAGAGTATAACAAATATATTCAATAAATTTTGCTGGCTTAAGCCGAGTAATTAAAACATGTGTACAAGTATAATTGGATTAGAATTTATACTTTGTGTGCAATAAATGATTAACGTTTATTCTGCAACTAAACACGACACTGACTTGGACATTCACCTCTGGCGAAGTGCCTGATTAAACTAAAATTTGGAGTGTAGGGAATTTGCATTCGTGTGGAAGAGAAAACAATTTGAAGAATAGAACAGCCATGCGCCCACTCAAATGTAATTTACTTAAGTGTTTCAAACGCACGCACATAAATTCTGCTTTCACAATGCGTTTGTCCCTGGCTCCCGCTCTTTGTCTAGCGGGGGCAAAAAAATATAAAAAATATGCAAATTTGTCTCCTCAAGAGCAGCGTTGCCTTTTATGAGCACGCATAACCCTTTTTATTTTGGCCAGATATGTAACTAGCAACAAAACAGAGCAGCGCATATTATCCCGACTAGTTTCGTCTCTATATATATTTATTTATATCTAGGACCGCTTGTAAACACACTCCATTTGGCAAATATAATAAATGTTTTGCTTTATGAAAATTGTCGGCTTTTTGTGTGGGCCGCTGGCAAATTTCTTGCCGAAATTTTTTTGCCTTTTTTGCATTTTATTTTCTGGTCAACGGAGCGGCCCCGAAATTAATGTGCAAAATATTTTAATGTAGCTTTCAACTGTCGCATTACTCGGAAGGCCGATTGGGCGTAATAAGTGGTCGAGGCTTTGGTCTGGTTTGCAACTATTTGTAAACTTAAAATTGAATGAACTTTTTGAGAACTCGCTCCCTTCGGTTTTGCGCTTAGTTTATTGTCAAATAAGACTGACTGTCACATTTTCGAGATGACTCAATTTCAGTTTCACGTTCTCGTCTATGCTCAAACAGAGCTGTGTCAACACAGGCGTTTTTATTTGTACAACCAATAATCATCACATTTCCGCAAATACTCAACGAAAAGAAATGCGAAAGGACCGTGCTGGAAGTCGCATGAAAATTTCATGGCCGCTTGTCATGTCCATTGCCATCAGCATCACCATCACCACAGTCACAGCCACTGCAACAAATTCAAATACTCATAAACGACGAAAAATGACAGATTAACACAAATATTGATACAGCGACCGGCAAATCAACTCACACACACACACACACACACTCATACACACGCGCGCCAAGTAATAGCGACCCAAGGGCCTGGCTAGCACTTAAGCCCAGTCAGAAGCGTTGACTTTTGGCTGTCACGCGCTGTGGCCGCAGGATATTCACAGGATGGTCGCTCTCTTTATGTTTTGTTGATGCTGCTCGCGTTCAGGCTGGCCCGCATTGTTTTGAATAATTTGCTCTAAACATGAAATATTAATGAGCACATTTTTTTTATATGTCTGTGTGCGCCTTGCGGCCACTCTGCGTATACGCAATAAAATTGAATATGCAGCAAATGATGCACAGTGCTTGACGCGAGTGGGTCAGATGGAAAACAGATAATCACTTGAAAGCATCCAGCTGAGATTTGTTTTGATTATAAGCAGCAAGGGCAAAATACACTGTATGCACGCGGACAAAGTGTATATTTGGCTCTATTGCGACACTCGAGGCAGCACACATATGATATGGTTACAAATTTAAATAATAATACTGCTGATAATCTCCCACAAGATTTGCCCATATAAGCACAAAAACCACTTTCATTTATTTGAATTAGATCTTTATCAACTTCTATGCTGAAGTAACTAAATTTGATTTAAATGATTTCTTACTATCTGCGCTTTGCATCACTTCGATTCTCCCTCTTTGACTTCGTAACAAATGACTTTCCAAACAAAAGAACATATTTAAACGTAACTATTTGCTTCAGCATAATATTAAAAAAAAATATTGCATTGAAAATTTGCTGAGAGTGCAAAAACAAAAAAAAAATAGAAGGGAATTGTTCACTTAAATTTCTGGTGGGGAATTGGGTTAAACATACATAAATTTAACTTTTAATGCGCTGCGTACGCGAATGTGTAAAAGATTATCTTTATTGGCCATTAATTCATATTTAAGCTGGTGCGGCAAAAGAAAAAGGCGCCATTTGCCGAGTTCAGTTTTGTTTGTGTTTTTTTTTTTTCTTATTCCCGTTGTTGTTCTTTTCTGTGTTTTTGGAAAACGTTTGTAAAACAGTGGATTTACGAAAGGATGAAATTATGCTTTGTAAAACAATTAAGTGGCATTATTTATGGCCGCTGACCCCACGCCCAACTGCCAACCACCCAAACCACCCAAACCACCCAACCACCCTTGCCAAATGGTGCGTTAGTATACATAATTGCCGCCAGGGGTTGCGCCTCAAGAGTTTATTTATGAACCCCACTAATGGCCCGGCACTGGCTGAGTTTTGATCTATGTAGCGGACTCTCAGGCCCTACTCCATGTGCCAAGCCCGTAGAATGGTTGAAGTGATTATATGTACAGATTATTGCTTAATTAAGTTGTCTGAGATATTGATTGTTTGGGTTTATTTGGGTTGCACTTTAGATTTGAAGATAGAGTGCCGGCTGAGTGTATTCTTATAATGCCTGCATATTTCTTTCATCTTTATCATGTGTAATAACTTTCATATTGTTAAACAATAAATTTAAAAAAAAAATAAAATAAAATACAATTCATTTGCGCAATAATTAAAATAGGAAAAACTATACATAAAAAAAAATGTGAAAGAGAATAAAGCCTGCATTGATGGTCATTAATAAGCACTGTTTATAAACATTTTTAACGTGGTTTTTAATGTGCATAAAAGTTTAAAAGCTGTTGTATTAAAAACAAAGTAGTTAGAAAAGTAACAATTTGTAGGTTTTCCTTTCCAGGAATTTTAATAAATTAAAAAAAAAATTCTTTTCAGGCTGTATCAATATTTAAAACGCCTGCTATCTCTTTTTCTTTCTCTCTCTCTTTTTCTCTTCCGATTTCGCTTCAAGCTAATCCCTTCTTTCCTTTCTTGCGGTTCAATTTATGTACAGGCGAAATAACCCCTTTAGCAAATTTACAAATTTCCGCAATAAACCAAATAACTTAAATAAACACAAAACATTCGCAGGCAAATGGAGAACGGCAAAAACAACTTCAAGTTCCAATGCCAAAAACGAGGACGAGAAGAGTGTATATATGAGGAAGGAAGCAAAAGAAACTGCTGACATATGCAGTATACTTCGTGTGGGTCTTGCCGGAATTGGCAATAGCATTGGCTGTAGCTGCTCCAAATGGGTCGATGACTGCCCTCGAGTTCACAAGTTTGAAGTGCGCGCAGCGACACACGCGAGCTTGCTGCCAATTTGGAGGCGCCTCAAGTGAGCAGCAGCTGGAAAAGTTTAAACACCTGACAATGGGGCAGGGGGCATACCTGACGAAACATATATGTATATATACATATTCGTTTGTACATATAACATATAATACATTTAACATGCGTATACGCCCCTAACATGCCGCCTAATAGTCGCTGGCAGCTATGCCGCAGGATACGGGCAACCAGCTCAGAGCTCCCACTTTTTGCTACGGCAAATGCAAAAATTGCTCGCTGCGGTAATGAAATTTATTAGATCATTATACAGACTGCCTCCGTTCTGTGTTCTGCCTACCGCCCTCTTTAGCCATTTCTGGCCAAATTTGTTGACGTTGATTATCATTTTCAAGTTCTGACTTTTCATTTTCAATTTGTGCGCCGGGCACAACAACAACAACAAGAACAACAACAATAAAAAAAATGTGCTTGTGCTTTCTTTGTCTACGACGCGGATCTGCTCCTGTCGCGGTGCCAGGATACAACCTTAGCTGGGCGTTGCTCTCGGGGCTCAGCGCAATTTGTGGTATTCTTTATGTGTGCTGTTGTCGTTGTTGTTGCCTTCGTTTTTACTGTTGCCTTTTGTTGTTGCTGTTGCTGTTGCTGCTGTCGTTGACTGTGGCATAATTTAACTTAATTTTTGGCACAAAATTGTAATTTGCATTAAGTTTATTGGGCTGGGCCCCCCTTCCACTGTTCACCGCAACAAAGCTCCAATATCTTAAGCTTTAATGGACTACACTTTCTGTAGGGCCTACAACAAAATTGTGACTTCATCAGGTGGAAATCGTGGAGCTTGTAAAATAAATCTATGCATGACCCAAACAGATGCGACAATCCTCCAAATAATGTGCGCAAAAGTGAAAGGCGAAAAGCGAAAAGCTCATAAAAAATCTCGAGTAAAAGTTGCATATGCGACAACTTTAAAATGAAATTGACAACACTGTCAAGTAGCTGTCTGCCTGCCAGCCTGACAGCCCCTCCGCCCGCCCGACTGCCTGCCTGCCTATCTGTCTGTCTGTCTGTCAGTCTCTCAGCCCAGCTTGAAAGTTAGATGTGGGCCCCCCGGAAGTTGTAAGCCAACAACAACAACAACAACAACAACAAGAAGTTCGGCCGCGTGGGTGTTGAAAATTCCCGCGGGAATTTTCATGCCATGTTGCCTGAGAAATTCGCTTAATAACTTTCGCTGGTGCGTGCTCCAACTCAGCGAAGGAAGCGGATTTGGTGCCAGCCCAAAAAAACAGAGACCCCCAACTCTCTATCACTCCTGTGTACTGTACTCCAGGTACAGGACACGCATTGTGGCATTGGGACCCCAAAAACAGCAACCAGACAGTAATTTGTTTTAACAGCGCCTTTTAAAGATATTTACAGCCAGCCAGCCAGCTAGCTGCCGAGTCAGAATCTCCACCCATCTGCCAAGTTACCCACCCACCTGCCTTCTGGCACCTGCCTTCTGGCTTCTTCCTTCTGCCTTTTTCCTTCTTCGTTCTGCGTTCTGCCTCCTGCGGCCGACGACGCCATTTCATAAATTATCCGACACGCGGCGCTAATATGGCGCAACATCCTTGGCAAGAAGAACACGCCTTCGTCTTTGTCTGCCTCTCCGCCTTTATTTCCATCTCGGTCTCTGTGTCTGCTGTCCGGCGTTTTGCTGTGCGTTTGTTCACACGTAACGCGAAGTCAGTTGGCGTTTTGGGCATTTTCAATTTGTTGTTGTTGTTCCTCTCTCGGCCCCAATGTCGAATTCTCTTTTCAACTGCTGTTTACGCTGTTGCGCCTGCTACACGTGTCCATGGGGCTTGGGCCAGGGGCGGCGGGGCGTTTAGCGGAGACGTGTTTAGTGGCTACAAGTTGCGCTTGTTGCGCCTCATTCGTGTTGCCCGAGGACACTTCCCATTGCCGACGACACTTGCGGGCAAACAAGGGCCAAGTGAGTAGTAAATAAGGCCCCAAAGCTTTTCTTGATCATGTGCTTTGTAAATAAACTCTTGTTTTTTATATATGTTGCTTTTTTCCATATACGATAAGGACTGTAAATAATCAAACGTTATTAAGCTTAGCTTGTTTCCAATATTCCACTTGCTTAAAGCTCACTTGGATGAATATTTTATTAAAATAATTTTAATAAATATGTTCTGAGTAATTTACAGAAAATTTCTTCATAATTGATATATCAAAAAAAAACTTATTTATTCAACTCTTTTGCGCATTGAAAATATGATCTGCCCCTTGTACAGAAAATAAAAATGTGTTTTACCACTCAAACATACAATAATCAAGCGATGACATTATTTATAATAAACTATATCAATTCAGGTGGTTCAACTGATTACATTTATTTCAATTGAACTCCACTTAAATGTTGACAGCCATCCCAACCCCCGCCAAATACGCAATTTATCGCGTTTATTTCAACGCTTATTAGCTTTAAATTTATTTTCAATTTTGTCTGTCATTAAATAATAATTTACGAGCTACAACAATATCAACTACAACAAAGCCCGAGGCGGCTGCACTCGCACCAAGTCTTTCGATCCGAAGCCATTTGCTTTAGTTGACCTGAACCTTAACCTGAACTCGAATCCGAATCCAAACCCGAGAGCTGTCAGCTGCAACAGGAGGTTATTGTTTCTGTGTGTGTGTGTGTGGGGGGCAGCACTTATTGCTCTTAACAATTGAATTTTCGCGGCAAGCCTCTTGCGAACAAAAGAAACTTTGACATTGATTATTTTAAAGCTAGAAAATTATCGCTCAAGTTTATTTTTTTTGTCGTCTCTTTATTTTTTGTGCTGTTGTTGTCAAATTATAAACGAATTTATTTTAGATTAATTGCGCGTAAAGTTGCAAACAGCAACAGCAACGAAAAGAGCCGCAGCAAATGGTACTAAGCTTGGGGGTAGTTTAAGGACTGAGGCGGCTCTGCTTTGATTACTCGGGAGGTCCTGGGCGGCGATGGGGCTGGGCGTCCTGTGCTACAAGCGTGCAAATGCGCTCATTTTAAATGCGTTGTCTTCGCTTTGAGCATCAAATGGTATTATTTATTATTTTTCCAAGCATTTTCCCCCCCACCCGCAACTCGTGTCTTCTTCTTGGCTGTCGAATGGCAAAGGTTTCGTCTTCATTGCGGTCTGCGTGCTGTTTGTTGTCTTTTGTTTTATGTTGCGGAAAATAATCGGAAATTTTTCTTCTTAGTTATATAATGTTAATAGTTATCTCCACGCAGCCTCTTCCACTCACTCACTCTCACTCTTTCTCTAGCTCCAGCTCTCCTCATCGCACACTCATTCTCTGCTGTGTGTGTGTGTGTGTATCATTTGGCTGGCTCGTTGGAAATTGTCATTATGCCGCAAAATGTTGCGCGACTTCTTGCGGATTTTGCGCTTCAATTGCGGCTGCTTTGGCTAGTCCTAGAGTCCCGTTGCTTGTCATCGTCCTGTGTGCCTTGGTCCTGCCTGGGTTATTTGTAATTTATGTAACTATTTCAGTTAATCGAGCGTAATTGATTTTATTTTGAGCTTTATTATGGCGCTTGGCGGTTGACATTTTTCTCGCTTTTATTTATTTTTTTTTCTTTTTGTCCGCAACTTTGGTTCAACTTTCGTTCGAATCGAAAAGAAATACTTGACTTTGACTTTGGTATTGTGTTTGCCTCAGTATGTGTTTTTCGATTACGATTTATGATTTCAATTGGCAGCTTTTACTATTTTTGGTAATTCAGTGGGAATTTATTTGTAATACAAATATCAATATAAATAAAATAATTTAGCTGTTAAATTAAAGAATATAAATTCATCTGTTTCATTTATTTAATTTTTTCTGCTTATAGATAAATAAAAAATATAATAAAATAATGTTTCATTCTCTACATATTACTTTTACTGTAGTAAAAAGCTTCATATTTGTGTAAATTTTCTCGCGTATAAAAAGCTTTTGTTATTGTTAATTTGACTGCGTTACAAAAAAACAGCCTGCTAGCAAAATGATTTTGCAAGCCGTAATTGATGTTAATTTGGGTAATTAACAATTTGATTGTATATTCATTTTAATTTCACGTTCCATTGACCTTTAATTGGGCTGCCTTAAGGCAATGGTTAATATTAAAATCGCCGTTTGTCGGCGACTTCCGTTTCGTTTGATAGCAGCCAAAACAAAAAACAGAAAAGAAATTTAATTTCATGCTTTTCGGGGCTTCGCTTAATATGCTTGACCCTTCACAAAGCTTCCACACTGTCACACACTCACACACAGTAGTAGTGGTGTAGTTGGTGCCCCGCTGTTCGTTTGTATGTGAGTTGCGCCTGCTGCTGTCACAGTGCGATAACGGTATTATGCACACTGACAACAGACCACACACACACTCATACAGACAAAGGCAACTTCCACTAAAGCGGCTGCCGAAATGGCGGCCAGTGGCCAATTTCGTTCAGCAAATAGGCAACAATAATAAAGGATCCTTTTTATGTTCGACTTGCATTGCTTAATTATTTTATTTTAAATTTAAATTTTTTACCCGCAATCCCGCACAATTGACTGTTTATTTGTTCTTTGTTTGGTATTTTCAAAACGTTTTTATTAGGCACGCTCTACTGTCCCACATTTTATGTAAGTAATGATTGCATCGTGTATTTCATGCAATTGCATTTCAATTGAAAAGGTTTTGCAATATAATTGGCAACTCCGTAATTTAAAGATTTATCACTAGCACACACAACAAACGGAAATGTTGTTGATCCCATTGGAACTACGATGTTGATGCAATAGCAACAACAAAAGAAAACCGCATGCATTTTAAGCTGGTTCTTTTAATTTTAAACTCAACATGTTGTATTTGGTTTGCAAACAAAAAGCAATGCATTTGCCGCACTCCTAATCCCCTCCCCGCATCCCACCCCAAAATCAGGCCACCCTTTTCACGAATAACATAACTCAAAATTTCCATTTGCCTGCGCTTTGAATATGCAATTCCTATACGCATATTGATTTTCAAAGCCAACACACAAACAAAGAAATATAAGCAGAGTCTGTGTGTGCGAGCATGTGTGGGCGGATGGGCGTGCCAGCACGCGCTAACATCCCATAAAGCTATTGTTTTTTACGCCAGCTACTTTTATTAAAGTTAATTTGCAAGGAAAACAAGCAGCAGAAAACCAGACCAGCTTAAAAATACATTGCAAAAAAGTGCACTCATAAAAAGTGGCCAGTAAAACAAAAAAATATAGACATATACATACTATATATGTATGTATATATGTATTTATCTGCATATTCATACAAGGTTTCTGTTTTGGCGCACGCACACAAAATGCTCCCAGCTGCATTCACAATTTGCGCGTCGAGGCAGCTGTGTAAATATGGGCGTGGTCTCAACATATCAAATGAACTTAAGTTAAGCTAGTGGCCTGTTTAAAAGCCATCGGCACTTTGGGCAACTTTTTAATAATAACAATTATTTATGTTTTACAATTTTCAAAAACAAAATCATGCATTCATTAAAACTTCGTTCCTATCTTCGTATGTTATATCCATTAACATAAATGAGAACATTTATTTTTCTCTGCCCACATAAGTACAGATAACGCGCCCGATTTAACTATTAGTTGGCCAATAAATACATTTCGAACATGTAATGCCTAAAAGAAATCCCAAACAGTACAAAATGAGCACAAATTAGCCAAATCCTGTGAGTACAAGACTGTACAAAACGGCGCCTAACAAGCGGGCCATAACCCATAACCACTTACGGCGTTTGGGGCCAGCAACAATTTAGCCTGGCATCCTGCGCGTAAGCCATTGCGTGCCGTTGTCCTTCAAAATCACCAAAGGCAGCAATCATTTATGGGCCGACTTAGCCACAAAGTCAGCCAATCAGTAAAGTCGCTCTGATGCAGACGCTCGCTGGCTTGCTCTTATTATGCTCAGAAGGCCAATCACCAAATCGTGTCTTAACATAATTTTCCCTACGCCCCGGCGTTTGTCCTTTTCGGCGTGGAATGGCCTGGCCGGCACATGGACACAATACCAGCGAGAAGTGCACAAAAAATTACATTTACGTGCTTCCAATGTGTAATTAAGGATTATTTTGTGCTCAAGTGGCTGCCGTTTCTTGCTGGCCGCCTCATTGTTGTCTAGGCCCGGCAAATCAGTTCAAAAAGCTCAGCTGCGTGACTTCTTGGGCGGCCCAAAAGTCGAAGGGTTTTCCTCCAACTCCTCCTCCTTCTTCTCTCCTTCTTCTTCTCGTTGTTGTTGTCGTTGTCTCTATGAAAATTGACTAATGACTTTGCAGCTCAGAGAAGCTTAAAGAGTTTGCCAAGTTAATGCCTCCGTTGTGCTCGGCCAGTCTTTAAGAAGTATTTAAAAAATGCATAATTTGAAAATTACTGAGAAATAATAATGCGATAAAATACTATTGTCTTATTTAAATTAAGCTGCAGGAGAAATTGATTTTTATTATAGACTTTTAGATACTCTATAAGCACCAGAGAAAAAGTGTATCATTTTAAATATTGCTTCACAAAGATTTGCAGAATATATCAATACAATACCTTAATTTACATATATATTATTTGTATTATTCATATTGGTTAGAGTTAGCTCTATTTTGATATTATTCAGATTAATTTCTGCTTCCCTGAGCGCATTCCTTGCGGACTTGGCGCCCTGCCGCTGCCCTGAGCTGCCACTGAGCTGGTGGCTTGTGTAAGGACACGTTTGGCTGGACACATAAGCTGCGTCCTGGTGGCAAGCTCAGCAAATCCCACAGCAGCTCAATACCTGATGGTTGGATGGACATGAACGGATATAGAAGGATGTGTGTGAACAATTTGCATTATTCACATGTTTAACATGCAAAACGCCGCTGGGACGAAGACTTTGGCATACTTGTCAGGGCATGCGAGTATGTGCCGAGTGCATATGTGTATGTGTGTGTGTGTATGTGTATGTAAGAACTAAATGCCTGCAAATTGTGCGGCTCCTTTGAAACTTGAAGGCAACTTCAATTGCCGTTTACAAATAGACCGCACTTGGGAAGGGGCCGCATTACGCAAATTCATTTCTATCTAATCAAGTTGGTCAAACAAGTTTAAATTGATTTCGCAAAGCCACTTGGGGCTGCAAAAAAGGGACATTTTTAACTGACAATTAAAATTTACGCCGCAGCGACAATGATAATGAGATTTTTAATAACCTCGTAAAGTGCACAGACTCCCCGCACCCCGTTCCGTCCACATTCCCTGCAGCTGTCAAGCCAAGCGGCTAGTCGGGCAACCGGTTAAGCAGCGCACAATGGCCAAGGACTTTGGAGCGCGGCAAAGTTTATAAAAAGCCGGAACGACATGCGCATCGTCGGTCGTCTCTGGCCAAAAGAAGTAGCCAAATAACCGCAAGCAACTCAACAATGTGCAATGTGAGGTGGTCGCCTCGTTGCTCGGCTGCTTGATTTTTAACATTCTGTGGCTTTCTGTTTTTCTTCGGCTTCAGCATCAGCATCAGCTGAACCCATAAACCGCCCGCCCGTTTCTTGCCAAGAAACGGAAGCGCAAAAGCAACAGCAGAAACAATTAAAAGTTTCCGTTGCCACTTGCACTTCCTGGCCGTTTTGGCCACGCTTTCCACGTCCTCCCCTTGACGGCACAATCAGCTAAGTGTGTATGTGTGCATGCTGGCTCACATGTACATATATATGTGTGTATGTGTTTGTAAGTTGCTTAATGGCCTCCTGAATACATTATTCATGCAACCAAATGAGCTTAATAAGCTAGCCAATTTTAAGCGCGTTTTATCCTTTTTAAATTTTATAAAAAAACATATATTTTCACTTATGTGCTGTTATTGGACATAGTGTAAGATATTAAAACCAGGACAAAAAATATAAACTGAACAAGCTTAAAAAAGGTTAGTTTTAATTAAAGAAAATTATTCAATAAGTACAATGCCTTGTATGGCAAGCGAACACTTGCTATAAAACAAAAGTTACCTCTTTTTAGGGAAGGTGAAGGGAGTGCAAGAAAATCAATGTTAAAACATTATCCATTTGACTCCCATTCACACATTTTCAGTCCATTGTGATGATAAAATGTTAAATACAAGCAGCTGACTTCGATTAGCTTAGCTCGTCTCAAAAGCTTAATTTAATTAAATAGCTTAAGAAACTTTGAAGAAGATCTCTTACAATCCAATTAATGAGCTCAATAAAATAATTTACGCTCTGTATTATAGGCCCCAATATAAGGTTAATTTATAGTTTGAAAGTTTAAGCATTCATTGGTTTAGGTTCCATTTCTTAGGCTCCAAAATAACATACGCATATAAATATTTCAACTCCTTAAGGAAAAACGTCTACAAAAGACTTTATAATTACATATCATCCCACTCCTTAAGCAAAGCGTGTACAAAAATTATTTCTTTTAAGACGTTTTCGCCCCATCCTCGTCTTTATTCTTTATTTTAATTCCGCCTTTAACATTTACTTTGTTTGATTCTCGGTACTCAGCTGTCATTTAAGCGTGAAATGAGCTGCTTAGAAGCGCAAATTTATATTTGTCTTAATTCACAAACGGGAAAAAGAATCCAAAAAAGAAATCAGGCATTTAAAGAAGAAATTGTAAACGGCTTAGCGGCTATTTACTTAGGGTCGAAATTTGTGGGCAGCTCAGCCTGAATATGCGAAAAGTTAATTTGGTTTGGTCGATCTCATCAATATCAACAACTGTGCAAATAACGGTTGACAACGAATCGAATCAACCTAAAAATATATAATTTGTTGCTTAAATATTTTGAGGAGCTAGAGTTGGATAGATAGATATATGGCTGGCGCGTGTTTGGGCAATCAAAGTTTACACAGCATTGCAATGGGAAATGCGAAAATTTGAAATATGAAACCAAGTGAAGCGCATCCTTTTTAATTACCCACTCGGGCAAAGGGCAACAAAGTAAGTCGGCAAAGTAAAAGCAAAAGAAAGCGGAGAGTAATGTTAACTTTCAATTGCGGGGGCTGCTTACCCGTGTCAGCCAGATGGACACACGGACCGAGGGCAAGGCAGTGACAGTCCAACCGTTCGGCACTTCATCAAGTCCTGACGTTGGCCCAGTGATGTCCAGGACGCCGCTGACAACGGTCCTCAGACGCGCTTGGGGGCTGGGAATATGCAGCAGGTCGACTCCGAGCGGAGCGAAGTGCTTAAATTAAGTTAAAACGAGAAGTGCTGGGTAAAACAAGGAGCCAAGCGAAAGAAGAAAGGAACGCGTAAATAAACAGCAAAGTTTAATGAAGTAGGCTCTGTGAGCAGGGTTGCTTATGGGGATGATGAGATCAAATCGAAGTGTGTCTAAGCTGCATTTTAGGGTTGGTTTAAACTGCGAAGTTTAGCACATAATGACAAGGCATAATTCTGTAAACTTTAAAACATCAACTTCGAAGCTTTCACTTAGCTAACTAACATAAAATATATATCCCACACGGCGTATGCTTAATATTTGCTAAAGTTGCTGTGGAAACAATCAAATAACTGGAAAAACTCACCCACCACGCAGCACTTCGCTCATTTATCAGCAAAACGGCAGCAGCAACACAAATGCAAGCAATACCACATAACTCATTGCTTTGTATTTGTATTTCCCCAGCCAGCACATCCCTTGATCCATCTGTCTCTATTTCTTTTTGCCACATATCTTTAGCTCTGGTAGCATCTCCGAGTCAGCGCCCCAAGTGTTAAATGTGACCACTTAACAGAATGACAATAGTTTTTAACTTGGCTAGAAGTTTTGGCGTCACCACAAAGTGGTTTTAGTGCAAATCTCTCCTCACATACACACACAGATGTAAAACTTTTCATATAGCTGTTCTGCTTGGCAAGTTCTCAAGCGAACTCTGGTGTGGGTCAACCCGCTACAATTGCATATGTCGACGCCAGCTGCTGGAAGTGACCCAAAAGCAGAATATGCTGCTAATACCAACAATGTGCAATAGCCAAAACTGCCGGCAGCGCATTAAATATGCATGTGAGCCACAGCCACAGCGGGGACCAGAGCCAAGGCGACAGGCGGCAGGCGGCAGCTAAGTAAGCCACAGCCCAAAGTGCGTGGCATAAAAAGCTTCGAGTCACAATTTCATCATCGGCCAACGACGCCACTGTGGGCCAGCTATAAATTTTGCGACAGCATTTGAAACAAACACGACCGGACACGGAACACGGCAGGCGGATGCGGCATTTGGTCATAGGCTTCCTTCCGGCTCGCTGCATGCGGCTAACATTTTGCGGTTCGACCCCCCGCCCCCCTCGACAACTACATTCGAAATTCCCAGTTGCCAACACTCATCCACGCTGATATTTCAATTTCAGCGCATCTTTGACAGACAGGCCGGGCCGCATTACTTTCAGTCTGAGCCCTAACCATTGTCACGGCCCGGTCAGCGAAATGTTGTCGTTGGTCGCAACGATTTCATTAGGAAAACCGGAAACATTTAATGCTCCGGATTGTTGTGTACACCAATAAGGATTTCAAACGGATTGACGACTCCGCAATCTGCGCTGGACAATCAATTTCGCCAATAGAATTTCTGTCTTCTTACCTAATTTAAAATCTGTCTTATTCTGAGCCCAATCTTGGCAAATTCATAGAAATGTTTATTATACAATTCGCAAAATTATACACACCGAATTTAATTTCATAAATTTTCCGGCTTTATGCACAGCATATGCGCGAACTTTGACACCGGGCAGGCACAAGCACAAAGAGGCAGCGTATGGGCTGCACATTGTGTATACGCAATGTAAGCCATACCAATTAATTATTTCTGTAAAATAAAGGAACACAATGGATTACAAGCGCAGACAGTCAAACGATACACAGACATGTGTATTAAGAATTATATTATAATTCTGCAAAAATAAGAGCAGCCACTGCAAAAAATTCGCTTATTACATGTGTCAAAAGAAAATCGCATCGAATTGCAGCAAATGAAGAATTATGTAACACGATATGAATACAAAAACAACAAAAATAGTGTGTAAATGCAGGTTAAGGTAAGTGTAAGCTAATGAAAATATATTGAAAGCATAATTGGAACATTTAAGCGATAATTTTAAGCGCATCGGTGAACACTCTTTACGTTACTGCAGAACGTTGACAAATATATATACTGAGATCAATTTCATAGATGCCTTTACATTACATTTCAGACCTAAGTTCAATTTAATAACTGCAAAAGAAACTTTAGAGTTTATCTTCGAGTTATTCGCACAGCTTTAAATTCCAACTGCAAAGCTGTTAATCCTTGTCAAATTTTTGGCATATCAGGCATCATATCAACTCGACAGTTACATATGCACACACCTACACTAGCTTGTAAAGCCCCCAGAAATGTCACTTGCTGTCAGCGTGAGCAAACACGACAGCCAATCCCAATCCGTAGAGAAATGTTAACTGATCTCAACTGATTGCGTGTCAGCATTTATCCCGCATCCTTGTTCAAGTCCACTTTCAGACTAGGGCAGAGTTGGAAAACAAAAAAAAAACACGCACACGCAAAAACCTCTCACATGTCAATATTTATCAGAGACCCTTCGTCGCCCGCAGCCCTCCGCCCGTTCGACTGCAACTTATTATAATACATAATGCCAAGAAATCAAAACAACAGTAAAAAGAAGCTGGCAACTGATATTTTCTTTATCAAAGGACTCAGACGGGGCAACGAATCTGAGCCGTTGCGTATTTTGTTTGTGTATTTTTACATTTAATATAAACACATTTAATTTATACGACATGACAACGACAAGATTTTGGGGCTTAGATTGACGACCCCCCAACAGATACGAATGTGCGTCTTAGTTGCCTTTCAGTTGCGGCTCCAACCAAAGCGTGGCATAAACTTTGCCGCACACACGCATACCTTAAGGAACTTGCAAATTGTCAGCATATATGGGGCAAAGTGAGGGGAAATGTGGGTGAGGGGTTGGATGTGTGTGTTGCGTCGTCTTTTTTATGTTTTTAAGTTTGTTTGACATAGCTGCGTGTGTCCGCGGATTTCCCTTTGTGTGCGGGTTGGGTGCGTGTGAGTGTGTATAAAATTGGAAATACTCGGGGATTATATGCTGATTTAACGCATGGAAACAAAAGCTTCACGTATACGCATTTTATATTTGTTTGCTGCTTAGGGGACAACCTCCCTTTGGGTGTGTGTGTGTGTGTGTGTGTGAAATTGTGCAACTGATAGGGCAAAAGTTTTGCCGCATATCTAGGCGAATATGTCTTGGCTTTCATTTAAATATTTAGTCAAGCGTTTGTGAAGTTTACCATCCCGCCCCGCTACCTTTGTGCATTAAACAAATTAATGCCATAAAAATCAACAAAACAACATACACAAAAACTTTGCCTTTTATATCGTTTATTTTGTAGCATAAAGCCAACTGTCATATATAACAAGTTGTTGTTATTATTGTTGTTGTTGTTGTTGTCACACATTTTATGTTAGTTGTGCGGAGTTTTTATGTGCTTGCTTTTATTTGCTTATTGAAAATAAACAAAATTTATTAACAATAAAAACTTGGCTAAGCTCCATTGAAGCGCTTAAAAGTTCGCAATAAACCAGGCACAAAAGTCAATTGGCTGCCTTAAAAGATTAAACTGGCCGAAAGCGTTGGCTGGGCCCAATACGACATATTACGCATACGCCGCATGCTCAACTATACAAATGCAACTGCAACTTGCAGCAAAAAAAACCAATAATAAGCCACACGAAACAATAAAATCAAAAACAACTGCAAAAGCAACAGAAAATGCAATTGTGGCATATGGAAACTGTTGCTGTTTTTGAAACCGAATGAAATTAAATCTTTCTCGTATTCTCTCCACACGCTCTGGCTGATGTCCACGTGTGTTTTTGTATTGTTTGCATAGAAAAAGCTGCGTCTGCCACGCCCCCTCCGAAATGGGATCTGCAGCAGTTACGGCAACCCAATGCAAAACAATTAAAAAACATTTTGTATATTGCGGCATTTTGGGGCACTCATTCGGGTACGCTTTGCACTGTCTGCCCGTGCCACAGTCTGCTGCAAGCTGCATGTTGTCTGCCACCCACAGCCCGCATCACGACCATAGAATATTGTGGCTGCCGCATTGTTTACTGCTGCCTGCACCACAGAAGCCGCCGCTATTTGTAATTGAGTTGATTTTTGGATGGCGCCCAGCTCCGAGCATTATTAGTTGCCACGCGGTATACAATTTGGATGCGGTTGCCACATATTTGCTCTGGTGTTTACCTCTTACAAATTAAATCAATTTCAGTTGCATAAATTCAACTTATTCAATTAAGACATATCGCATGTAGAAAAAACGATGCAGTGCTGTGATTGATATTGATATTTAAATACTGATTTGATTAATAGTTTAATTATATTTTATTTTGCTGTGCAATTAAAAAAGGAGTTTAGAAAAATTCTTCTCTGATAGAAAATGAAACAATAGGAGCTGTTTAGCAAATGAGTTAATGAGTAAATAATGAGTGAATAATAAAACAAATGGTTTGAAATCAAATATGATTGAGGCAATATTTGAAGATTGTAGACTATTATAGATTTAGAATCTATGATGCAATAATGAATAATAGCTGGAAGAAATAGAATTAATAACATTATAAATGTTGTAATCAAATTGTTATTATGATTTAATTTTCTTTAAGAATTTAAACTTGCTTTGCGGCGATTAGTTTGAAGCCGCGTTGATTCATAAGTTCGTAAGACGCGCACGTACATGAAAATCAATCTTACTTTCAATCAATATCCATTCTGGCCCACAGGTTTGATGGCCAGGCCAATGCAAGGCAATATCAGCCGATTTATTGCACTTTGCGCGACAATTTCCGTTGCAGGACTCGCAAACGCAATTCTCACAGTTCTCACAGCTCTCAGTCGCTTGAACTTTGCGCAGATTGCCGTCATTGTCAACATGCATTCGATTGCAAGCCAACGTCTCTGTGTGTGTGTGTGTGTGTTGTGTGTGGGGTGTGCCATAGCAACTGTATGAAAGACTTTCGCACTATTTCATACGTTGCAGAGTTGGACAAGTTTTTATTGCTTTGGCGTGCTTAAAGTGCCAACCAGAAAGCTAGAGACCTCTAAATTGTTTTTCCATAGCTGCTGCGACTGTTGCCCAACACCAACTTCAACACCAGCTTCAATGGCAACAGCAACAAATTGTATTGCATTGTGCGTTGCAGAAAAAAAATATACCCGCAAATAACCCCAGTGCTAGGCAGTAGATCCACAGTAAACTGGCAACTGTAAACTGCGCGCTGCGTAACGGATGCGGAAACGGAAATCCGATATTATTGCGTTTGTATTGTATTAGAAGTGCGTCGATGTGACTGTGAATGTGAATGTGAATGTCGCCGGCGTCGTTGTTCTTGTTGCCGTTGTTGTCGACTCCCTTGTGCAGGTGTCTCTGTGGCTGCGCTTCCATTGTTGATGAAAATTGAAATGTCATATTGCTGGCTTTCCATTGATTCGGGCTTAGCCAGACAAACGGGAACTACAGTTTTGCGGCTATAGGCAAAAAAGAAAAACAAAAAACAAAAACAAGAAAACAAATGATGACAGCCTCTTGCACACCTTGCAAACGAGAGAAATATGGCACAAAGTACAAATTTTTTTTCTACTGGCTTATCTTATATTGGAATTCCGGGCTAAAGCAACTCCCTTTTGGGCCACTTTCTAACAGGTTTGTGTAACTTTGATCTACCAAATTTTTGCTTTTGGAAAAATATATCGCTTTAAAATTTAGCAAATAACAAACAATGAGAGAACTGTAGTCAAGAGGATTTAATAACTCAGGGGTCGAACAAAGGCAAGATAAATATTAAAGAAAATGTCTGAAGCAAACACATTTAATTTCTAGTCGCAAGATGGGTCTGTCTAATGTTAAATTATTTGGACTATCGATTGGTAAATGAAAAAATCCATTATTAAAAAAGAAACTGAAACCAGTCTAGAGCTATTAATGTGTCTGAACAGGAAAACGACTTTTATATGTTTGCAATTTTTTTGCGAAAATATATTGCCTTTAATTTTTTTAGTATATCGCTTGAAAAGATATACTGCTTTAAGTATAAATGAAATTACAGCAAACGAAATTTAAGATACAAATTACAAATAAATTCCACGTAACATCATAAACTGCGGAGTTTGTGTGCCTTTTATTTATATTCGGACACGGGACAAAAGTCAACGGAACACGAGAGTGTTGGGGGCAATGGCACAGAACATGCCGCACAGCATGTTATTTATGGCGCTTCAGGTTGTCGGGGTGCTAATAATGTGCAAGTGGCCAGTCAAAGACGAGGACCAAACTGCCCACTGCCAACTGTCCCATGTCCATCGTCCTGTGTCGACCGTCGACAGACGAGTGGCAACATTATGAGCGCCCAGGGCGCCAAAGCGACCTACGAATGGGCAACTTTGTTGACTAACTTTTGTGAACAACACGTGTCTAGTCTACGCACAGGTGCTGTCAGTGTCCTCTGCCAGTAGCCAATACCATCCAGCTTTCATCTTAAGTACCACATTTTCATTTACTAACAATATATATTAGGTTGATTTTGGGCAGCCGACGACTTTTGAGCCCACGCTGTAGAAGTTGACATTTTTATTTGTTAACATACTCTCGGGCATAAAGTAAAATATTAAAAATGATAATTGCAGCAAGCCAACAGAAATTAGTACCGCATAATGAACATACATATTTCAAATTTAATTTATCAACTCGGTGTGTTGAGGGTAAATATAAAAATATAAAATTGTTGTCCACTTTTGGGTAATTACATTTTATTTTTTTGCTTTGCTTTTACTGTGCGACGCTTTTAGTGCCTATAAAGCTTATCTTTTTTTTTGTCTCTTCTGTTTTTTAAATGTGCTTTTAATGGATGTTCCGTAAAGTATGACAAATAGAATCCTCTTGCAAAACTTTATGAACATTTTTATATAGACTTGAAGAATGATAAAATTTGAAAGAAATATAATTTGAGAAAATTCTAATTAAAAATCCTTGACTATTCGCAATCAGAAAATATAAGTAAATAAGACATGACAGACTACGAAATACTCTTGCTTAAAAGTGTAAAGGGAAGAGTGATTTATAAGGCAGTTTAGTTTTAATGAGGTGAATATATTGCAATTGTTTTCCGTTGGATTGACAAAAGCTTCTCCTCAACTGAGGGAGTTTAAATGGAAAAAGTACAATTATAATTAACAAAAGCAATTCTAAATCTTAAGTCTTATCGATCACATCTAAAAGACCAACTTTCGCTTAAGAAACAGAGCATTTAAATTAAATGCACAACTATTTACGTAAAGCTTTTCAACACATTGAAATAAGTTTGTTTGAGCTGGCCTTGATAATTATATTCAAATTGTTTAAAACTTGAACATTTCTACAAGCTGTCACATGGTTAATTGGTGTACTGTACAAAGTAAATCTATTTGAATAGGTAGCACAAACAAGTGGCACACTTTATGCCTTTGAATTCCATTCATAAATACATTCATAAAGGCCAACAAAAACTGTTGCCTTGTCCTTATCGTTAGCAAGTATTTTGATTGTCTGGCAATTTGGCCAACTGGCAAAACTAATTTTATCAAAACTCGTGTAGCCAGAAATAAGCATAAATACTTAATTTATAGTTAGCTACAAAGCAGGCAACATAAATTGATGTCATATATTTATGGCATGCACAAATTACCATACACACATTTGTATAAATACAAAGTAATCTGCAACTTAAATGAGATTTCACAGGGTCTGCAGCCAAGACAGCATTATAAATAAATATCATTTAAAATAAACTCTTAACTAACCTGTCTGCACTTTGTGAGCCAGCTACTTGAAACTCTCTCATTGCAAGCGTACACGACACTTGACTGGAGTCAAGTCGACTGCAATTTCACAACAGACACAAACACACACACACACACACACACACACACACACACACACACATCTGTGTAGTTGCACTCACAAGCACACACACGCGCACACACACATATTTAATGGCTGCTGTGCTGTGTAATTACCCATTAAACAGTACGCCAGAACACACGAGACTTACCCAGAGACAGGGAGAAAGAGGGAGTGGGGGAGATTGAAACTGAGGCGAAGACAGAGACAGAGGAACAACTGCCTACTTTTCGCTTTAAGTAGTTTCGGTTAGATCGGGGCGTGTATGTGGGCCGGGCAATCTATGTATGTATGCATGTTAAGTGCATGCAAAATGCTTGCCTGGCACTAAGACCAAATTGGAGGCGGACACGGAATCGGTGCTGGTGGCAGTGGCGGGACTCGCATTATGCAGTTAAATGTAGTAAATAAAATGCTAACGCCATTGCCATTAAATCTGTGCGCAGCCGACGTCAGCACGTCGGAGCATAATTAGTTTTAAATGGGCTTGTTGATGGCTCAAGTTGTGACGCTCTTCTTCTTGTTGTACTCGTTGTTCTTGGTTTGGTTATGTTTGTTGTTGGTTTGGCAGCAGCTGTATTAATTTAAGTTTTTGTTATTGAAAGCTTTTAACATAAGCAAAGAGTTATATTGATAAAAAAGACACAACAAAATATTGCCTTTTTTGTATATAGGGACAACATAAATAGTATACAGACATTTGTTTAAGTGTCTTTTCATGTTGCCTTTAAAAAAAATTCACTGATCTATAGCATAAAAGTATACAAAGCGATATTTCTCAACTGGTTTATTAAGCCGTCGCAGCCCGTTTTAATCATGGTGGCCAGAAAGCGCTGCAGCGGCTGCTTGTTTATTTAATGGCTGCCACAGCTGCCAGGCAATGGCGAGTGTCAAGGTGGCAACTGTCAGTTGGTGGCCACACGCACTGTGACAGGCCAACAGATCCTGAAAGGACACTGACTACTGCTGTCGCTGCGGCACATTTAATCAAGTTTTCAGCTCGGCTATGTTTATGTCAAGTGTCTATTTGCCTATAACAAACAGACAGCGCGACAGACAGCTGGCTAAAGGAAGTGTGGGTAAACGTTGCCACGACACAACAGGCAACGGGATGGGCTGAGTAGGACAGATGAGCAGACACTTTGCAGTTTACAAGGCAACATTAATTAAACAAATAAAGTGCACACGCCCAGGGTCCTAAAGGCTGCAACCGCAATGTCATGCGGTGCCACACAAGACTGAAAAATGCGAGACCCTCTTGTTGTTTAAATAGGGCACACACAAATACACAGACATACTCATTCATATATATTAACACACACGCACAGGCTTATATTGTATTGCCAGCTATGTTAAATTGTTACGCATTTGGCGAGTCGGAGAAATTACGCATAACTGTCATTGTTCGCATTGGGGGCTGCACGTTCGGCTTGCTTTGCTTTTCTTCGCTTTTTATGTAGCACACTTACCTGCGAGTTTATTTAATTTCCTGCCCCCTACCCCATTCCCCTAACCAAGTTGCCTTTTGACTGCCGGCCTGGCCTGCTTTTGCCCGACCGCCTGTCACAACTTGGGTGCCATAATTGAATTTTTTACGCACGCTCATTTGTGTTTGTGTTTTTATTAACAAACAGACAGACAGACCGACGGTCTGAGGCTCTGACTGCGACTTTGACTACGACTCAGACTCGGCCTCGGCAAAAGTTTATAAAAAAAAAGACCTGTCAACTTTCGGTGCCGCACACGTTTTGCAACTGTCTATCAATTATAACGTGACTGCAGAGCATTTGAGTTCGTGTTTGTATTTCGCATACCAGAGTGTTTATGTGTTTGTGTGACGAAAACATGAACTTTATTTGAATTCCTTAACTGCCGCTTGCTGTGGTTGCCACTTTTAGCCACTTGCTTTTGGGCCTCCCCTCGCAAAAATATTTTAAGCCCAAATTCTTGATACGCCTTTTGAGTTGATTCGCCAAATGTGTTTGGCTGTTTGTTTGCTTGTTTGTTTGTCGGGCAGGAAATTAAAATATACTCCCAAGTAACAGCAAAGTGTAATGAGTTCTAATGTCTGCGAAATGAGCTCGCAGCCACGCGACGTATGTGTAATATGCATGTGTGTTCGAGGCATATTTATATTACGCATACGCCGCTTGGCGCCAAACTCAGCTCGCACCCAGATTAAAAGCCATCACATTTGCCGCCCTGCCGCAAATTGAAATGCAAAGTCTATGCACATTTTCTAACAACAAACACTTGCCGCGCCAACGTCAACAGCTTTCAGCTACTTCACATTGAACCGCTTCACCTCCGTTTGCCGTTTTGCCTTAGAATATAATAAATTTGGCTCTTAACTGCATTGCACCTCTGATTCTCCTTAAATACTGCATATTCATTTGATTGTTAAGGCTGTTGCTGTTGCTGTTGCTGTTCCTCTTGTCAGCCTATAAATTATCACGCTTTACACCTCACTCAACACTGTGCAACATGGGTTGGGCTTTTTACGTAGAGGTATATTCTAACTAATTGTTGCTTATATAAGAGTATTAACCAAATACTGTTCAACCCACCCAATAAAAATATATTATTATATATACGCCCGAGTGCCCAATTGTGTCAGGCAGGCTATTTAATATGTCCTTTTTTAGAATCGCATTACTCTTTAAGCGCTCTTTATTGACTTTAAGATTTTGAAACATACAATTATCCTGTAGCACAGTGTTACCTTCCAGTTAGCAATATCGATTTTGGCAGCCGGCGCCTGTGTGTATGCTATACTTTTTACATGCTGCATTTACTAGCTCTTAGGTCGCACTAATTGAACTTTGTATTTGTTGCACATTAAAAGAAGCAGCTGTGCTCAAAGTTGTTGCAATTTCCGCAAAGGCCCCACAGTTAAGAAGCCTACCAGAACGATATCCTTAATTTAGAGCTGCATAGTAGGGTGCATGTAGAGTTTTAATTTAGTTGGATAGGGCAAGACCCAGTTCCGGTTGCCATAATTAAATATTAATTTGTACGAAAAGGGAGAAAAAGTTACATTGGCTCGGCAACCGAGAGCAGCCAGCTCGTCCTGCTCCTGGCACTCCTGCCACTCAAATGCTGAAGGAATTTGTTTCAATTTTTGTATAATTTATTAGCTAAATACTTTTAGTTTGGGGGATTTGAGCTAAAGTTTTTCGGCTTCAATCACTGCACATGACCATGGGCCAAAACGGCTCTCGTTCTAAGCTGTGAGCAAAACATGCAAGCCGCTTAAGTCCTTAAGTTTATCTGGCCGGGCCAATGCCATGGCAGCCAATAGGGCAATGGAGCACTGGAGCATTGGAGCATTGGAGCAATGGAGCATTCAGGCATTGAGTCAATGGCGTGTTTGAAGTGCCTACGTTGGTTTCATTTCATCTCTTGGTCAATCTGCCATCGACTGCTGGCATGACAATCATATTTACGTGACCTGCATGTATAATTAATTCGAGCCTCGATCCAGGCCCTCACCCCGCATTAAAGTGACTTAGGCAAAAACTTTGCCAAATTGTACACAAAACAGCAACAGCAATAGAAACCGTCTGGGCTACGGCAAGGTCTGAGGCATGGCACAAAGTCAAATCTGCGGCAAGTTCAACACAAACTGCTGCCGTTCCCTGTTTGACTTTTTGTTTCGTAAGCAGTTTCTGTTTGGCTGGCATAAAGGGCGCAGTCAACTCCTGATCTTTGCCTACTTAACTTTTGTGCTCTGATTTTGTCCAAAAGAGAAAAAAAAATTAAATGAAAAAATAAGTTAAAGAAAGAAAATTAAGCCCAATGATATTTTGCTTTGCCTTCCCACTCGAATGCGATAATTAACTTAGCCATTTCTTTGGATCTGCGTCGTTTCCATATTAACATGTAAATATGTTATTTATTATGTCGCAGCCAACTACTTATAAGGTGGCCTGACCTTTAGCCGCTGTCATAAGTAGCAGCTTTTATGCATACATAAATTTATTATAATTAGCCTCGACTATGATTATTTAATGCGTAATGCTGCCGAAGCCTTCACCTGGCAGCGGCTAATTACTGTCAGAAGCCAATAGGCTATAGAAGGAGAATTTATATATTAAGCTGAGCTTAGTTCAAGTTTAAGTATCTTGAGCTGCCATAAAATGTAATTATTATTGCCACAGGGGAGTTAAATGAAATAAAATCCGAGCAAAAAATTATACTGCGAAAAGAATAATTTAATTTTTAGATTATTTGTTTAAAAAGGAAGAGTTCGACTTGTATCGGAATTTATAAAAGAAATGTCATTTTGTTTCATATGTATTTTTACTATTGTTACTGTCAAAATATGACAAAAAAGCTTTTTTTAACATTTATTTTTACAGCTGCACAATGGAAAGATTCAAATCAGATAAAGAATGTATCATCAAAATGCCAAGTTGAATTCACCACAACACAAGTTTCACACTCATAGCCCACCCGTATTCAGTTAAAAGCAACAATGGCCCGCAATAACCTTTCGGAAAGCCGACCAACAACAACTGTCATTAACTTTCAGTTGATAGCGGCCGTGTTGCTGTTGTAATAATTGTAAGAGTTACGAAACTAACAAATAATATAGCAGCAACAATACAACAAACAACAACAACAACTTTCCATAGCTGCGTATCAATTTTAGAGGCGACCCTTCGGGACGCTCGCAACCCTCGGAAGTTGGTGCTGATAAATGCAGTTTTTAGCACCATTTGTTGGCTGTTCACTTTTATTATATGAGCTACACGCCGCACTCGCAACACGTTTCATACGTAGTTATAGTTATTTTAACCCATTTCCGCAACCGACTGCTCATTATGACTTTGTGCTTAATGGGCAATATAAGCGCTGAAGCGGCAACCGGCAGTCGGCACCTCCTCCCTGGCCCACAACAGCCAATTGCCCAGGGTATTCAAGTGCACAGCTCAAACATAATAAACGTGTAGCAGCCAAGCAATCGCAGCCCTGTCACCCGCTCTGTATGTGAGTGTATGCGCGTGTGTATGTGTGTGTATGTGTGTATGTGTGTGTGGCCATCGTTAACGCAACGTTGCCATGGCAGACATTAAAATAAATATTTGCGCTAATCTGTCATTTGTCGCCGGTCCTACTATTGAGCCCTTCCCTAGTCCAAGTCCTACTGCTAGTCGTGCTGGCCCCGACCATTGTGGCCATCATTCAAAACATGGTTAGTAAGCTTGCGGCTAGACATGTTCTCCTTGGTTGTTATTTTAATTTAATGCGCAGTTCAGTACGGATTTCAATTTAAAAAGATCTTAAGCACATATGCTATTTTTAAACGTGGCTAACATTGTTATGTAGTTATACTATACAAATGTAGCTCACAGGCAAAAGAAGGTAACGTTGACTTTTTTATCTTATAACTTTTGGAGGTGCTATTGAAACAGATTTGTATACCTTTATACATTTAAAGGAGCTGCTCAAATATAATAATTTTTTATAATTAAGTAGGTCTTTTTTCTCTTTTTGCTTGCTCGCTAATTTGAGTGCTCGCATTTTGTTGAATTCGCAATTGGCTTTGCAGGTGCAGGCGCCACAAGTTTTAATTGACTTTGCCAACTTATTTGCGGCAGCAGTCGCCTGTCGTAATTAGTCATAGCTGCTAACACGCGCTCCGGAGGACATTTAGTTGATTTATGTAAAATGGTCTCTTAGCTAACTAAACAGATCCCCGGTCAGTGCAGGCGCCTGTCATAAATATCGCTTTATTGCCGCTGCCCGAAGGCGGCAATGACAAAAGTGGCCAAAATTGTTTGTTTGTTGTTGCCTTGGATATTAATAATATATGTATTTTTACTTGGCTCAGCACTAAGCTGGCACGGAATAGTTTCCAAGCGAATCGAAAGAGCTGTGCCAAAGTTTTTATTGCTCTGACACCCGCATCGTTCTAGGTGACACCCTTTGACTTGGCGCCCTCATCCTCGCCCTCAGGCTCGCCTCACTCCCCTGCATTTTCATAATCGCATGTTTGACGCTATAAAATCAATTCTTTATCTCACACACAGAGCGGGCCCTGAACACAGCTACACGACAACAGCCCCAGCGCCTGGTGCGTGTCATAAAAACGATTTGGCCCCCACCCCGGGCATAAAAACGATATTACGACAAGTGTTGTTATTAAGGCCAACTGTAGTAGTCAGCAGCCAGCAGCCAGCAGCCAACAGCTAGAAGCGAAATCGCGTCTTGCCGTTGATGAAAGCGTCCAGCTAAAAGGACAACTCCAACCAACCCGCTGGCTTTGATAGCCGTTACTATGGCAAAATATATAAAGTTTAGCTCCAAATGGCCAAATGGCAATGGCAGCGCAAGCAAAACTTGCTATTTTTTTATATCTCTGCTTGTATGTGTGTCTGAGTGTGTGTGTGTAGTGAGTGTGAGGACGAGTGAGAAAACAAAACAAATTGAAAATCTCACATAAGCAGTTGATGGTGTAAGAGGGCAACATGGCGTATGATTATTGCGCTTGCGACAGCAGCATTAAAAGTAGCTGTATACTCTATAAGAAACAAAAAAAACTGGGAACTTAAATACAACAGAAATAATCATTTTTAAATACAATATTATGCTTAATTATCAAGCTATGCTATTGAATGGCGTTAATCTGTTAAGAATAATGTGTTTTAAAAAAAATATTATTATTACACTTTTTTCTACCCATTTTCTGTTCTTCTGATTTATTTCGTTGTTAAAATATAATCCATATATATATATTAAATGTATTTATATATTAAAAGTACATATGTATGCATATTTACTTTATAAGCATGGTCGATAGCAAATTTAATTTAAAGCAGTAAGAACAGAACATATATTTGAGCAATGTCGCTTAAGATTTAGCTTACATAGTTTTTTATATAAAATTGGTTTTTAATTAAGTTTAACTGTTGGCGCCCCTCATATTCGAGCATGAAATGCTACTTTAAATTAGTGCGTCGAAGCGAAAATAGTTGGGAAAAAAGGAGCAATACAAAAGTTTCCACATTCATATATTTAATCAAAAAAGTTTTTTGTGGCAAAAACAAACGCTCGACAATGCCACGGCGGACATCTGTAAAAAAAAACAGTAAAAAAAAGAATTGCGAATTTATGGTAAAAAAGTACTCGCACCGAAATGCAAATTTGTTTATTATGTTTTGATAAAAATATTTTACAAACATGAATATTTTATGCAGCGGCTAAAGAAAAACACATCCAGCTCCAACTAATAACGCTGTCAACGCAATTCTTTGCCGCCGGCCTATGCAAATCTGTGTTGACAATGTTTAGCAATTAAAACAAAGCAACATTTGCCACATTTGCCACAACACACAACCCACAGAAGGATACGAGTGCCAGTTAGATTGCGAGTGGGAGTAGGAGTCTGTGCCACGGATTTGATGACATGTTGCGCTGATATTTTAATCAGTTTTGGCCGCCCAGTTGGGCAAGAGCTTAATTCACTGGGTTTTGGCTCAATTAAATGCAGAATAATATTTAAAATGCAGATGGGTTTGCTGCTAAAGATAAGTATAAATGCAGAATTTAAAAAATCAATTAACACTGCAAACAAATAAAGTAAGTTGGCTTATATTCTCTGACAGGGATTGCTGGACTAGGAGATACGCTGTACCCAACTCTTAGTTACTCAATTATTAAAAAAACTGCATTTGTAGGCATTTCACGTAGATCATTCCAAGGCAATCTAAATCTGTAGTTAGCTTGTTGAATAAGTCAACTCGATCTGTGCACGTGCTGCAAGCGTTAGACTTAACAATTTGCAATTGGTTACAGAGACATTACAAATGGCCAGTATTTGCCACGTAGCAATGCCCCCGCCTTGGTATTAACTTGTTTATTGGAATGATGCTTTTTGTTTACTGAATTGCTGCATCTGCACTTTTTTATCGCTCCGATATATCAAATGGCGTACAGGTAAAAGTTGGCAATGAATAAATGCGGTCTTTAAGCAACATGCAAAAAATTGTTTTTGATTGCATTCGTGCGGAAAATTGCATAAAGTGTTGAAGAAAAAAGAATGGTATATGTGATGCAAAAGTCGCTTCACGTTTCAATGTGGTTTTCGGTTTTGCACGATCCTTAAATTATGACTGTAGTTTTGTATGATTTATACGACTTCTGGCACGCACACAGCTACCATAGTTGTGCCCAAGGCAACGGGCACTGGGAATGGAATTAATGAGAGCCACATGCAGCGTCTGCCTGATGACTGCATCGCTCCGCTGATGACTTCCAAGCCAAAGGGGGCAGATGCTAGCTGCTGCTGCTGCAACTGCTGTTAGCTATGATACCCTATGGAGGCAAGTCGAGATGTGTGGATTAGACTTAATAAACTGCTTGCTAAAACAAAAAACAAGTCAGAAATTAAATAATCCAATAAATATATTTAAATATTTGACTAGAATATATAAGCTTCAATTCAAACAGGTATATCAACTTTGCTACACGGTATCTAAAGGTCGACCATTTGCCACACTCTCCATTTAGCAACTGTTGATGCATCGCCGCAGCCAATCATGCTGCAGTTTTTGTACTGCGCTGCAGTTCTGCGACCTTAGCATATCATTTGTTATTGCGGCCGCTGGCTGCCAGCTGGCTGACGCACTTATTTTGTCATTGCAAATTGCTTTTGCCCGGCTGACAGGCAATTGCCGGGCGCCATATTTAAGGAGCGCCGTAGTGCAGCACGGACTCCAAATTTAATTAACTTTTGGCGTGTGCAAAAGTTGTTCACACAATGTGTGTAATTTAGCTTTTAGCGGCACGAAACTTATCGACTTGATTTTAATAAGCAACTAGCGCAGCGCCCAACACAGCGTCAACTAATGCAATTAACACTTTTGCAGCCCACTTCCCCCAAGCCACCCGCACCACCCACACCACTCGCAGGAGCAACAACACCACCCGAGTGCATTGTAGTCGCTGTCTGCGCACAACTAAACTAATCAAGTGTGCTAGTTAATTGTTGTAATTTAGTGCAGACGAAACCAATTAAAACAATTTAAACAATTAGTTCATTGAGCATTTTCCATGACAACGTAAAGGAGTTGCAAATGAAAGCAACTTTCCGCTGGGTGTTTATAAATATGAAAGCAGCTGCTTATAAACATTGAGCGTATTTAATAACACTTGAGTGAACTTTTAAAACATATATAAATATATAATATAATATATATAATATATAATAAATTATAAAAATTTGTTTAATTTGAATAAGTCTGAAGTCAAATATATAACTTATTTAAATCATCAACTTAAGTATTCAACCAGATTGCTGCTTAGCAAACAGTTCAGCGAACGTTGCAGCAGCTTTTGGTACCACGCGGCGTATGCGTATTGCGCATTGATTCTGATTGCTTCATTTGTTTGCCACTGCAGCACGCAAACCAACCGCCGTCTGCTCCATTTCGCAGTCAACAAAATGCAATTCGCCAGCCAATTTTGTATAATTTTGCAGTTGCGGGTTGCGATTTTACAGTTTGCCCCTTGGCCCAAGGCAACGCTCCGTCACCGTTGCAGGGTTACCTGTTTTCGACCCGCATCGAGTGTCCCGCATTGATTGCGAGTATCTAATTGGCCTACGTTTTTGTTAGTCGCCAGCTAATTAATTTAACAGATAAGAATAGCTTCATTTAGCGCTACAAATATGGAGAAAAATTCTTTATGCAGATAAATATTTTGTTATTGAACAAACATACCATTATAGAATATATAATTAATATATTAAGATACTTAGGGATCAAGTTTTAAATTCCGTAAGTCAGCGAACATATTTTAAAGCATATACCCCATTTCTGCATAGATAGCGAAAGCCCTACTATATGTCACGAAAAAAGTGTTTTAAAATTGTAATTAAGTATTCCACCTGATTAGTCTTCGCAACTATGGCAGTAAAAGTTTTATGGCACATTAGCACGTTTTCCACGGCATTTGCATATTAGCCGATATCTTTGTCAATAAATCAGCGGTACATTTGTTCGATACATAAACTCAATACACCCCTCGGACGCCCCTTCAGAAGCCAAGCGGCTCACTTTACACATCCGACACTGGTGATAATGTCGCGCAACTCAATTTGGATGCGGTTTTTTTTTGCCTGCACTCTGCCTATAAACATTATGCGCGCATTTCCCATTTTGCGATGCAGACCGAAAAACCTCTACAAGCCTGTGTCCCTGACCCGCTGCTGCCCCCCTCCGGCAGCGCTCCTGTTCCGCTCTTGTTGCCCGCTGCCGTTTTGTATCTTGATGCCGCTGTGCGCACTCTGCCTGTCCATAACCAGTACGCTGTGGTCTTTGACATAGCTCATTGTTGTCTGCGTACATTTTGTGAGCCGTAGCGCTGACCAGTAACCCCCATATCCTCCGTAGCCCACAGTCCGCTATTTGATTTTGCCCCGCACACAATACCCCGTGCACTGTTCATTGTCCATTGCTCCAAATAATGGCATTTTCATTGAATTTCACGCGCCAAAGTCAAAAAGTTGTTTGCGCGAACTTTTGCAGTAATTGCATTGGGCGTATCTGGCTGCCACGCACACACACACACACCCACCCCATACACACACACACACACCCACACGCGTGGCCCAGTGATGTGCCTAATGAAGTTGAAGCATGGGGCACAGGCCACAAAATCGTTGCCACACCAAATGGCAAATGACATTTGAAAAGTGCTTGCAATGCGTACGGCTAATGACCAGTTTTCAAGTGAAGTTCAAAGTCTGACTGCGGGCGCAAGTGAATTATGAAAATTGGCCCCGAGGCCCCCTACTCTCCCCTTTAGCCTCATCTCCTTCACGTATATATATATATATATATATATATATATAGCAAATTAGGCGCACAGAATCCCAGGCAGGAACGTCTCTCGCATTGCAAGCACGTTGTCCTTCAGCTCCTGCTCCAGCTTGAAACACCTTTGGACTCGCACACATGTGTGGAGCGCGTTGGGAAACTTTTTTGCGACTGCCTTTTTGTGCGGAGCGAACTTCACCAAATCACTTACAATATTTGGGACCCACCGTACGTGCAGGGCTTAGGAATTGCTCCGGTTCCTGTTCCTGTGCTCGTTTCTCAGTGTTGCCTTGCAACACCCACTGTCATACGCATCGAAGTATCTGCGACGCTTTCTTTTCCCTCCCTCTCCCCCCTCCCCCTGTCGACGCTGCTGCTGTTTCTCCGCCGGCTGTTGTTGGTTTTCGGAGTTGCCGCTGCTACTTTGGCAAAGTTAATTTTCTTAGCGTCAAGCGTGAAATCGATATGGCCGCGGGCTGTTTCATTTTTTTTGTATTTTTTGGGGTGTGTTTGCGTTTTTTTTTTTTTTTGCTTTTCGTTGCTTTTTTTTTTTTTTTTTTTTTTGTGGGTTTGGTGCGCGTTGCGTGAGTTGATAAATAAAATACTCAGAATTCCTGACTTGGCCGTAGGGATTGATTTTCTTATAAGTATTTCTGTTCGCTGGCAAAAGTTTGGGGCGCCGGGCGCCGCAAAAGGCAACGGCAGTGGCTAATAAAATTTTTTTACTTGCGCTCTTGAGCAAACAAGTTTCGTGCGCTTTTTATAACTGCTATTTTATGTTATGTCTTTCATTTTTTTTTTCCTATGCCTTTTCGTGTAGTGCAAGTTAAACTTTGCCGCTTTGTGGCGCGCCAGCAAATGAAGTTAATAATAAAACAGTTGCTGGGGTTACTTTAGGGTTGTCGCTGCTGCTGCTGCTGCTGCTGCGAGTGAAACCGTTGTCCAAATATTTAGCAGTGCTCAAAGTTTCTGTTTAATTTGAGACCGCGGCACGGGCAGCTTTAAAAACTTTTTGGCCCAACCATTCTGAATTTGAGATTATTATTATAAACTTTGATTTATTGTCGCACCGACGCCGCCAAGTCGCCCAGCGAGCAATGCCAAAAGAGTAAAAGATACCGAATTGAATACAAAGCGAGGCGAAAACACGAGTGTTCAACACAACAAAGTGTGCTCGAGTATTAACATAATGTTTTACTTAAAAAACGTGTTCCTTATTTTTATTTTATTCCTTGTGTGGCAACAGTCGATAACAAAAGTTTGGCAACGGCCAACTTCGCTGAAGGGGCGACCAGCTAGCGACAAGTTGTTTTTACAAATAGTTCGTTCAATAGAAAAAGACACTCGGATACCAACTCACACATGTTTTTTTAATTTAACTTAAAAATTGCCAGCCACTTCTGCTAGGTATAGTTTAGTTCAGAAGTTATTCTTTAACTTGTTGCTAATACTTTTTTCTTAAAGTAAATGCATAAACCAAAAAAAATAAAAATATTTTATATATATTATTCTGGAATTGTTACAGAAATGATTACGTATGCCTTAAAGAGTTATAAGTCTGTGGAAGATAAAATAATCCTTGCATTAGCGGTGTCTCAATTTACCGAAACGGATTATAAATAAAATGATACCATTGAGTTTTTCAATACAGTTGCACAATTTAGAATGTGCCTGCGGTTGTCAATACTGGGACTTGATATCTGAGATGACAGTGCTGGGAGGTCCTATGTGGCGTTGCGCCTGGAAACTGGGAAAAAGTCAGCAGTCGTTTAGGCGCAATTTTTATGGCTCATTAGCGCAGACGTGGCAAATACATAGGTGAGCTTAATTTTTGTCAAAGTTCTTTGATCTGCGGCACTCGTTGTTCCGGCTCTTCGGTTGCTATTGCTGCTGCCGTTGCTAATGATGATGATGATGATGATGAGGGTAAACAGACAGCTAGGAAACCAGGCAACCAAAAGCCAACCGCTGGTAAAGCAGCTTCCTACATGACACGCATACGAAATGAAGCCAAGTTCCAGTTGCCAGTTTAGTTGTCAGCCCCATCAGAATGTAATAAGAAGCAGCTACAAATTGGTTAATAATTTGCAAAAGCATCCCACGGACAAAGCCTCTTAACTGTATCTATCGATAGATAGTTGTTGAAATATAAAAATAAACTGGTTAAAATGTTTGCGAAAAATTTCAATGGAAAAACAAACAGAAATCGAAAACGAAATCCACACTAGTGATATGAAAATTTGCATTGATTTTGTTGAGCTTCGGACACAGACAAAAGCAAAAGCAGAAAAATTAATGCAAAACTTGCAATGAATTCAATACAATTTATAAAACAACATTTGAATTTCCAATTGTTTTAGACAAGTGTTGAGCAAATAGACTGGCAAATCCAATGAATTGTAAAACGAAAAGCCAAATAATCGCATGTGTGCTAAATAAAAATAAAATAAAATATTTACTAAGCACATCTATATGTATATATGTGTATGTGTGTGCATAATTGAAAAATACATTTTCTGAACAAATACATATATTACCCAGGCGGACTGTCAGGCAACTGTCCAGTTCTCGGAACACAAACGGCTTAAGCTTTAGCAGCCACATTGTTGCAGAAGGCTTAGCCATTTTAATATGACAGTTTTACAGTTGATAAAGGTGCACAGGATGCTGACATTTAGTTGGCTAAACTTAATTAACACAGGCGAAGAGTCCTGGACGAAGAATGTCAGCTTTATGACTCGCACTATGACCGGAGCCAGCTGCCAGCTGCCAACTGCCAGTTGCCAACTCCCGAGCAGATTGATGGAACATCTCGCATTTTTGACAGCGCTGAGTTGGGTTAGAGCATTTGGCCTTTTGCTGCGATTTAATTAGACGCTTAGCTTGTTTACATTTAATTTGGTTTTATTTGGTAGCTACTTAAAGGCATTTACACGCATGCATAAATCTTCTGGACGCTCACTAATTATCTGCCAGCCAGCATCAGTTGGTCCCATATTAAAGTCACTGCTCGCCTAATCCCCTAGTGCTTATAAAACACACTCACTCACAAGCACACACACTTGCACACACACACAGAGTCAGCAAACAGCGGCTGGCCCGAAGCATATGTCCCCAGTGCTGAGGTGATAAATTACCATTGGCAAAGGTGTCATATTAAAACACACACAAAACCCCAAACATGCGGCACTGGCCTTTTAAATAAACCTTAAGCCCAATGCTGGCTTCCTCTTTTGGGACGCCGGCATGTTCCCCCAGCTTGGCGCATAACTAACGAGTTAAAAGGCAAACAGGGGTAACATCAACTGAGCCAGCGTCAACCGCAAATCCTAAACCAAATCAAAAGGGTCTGCCCTGCTTATCACGGCCATAAAGTCAGGCAAACTCAAACGCAACCAGCCCGCTTTTGGCTCTCATTTCAACTATTTAATATTGGCACCTGCCCGGCGTGTTCCCCGGCTGCATAACTCGCATGTGGCCTGAGTCTAGGCCACTTAAATAATTTAAAACTTACCCTTAGATATGGCAACGTGACACGACTTTGTTAGGCCACACAGACACAGATAGCTTTGCCTTTAGATTGCTTGAATATAAATATCAATAAAATTTTCAATTGAAATTTGTTCAGATAATATACTTAAGAAAGACAGATACTTATCATTTAAATTAAGCAAACTAAAATAGGGTATTGTTTGAAGCCTATTATGACAAATATATTATTTTTGAAGTATTACATTTTTTTTATCATATATTAAACAGAGATCTCATAAGACATTGCATAGAAGTTAAAAATAATAAAATTGTATAATGACTTATTTAATTGTTTTTAATATATATCTTAAAAAATTGTCGTGAGTCACGTTTTCTTATGCCAACTCATCTCTGTCTCTGGCCAATTGCCAGTGGTTGGCCAAGCTGGCACACATTTATTTGCGTTACCTTTTCTTGCAATCGTAAATTTCAATTCCAGCCACTTAACATGGTGCAAAAAGATTATGCGACAGCCCCTTAGCAAAATGAAAGCAAATGGCAGACGGAGCCAAGAGAGCTGCTCTCCAAGATCAGCCACGAGATACAGGGAACTGGTTAAGCTGCATGAATTGGCTTGAGGCCTCTGGCTTTTTAACTAATTAAATTGTTGACGCAGAAGCAAATCAAAACAAAAACCAAAAAAAAAATAAATAAATAAACAAAAAAAAGGGAAAACGGAAAAACATACAAATAAAAAAATTCGGGTAAAAGGGCAACGAAGCATTTTTAATATCTTGCTCCCATGTGAGAGTCAATTCCAAGAAAAGAATAATAAATAAAATTACACAAAGCACACAGCATGTCCCTGTGTATGTATGTGTGTGTATGTGTGAGAGTGGAAGTACGGGAGTGTGTGTGTATGTTTACGCCTTTTAACCCTTTCAAATCAGACTCGACCGCAGCGCTCGTTGCTTGTGTAAACACATTAATCATCCAAATGCCACAGACAGAGATCGAAAGTGCCACCACAGCGGCTCCTTCTGCTGCTCCTTCTGCGCGTCCTGCACCCCCTATCTAAACAGTACTGCGGGTAGTTTGGTATAAACAGCACACCGTGTAGGAAATTAAAAGCAAAACAACCGAACAAAGATACAAAAGGAAAGGAATGAAACGAAACCAAATAAAAGCGAAACGAAACCAAACGAAATAAGCGGAAATAAAGAAACAACGGTCAGGACACGGCCCTGGCACGTGTGATTATCTGTAGCTTGACGTCGGAACAGTCAGAGCAGTCACACAATATGCAAATACTTTTGTTACTCAGTGTAGCTATGCAAATTCGGTCCGTGCTCCGAGGTTCCGACCCCGCAGCGCAGCCGCAACATTTTATACGTTGTGCGGTTAACCTCGTTTTGTATTTGCCGTCTGCTTAACAACAGTTATTATTGCATTTAAACTAATTGAGTTGATTAGAGGAGAGGAAATTGAGCGAATTCAGATTCAATGGAGCAACAACCAAAGGGATAACAATTTGTTATCTTATTCGATGAATTATCGCATATTTAAGCTAATTTAATTGTAACAACAGCCATTAAAACTAACAAACACATTTCTTATCAGCCAGAAAATACCCAGTTTTATTTAATTCTTGACCTAACCCAATAGTTGTCCAATATTTCTACATTATATGAGCTAATCAGAAAGCTTTTTCTTATCAACTTCACAGTCATTCATAAATATGGCTTTCAAGAATATTAAACAATTTCTCTCTCTCTCTCTCACTTTTCTCTCTATGCGTAGTTTGACCTACTCTTCCAATAGTTAAAAAAAAACCTTATCTGCAGCGTATTGACGGATTTAGACATAGATTATCTACACGACTTTCTTGCTTTATCATAATGATAATGCTGAACATTTGTCAACTCATGCAAAGTCAACACAATTCTTTTAGATAATAAGCATGAGACTTGAAAAAATCAATTACGAGTCATCTTCTATACTATTTATAAAACTATGTACATTTAAAAGACAATACTTTTGGATATTCAAAATTATCAAACTGGTTTTCACTGATTGATTAAAAAAATATATGTAGGTACGAGGTATGCGGTAGCCTTCATACCCAATTTTGTCACAGAGTTCTCTTTAGCAAAGATATTTTGTGAATTCAAAGACTGATTAAGATATTTATCTACACTTTAATAACAAGTATTTATCTACTATATATTAATAATGGGGTATTTCAATTTATTCTTGTTACAAAAGTTTGTATTTTTATTTATACCTTTTTGTATGTTGTATGTACGTATAAAGAACCTCAGTATGTTCAAATAAAGCTCTGCGAAGAGTATCACCTGGTCGAGCTAGGTTCTCTTAAGCATTATTAAATGCTCTTTCAGTCGCAGTAACTTAACGATGTTTGACTTTAATTGATACATTGAAAATCAATCTTTTGTGCAGCTGAGTGCAGCCACAAAAGTGCGAACAAATAAGTGTGGGGAGTAAACGGTTCGTAAATACTCTATTTTAAATATTTTTTAATATTTATTATATATTGTAGTTGGAACTAGACGTATACTTAATATTAAGTATACAACATAGTAACCTAACAAATATTACATACACGGTCTATTTATTTAGAGGGCTATCTAAACTAAATTTGTTACCTCTTTGTACTTAAGCTGAAGTTTACGAGTCATTGGGTATTTTCATTGAATTTTTTGAAATATCCTCTTCTCCCAGTCCATCAATTATGAATGAACCAAAATTTCTACAAATGAGTATAAAAGACAGTTAAGAATATTTTCTAATGAAGCACTCATGACTGCAACAACTTGCCTTCAATTTGGTTGTACGTTGAAAGAACTGCAGTCAGCTTAAAATGTTCATTCGAAATTTTAATGCATTTAGCGGGAAAAACTTATTACTAGCTCATTAGGCGGTTGCACAGTTCAATCGACGAAAAATATGGTCGGAGAGCTTAACACACGCCGATAAGCAGCTCGGCCGGCTTATCTAATCGCCATTGGTGGAGCGAGCACTTGGCTCATCCAAGTACAAAAGAGCTCGACAGCTTGGTTCGCCGGAACAGTCAAACATTAGCTATAGGAGCGAACAGCCGGGTTTATTTTTAAAAAATTTGTATTGATAGTGGTATATTTTTTTTGTTCATTTGAATTGTGGTGTCTAACTACCCAACTACGTCATGTTGTTGGAAATCGTGGCGCTGCTGCTGACAGCGTTGTTCCTCTGGGACCACCTGAAAATGCGGCGGCAGAACAAGATGATGGCTGCGGCGGGAATCAAGGGGCCGATCCAATTGCCGCTGCTGGGCAATGGACCCATCTTTATGATGGGCGAGACAGCTGAAAGTAGGCAGTGCACAAATGTTTAGTATAGAGATAAGAAAGTTGATAGCTGATATTTGAACTCTTTTGTAGCTATGCTGGACTTGGAAACACGCTTGATTGAGAAATATGGCAGGAACGTGCATATAACCATGTTCCAAGAGTATGGCGTTATCACAGCCGATCCACGAATGATTGAGGGTATCTTAAGCAGTCAACAGACGATTACCAAAAACAGTCTCTACAATCTGCTACAGGGCTGGCTGGGCACCGGCCTATTGCTGAGCACAGGCAAAAAGTGGTTTCGACGCCGTAAGATCATCACGCCCACTTTCCATTTCAAGATCCTCGAACAGTTTGTGGAAGTATTTGATCAGCAGAGCGCCATCATGGTGGAGAATCTGTACGATCGTGCCGATGGCAAGACCGTAATCAATATGTTCCCAGTTGCCTGCCTGGCTGCCTTGGACATTATAGCCGAGACCTCAATGGGCGTGAAAATCAATGCACAACGCGAGCCCAACTTTCCCTATGTGCAGTCCGTGAAAATGTAAGTAGCATTTTTAGATTGGAGTACTTTCTATTACAACTGTGTACTCCTAGTGTGTCCAACATGATGGCCGAGCGCTTTATGAGTCCTCTACAGCGTTTTGACGGCACTATGAAAATCTTCTTTCCGCTGGTCTTTCGCAAACTCAACAAGCACATTAAGTTAATGCACAATTTCACGGACAAGGTCATCTCGGAGCGACGCGAAACGCTACAGAAGTCCCTCAAGGAGTCTACTAACAGTTCCGCCAGCGCGGAGGATGACGACGTGGGCAGCAAACGTCGCATGGCACTGCTGGATGTTCTGCTACAGTCTTCGGTCGACGGACAGCCGCTGAGCAATGATGACATTCGCGAGGAGGTGGACACGTTCATGTTTGAAGGTCACGACACGACAACCAGTGCCATCTCCTACACCTCGTACCTGCTGGCCAGACATCCTGAGGTGCAAGCCCGCGCCTTCCGCGAAGTTGTCGATGTCATTGGCACGGACAAGTCCAAGCCAATAACCATGCGGGATCTGGGTGAACTCAAGTATTTGGAATGTGTGATCAAAGAATCGCTGCGCCTGTATCCACCAGTGCCCATGATCGGCCGGCATTTAACAGAAGATATTACGATAGGTAGGAGACGCATTAACTATATTGAATCTCTCCTTAACTTAATCCATGCTGTGACTCTTTCGCAGATGGCAAGCTGTTGCCGGCCAAGTTAAACATAATAATGCTCACATATCACGCTCAGCGGGATCCAGAACTCTTCCCAGACCCAGAAAGATTCGATCCGGAACGTTTTAGCCCGGAGAACAACGGCAAGATAGATGTATTCGCCTTTGCACCCTTCTCGGCGGGTCCCCGCAACTGCATTGGCCAGAAGTTCGCAATGCTGGAGATGAAGAGCACAGTGAGCAAAATGTTGAGGCACTTCGAGCTGCTGCCACTGGGCGAACCTGTAAAACCAATCATGAACTTAATCCTGCGCTCCTCGACAGGCATTAATCTGGGACTGAAGCCTCGTGTTTACTAAGTTTTATGGAGCTGTTTAAAACTTAACTTAGACTGGGTGTATAATGTATTAGAAGAGTATAATTTAAGCGTAAATTAAATTACCTACTTCAATTTCTTTACTTTAAGTTGCAATTTGTTTTTTTTTTATATATCACTTTGCATGTCATATGTGTGAAAGTCACAATAGAAAAGCCATCGCCAGATTATTACATATTTTTTTATGTAATTAAATTATTATTTAATTGGAATAGGTTCTAAGGGTTCGAGTATATTATGCACATTTAATCGCTTCTTTTTAAATCAAGCTAATCACAATCGATACTATTACCATTTTATCTTATCTCTAAACGATGGTATTTCCTCATCAAGTTGTTTATTTTAAGAATATTTTATTGAGTTCAAAGTTTAAAGTTTGCACATATGAGCTTTTGCCAGTGATTATATAAAAGCAATTATATAAATAACATAAATACAAACTGCAAAGTACTAATTTTTATCAACACAGGAGTTGACGTTAGTAACTTAATAAATAAACTAATAAGTTTGTAAGTTTTTGAAAATAGGTAACCAATACTACCAATAAAATTAGCTCTCTTTTATTAGAACTGGGTCTATTCAAAGACTTTGCCTTTGGTCTAGTTGTGTATTAAAGGCATTTTTGGTTTTGCATTTTGTCTTTTCATTCATGAGAAATAGGTTGATGTTGATTGCTGTCAAACTGTCAAAAAGTCAATACATATAAAAATAATTTATTATTTTTACATATCAACCACTTCAATAAATTTAAAATATTGCCATAATATTGTTTCAATTTATAACTTGTCTTGTATAAATTTTCAACAACTTAATATATACAAATATAAACTACATATATTGATTGTTATCATCCTTTGAATGTATATAAGATATTTTAATTATTTGTGCTCACTATATTTCTTATTGTATTTCGCCTCTCTCTTTGCTTTCATACCTCACTCTTAGTTTGTATCTTTCTGACTTGACCATGAATACATCAATTGGCCGAGCTTCAATAATATATTTCTACCCAACACACAACAAAAGAACAAGTCCGAGATTCACTTCAATAGGTGATAACTCACTTGGCTAATACAGTTATAGGAAAAGACTCATACAAAGCTGTCAATATAAATCACTGACACGCATCCACAATTCACAATCAGAAAAGTGAGGCAGACTTTTAAGCTAATTAAATTATATATACGCACCTAAAAGAGGAATGGAAGATTTGGCCGTTAGTGGGGCAAACAAAAGTGCTTTGAAGGCGGTGCCACGCCCATTGCCCCCCCATAATAAGCCACTTACCCGAGCAACTGCCACAACAGAAAACTTTTGCACTTTTTGGAGAATTTTTTTGTCTCCGCTTAATGGCGAGCCAACAATAAGTTGACAATTTGCAAGTTATGAAAGTAAATAAGTGAAATAGTTTTAGCCGATGGCCGGCAATCTCGGCGAGATGTCGTTTTCCCTCCTTGCGTGCCTTGCTCATACCCCGACGAAAACTTCAGCAAATAAACACGACTTGCAACAAATTGAAATGATGTATTAGGCCGCAGGGGATTAACGCCCAACTAATAAATCTCTTTGCACACTGTCGACGGGGGTGGCCAACAGTCCGGCATGCTGCCAACGAACAGTTACTCTGAACGTTAAGTGACCAGTTCACTAGTTCGAGTGCTTACTGTATTTATTTAGATATATATTAATAAGACACAAAATGGTCTTATCAGCCGACTCGGTCTGCTTTTCCATATGTTCCCAACTTATTTCACGCTTTTCATGCAATTTGTTGTGCCCTACTCCTGGCATCTGGGTCAATAAACCCACCAATTTTTTTATTTTGCGTAACTGTAGCCGGAGTCTGAGGACATTTAGTTGACATATAGATTTGTGCGATGCGTGGCGAAGTGCGTAGCTAATGCGAGTAATTTGAGCTTCAGCAAGGCACATAAATTTCATTCTGTCTGTCGATGTCATTGCGGTGGCTTTAATGACTGAGAAGCCTTAAAGATTTCTTTTTTTTTGCCAAATTGAAGTATATTTAAGTCTTACGAAATGCGAAACAATTTTCTACCCTTGAGACTTACATAGAAATGAAGATCTGTCTAAAATATTTTTGGAGTAATTATTTATAATTATCATATAAAATATTATACTATAGAGTCAACTTTAAATTCATGCTGAGAAATACACTACATATAATGTATACAGATTACCCTTTGCAATAATATAAATAGAAATGTTCATTCTTTTGACATGATTATTTTTTTTAAACCTTTTTTACATAAGTCATTTGTACACATTTTTCTTTTAAGCCCTAAGTAAGTGTCTTATACAACCAAAAGCATACTCATTAAAATTGTGTTAATTTAATAAACGGAGATGGATGCTACAAACAAATAACCAGCAATATCTTCAAAAATAATGATCCAGATAGAAATTTGATAGCTTTAAAGAAAATGCACAAAGATATGTGTAGAAATATATCTTTACCTTTCATTTACTCGAATATAAAAGCAGGGTATCTGCGGGTCTTAAATTGTCAACAAGTTATTTTGATTCTTCCTGCTTCGATAAGAAGATTTGTTAGCAATCATTAAAAATCAAAGCACTGCATAAGTTGAAGTTAAGCTCTCCAGCGCATTGCCGCAAGGCATTGGGAAAAACATCACACATTTATTGCTTTTGACATTGGTAGGTATCCGGAGAACTTCAAAGTAAATGCTGAAATAGTCATCATTTTTGCTACGCTGAAATTTAACTTAATTGCATTACACAGCGCTGACGTCAGCCCCACATTGGCCATGTTCAATTGACCTTGTTGTTGTTGTTGTTGTTGTCGGCTAGCGTTGACGGTTGGTTGCGGCAGCTGCTGTTGTTGCCATTGAGTGGCCCGTGCTTTAGTGTAGTCCTGGATATGGAAGGATATTTGGAAGTCTGTCAGCGCACTGGCTACGTTCATTTGCCAAGCGCATTGTGTGTACTGATGTGAAGTGTTTGGCACTGGCCAACAAAAGCTGTCAATCCAGGACAAGTGAAAATAAAAATAAAAAAAATAAAAAAAAACGAAAGCGAAAAAAAACGAAGGAAATTGTTAAACTGTCGTCTACGCGGCGTTACAATAACAATAAAGTCAACAATAATAGCAACAATACAGCAAACAACAAACACCACAATGAGCGCGGTATAATAGCAAAAGCTTTTCATATGAGTTGAGTTCAAGTTGGTTTTCAAGAGGGGGCCTCGGGCACCAAACTCGCCCCATCATTTTGTCAGTGTATTTGGTGCGTTTGATGAGGCGTGACACAAAAATTGGAAATTTATCTTTGATCTTTTTGTGTATTGCTCGATGGAAAACACAATCCGAAATGAGACAATGTCCTTGCTACCCTTGTCATCGACACGTTGCCTATGAGACTGAGGCGCTTAGATATCAGCGACAGGAAAAAATAACAATACAAAAATTAAAATTCGAGTTGAGTTAAGCAAACAAATTGATGTTGCAGCATGATTTGGGAAGTAAGATGACTTTAACATGAGAGCAAATTTAATTATAAATAAAAAATAAGTGGAAAAACTGTTTTCCATATCAATTTGTAATGAGAACTGTGATTTATGGGTAAACATTTTTTACATTGCTTTATTTACATCACTCGCAATACTTAGCTGCTCGGTGTGAGAATCGCATAGAGCGGCTCGGTCGCCCACTCTTCATGAGCGATTTGCCTGAGATGCCAACTGCTTGACTTGGCCCCTGCACAGCCATTTGTTTGTTATCTCTTAGCTAATTAGTTTTATAATTATGTGTTGCGCGATACAATTCGCAATGATATATGCATGCCACAAACAGGACCAACGGAGGCTTTAAGTCACAGGCAGCGAGACATCCCCTCCGCCGAGGACAATTGCATGGGACAGGCGGCAATTTGTTGTGCCTGCTTCTGTCGCTATTGATTGTCTGGCACTTGAAGTGCCATTTGGTGTTGTTTATAGTGTTGTTGTACTTGTTGTTTGTCCGCCACTTGGGCGACAGCATTGTCCTCGGCCAAGGACCGTGCAACAAAATAAATTCCTGCCCACTGAAGCGCACAAATTTAATGTAATTTTTTAAAAAGCCATTTTTTTAGCTAGCCACGCTTCGATAAAGCATACATATGTATATATATGTATATATTTTATCTACCCCTGGCCAGACCAGAATTTCGACTCGAATTTATGACAGTTGCCGCATACTTGACATGTGCGCGGGTTTCGGGTCTCTGAGACCGACCTATCCTATCCACAATAGTGTCGCCAATGTGACGCTACAAAATTAGCTGAAAAACAAAAAAAACTTAAAGCTACTTACAGTCGGGCATATCGCTCTACAGTTTTGCCAGTTGCTTTTTTGTCACTTTGTTGCTGATAAGAGTTTTGCTTTGCTAGTTTTTTAACTTACTCACTTCTCGGTGGTGGCAAGCATATTGTTTTTTCCCTTTTCCTGTAGCTTTTTTTATGACACGCTTTCACACAAACATCGACATAAAATCTCTGTCACTCTGTCTCCGTTTTATCGGCCAGGGATCGCAGCGGTCGCCGTTTCAGGGCAAAAGGCAGTCTAAATTTTAAGAGCTTAAAGCAATTGCAAATACCTTGGACCAAGTTTGCCAAAAACAAGCAGCTTTAAACGTTTATTTTTTTTCATTTTTAAACAACTTTTTTAATTGATATTGTAGTTTGTAATGCAATACGATCTTAAAGTGATATGAGGGTAAAATTATTTTTAATAAGTAATTACCACAGTTGATCTTTCAAACACAGCTTTATACAAAACAAAGAAAGTAATATAAATAGTAAGGACAGAGACTAGTCTTAAAGTCAAGTCTTTTATATGTTTTAGTCATTCCTTGCTAAAAAATATTATTTTTTTTAAGTTAACTTTTATTCAAACGTCATAATAAACTTCACTTTAGCGTCACCAACAACTCAAAACTGTAACTGTTTATTCATTATTCAAAGCGAATCACTCAATTTGCAACATTTTGGACTTTTGGAATGACCTGAGTGTGTCACTTGGAAAGCAATTTAGTTATCTACATCTTGGGCCAGATTTTGTGAGGCCTTCCGCAGGCCGCACACTTTTTGGCCTATTTGGAATAATTGAATCTCACATTGTTGGCAGCCGGCAGCTGTGCACAAAAGGTAACAAAAGTGTGCCCCAAACTTAAGACAAAGGACAGCACTGTGCTTTTTGGGCGCCGGTGACGTGTCCTTTGATGTAGCAAATTTCTCGGACACTGAGCGCCTAATTACTTTATTGGTGACCTTTTTTGTATTATGTTGAACCCCCTGCCCAAAATATATTTGCCTGCAACTGCCAAGGCTCGTCATTTGTCGAGGCAACTAACCTTTCAACTCTTTGGCCCGGCAAGGCAAGGTTTCAATTAAGAGGCGCTCGTCTTAGGGCCTAGATTCTGAATACTATTAGCAAGCTAATTTAATTATAAGCAATGGTGCCAACTTGAGGGTTTCTTGTTTTTAGATTTGAGCGACGAACAAAATACAAAAAAAATGTAATTTAGCATGGCATAATAGAAAATTATAATTAGTGTTGGCGAGTTGAGGCTCGTCGTTGTTGTTCTTGTGCCGAGGGACTCGAGATTCCACAATCCTCACGCTCCAGGGCTAGCCAAATAAACATGATATTGCATAATTTGAGGCATACTTAATAAATATGCCTACAATACAATACACATATCGCATTAATCGCTGAATGAATTCAGAGTTTCACTAAAATAACACAAATATGACCAAGGAAAAAACAATACAAACATTAACTCACATACATATGTGTGCATATAAATCCACATAAGCTACTTGGGCTCCATATGAACTACAGCTGAAGCTTGAGCGGCAGGCGCAGGACACGTGTGGCCCAGGTTTATCAATTTTCATTTATGAATCACCTCGAAATGTTGTTGTTGTTATGGTTGTCTAAAAATGTTTTCTTTCTGCTGGCATTGTTGTTGTTGCCGCTGTTGTTGAACTTGTGCCTGTCATTCTGCTTGATTGGCTACTAAATACATTTTGAGTTATGAGCTGAAGTTGCCACCATTGCCAATGGTGAGGATAAGTTTTTGTGTGTGGGAGTTCGTTGTAAGTGCGCATTGTGCGTGCGTGCGTGCGATTTTGCGAAATGATAAATATTGAATTATTTGCAGACAAGCATTCAAGTGTTCCTAAACTGTTCTGTGTGTGTTTGTGTGGGTGTGTGAAAAGGCATATAGAATTACCGAGACAATTGATGGATAATCAAGCGAGTGCAAAATAATTAATTAAGAGCTAGTTGATATAAACGATGAACAGAATAGTAGCCACTATACAAATATCAGGGGTTGACAATAGTAAATATAAGCAGCCGTATGAACCTTATGTTTAAACATCATCGCTGTATAGGTTAATTTTTTATTATGTTACATTTACAGTCCTTTTGTGATTATATCAAATAAGTACTTCGCCAAGCATTAACTCAATTTAATTCAAATTTTACTCAATCATAATATAAAAACATTACATTTCAATATTATTTTTATTAAATGTAAATGTAAGTCTTTCTATTTTTTTTATGTATTTACAACACCAAAGTATCTTCAAAGTTGTGTAAAGCACAGCACAAAATAAAAATTAAGAGAAATTTTTTGGCAGAGTCAAACAAAAGAGCACAATAGCTTACAGCTGACAGAAAGCTTTCTGTTATGTGGCAATTTTCTGTTGTTAACAGCGCGCTTAACAGCGGCTGCGAAGCATTCACATAATCAGCCGTTGCCACGAATTCAATTGATTTGCGGACGCTGCGCGCAAATGTAGGCAACACTTTTGGTGCCAACCTGAGATATGAAAGAGAGAGGGAGAGCTGAATGGTTTAAATGAATTTGATTGTGTGCACACAACACAAAATTATTACACTATAGGTGCTGCAATGAAGTTCACTCTATCCCAGCCACTTGAACACCCAATCAAGCGAAACAAGTTCATAAATGGGCGCCATGGCAAACACTGTAGAAGTCAGCGATTATGCGGCACACACGCAAACACACACACACACGCACAGAGCAAATTTAAATAATTTTCGTAGTGTACAAAAACCATATGCATACAAGTGTGAATGTGTGCGTGCGTGTGTGTTTGGGCGCATGCAGAGCAAATAAAATCACATACACATAATTGCAATTTAATGTAAAAGCAACAGCACTCGAGCATATCAAGTGCGGAATGGACTTCGGGCTGCCAAGCCAGCAAGTATTTGTAGTCAATATTTGATATTTGCACAGATGTTCAGCTGGCAAATTGAATATGGATTTTGCATAAAATACACACGCACACACAGTTAGGCTGATCTTAATGATGAACAAAAAAGCCAAATATATATGTATGTGCTGTAAGTAGATAAATATGAAAGTGGACTGACCGGAAACCAAATTGAAAGCAGCAGCTAGAGACAGAGCAGGCCACAACCTTTTACTGACCTCAATACAAGCAAGCACTGTGTGTGGAAAGCGGGGCGAAAGCCAAGAAACAATTGTGTTTGGTTGCGATACAAGCGATGTTGACCCGCAGTCTGGTCACATGTGCCCAAAGTCGCCTCAAACATGAATCAATAAATGCATGTTACATTATTTTCCAATCAATTAACTTTCGGGTCACTAGATTTGCTTACAAGCAGAGACGGGACTGCACTTGTAGTCCAGCCCCGCCCAGCCTAAAGGGACGGATCAGCGCCTCTGAGTTGACCAATGAACTGGCGAGTAAATCATATGGAATGATTTTATACATACACACAACACACATCAACAACAACATCGGGCGGCCATCGAGCATAAATGTTTAATCAAATGAAGCATGCACAAATTGGGGTTCACTTTTGGGTCCTGAGTGTCCTGTCCAGTGCTGGGCAGTCTGGTTGCTGATTTAATAAACATAAAATGTGTCAGCATTGTAAAATTATTTTGTCGCCCTCAGGCGCAAACAAAAAGCACCAACAACAACATCACACAGCAGCAGTCAACAGTCAACAACAATCGGCTACAAAGTGTAGCCTTAATGTGTTTGTTTTTGTGTATGACAAATTTTTTGCAATTTTCCAATACATTGAACGCCGCCTCTTCACTGACTGCGCCGACATCAGCTGCAACGTCGCGTCTCGTCGCGTCGCGTGCATATCACTGCGTATACGTAATATTATTCTTTGTGTCAAGCGAGTCCATTCCCAGTCACTCTCACTACAGCAACAGCAACACCAACAACTACAACATCTGCTGCGGCTGATAGCCAGCTGCGTCTGTTGCCCTGCGCAAATTTGTTTTATGTAATGAGCAATAAATAGTAAATAATTAAATTCAATATGTTATTGTGGTTGCAAAATATGCAATTCGACAGGCTATTGTTAAAATACGTGTACAAAGTAACGCGACCGGCGATTATTATAAAGCAGCCATGTTGATTCATTTGCTTGTGAGTAAATATATTTTTATCAGAAATTACAATACCTTTTGTTGGCGTGATCTGTAAAGGCATCAGATTTTTCAATACGCTTTAAAGATGAATTATTGTTAAATGTAAATTTGCTTCTTTTAGTCTATATAAGCTAGATATCTTTTAAACCTTTTCAATATCTGGCAGAAAAGAGACACAAATGCTGCGAATTAAATGTGAAACAATGTCATGTGCTAATCCAATTAAATGTGCTTAATTAAACAGAAGAAAATGCGTTAGCGCCAATCTGTAGTAGGCGGTAAACTGTAATCCCGCAAGGTGCGGGCTTTAGACGAACGCATTAATGCCTAACATAAAGGATAACTGAGAGGATAACCGCGATAAGCCAGAAAACTCATCACTCATATCTTGGTGTAACACCGTCTGAGTGCTTTCTAATATGTTATTATCTGATGACTACATATGTAAATACGCATTAAGCTTGGCAAAGTTTCAGACTCGCGCGCACAGTTGTTGTCGGTCGGGGGGTGGGCGAGGGGCAACTCTGCTAGTTGTAATTAAAGTTTAACACGGGCAACTTTTCAGCATACAGAGGACAACAACGGCGCTTGGACAGGCGGGAAGATGACTAAAGGGGTTGCAGGGAGTCGAGGTCTATGCTGGTGCCACGCTTTTAGATGGCCCCTTGATAGCAATGCAAACTTTTTTGAAAAACATTTCTATAATAATGCGCCGCCGGCACGTGTGTGCGAGTGTGTGTGTTGCGAATGCTTCCAATTCAAATTCATAGCCAAAACGCAGCACAAGGCACACGCACACGCACAGAGCGTAAAGTTTTCGCTTATCGTTCCAGCAAAATGTTAATATTTGTTGAAATGAAAAACGTGAAAAGAGAGAGACTATGTGTAAATATAAGCCGCATAAAATGGTAATTATAAAACTAAACTACAACAAATACACAAGCAGCTAACTGTTATCTGTAATAGATTTTGTTTTGGGTGTGGTCTCTCTCACTATCTCACTCTCTATCTCTCTCTCTCTCTCGCTCTCTCGCTTTGTCGATTTTCTTTCTCTTTCGATGTCCGCCTGTCGCTGTGTGCAACTGTGCGTATGATTATTATTGTAATAATTGTACAGCCACGAGTAATACTACTGCCTTGCTCGGTTTTAATGGCTTTTCTTTGGCAAATGACGAAAACTTTTTTGTGGCTGTGGCTTATTGTGGTTCGTTAACATTTGCTCGCCAAGTTTTATTTGTTTTTGATAAAGTTACCAAAGCTATACGAACAGCAGCAACCTCAACACACTTGACTCCTGGCGTTTGTTGGCTTTTATGTAGAGTAATTTTATGTATGTATGCATGCATGTTTGAGTAGCATAAAAAGCATGTTCGTTTTACATTTCAAAAGCGCCTCTTGTTATGCTACACATAGCACACCTGCCATATAAAACACCCACCCATGCCAGCCCCCTGTGTCCAGCTAACATTTGTTTTCATGCATTTTCTTTATGCTCTTTAGCATTTCCATTTATTGTTGTTTTTAATATTCTTTTGTTGCGGATTAAGTATTTATTATCATACGCACCAAGTGTTTCCGACAAAAACAAATAAATGTTTTATATGCACACACATACAGGGTGTGTTTCGGTGTGTGTGTTGGGAATAGTTTTTCCTGCACTTTAGCTTGGCAGCCATAAGTAGTTCGCCTTGCATACATACGTAAGTGTTGTATGTCTGTCTGTCTGTGTGGGTGTGTGTGTGTATGAGTGTGTATTCTAAGAGCGCTCTGAAGTGCTCCTATTCGTACTCCCATCTCTCTTCCCTACTGGGCTTGCTTGTTGTTGCCTTGCCAACTGTCGTTTGTGAGCGTTTTTTGTTGCCTGCTCTAAAATATGTTTTATTATCGTGTAATTCGCTTGTTGTAGGTAAGTTTATATTGTTATTGAAATACACATTTACATATATACGCATTCACATTCACAAATACAAATACACATTTATGTGCCATGAAACATGGTATATACAAGTATTCACTTTAGTGGTTTTATTGCCTTCAGCAAGGTTCTGGCAACTTGTGTGTGTGTGTGTGTGTATATTTCAATTTCCATTTCTATTTCTGTTCTTGTTAAGCTGCTTTGGCCTTTCAAGTTTATTTCTGTATTTGCGTGTCCAATGTTCTGATTAGCAAAATATCCGAGCAGAGCTAATTCATCTTAATGGAAGTTGATTAAACAAATGCATCGATGCAATTACGACAACGATACGTTACTTAACTCAAAAATGCCCCAAAAGAACTAAAGTTTTTGATGTGTTTATTCAATCATAGTTGCAAAATCAATTGTAGTTGTTATAAAGTTTTGGAAAGAAAATAAAGTGGCAAAGCTTTGTTTTTAATCAGATTTATATTCCAAGCTATCTCAGATAAAATATTGGATTTAAAGTAAAAAGCCATGCCACCTTGCCAAAACTTAACTGATATTAATGTTTGATAGCATTTTGATCATAGTTTGTCCTTTTTCTTGATTCCACATGCAAAGTTTCCTCATTATTTTGTTTTTATTTTTTTCGACATTTTGTAAAAAAAAACATGTACACCCCCCTTGTGAAATTTGGAAAAAATAATTTTTTAAAAATTTAGAATCTTCCAATTTTATTTTTAATCGATTGCGAGTATCAAAATTAGTATAAAAATCTACTTTAAAAGTATTTCTGAGGAGGTAAATTTTTTGGTCAAAAATCATGCGAAAAATGTGAAAAAATTTGACATGTAAACCTCCCAAATTCCCATAAAAAGTACTCCTCCCGGATTTCAAACTCCCATAACTTTACCAAAACTGAACGGATTTTTATGTTTGACACCATTCTGATCATAGTTTGTCCTCTTCCTCGATTCCATATCCAAAATTTTCTCATTATTTTGTTTTTATTTTTTTCGACATTTGCTAAAAAAATACATGTATCATTATATTATTTTAGACGCACAAAAATAAATAATCTCAAGCATTTCCTACAAACATATATTATTTTAATATGTTTGATTAAGAACAAAGTTTAGTATTAAGTCAACAGATAAGTTGTTAAGCTTTTGCTTTTAACATTAAATGTCAGGTCATTATGTTGGCAATATTATTTATCTCCCAATGTTTTTATTTATCAACTCTTATTTTTAAATTGTGTAAGCCTTTTTCACTTTATTTACATTGAGTTTAAGAAGTAGATAAGGTTATATGCCAACCCCAAGGAAAATAAATCAACTTGTAATATATATATTTGCGCTGTTAAGGCTAGAGAGAGATTAAGGTTCACTTTATAGATGCGCACTGCCCCGCCAAATAACCATAGACCATAAATCACTTATTGTTAGCCAGTCTGTTATGTTTCAGCTGCTAACTCAGTCCTTGCCTAATTAATTCAACAAAACTTACGGAACTAAGTTTTTGGCATCTTATAAATTTTAAAATGCTTAACTGAAGCTCCCCGTCCCTTCCCCAATCCCTTCTTCGCCTAGTCGTTTTAATGGCATGTTGCTAATCGAATTTCATGGCGTCTCCAGTTTTCTTATTTGAATTTTTTATTTACTTTTTTTTTTTGTTGCTCTCATGACAGTTTAGTTGGCAGTAGTTGACTCCTTTTTTTCAGTGTTAGTGGAAGTCGCGCTCAAGTTGAAAATCCATTTAGCGTAACTCAACACTTAAGCATATTTCTCGGAGCTGCTTCAGCTTCTGTTAGTGAGCTGCTACTGCTTTTTTATCAGTTCTAATATAAACTTACAGTCAGCTGACAGCTTTTTTAATTTATTTCATTAAAAATTTGCGCGCAAAACTTTTTCAATTCGCATGCAAAGCGACAGATTCCGTTTTCTCAGTTCACAATTGCGCAGAGCTGCTGCGAGGGGTGATTGCAGAGTTTTGTGAGGGCCTTAAAAGCTCTGCAGTTGATTAGTTGTGCGTTTTAAGTTAATTAAGTCGCATTAACACGCATTAACCTTAACCCCAACATGGGCCCGGTTAAGGTTAACAACTTCAAAAGGCGCAACAACTCATCAGACTCATTGAAAACTGCGCGTGTGGCAGACAAACAGGCAAACAAACAAACAAACAACAAACTGACGGAAAGAGCAGCTGCACACTTGACTTTTCCCACAAACGCCCGCAGGCGTAGCTCATTCAGAGCCACCCACATTAACCCACCCACACCAATGTCAACTCAATTAAATCTTATCAAACTGGGGGAAGTGGGGGACTGGGACACGCATGTGGCTCCAGTCATGCACCCAACACAAATATCAAACAAACTAATGTCAGTTGTCATAATAAAGCGCAAATACTTTTGATGCCACTTGCTGTACACTTGGCCACCCACATTTCTTCTTTTTCTCTGCAGCCACAAGGGGGCGGTAGGTACAAAATGTACATACATACACACATTACATACATACATGTATAAAGTGAAATGCAAACAGCTGCGCAATTTAACGTCGGGAAAGTAGAGCCAAGGGCATACATGGCAAAAAAGGAAGGCAAACAAACAACCCAACAACGAGACAGACAAACAAATGTACAACAAATATTACAGAGTATATCTATATAAACGTGTGTGTGTGTGTATGTGTGCGCGTGTGTTTGTGTGTGTGTGTGTATGCATGTCTGACATAACTGACATGACATTGCTATAACGACTGATTCAGCTGGCTCTGCAGCCGCCTCTTTTCATACATATTTATAATAACTTTAATTAAGATTTTACAAGTAGATTAGTTCTTAATAACAACAGAGCAACAGCACAACGCGCCGTGCCGAGGGCGTAAAACAACTACACTACATTTATCCACACAAACATCACGATAAGCAACTACAACAACTTTAGACATTATCTTACAGGCATATATATATATATCTATATGTACATTTGTCTGTACATCAGGTGAAGCTGCTTTTTGCACATGACGTCCACTGTTTTTGTTATTCTTGTTCTTGTCAGAGCCACAGTTGAGATTAAAATAAGCGATAATAATGTTTTTTTAATTTGACTTTTAATTTTAATTGATTTTATATTTAATTAAATTGTATACTTATTTCTTTATTATTTAAGTCGTATCTAACATGTAATACAATCTATTGTTGCATAAAAATGTCATAATAAAAATATTATGTTATTTTTCTATGCTCCTTGCTCTTGCTTGTTATACTTCAAGGTCATCCTTTCTGTTCTGTTTCCCCTTATTTCACAACTATTATGTGCCCTGTGCCCCTTATATAACAGCCAGAAGAACTTATGATTCACCTCGTTAAAGCATTTAATTCAAATAAATAAAAATTTTAATTTAGCCAACACTTGATCTTTGTTTTTTTCTATATGTATTCTTATAAGTATTTTTTACAAGTGCAGCAAATTTATCTAATAAAGTTGATCAACTGTTATCATCTGCACAGGATATTGATTTTTTCAAAATTATATTCAGACATTCTTAAGTGCTGAGCCAAATCATTCTGCATATGTTTGCTTATATTGCAACAAATTCAATTCGTTGCAAATGAGTTATATTTATAAGCAATATACCACATTGTCAAACTGTTTTATAAATTGCTGTATCTATGAGTTCTTAACAATGCAGCCATTTAATTAGTCAATTAAAGCAAATGCATAATGCGCAGTTGCACTTGCTGTGTGCAGTTGCAGTTGCAGTTGCAGTTGCAGTTGCAGTTGCTGCAGAAGGCAAACATTAGCTAAGCGATGTTTATACAATTTGTACTGGCTTTCAACTACAATGCATAAATATGGAGATTATTTACATGCGGGGAAACTAATAAATAGCACTGGGTAAGTAATTTGAGCATTTCGTGTTAATAAATTTCCATTAAAGCCCGCACACATTATGCAGCAGACCATAATGCGGACAGGCACAAACCACACACACACACACACACGCACACACCTACATACACACTATGCAAATCTTGGGCTCGGGTAGGTGGGTCGAGCTTACCCTCTCGGCTTAACCACTCAACCGTTCACAGCCGCCACAGCCGCAGGGCAACAACGACAGGAACAACTACAACAGCGGCAACAAGAGCGTCTAATTTCATTATGGCCAGCAAATCACATGTACATAATTTTTTAGCATTTAGCCACAGCTGAATGCCACAGAACCTTGGAACTTCGAGAGTGTTTCTCAAACAAAATACACACAAACACAAACACACACACACAGACACACACACACACACATGAGTTTAGCTGTTAGCCTGGGCTTGTTCTGCAGGCAGCTAGCAGCAGTGGCACTTAAAAATTAATTAGAGAACTTATAAACAAGTGCGGCATGTGCAAACTAATTCGAGCGGCAAATCAAACGCACTTAACGGCGTCGGAATGCGGCGCTGCACAGATGCACAGGTTGCATGCAACAAGGGATGCGGTGTTGCAAGAATGCTCAGGCTAAGGCTCTGCCTCTAAAACTGACGTTGAGGCTGAGGCTGCCTCTGTAACGTGAGCTGCCACCTGCTGCCGACAAACATTTGGTGCCGTTGCACGTTTATTTAATGAAAATTGTGTGTGTAATTATGCATTAAGCGAGGCGCCCGAAAGGAGAAACGAGATGCGAGGTTGCCTCCCATTTGCCTATGCCAACACTCACACACACAGACACACACACATATAAGTATTTAACAACGAGTGTTGAAAAATGTGCTGCATACTTTGCGACGCTACCTTAGCATAAAATTTTAATTAGTTTGACTCGACACGCCTGTCAATTAGTACCGAAAACTGTTCCGCACAATTGTGCATTGAAACCTTTTGAAACTCTGTGGTCAATTAAGAAAACATTCTAATGCATTTGGAAGTTGTATTATGCAACTAAATAAACATTTCCTACATATCTATAATTAGTTGCTTGAAGTTCAGAAAACGAAATCGCTTTCAATTTGCACATTTATAAAAAATTATTTGAAAATTCAATTTGTTTATAGGGATTTTGGAAAATATTGTTATGTATAATATAACTGTTGTTAATTATAATTAAAAATGAGCTAAAAACAATTCAAGATAAGATGAGTATGTAAACTTGAGATTATTGTCAGTCTTTAAAATAATAAACTAACAATGGTGACCATCAATTTGTAGGGTGTCAACTATTCACAAATACCATTATTCTTTATAATCCTTACCACAGTTTAAGTATAAAGAGTTAACACAAATCGATAAAAAGGAGACAGCGCAAATGGGAACACGTCAAAGCAAAGCTCTTCGGATACGGCACTGACGTCAATACACACACATACACATACTTTGAAGACAGTGGCAACTTTAACGCATCTCTTTAGAATGTTGTTAGTAAAACAAAATGCCGGACAATTAATTTACGATAACATGTAATCGTGGTAACTTAAGTAGTTTTGTTTGTAATGCCTCTCGATGACAACAACCACGCCGATGACAATGACAATGACGCAGACCCGGACTCGGACTCGGACTCTGAGTCGGACTCGGACAAGGACGTAAGGCTTCAGTCCTAATGAAATTGTTGTCGGTTTCTGCTCGAGCATTGGGGGCGGCTTTGAGGTCTCGCCATGCGATGTACAAACTTGTCCAGGGTACACATTGGATTCTGCTTTGATTGTTCTTGTTGTTATTATTGTTGTTGTTGTTGTTGTTGTTGGCCCGTGCCCAGCCTGAAACTATGTGTAGGTATGTCTATTGCATTGTCATGTTCATTGTCATGCCAATTATTTAATTTGCCCTATCCAAACACAGCACAGAGCAAAAAATTTTATCAAGCCGGCACTTTAGAAATGTGATTAGTCGCCTCTGGCATGTGCATACAAAAGTTGTGTTGGGCAACAGCACACAAAAATAATTTGTAAGTTTTACGAAAGTACATCAAAGCCAAATGTTAAATTGATACTAATTAGGAATTTCATTCTCATTAGAGACAGCACAAAATGTTTGTCAAAGTAGCTTTACTATAACTTAATGAACTTTAAAGAAGCAGAAAATATTCATGAGTTCACATCAAAAGCAAAATAAAAATACTTGACATATGTTGGACAAAATTGTAATATTTGCACCAAGGAAAAATAAATATGTAATAACTACATATTCCATATTAAAAATCTTGGATCAAGTTTTTCCTCTGTTATAGTTTTTCAACACTATTTAGTAGCAATTTATGTATTTCGGAGGCAATCGAGCGGCACGTGGCATTGTCTTCGGTCCCATTTCGGCGCTGCCACAAGACAGAAAACAACAATTTATTTATTAATAATTCAACAAACTGCATAACTAATAAAGCTGCCAAAACAAACAGGCATAACCCGAGAAGTAGAAGAAAAAAAATAGCTGTGCGAGGGGCGAGCACAAAAAACAAATTCCAAAAAATCATAAATAACTAAAACCTTGTAAACATGTGCATAATCCGACAAGACCCAAGCAAAACAATGAACAATGAAGAGAGCACAGCAGTTAAGCTGGGGCCCAGCAACGAAATAAAAATCACATACATAACCGAGTTACTTTTAATCCTCGACACACAATCGACACATTAATTTATCACTCGGAGCCGAGGCAAAAGCCTTTCAATTAATTCCAGAGCACATCACTCGGCGGGAGGCCCAGACCCATTTCTGAGCAGGAACTATAAATACTTTATCGCCGACTGGCGACTGTCGGACATTTCGGCATTTGGCCATTTCTGGCATTTGGCATATTGACTTATGAGCGCTGATTTGTAAGCAGATTTTTCTATGTATACCATGAGCTTGTAATTAATTCATGTCCACATTTTTTCGCTGCCGCTGGCAGAGCATTCGTGGGGCCTAAGTAACTCATCTCAGTGAGTGCATTTTTGGCAGCCAGTCAGCAATTGCATTTTAGTGCAGACCGCAAGATCTGCAAATGTTTTACTGGCCAAGCTATTTAAGACTGGCGCCAAAAGCAGCTGCTAATGCAATTACAGCAGGATTCGTGGTAATTTTAAAGCCAGGCGATGCTGCAAGGTGAACGAACTGACATTAGTTGTCAGGTTTAGTTGATTTAGTTGACATAGCTTGCAAAGACGAACATGGAACATGGGCGAGCTGACAAAATAAACTGATGGATACACTTGCCTTATTGTACATATGCAAATGCCGGCAGCAATCGGGCCTAGCCAAGCTGAGAACGCAGCCGAGCCGGAGCTGGGGCTGTAAAGGATGTGGTAAGTAAATACTAAATTTAGTTGGCTTTGCCACACAACCGCAGCGACATTTCCTCTTGGCAAGGCGTCGACATCCTTCTTGTCTGCCTCAACTTCAATTGTATGCACTGCACTTCGTGGCACTGCCACTGACGCTGGCAATGGCAGTGGCATATGAATGCTTCTGCTTAAGGATTGCTGTCTCCTTTTTGCGCTGCCTTGGCGCTGCCATAAGAAAATTATGCAAAATAGTAGCAAAGTTTCAATTTCCTCGCAGCAGAAGCAAAACCAAAAAAAAAAAAAATCAAGCATGAAATAAAAAGAAAAATAGAAATAAAAACTGTGGAAAAAAGGATGATGATGTGCACGCAAAAGGAGCGCTGAGGAGCGTGCAGAAATGTTGGAAATAAAGAAAATGCAAAGTACAAAATTGTGGTCTCGTATAAATAAGCGTAACTTATGAAAAGTTATGAAAAACTTTTGCTTTACAAGGCAATACGTAATTTGGAATGTTCACGAGTATGTGCGACTTGATGGTTTTACCCGCCGGCCATTTTGGAAGTCAGCGATCTGTACACAAAATTTGGCATACTATTTTTGATATATATATCCTTTTTTTTACATACATATGTAACTAGCATATGTATATGTTGTGAGCTCTTGTCAAATATGACGAAAATCATACCGAAAATGACACTTGCATCAGATTTTGGCAAACATGTGTATTGACAAATTGCACACTTAGCATTTTAAATTATTAAAATAATATATATCACAAAGTCAAGTAGTGAGACTTTGAGTAAGTAAAAGTAAATTTATAAATGCTTTTTAATATAAATTTAATTAATAAATAATAAATCCAGGGTTTTTATTCTTCGGCACTTTAAAAAAAAATGTCTTTCCTTCATGGTATTTTTGATCTTGACCTCTAAAAAATGAGTATATATTTTACATTCTTCCCTGAATGCTTTTGAAACTCAACAATGCACAACACACTTATTCTCAAACAGCTGTTCTCAATTACTGTGCAATAATGTTGTTGGTAAAACTTTTGTGAAAGCGTGAACGTGTCTTACCATCTATTAAAATAGTTTTATTTAAAAAGAAATAATGTTAAGTACATATTTACTGCCTCCCAACAGTTTGAAACGATGCTTTCACAGCCTCCACTTGTTCAAACAACTTCCCATAGCCAAAGCACTCAAGCACATTCATTATACACACTAAGTGTGTGTGTGTATGTGTATGGTGTATTCTAATAAATACTCAGTACTACGTACATAGTGTACATATTGTATATGGTATGCAACTCCATTATGAAGGCAATAACCCAACGACATTGCCCACAGGGCTTCAAAAAGAGATAGTTTATAGTTTTAATTTTTAGCAATTTTGCTGGCTGGCAGCACACAGCATCAAACGGCAAATATATATACATACGTACATTCACACAGAATCTTACATATAGAGCCATAAAGATGGAAAGAGCCACATAAAAAATTAGCATACCACATAAGACAATTGCCTGTCAAGCGGCGTTACAAGACGGTTTTCGGTTTTTTGGGGTCGAGCAGTCGCCAAAGGGTTTCTGGTTTTGGGGCGCTGCTATTTGATTAGGCCAAAAGCTTGTTAAGGAAATTTGACTGGCATGTTGAGTGGCTGCTTCTTGGCTGACTGGCATCATTTGCATATAGTTTTGGCCATATTTCTGCAACGACTCGTCGTCGCTTTTGCCATTGCCAGGCGTCGTCTTCTTCTTTCAGGCTGCGTAAATTTTGTTAAAATTTAAGTTTAAGTTGTACACTTTGGCAAAGCACACGGTTCGTTGCCTGCAACGGCAGCTGCATAAAAAGAAAGAGAATTGAAAACTATTTTCGAGTGCTAACGAAGGTAAATATTGTTTCATTATACAGCATTTGCCATTTACAAAAAAAAATCGTTGCATAATAAGTAAAATTACAACAAAAATTCAACCATACGAGTGAGTGTGTGTATGTGTGTGTGTGTGAGGAAATTGTCTAAATAAAATTGTACAAATTGTAATGCATAAGTCGGACGCATACAGAAGTTGACTTTTTGTACTCCTCTTAATTGCCGTCCACTGTTCGGAGCGTATTAAAAAGGGTTTTTTTGGCTTTTTGCATAACTTTCTCAGCATTATGCAAAAATCCATCACCATTTGCGTGTATGCATGTGTGTTTGTTTTTTTGTTTGATTTAAATGCAATTAAAAGTTTCAATTAAAATTAACAACATCATAAACCGACTGTTTCATTTAACAAAGTAAATATTATGGCATTACAAATAATTGAAGTGCTAAAGTCACGTGCGTAAAATGCATAATTTATGTACCCAGTATTTTATAAAAATAAACCTGTATGTCAATATAAATATATAATTGTTTAATAATATTAAAGGCATCGCAGAATGAGCTCAAATATTTAAATGGTTACATTCGATTATATTATTAATGCGATTGATTAAAAGATATTAACTGAACAAAATTAAAATACAATTTCGTAATGGATTAAATGTTTTCTCTTTATCCACATTTCTTAACTTTGTTTGTACTTTAAATATCCTTATTGTTCACTGCTTTACATATTTTCTTTTTACCCCTTTATATTGATGACTTTGTCAGTTTTTTACTATAAGATTTCAATCCAATCGTTACTTGATATACATGCTTGGCATACCCCTAACCCACACTCTGCGAGGGTCTAGGAAAAGTTTCAAATTTCGCAGACTAGTTGAGCCTGTAGCCATGCCTCCAATATGCAATGGCAACCAAAGCCAAAAGCAAACATTTTAAATGGCAATTTATAAGTGACAATTGGGCCACACTCCATGGCTCTGTTTCGTAGTCTGCCCGCCCGCCGACAATATTTCGACGCTGGCGTGGCTCGAAGCATGTGCTAACAGTTTCTGTGTGGTAATATAATATGCACAGCATGGCTTATAATAATAAAAACGCCAGCAGCGCCTGCAGCAGCAGCCGACAGAGGCAGCAGGCAGCGGGCAGCAATGCTATCACCAATGATACCCATGGCCGACCATTGACAGCCCGCGGCTGTCATACGCGTGATTGTCCCTTTGAAATATGAGCAGCTCTTTTCAATAACACTCAGCTGCCTGTTTTCGACACTATGCAATACACGCACATTCCCTTCGCTCGTGTGTGGGTGTGTCTGTGTGAGTAAGGTCAAATATGATAAAAAGCCAGAGTTGGGCAGTATCCAGAATCAGAGCTAGCATTTATTATGCCGCAGTCGTCGCTGCGGTTGCTGCCCGGGACCAATTCCAATGTTTCGTTTGTAAATTAACTTTACCGCTCGCGGCAGCGAATATTTTTTAACTCATATATATGTATTTATACCCTCCATCGAAATTTAGATAAAATGGAATATACTCTATGAGAGGCAGCTTTTTAAAATGGTTGTCTGTACTTGCTGATATTCATATTACTATTTCTTTGGTTTCCAAAAGAAAAGGGCATCTTCCAGTTGAATACTCTTTGCGGCTTGTTGCTTTTTTTTGTATGGTTTCTTTTTTAGGACAGCGACTTTGACTAGCATTTGGACGTATCAAATGCAACGCATGCTTCGAACTCTCATCGAGGCGACGACTTCGCGTCTTCGTGGCCCGAGCAGAACAACAAAATTTTTTTAAATTAAAAAAGTTTTCAGTTGCCATTCGGCACGTACCAATACGCAGCGACAACCCCGCAGATATGTATGTACTTTATATATACTCCTATGTAAAGGCTCTATATACAGTGCGAGGCATCCCCCGACGCCCGCATATTGACAGGCCGCGAAGAAGAAGTAGAAACAGAAGCAGTAGGTGGAGGTGGAGGAGGAGAGGAAACTGGTAATAAATGCGACAGCACTCGGCATGCATAGCATGTCCATTTTCACAGTACAGCCGCCCCCACGGTCCGCATTTCCACATGCCAGCGATTTTTCAAAATTTCCTTTACAGTTTTGCTCGCTTGCTGCGTTTGCTTTATTTATGTCAATTTCTGTGCAGCCAAAGCCGCAGTGAATAGCAGGCGGGGTTGGAAAATGGGAATCAGAGAAAATTGTCGCTGGCACGAGGCAAAACTTTGTGGCTAATATTTCCGCGTTTGGGTTAAGACGTTAGGTGAATTCATTTCTTTTTTTGTTTTATACCCTGCAACCATAAATGGGAAGGAAATGGGTATCACATGGCAGCTTGAAATAAATCTTAAAACGAAGCTATATGAAACGGAATAATGCCTTATCTTAAGGTGTGTTTTAGTTAGTCTATCCATTTTCTGTTTCAAACACGCTGCACGCTGACTAAAATTTTTTATACTAAGAATTGGATTACTTCCCATGTTAAAATATTATTGTTATTACTAAAACATTTTTTATATATTAGTGGGTACAGAAAAAAAATCGATTTATAAATGCCAATTTATACTAAATTTATTACAGGGTATTACCTTATCGAACCTTTTAAGATATATTTTTTTCTCTCAATTTTTTCAGTAGAAAAGCAAGCCAAATTGTCAGTTCAAAGCGAATGGAATTTAAGATGTTATATAAAAGGCTTAGCTTTGATTGGCTTTTCACTGATTGGTGAGTAATTTAAAGGTCAGTTTATGGGTAGAAGACATTTTAAAAAGAATATATAGAAAGAAAATAAATCATTGACATTTATCTCTTTTATATTTTTTAACTTATATTTGGTGAATTAAATAGTAATTTATTTTTTTCTTATTATATTACCATTTAACTTCCCTGAATATCGTTATCAGCATACTCGGTTATTTCATGGAAACCGAGCCTTGCAGCTTGCTTCATCGAAGCGTAAAATTTATGAAATCTTATTTTATTCAGTGCACATTCAGCGCATAGAAATCATTAATATTTTTGTTGTTATTTATCAAAGCATTTGTTGACACACCAGAGGCATAAATATAAAAAAAAAAGAAAAATACAAAAAAAGCTGCACGCGTTTGCGGGTCGACACATTTCATTGCTATATAATTCATTCAGCCATTCCATCAGTCACTCAGTCAGGCCAGTCAACGCCTAAAGTTTTATTACTTTTGCTGCTGTCAACAATGTTTGTTGTTGGTTTGTTGGTTTGCTGGCTGCTTGTCTGCTGCTGCTCTATGTGGCGGTGTGGCCTTAGGCAAAGCGCTGTGAATATTACGCCACATAGTTGCCAGGCGGGCGGAGGAGGGCGCCTTGCTTATTTTTTAATATTTGAGCAAGGGCTACATGTCGTATGCGCAATGCTAGCCAACTGCCAGCTATACGCAGCTACTCCTTTCCGTCCTTTGGCCGCTGCTAGTTGTTTGGCTGCTGGTTGTTGGCTGTTTGGCTGTTGGTTGTTGGTTGTTGTGCTGAGACACAGTTGGGCAAATATTTAAGCTTTGTACGTCATTTGCCAGCAATGATAATGTGCTTGCATGTTTGCACTGTGGCAAAGGCATGGCAAACTGTTTACCGGCATTGAGAGAGAGTGGCCGGGCGGTATCTGTAGGGCAGCTAATATGCCATGACTGTTTGCCCATTGGCATTATTGTTAGCCAGCGCTTAGATATACTACAAGCTGCTCAACAAATGCAGCCATTCCACCACTTACCGAGCGCACTTCATTATCAACTCATCAGACGCACTGAATACTGGCAAATAGATATTTTCTCTCGCTTCTCATTTACATATGCAAAAATCTAAACTATAGCCGAGCATTGACTACTTAAGAAAATTGTTTGCCATCGCCAGGGGAAAGCTGCCACAAAGCAAAATGAAAATATGCGCTGGGTGCCTCTGTCTCTGTCTCTGTCTCTGACTCTGTGTGGGTGTAATAATATTCAAATTGGCAAAATCCATTATGATCGCAAATATTATTTCAACTGCCAGCTAGTCAACCCAAAAAGTCGGATGTACCCAAAAATCCTGAGAGTCTCTGAGAACGCTGCATCCACTTGAAGCGAAAGCGCTTCAAGAGAACTATGTAAAACTCCAAGAAAAAAACATTCAGTTGTGTGTACAGTAAAAACAGATTAGCTGTAAAATGTTACGCCAAAGATATAAATTTTGTAAAATGAAGTTAAACTGTTCTGGGCCACTTTTGCCTTGGCTAACATAACCTTAAGCTGGTATTTATACAAATTTACCCAATATTGACGGACATCATATTGTGTTTTCACTGTACTTTAGCAGCATATGCATTTCAAACGAAACCAAACTTATGTATAACCGACAAAAATGGGTTAAAAGTGTTGACAGTTAGACAAAGCGCAAATTACACACTCAGTGAGTTTGATTTGCCATGGGCGGTCGCGTTGACGGAAACGAAGGCGAAGGGGCGTGGCACTGGCGTTGATTTGCCTGGGCGTAAAAGTTACAAAGTTTGGCGCTTGGCTTGCAATGCTGTTGAAATATTTGCACTCGATATTGGCAATCGAGTTAACAGTAGCTGGCAAATATCAAAACCAAAATTGGTAGTAGGCTCTGCCAAACGGACAGGGACAGGGGATTGGCTGCTGCTAAGGCGGCATATTTCAAAATACAGCTAAATTAAATTAAGGCAATGCTGGGGACACAAAAATTATGTAAATTTAATCAAAATAAGTAGCAGCAGCCGCGGATTGTCAGTGCCAGGCTAAAAGCGGCTTATAACAACAGTCAACTGCGCTAAAAATAACAACAACAGCAACAACAACAACTCCTAAAGACAGAGCTACCCACGATGATGCTAAGTAGCCGCAATTCCAGCCACATGCTGTCAACGCCGGGTAGCTCCGAGCAGCCCAGCGAAGTTGTACAAAAGAAGGAAAATGGACAACCAGAACAAACAACAGCGAAAGAGGCCATCTCATAAACAAAAAATAATTTAATGCACTATCAGCTAAGTATTAGACTAAAAGATACTCCTTAAAGGTAAATAATACGAAATAAATAATAATATTTCAAATAAATTAATAATTAAACCTAGCTAAATGTTTGTTAATATTAATATATATTATTTATTTTCATAAGTAATGCCTAACTCAAAATCATGGAACCACATAAATGATGTGCTCGCACTTAAAATTTTAAATAAAAAATGTATTATCTTTATTAATTATATAGTATATTAGATCCAATTATATATGTTATATGTAAGGCAAGCATACTCCATCAGCATATTACACTGAGTATAAATAGCGACAGCTCAAGAATGGGAAAATTAGGTGCACTAGACAGCCATGTTGGGTATGGGAGTCATAAAGTTCTTGCCGTGGTAATAATAAAAAATTTTAATGCTTCTTATTGTTTTCAGCAAGTTATCTAACGTTTTTTAGAGGTAATTCAGCACACAAACGCCATAAACGTATTTACTATTTGCGTAGCAAAAAAGAATGCTGGAAAATTTAATTTGGTATTTGTAATGTGCTGCATTTTGCCAAAAACACAAGCCGCAAAAAAACATTTGGTAAATTTATGGCCCAGACAGTAAACAGAAATTAGAAAATTGCCCAAGGTTTAATTTCATAAAGTTAAACTGAAATGGCTAAGAAGTTTTATATATGTATTTTATCTGTAGAATTTTTAAAATATTTAAATTTTACATAAAATAAAATATATAAATTATTTATATACGATTTCATTAGGAGAGCGCTGAAAACGCGGCTAGTTTAAGGAACACAAAGCTGTCATGCTCTTTAAAACCTAATTTATGTTTAATTGTTACTACTATGCACTATATTTTATAAAATGTATTTACATATAGATGTATGTGGGTGTGTTTGCAACTTCTGCTCAAAAACTAATGTAGAACAAAGCATTTTTATGGTTGTGCCGCAAAAATGTTCTAATAAATGCAAAGTACATTTTGAAACTCACTCATACAAACACCCGGACCACTTTTAAACTATGTAAGCACACATACATACACACACACGTTCACGCACACATTGAACCAAAAACCAAAGCCATTTTGAAGCACATTTTAATAGCATTGTAGAAATTTTTTGCACTTAATTAAGTGTAATTATATTTTCGTTCGCCTGCTCGCTTATTTTTGGGCTAGTATGTGTGTAAAAGCGGATGTGTGTGTGTGTGTGTGTGTGTGTGTGCGAGGGGGAAGAGGTCCAAAACGGCAAGTGCCTAAAATGTGTGCCGTGTTTTATGCAAAGCTTTTCACTTGAAGTTTCCAAAGCGCCACAATTTGAGTGCCATTTATGTAACGAAAAGTTATCATTTTGTGTGTTTATAAAGTGAGGGAACGCATATATTGAAAGTCGAGTAGTTTGTAAATGCAAATGTAAATGATAGAAATGGAAATATATATAAAGCACTTTTGCAATAGTGAATCACAGATCATTTTAATCCACGCATTAAATAAGTTTTAATGGCAATCAGGTCAAAAGGATGAAATGTTTAAACAGCATTTGCTTTAATTGATATTCGTTATCTAATTTATCGATCAGTTGCGAACATTTCAAGTCCTTTTCACGCAAATGCGATAGGCTGTTTGACTGCAACTAATTATAATTAGCGGCGAGTAGATTTCTGACAACATTTCATTGATTGCACAAGTTACCACGAAAGTGCCACCAGATGCTGCACAGGCAGAACTGCAGTCCGGCAATGGCCGGTGTCCAGTAGCTGATGGCTGTAGCCGTAAAAATAACAGTTAGGATAGCTGTTACAATGACTGGCATGTCAATGTCCGTGAATGTTGACTCAAGCGGAGCGGCGTTAAGTATACGCCCTGTGTTTCTCAGTAAGTGCAGATGCATGTATGTGTAGGTGGGTCGGTATATGTGTTTGCGTGTGTTTGAACGTGTGTGTGCACCCGCCGGATGTCATATTGCAAAATTGAATTTTTCGGTGCACAGCACTTTTGTTCCGCCAGCTGTTTGCCTCGTCATCACTGCAATGATTTTGAATTGTTGACATCGGCAGCGTGCACAGCCAAATGGGCCGTTCTATATATATGTACTCTATATACATATATATCAATATATATATTGTATACTTAGTATATATGTCACACAGCTAAGTTACGTTATCAGCTTTATTTGATGTTTAGCAATTTCCTGATTTATCCCTCATGTTATTTCCGTTTTGCATTTGTATGCGCTGACCGTCCGGCAAAAGCCACGGACCCACACACACACATACAAACCTACACACAGACACACTTACACACAACCACTCAAAAACAAAAATTGTTCAAAAGAATACAAAAACCGCAAAAATGATAAGCATTGAAATGAAATTTTACGTTTTCTGTAGCAAGCACAACGCGTGTGTGCATTGTGTGTGTCTGTGTGTGTGTGTGTGCGTGTGATTACGTGACTTTCAATAGCATTTCCTGCTTAGTCCTTTGCCCACTCGGTGAGCTACTAAAACTCTAATATCGTTGGCCATTTTTGTGGTTTTGATTTGATTTATATTGATATTGCTATTTATGTTCTTGCTTTTGACAAATTATTTGATTAGTTTAAAGCAAATGCGATTTCTTTGCGTATACGTGATATTTAATATGTCTTAAAATAGCTCCATTTACTGTCAATTGCTTCAAGCATTTTATTGAAAATGAATTCATTTTTAAATACATATATAATAATATATATAAAATATATAATAAGTAAGGAAGGAATTCTTAAATGTGTTGATAAAGTATTTAAATATATGTACGTAGATATAAACACAAATTTGTTAAATCCCAGACATACGTTAAATGTGTCTTTGGATCAATTTGATGACTATTAAAATTCAGGCAAGCATAAGTAGTAAACATATATGTAAAACAAATTTAATTTGCGGCTCATCTTGAGGCGTAGACGAGCTAATTATCATTTTACTCCACTCAGCGCACCAATTGAAAATACAATCCCCACATTTCCACACACACACCCACACACACATATGTACACCCACTCCATTTAACATAAAAAAGTAGCTGGAGCTCATCACATTGTGGCCAAGTCCTTTTACTGAATTTTTATGCAAAACATGAACATTTAGTAGAACGCTCTACGAATTTTTAATGAGTCGCCAAACAGAGCCAAAGAGAAGGGGAAGTGTGAACTGGAAGCGGCATTCAAAATGTTGCCCTGTGTGTGAGCTTTTTAGCATTTTACATGTTTTATGAGTTGCGCTTTTCTTCTTTTCTTTTTTTTTTTTTGAGTCATGTGCAGGTAACTTAAAAAGGCGTGCCGGAAATGGCTACGCCTCCGACTTTGCCAGTGGTAACACGTACGGGTAATCAAATCAGTTGCTGGCCCAACTGCGTGCGTAACATAAATTTGCCAACATTTAGCAGATAATGAGCACAATTAGCTGCTGTAGCTGGACGATGTTGCATGCAACACGAACGACAACATCAAATGACGTGATAAGCGACGGAAGAAACAACCAACAAAATTTAAATAGTTAAGATGAAATAAGGACTAAACTTTTGTCTGTATATAGAGCACCCATTATATACTTTTGGTTGTGTCTTTTATAAAAAGGTTTATATGAAATCTTTTTTTTGACGACTTTTGGAATCTTTTTTTGACTTAACAATACAACACCTTAAAATATTCACGGCATATTTGAATTTGTTCTTCGTCCTCAGCATCTGTTGTCCAGTCAAATTAGGCAGTTTGACATTTTGGTAAGAGGAAAATCTTTGTTGTCGCCTTGTGCGCCCGGCCCGTCACATTGCAGCTAAGTAAATTATCGTGTTTCATTTGCCAGCCCCGCCAGAGCAGAGCTTCAAACTGACTGTTCTGACCAGGCCCGGTACGGGTAACTGGGATCTGAGGTGGGTCCTGCCAAGCGTGGCAACACTTAGTCACTTGGTTTCAAGAGTAAACACATCTTATAAATTATTCAAAAACGCAAAAAAGCTATTTGCAACACTTTACCGTCAGCGTTACCGTTACCGTTAGCGCTGCCTGTCACTCGCTGCTCCATTCTATATGTACATATTTTTTTTTTCTCGCCCCTCTTCGCCCACGCTGCCAACTGCTTGGGGTGCCCAGTGTTGCCAGCTCAGCTTGTCCTGTGCAATCAGTCAAAATGCGGCGGAACATATGCGTGCAGGGGATGGAGGGTTCCTCGTTGCATGGGCGTGGCATTTGCCAGGTAACAGCGCAGCACGGCAAAAAGGATGACAAATGAAATGTTCAAGTGGCGCTTAAAGCAACAAAAACCAAAACAAAGCCAAACACGAAAGGGACCTAAAAAAAATAAGGGACGAACTTTACTCTATTTTTGGGCGAGTTGCTCAGTTTCGCGTTGCCTTAACGTTGACAAAGTGCTGAGGCTTACAACACAGCTCGCTGCGGGCATGTAAAATGAAGCCAAAAGACCCGGTAAGCAACCAGTCCGAAAAGGCGTCGAAAACTTAACTTTGTCAGTTGGCAAATTCTTGCTTGGGAAAACTCCATCTTGTTTATGTGTGTGTGTGCGGACTCGCGGAGGGGCTTTACACAAATATTTAACTTAAGTAAGCGTTGTAATTAATTTCATCCTTAATACTGACACTACGCCATGCTCAGCAACACTTTTCTACTCCTTCTGCTCTCTTCTCTTCCCTTCTCACGGTTATTGCATAATAAACACGCATTTTAAAATAAACTCTCGCTGATTTTATTGTGTGCGTGTTGTTGTTGTTGTAAAGCCCATGGTTGGTAGTTCCTTGGGTCCTGAAAAAATGATGACTGCATAATTTATGTGTCAAGAGTTTGCGGCATTTTTTTGGGGGTGTAATTGATGTTCCCTCCCCGCAATTAACTTCCGCCTGCCAAAGATTTATGCTCTGAGGTTGGCCGACGCGTGTTTTATGACGCGTCTTGCCTAAAAGCGTTCTCAATTACACGTAATTAACTGTAACAATTATGGGCCAAGAGCCATGCCAGAATATTTACCAAAATCGCTCATACGTCATGTGTACAGTATAAAATATAAAGTCTGTCGCGTTGCGTATACGCAACTTAGGCCTCATAAATACACATAACTGTTATTACAGCTTAGTTAAGTCAATAGGAAGAGAAACCCAGGCCAGCCCTCTTTTGTACTTACGCTCAATTAATCCCTTGTTAAATTACGTTCTGCAGCCAAGGAACTGTAATAACATGACCAATTCGGGTCCTTTTCAGTCAGATTCAATCAAGCGGATACAAAGTAAATATTTAATCAACTCACAGCCCTTAAAAATTTCTTAAAGTGTCAGTTATCGAATATTTTGAATTATTTTGAGTTTAAGTTAAAATTCAAGTATTACGATTGCTGTGCAAGAAAATAATAATCTAGTAGAAAGACTTCAACAATTTTCAAAAAAATGTTATACTCTTTATGGATTTGTGCTTTGAGTTCATTAAATTATGTTTACCACACTTTCCATCTTGTTGTCAATCAATAACAGACATATGTAACGTATTTTCATCTTGAAAATCGCTCAAATGCACGAAAAGGCCATTGGAAATATCACTAAGCATTTTAAAGATATTTAACAAAAAGGAAGCTCGCACCAAGTGGCATCCACAAAATGTGGCTGCCACGCAACGCAGCAGATAGCAAAAGTAATAGCAACTACAAATTTCAAGTGGTATATCAACACTTCAATGTACACTTGACAGTTTCTTTTGCTTTAAGGATTTGGTAAATCGCTGCCGCCTTGATCCTTATCTATTTATAACTAGTAAGTGTGCAACAGGTAATTGTTTATGCCAATCAAATAAATATATTTTCCGTGGGCAGATGATAAAAGCTCTTGCTTATGTTAAGCTTGCCAGTGTTTGATATATTGTTTAATTTTTATTATTGGATAAAAGTTGAACCCAAGGTAAAAACAAACGTTCGCCAATTTCCTTTAAAATTTATACATTTTTATGGGCATTATTTTAGTAAATATTTTTTAAATCAAACAACTCTCCAACCCATTAATTGAAATGAGTTTTATGTCAGTTTGTGTACTCTAAAATCGTAAAATGGGTGAGAACATGTATGAACAATTCCATTAAAGGATGGCAAATGAAATGCATGTCAAATGAGGATTTTGATATTTGGTGTGAATTCTATTTTAATACCTTGTACCCTGCAAATAAACCAAATGGATAACAGGGTTATCTACGTATATGAATAATATAAAAATCAATTTTAAAAGATCTTTGTAGAAACAACATAAAATTGTTGCACTTTAAACGCACAAAGCATTAATAATCAAAAAAAAAACTCAACGCCTAAAGGGTATCACTCAGTCGAGCACTTACCACTGGCGCCTTATTACTTATTTTTGTTCCTCTGCTGCTGCGCATATTCCGCTGTCGTTACATGTCAATCCGAGCCCATTTCGCGGGGCCCCTTATGGTTGTTGTCGGCTCGGGGCCGCATTATGCGCCCGGTTCGCATGAATTTCACATATTTTACACGCTTCGCATATTTACAGCGCATATTGATCATATTTACAAGTCTATTGGTGTGGCAAGCATAAATCGCAGCCCTACTTGCAACTAAATAAGCACCGGCAGATACCCTATAAAGAAAATGTTCATCTTATATAAAAAGTGTATATATCCTTAAAAAAAAGATAAATTTTCTGTGTTATATATAATAAAAAAATGTTTACTTTATTTATGCCCAATAGGTTAAATTGCTTATACAACATTCAATACTCTATATTTCTCTGGGTTAATCGATGATTTAAGCCCCAATAAAAATAATTGATAAATAATATGTAAAATTCTGCGGAATTAATAAGCTCTTTTTTGCTACGCTTGTGTGGTATAAAAACTGGTAAGGAAAGCTGATGCATATTTCCACCAATAACTATGATAATAAAAACCAAGCGGAATGGTTGACAAACACAATATTGGAAAGTATCGCTTTTCCTTGTTTTTGTCATATATATGACTACACATGTGTGTGCGAGTGTGTTTTTTGTGAGTGTGTGTGTGTGTGTGTAAGTCTGCATAATGCATGATGCATTGGCATATTGCGAGGGGAGAAAATAAAAAACGGTTTGATATTTGACATCGCGTCGGTTTCTTGTTGCAATCGTAATTTGCTTTGAATGTCGTAGGGGCATTATTAACTTCTTTGAGCTGGCATGTTTAATTAATTGCTGGTCTGCAATTAGCATACTGAGTGCAGACAGCCGACTCAATATGACAGCAAACGGCAGCAGCGCTGGCAAATTGAAATTTCTGAAAATACGCTTTTGCTAAAATGAAACGTAAATGAAATATAGTCCGAAATGTTTGCTGACTGCCAGGCAAAATGAAACAATTAGCAAGATGTGTGCCTTATCGTCAGGCCAGACACTTACACAGTTTGCTTAAAGGCAAAACAAATTAAAATCTGTGAAATGTATTCGCATCCCTGAGATGCATACGGCCCAACTACAACTATCTACGTGCTGACCTCACGCCCCCGACTGTGACTTGTTGGCCTCGTGGTCCTGTTCCTGCTTCTTCTTCTGCTCGTCCTTCTGCTGCTGCTGCTGCTGCTTTTGCTGACCGCAAGGTACACGTCCAGATGCTGGCCATATACAGCCACGTTTTGGCCATGTTGCCTGCCTTAAATATTTATGCAATTTATTTTTGTCTAAACTAATAAGTTGTTGTTGTAGCTCCAGCTTGTTTTATCTCATAATGAAATACAACACAGTTTGCTTAAGTATATATATACAAATACATACACATAAATACATATTTATATATATATATATATATATATATATGTGTGTGTGTGTGTTTCTTGCTAGCCTTGCATTTTGATATTTGCGCCTGCATGTGGCCAACGATTTATTTGCCAGACTCTGTGGCAGCCAAGATGTTAACATATTCATTGAATCTGAATTAGTTTCGAGCTCTCCTCTCACATTTTGAGCTTCATTTTGAGTTATGAGCCAGCATCCAACCCGGCTCTGACCTAATGGCCTTAGCCAGCTTAATTGTTAAACGTGAAACGAAGCTGCAACATTTTTGTAATTAAAACTTAAGTGCGCAATATGCAAACAACTCGATGACGATAATGCAAAACCATCTAAACAATTCACAGCTGAACATAGTTATGGTTAAACTGGAAAATAAATTTAAAAGCTAAAATAGTATAGATATATATTTAACTCCAAGATATTATTTATAACAACATATTAACAAACAATGACAAGTAAAAAGCTTAAACTTTTTAATTGAGCTATTGAAGGCCACTCCAGCCTGCGAGCAAACTATTCCAGCCCCATGCACCCACCTGAGCATTAATCCAGTTTCTGAAGGCGGCCACGTTCGCATAGACGCCCGGAAAATCTGGGTGTGCACAGCCCAGTCCCCAGGACACTATGCCATAGAGCTTGCCTTGCGTGCTGCCCGGCTGACGACCGACGAGCGGACCGCCGGAGTCGCCCTGGCAACTGTCGCGACCGTCGCCGGCAGCGCAGAGCATGCGCTGGGTAATGGGAAGCACCTTGCGATATGCCTGGCGACAAGTGCCCGGCTCCACATGAGCTACGTCCACGTAGCGCAATACCGGCGACACGCCCTCCTCGCCGCCCTCGCTCTGGTAGCCCCAGCCGCTCACGTGCAGCAGTGTGTCCAGCGTGATAACATCCTCTGGGCCGGCCAGCGGCACCGCCTGCAGCTGATCCGTGAAGTTAAGCCGCGCATTGAGCAGCAACAGAGCCAGGTCGTTGTCGTGACTCTGGCTGTTGTAGCCTCCATGGAGTATGATCTGGCGCAGGCTGAGCAGCTCACCGCCCGTCGCATGCTCCGTGGCGCCCAGCCGCACGCTGTAGTTGACCACATCCCACGGCGGCTCGAAGCAATGGGCAGCGGTTAGCACAAAGTAATCCCCAATAATGGCGCCGCCACAGATGTGCTGGCCCTGCAGCTGTATGGACGCTTGATAGGGGAAATCGCGTATATCCGTCACCTGTCCGCCCACAATGCGTCCGTCATATTGGGGCGTGGCACCGCTGCCCGCAGCAAGCACCACAAAAATTGTAACCACTGCAGCTAGATTCATCTTTCTGTTGTGGGCCGTGTTGTAACTAAATGTGTCTTCCTGCAAATCATTTCGTCGCTTTTATAGGCCAACAAAAGTTCCGTTATCAGCGACCTTATCTACGAGTCAACAAACTGCGGCTGAAATAAAAATCAGTTTGCCAATATTTCAAGTTCAGCGTCGACTTATCACGAACTATTTGTTTTTACTCATTTCTCCGGCTATGTTGTCTGACAATGACCCAAAAACCTTCGAATGGGTTTCTATATTTCTTTAAAGAAAATTGGGCTGTATTCACAAAAGTATTTAAATATATTTTTAATAAGATAAGAGAAGATCTGATTACAAATATAATCCAGTTTTATTGCATTATCTTATAAGTATTTCCTTTACTTTAGTTTAATACGTCTTTAATTATTATTGTGTTTATAATTCATTTTACTTTTATACGACTATTTATAGTGTACATGTTTTTTTATAATTTAAAATTTATATACCCCATTTCTTTAAGAACCTTCGTAAGCTTAAATAAAAATATTAAGCTCACTTGCTTTTAATTTTATAAAATATCAAATGTTTTTTTAAATTAAAATAATTTAACAAATATTAAATATTTAATAGAATGAATGATTTTTAGCAGAGGAATTAAAGAGTGTAAGAAATATGCCTAAACCAGATATGTTGGCCTGTTTATTAAAATAAATCTTTAAAAGTGTAACTATGGAGTATATTAGACTAACCTCATTCTGTCTGATCATTGTATATTTAAGAAATCTATCATTTCAATTTTAGCTAAGACCAAATCATAAATTTTAATGAACTTAGATTAGTTGTGAATTTGGTCGCTACTTATTAAATTTGATTGCATAATTTCTGGCTGTGGCTGCACATGATTGTAGTGGCTTCTTGGGCTGCTTGTTTATTGTTGAAATAAATCAATTGACGTGCACAAATGGCGGCCACAAAAACCGCAACAGAGCCGAAGAGACACGAAAAGTTGCCGGCCATTTATGTATGTCAGTCGGGCAGTCATTTAGTCATTTAGTCAGTTTTTTCAGCGGCCACAGACAACCGTTACAATTGGCCAACGTTGGCCTGGCGCTGCTTTTGCTACTGCTGCTGCTGCTGCAGCTGCTGCGGTTTTCACACTTTTTTTGGCAGCTCGCACACTTTTGGCCAAAAACATGAGAGACATACTCGCAGTTTTCTGGTGTTATTTCAATTTGTTTGGTTTTCGCAGCGATTCTTTATTTTGGCTGATCGCCCGTGACGATGCCGCAGGCCGCAACCCGCAGGCATCTGAAATCGGTTCAGTGAACCCCAACGACAATCCTCTTCTTTTTTTTTTTGCCAACTGCAATTGACAGTCTCAATTATCGCGATAGACGCGCCTAAGCCTTTCTCAGCGCGCGCAATAAGCCGCAAATTGAAACGTCTGTCGATCCGTCCATAATCTCAATATTCGGCTAATCGGCACACAGCAAGCCAATAAATTGCGTTGGCTTAAAAATGCCGTAGGCGTTGGCAGCAGCCCTTGGAATGCCTTCAAAATAACACGCCTATAAATAAGCATAACTGTCAGAATAACAAAAACACCAAATTGCCTAGGCCTATGGCAAAAGCAACAACAACGTGGACGGCGACAACAACAGTTTTAGCTGCTTAAAAAGCAGCCTTGGCTTAGTGAAAGTCTATGCCAAGTATTAGCACATTTTTACGTAACACTGGAAAAAAGAAGGGGCGTGGCACACACAGACAGACAGTCAGTTGGCATTTGTGTTGTTGTTTGTGCCGTGTGAACTTTCGCTGCAAAGTTTTCCAGCGGACGCCTTAACCTTTCCCCAAAAACATGAAAATTTTTGCAATCTTCCAACTGTCACAAACATGAAATTTGACTTTTGACACGATTCGCAAAACTTTCACAGCATTTTATTTAAATTTTTTTGCAAATTTTCATGCAAAGCCTTAGGCATAAATTTCAATTTAACAGCTGTAGATAAGTTATCGCTGAGCACATATTAAATGTACTTAAGCAGAGCACAGCTGACAAAATATTAGAAAAGAGTAAAAGAGAGATAACAAGCGGATATATTAAAATGCAACAAAGAAAACTATTTTTATACAAGTTGTAAGCTTTCATTTAAGAAAAATTAAATGAAAAATAAATTAAAAACTTTTTTAAAATCAATAAGAAAATTTAGTTTGAATACAATCAAGGGTTCGAGAATCCAGAATATGATTTTAAAAGAACACCAATAAAAAAATAAAATACTATTTGTTGTAACATTAATGAATGCATATTTTTCTTTATTTGTATTAGTAAACATTTAAAACCAGAAAAGTTTTCATAAATTCATAAATCAATTTTAAAGAATTTAAATGTATTTTAATAGACTTTTTTCCTGCAATATTCTTCTTAAAAAAATTAGAGTTTCACATCTTCTGAAACTTTTCAATTTCAAGCCACACGTTCATATCAATATTTTCTTTATTTTTTACACGCAGAAATTCATTGTGGAAACTATTGTTGTGCATTTCTGAAAAATGTTAGCTGTAGTTGTTACAGAGCAATTTACAAATTGATAAAAATGCAAAGATAGATTAAAGCAGACAGAGAAGCCACAGAAAATAGTACGCAAAGCCAAACTCATCCCTTAGCAGGATTGCAATTTTTATATGCAACACGCACGTGGCACGCTGCTCGTTGCGCACTAAACACGTCTCGATGTGTTTTCGAGTTTTGTAACTCATTTGCAACTAAACTGAGTTCATTAAAGTTAATTTGAACGTGCAACATTGGCGTGCCACACAACGCAACACGCAACGAAGCAACAAAATGCGGGGTGGGGTGAAAGTAAAGGGAGCTTGGCAAGGCAGAGACATCATCCTGGCCACACAATGCACCTACAGCAGAAGTGTATGCTCCGTGCAGCTAGCTGCCTCGTCGGGGCACGTGGCTTAGCGTCGATAAGTTTGACATTTGCGCAACGTAAAATGACAACTGCAAACCAAGCCGAATGCAAAATGAAAAAGTTGGCAGCGCGCTGCACACAGCCCTGACATTTGCATTTGTCTTCCACAAAAAGCTTTCAAATTAGCGACAGCTCCAGCTACAAGCACAGTTACCTGCACTCCTCCTCCTCCTGCTCCATCTGCTGCTGCTGCACCTGCTGCAGTCTCGGCTCAAGCAGCTCCACTTCTGGCTTCGTTTACTTAACAACAGCGACTCACGTCGCATGCAGCTCGCAAAGAAATATGCAAATAATTAGCAAGCAAATGCAAAATTGTATTAAAACTCGCCCATATAATTAAACTCTTTAACAATTTACCATAACAGGAATAAAAGCAGATTGTTTATAACTTAATCTTAGTCTTATTTTGGTTTGGAGCCTAATTTAGCTCTGATATTCATTCGAGCTTAGCATTGTCACATTTTTTTGGATTTTATAAATTATAAAATTATGTTTGTTTTCTTAACCCATGTCACAGTCGGGTATTACATCTTTCTGTTTTCCGAAAAACATCCGAAATCAGTTTAATACATCAATAAAATAAAACTATAGATTAATATGCTCAAGCTGCAAATTATGGTCATAAAATATTGTTCATTATTTAAAGAATAATACAACACAACCTGACTGCAATTTATTGCATTTTTTTTTATAAAAGTACATTTATTATATTTAATTAAACGTTTTTATTAATAATGAACATATTGCTTCTTTCATGCATTTTCCATCATTTATTTTACATACTCACATCATTTATGTAATATTTTTTTTAATTGTTCATTTTTCCAACTCGCAATCAAGAACTGAATTCGAAATGCAATTTTCGGTATTGTTTGATGGTTCGTGTCTATTAGCTGGTTAAGTGCACAGTCTGTTGATTTCATTTAGACAACGATTCCAGTTATTTCAATGCTGATTGGCCCCAAATACTACTTACATGCCAAAAAACGCCACACGCAATTTGCTTTGCGCAACTGATGCTCTCAATCCACTAACAACTTTGCCGGCTCAGAGCCAGGGCCAAAAAGGAAGCCCTCAGCTAAGCCAAAGTTATGGCATTGCCACACACACACACACACACACACACACACACACACACACACACACACACACACACACACACACACACACACACACACACACACACACAAATACACAAATACACGCATAGATACATAGATACGAAATCAGTTTGAAAATTGAATTCTAATGCAGCATACCGAGCTGAAGCTGATGCTGAAACTGGTCGAAACTGAACTCAAGTGAACTGTGGAGTGACTTTGTGCCGCTCTGCCATTGACTAAAACAAATGGGTTCCACAACATCTTTTACTGTCAGCTGCAACTTGTCGCCCCGTCCATTTGTGTGTCTCTGTATGTGTGTGTGTCGGTTGCCATATAAATAAAATAAATATTTGTATTGAAATGCAACGCAATCGAGCGCAACCGAATTGAATTTCAGTCCTGTTCAGTCCTATCCCATCCTATTCTATCGTGTCTTGTCCTGTCCGATGCAATCCTGTCCGCTCTCTTTTGACTCCTGGCCAGCGTTTGTCGTGCGTTTTATTTTCAGCCAATGAAGTTCCGGACAAGTCCGTCGATTTCTGTACCAATTCAATTTTGAACTTTGTCGCATTTAATTGCATTGCATTTGTCCAAAGTTTTGCAAAATGTGCAATTGATTTGAGGATCTGTGCAGGTAAACGGGCCAAAGCTAATCTTTGAATGTTTCGCAATTTCGTAAAGTTCCTCAACGTGAATTGAATTGTCTTCGCACAACTTCATCCAAATAGTTACGATTCTTCTGCCAGCCCAAGTGGCTTTTGTTTCATCATTTGCGGCACGCAGCTAAATGTGCGCCTTTGTGACTTGGCCAGCAACCGGAAGCGGAAATATGCTTTACGCACACACAATGCATGCAAAAGTGGGCGTGAGTTATCCCTTTCGCATATATACATATGTATATACAACACGAGCACGGGAAAGAGACAATGAAAAAGAGACTGGAGCCTTTGTCTCCAATGGTTTATGCATGACGGCTCCCATTGCTGTACATAAAATTACATTACTCAACAAACAGACAAGCAGCAACAAATTATCATTTAGATAATACTTTTTAGTGCTTTTCAGCAGACGCATACAACCACACTCCCTTTCTCTCTCTCTATCTCTCTCTGTCTCTTTTTCTCTAACGTTTACCTTACACATGGCATTTTTTGTTATACCCTGTAAATATGTAAGTTGTGGAAGTATATGTTTAAACAGATCACGTGTGTTTAAGAAGATATTTTTTTAATTGATGAATAGATCTAAAAAGTAGATAAACTGCTGATTGTATTGATTCTAATCTTACAGGACTGACAATGAAATACATATTAAAGAGATCTTTTGTACCGCAAGCTTACATTCCAGGGTATTAACAAGTCAAGCATAATCTTTTGTTATCTTCCACATATGTAGATCCCATTGTATGTGTACACTGGACATTTCAGCACAGCCAGAAAGCTGGCTTATAACACCGACTGAAGCGTATTTTATAGTCGTTTAGAGCCGCTTTGGAGTTGCTTCTTTTTTTTGCTGCTTTCCCAACTGAGTGCTGTCTACATATTTTTTGTGCTCTTGCCAACCAAATGGCTATAAAAATACGCGGCAAAAGCGCGTAAAGTAAAATGTAAGTGGCAGTCGGAGGAGTGGGAGTTGTAAGAATGGTGGGCGTGGTTTGCATAATACGCATAATAACAAAGCGGAAAGTGTGTGAAAGCTGTCAAGCAGCAGAGCCACCAGCACCACCAACACCACCCAAGCCACTCGGCACAAACATAGTGCTTGGGCTGAGCTAAGCTGAGCTGAGCTCAACTGAACTGAGCTGAGGCCATTTGCATTGCCTCCTGGTTTGGTTTATGTCTTTGTTTTTCCTCAGTTGAGTGGCATTTATATATAAACATATACATACACACATATATAAGAGCTAGAAAGCGACTTGTTGATTGAACCTTAAAACATGTAAACAAAAACAAAATAAACGTTAATTAACGAATATGTTTATTATTTATTAAGTAAGGCAAAAAGTTAAAACAAACCCAAATATGTGAAATGAATTTTTACTTATGTAGTATGTAAACTAATATTTAATATTTGAAAATTTTGTTAGTTTTATTACAAAATAAAATTATACAATATTAAACATTATTTCGCGCTTTCAAAACAAGTTTATAAATGTTTAAAATAGCTTAAGATTATATGATATTATAGATTATATTTGCTCCATTGAGCAAAAATAAATAAATGCAAAAATGCATTGAGAGGACTATATACAATTCTGAAACTGTTTTAAAGATTAGTTAAATGTAGTTCCAGTCTATAATAAGGTTATAAAGCCTAGGAGTATTTTTTTAGAATTTGTAGCACTCCGTCGCATTTGTTGTACAAAGCCTTGTGTAATTATTCTTTGTTTAAATTATTCACAAAGATGCACTTAAAATGTCAGCGCAAAAACTTACGAGTCCACACACACACACGCAGGCACACACATAAACACATTTGACAACCTTTGGTTATATTCTCTTCTTCTTGCGTTACACACGCTTTTATTATGATTTCTCACTTACTGCCCCCTTCTCTTTCTCTTGCCATTTGGAGCATTTACATTTTTATGAACATTTCGCTGCTCGTTGTTGTTATTGTTGTTGTTGTTGTTGTTGTTGCTGCTGCTGCTGCTGCAACACCCCGCTCTCATAATACACGTCTTTTATATGCGCATACACTAATATGCATTATGTATGCTTGTGTGTGTGTGTGTGTTTGTGTGTATAAAGACAAAAATGCAGGGAGTGCAAGCTGGCATTAAAGTGTATTAAATTACTTAAGCACAACAAATAAAACAACAGCAGCAGCAAAAGCAACAGCTGCAACTGCAACTGCAACTGCAACAACAGCAAAGGAAGACGTACGCTCAACTTTTAAAGCATAATTTCTCAGGCATAAATCTTTGTGGCTTTTGCTGGCAACAAACAAAAATTAGTTGCACTCGGCGAAAAAAGCATAAGCAACGGTAAATTATGCGCCGCAATATGTCAGCGGGTTGCCAGAGTTGCCTTAGCGCCCGCTGCGTTTGTCACACAGCATGGCGGCCCCGCCAGCCAACACGGTGGGTGGTGGGTGGTGCCCAGGCTTAATCAGGAATTATTTGAAAATGTTGAGTCGACATGTCGGGCTCACGACTCACGCACAGCGAATGCAGCTCCAGTTGCTGCCTGCAATTTGCACACGCCACGACCCCGTGACCCAAATAGAATGAAATCTCGGCAAGAAAAACGGCTAACAAAGGCGCACAGTCTGTGGCAGCGCCAACTTTCATAGACTGCAGTCAACGCCGCACGCTGTGCCAGCTCCGCGGCTCATTTGTTTTGTCGACGCACAAAAGCGTGCTCTACACAAACGGCCAACTATAGAAAAATGCCAAGCAACGATCTTCAAATACCCTACAAAAACAATTGGCAAAAATTCTGTCTGATATATATTAAGAATAAAGCTGTATTGAACTTCATTTTTAAAACTCAATTCAATATATGTGTAAATAAATAGCTTATATCGATAATCCCTAAATTACACTACAATTCCTTGTTGCTTAACCTAATACACAACCCAAATAGAATAAAGTATTTAATAAACATTCACCTATGGAAACTAATGAAAAATAATATTATAAAAAAAATTGTTTGCTTTTACTTTACAATTTGATGAATTTTCACTTTGGCTGATATTGAATATGTAAATAAATAAATAACTTAACACACACGGCTGCAGAGTCAATTTAAGCAGCCATTACAAAAGCAATTTATATAAATGAAAAAAGAGAAAAACATTTTTGTTTTCACAACACAAATTGGTTAAAATTCCATTCGTTTTAGCAGCCAATATTAAATCTTCAGCTTCACTCACAATTAAGAGGAGTTTTTTTTTAGCTTCTACTCCACAATAATTCATTGTAAGAGATCCCAGCAGGATATCTTTAATCAGCTCATCATGATGCAGTAAAAGTTTTGTCCCGATGCGTGTGCCAAATGTAATGACACAGTTGCCTTGTCCTGGGTATTAGTTGCAGCCTGCCGCTGGTGGAGGGGACAAAAAGGGCAATGCAATAGCTTCATCTTGAGCCAGTTGGCAAGACGTTGGCTGGCCCGCCGCCCACTTTGCAATAATAACTCATGTTAACCGAAAACCGTGCACTGTCTTTTCACCCTGTTGTGTTGTCCTCGCGCCCGCTGCTCGTCCTGTTGCAGCCAAGGAGAAAGGACAAAAAAAATAACTTTTCGCGCACAATCAGCTGCATTTCAACATTGCGTCGCATTGTTGCCTTTTGCTTATAATTTACTTTTACTTGTGCGCTTTGGCTCTGACTCGGGCTTTATGTTTGTGTTTGTGTTTGTATTCATGTTTGTGTTTGTGGCGTGTAAAATATTTACACTGCCAGCGACAACAACAATGGCAGCAGCAAATAATAACAACAGCAACAATAACAGGAGCCGACGACAATAGCGCACAGCATTAACCATAATAATTTTCTTTGCACAAAGTTGCAGCCAGGACATGTTGGGCGTCCCTGTCACTGTTAATCAGCTGCCAGCTGCTGGTAAACAAAATGCATTGAATGGAGCCTTGAATCCTGTTGTTGCCGCTCGTTTTTGTTTTCGCCATAACAAAAGTGACGTGTGCTAGCACCGCTCTCACTATTCTCAGTGTACTCAGTGTTAAGGACCTTTTCTCCGACTGCACTGCTAAAGTTTGTTCAGCGTAACGCAAAAACTTTTTATAAAATAATCAGCTTTTGTAATCAGCTCAACACATTTCAATGAGCTTTATGACGTCTCTTGGTAAAAGTTACCAATTGATTTTAAGCGGAACAAACCAAACTAAGTTTTTCTTTAAGGTTTTTTTTTCTTTGCTTTAATATGAAACATTTTTGAAAAAATATTATATTAGTTTTTTTCTGTCATATGTAGTATATTAATATGATATAATTATTATAAGCCTTAAGCTCCAAATTAAAATCCAAAACTAAGAATCAAAATCTTGAGGAAAATGAGGAGATTTTATAAAATGTATATAATTTACATGAACATATCCTTTGTAGGGGCTTACCATAAAGAGATGCTAAACAAATGAATAATCCTTATTGGAATTAAGACAAGATAGTTATAAAATCTAAACACATAGCTTAGACTTAGGTTAGCAAACGACACCTTATACATATTATAGGGAAACTTGCTTAAGAAATTATGAATTAATTGGGTAACTGATAACATCACAATTCCCACCCAATATCTTAGTCTCGTCTCGGGCAAGTTTATTCGTTATTTTCTGCTGACTTTGCAGCTGCCTATCAACGCCTTTGGCACACAAAACTCAATTAAGTTTTGCACTCGCACTTGCACTCATTCATTCATTCACACACTCACTTACTCACTCGGTTAACGCACTCGGTCTGGAGTCTAAAGTCGATTAGGATGCCCATTTTTATAAGCTCGGAGCATAAGTTGAGGCGCAGCAAATGAAATTGCTTACAGGCCAAAAATTGTAACCAAGTCATAAATATGTGGAAAGTTTTCTTTTTGCGTTCACCCCAAATGCAACGTGAGCGCTTTTTGCGTTTGCAACTTTTCGGACAATTCCTGGCCAGAATGGGGCGAGCCACGCCCACCGCCTTGGCAAGAGAGGCACGCAGCCAAAATAATTGATAACAGATTATGTTTTACAATCTAAGCAAGAAGATATGAGATATGCTCATAATTTTAATAGCCACATGTAGCGGGCCACACGTAGACACTGTACTATGAAATCCCGGACCCGGCACAGATTCCGCAAAACGTTGGAAAACTTAATTATTTCGTGCTGGCTGCTGGTTTTGGCCATTTCGGGACACACACACACACGGACACACACATGTAGTCGGAAACCAAGCCCGGCCGACAGACAGCTAAAAAGTTATTTATTTTATGGTCAAAAGTTACTTGCTGCTGCAGGAGCAGAAGGAACCGGAGGAGCCGCAAGAGCTGGTGGAACCGGAGGAGCCGTAGGAGCAGCGGCCACAGCGCTGGTGAAACACACAGTTTCGGTGGCTTTAAGATTTACTGGAGCATAGCACATAAATCATAAACTATGTAAACGTGTTCTCGTGTGCGATCTTCATCTTCATCTTTTTTTTTTGTGGAAGAACAATTTAAATTGCTGCTTAAGTTTGAAAACCGTGCTGAAGCTGGGGCGCCTAATCTGAAGTGGTAACGGTATCCTCGGGCAGATTCATCGATATGGTTAATTTGCTGCCGGCGCGACCAAGCGACAGCCTGCTGGTCGACATTTTGGCAATAGATATTAAGCTTGGCTTGGAGCCCAATGAATTGCTTGCATCACTTTCGGATAGCGTCGCAACATTGTCATCGGGCTTAGTGCCCAAGACCTGTTGTTCCATTTCGTAGAGCACGGAATCACGATAGAATTTCGTCTCGTCAATTGGGACATTGTACATGCCTGTCGGATTATCGCGATCGAATGTCAATTCCGGTCGAATGTCGCTGTCCGTGACCAGGACACGAGCGCCCGGAATGGGCAGAAATTTGAAGAGGCGCTTGCGCAGCTTAGGCATGTACGTGGTGCGCATGTGATCGGGCACATGATTAAGCCTGCTCTCCATTCTGGAGATGCGCAGAGTAATGGAATGATCAACCAAACGGCGCTCCGGCGGCAGCCGCTCCTTAATGGCATCCAGCTGCCGTTGGGTCAACTGCAGCGGCCGAACGCCATCCTTCCAGCGCTCCTGGCCGCTCATGAACGCAATCTTCTTGTTGTTGCGCAGCTGTTTGCGTGTCACGCGCTTGGCAATGCAGTTGTAGACGATGCGTGGCACGTATGGCGGCACCGGGAAGTCGCGTATGGATATTGGGAAGTGCCTGGGATTTACCAGCATGTTGAGGTACTTGGCGTCAGCGAACATCTTTAGCTGCTTCTCCGCCTTTTTGACCTTGGCCTTCTTAGCCTGCGGCTTGGGCAAATCGTGCTTGCCCATCTGAAAGAGATGCTTGTGCCCGTGGCCAAACACATGCCGCCAGTCGGGCTCACAATACTTGCGGATATTGATGCGCTTGTAGGGCAAGCGGCGGAACTTAAAACGCTTCTGCATCTCGACGTTCAGCGTTAGTCGGGGCATGGTCTGCTTGCCCCGCTCACAGGCACACACGTGCGGATAACGTATATCATAGCGACCTGGAGCCGGCTCGAAGCCAATGTTGCGGCGCACTAAAACATTGCGCTTTGTCGGCACACACGAATGCGGCAGAAAGAGGTGCGGATTGTCGGGACGCACCTTGGTCACGGGCACCATCCTGGCATTGATCTCATGGCAGTTGGTATAGGTGTCGGTGGGACCGGGATCTGCCGGATTGCGCCAACAGCAGGTCAGATCGGAGCTCATAAGACGCGACGACGGACGACGTTCGCGAGCATCTGGGAAATATTAAAAGTTGTCATTAAACCCATCTATCTATCTACCTTATAATGCTCACTTGTTAAAAATATTCCCTTTTGCTTATTCTCCGGCCTAAAGAAACGCTCGATTTCCGCTGGCACCTCGTAGAATTGCGAAGGAGGCGGTTTTATCGATACGCGACTTTTGTTCGTAGGCATCTTGGCAAATACTGTGCCCTTGGCGCCCATCCGACTCAGAAACGGGACGGGCAGAATACCATAGCGATTGGGAGCCTGTTGATAACTCCGCCAAGTGGTCATCGCTCGATTGTAGCGCAGTGGACGCTTTTCCGGATACGGATAGACGGGCGACTTTTCAAAGCCCGTCACATGTTTGTAGTGTGCATAGGTCGCAGCACTAAACGATTCGCCTCTATTCTCTAATGAGTTATTATACCCTGTAATATACGCTTCAAGTCATTCTTACTTATCTACTTACCTTGTTGGCAATGTAAATTGTAGTGCGATCCGGCCAGACGAAACTGTTTCTGAACGCTATCCAAATTATCCTCACGTATGCGATTACCTTTAAGACAGTCCAATTGAAGGATAGTTCAATTACCTTAAAGAAAACTTACGTGACAACATAAAGAGCGGCAAACTCATTCGAGTTGAAACGAAATTTTGCCGCTCATCGGCAGACAGTTTTGTCTCCTTCTTATCCATTTTATCAGTCGTTTTTTTTGCAAGCTAGAAATTTTTTAAACTCTTCGAAAAATTGATTAATAATAAGATTTTTATTTGTATTGTACGATATAAATCTATATATATATATGCGTTATATAGTGGCAACGCCTGCCCTACGGTTAAAGTTGTACTGACTGTCCAGGGAATTTTTGTGTGAGCCCCATTCCAAAGCTACTTTGATGGAGATAAATGTTTTATTTAAAGTAGAATAAATATATGATTAATATTTCGTTATGATAAGAAATAGTATGGTATAAACACAATTTTACTGAAATGTCTTCCGATCCTACAATATATACATAGATCTTAGTCGTGGAGTATTACGACAAAAGCCTTTGAGCTTTATATATAAACAGATAGAAAAGAATGTCCGCTAAAAGTTCCTTCAAAGGTAAGATTTATTGTGAGTGCAATCAGAATCGTGAAAATTGTGCACCCTAAGTACTTTTCTTAAAAAAAAAATTAAGCAACATTATTCTGAACGATGTTCTTCGAGGTGTATAAAAAATGTAAGCCACCTTCCAGTCCAGTCCAGTCTCCTCAGTCATTTGCGGCTGGCCCGTTGATTGACTGACTCTTAACTGACTGTGTCCTGTACTCCTGTTGTCCTGTTGTATTGCATCACTTTGCCTTTTTGGCTGATTGCCTTCATTGCTGCATTTAATCGAATTAATTAATGGCACATTTCACATTCATCATTTACCCGGCTGCATATTTTTCATTTCGTTTTTATCCTGTTTTGTATTTTTATTAACCTATCCTGCTCCTGCTCCTGCTCCTCCCATCCGGCACACACCCACATCAGGTCCTATGACTGTATGATTGCACTTGCGTGTTTTTCGCTGGCTGTGCTCGCTATATTTTATTGTTTCTTTTATTTTTTCTCCCTTTTTTTTTTTTGGTACGAATCAACGAACTGCGAAATTCAATTGAAAATCGTTGAATGCAAGTTAATCAGTGCGCTTGGCTACGCTAATTATGTGGCCGATGAAATAAATTGATAAATGTACCGTACACGTTTAAATATATGTATGTACTATACGTGTCTGTGCTATTCATTCATGTAAGTATATTATGCAACCGAATTATTGTTGTCTAATGAGTTGCACCAATGTTGGCTTTTGTGCGACAGAAATTATGCTTTATGTCCTGCTAAATAGTTAATTTACCGCGCTGTCATCAAATGTTCTCTAGTCTAGCATCACAAATTACATAAAGCATTTATCCATCCCATTAATTCAATTTAATTTAATAGTATCAGTTCTTATTGTAAACTTTACAAAGTTTGTAAAGGCCAATAAATTACTATTAAAATCAAAATAATTTTCCTAATCAAACCGAACTTTTTATTTAACATGCATGTTAAGCGAATCTTATGTTATCGTAAATCATTAAAAATATTATAATTTTCTCAATTAAGTTTTACTACATTAATTTGATTAGGTTTCTTCACAAGTTATTTTTTATTTTCTTCCCTGCCTGGCTCCCCTATTCTTGTTCTTAATCTCAGCCGCCTTAGCCGCCTTCTTTGCCTTTGCTGCCTTTCTCTTCGCTTGCTTTGCTTGCCTCTTCAGTTTCTTTAAATTAGCTGCAGTTGTTTAAGGTTATACAAATTAGCTAATTGATGGATACATTACAAATAACAGCAATTACCTTTAACATATTGGGCAGTGGCCAAATTAACAGGAAGTGGTGCACACTTAAAGCCAGCTGGCGGTGCCATGCTGAGCTTAATGAAGCGATGCCCTGTTGAGTAGAGCATGCCCAGACAAGCTTGTGGTCGAATCCGACTTTTGGGCCACTTATCAAAGTAAAGATCACTCCGCTTAATATCCGTCTTTTTTACGCCCTCAAGGTCACGCCAGTGGTACATGACTTTGGGCGTAAATGTTTTGATGGGTAGCTTCCAACTGTGATGCGAATCATATTTTTCATATTTGCCCCAACAGCCGGGCCTGTCAACGTAAAACCAAACATCAGCATCAGGGTAGATCTTCATTTTTGTGCAGAACTCGAAGGAGCCAAATTTATAACTAAGATAATCAACAGGTACAAATTATTTTGTTTTTTTTTGTTCTAATAAATTTGAATGAAAGTGGCAAAAGATACAGAAAAAATAAAATAATAAAAATCAACGCTTACTTTTGATTAGGATTACTTTTTGATTTATGAAAAAACGTAGTTTTTATAGTTGTGCTATCGAATTGTTTTTTTGGTATTTGGTGAATACTTTAAAAGCTCATTAATATTTCATTTATAAAATCAAAATGGATTTCTCGAATCCTGCATTAAATTGGTGCAAAGCATAAATGTGAATGGCCCCGTTGTCAGTTGTTGAATGCGTTCAACTTGGCGACTAACTATACTAAAAGCTAAACAGGCCAAAGTTGCTGGCAAAGTTAAGATCATTAGATTAAAGGATACTCGCATATACGCTGGCAGAAAAGGTGGTGCCGAAAAACTGTCAATTAAGTTTAATTATTTTATGCTCCCAAATGGGGCCACACACACAGCCACACACACACACATACACAGGACTACTAATGTGCAATGTGCCCGCAAAGGCGTCTTATGCAAGTGCTTTAAACCAAAGAGCATGGTGTGTTGCGGTGGGAGGGGGGGAAGGGGAGGGATTTGTAAAGGGAGGTCTTGACTCTAACGCAGCCTGCCGCTAAGCAAAGTCAATTATCCCAGCAGCTTTGATGCAAGTAATTGGCATAATGAAATTTTCTCAGCCAGCGACAAGGACAACCGCAAAGAATAGAAGCAGCAGCAGCAGCAGCAGCAGCAGCGTCGGCAGCAGCAGCCGTAACCATAACCGTATTAGCATATCAAGCGGCAAACTGCGGAACCGATGACAATGACAACGTTTGCCCGTCATCCTTGCCCTCAGTGGTGCCCCGAGGCTGATAAGCCGCGTTGACGCCATACTTTTTGCGTATTGAATAAATATTTAAACAGTCCAACAGCTGTCGCACAATAATAATAGCATACGCTGCGGCGCCACTTGAACTTTCGCAAGTGCCCCAACAGCCGCGCACTTTTATTCTAAGGATACTGCGCCGCGGCCCCAGGCACTGTGCAAATATGCTGCGGCCATTGCCACAAAATGTTTAAATATTTTATAAGCCAAAGGCATTCAGCAGTGTGCAGCAAAGCAACAAACCGTAACCAAAGTTGCATTGGCCCCAGTCAGCGGCAACTGCAGCAGCAACGCTGCAACAGCAACTGCAGTGAATGCATGGGCCAAGTTAGTTGCTGCACTCACCAAATCGTCAACATCTAACTTTTAAACTTTTTTAAGCCAGCCCAACAAATGTTATATTGAATCAGCCAAAGGGCATTCGATGTATAGTGTACAAACAGTTTGATTTAAAAACTTCTATTTAACAATGATTAAGGTTAGACAAATAAACAATGCGTTTAAGAAATAGTAAAAAACGTGTAAAAATATCCCCTGTGTGAATGGAACTTCTAGCGATTATCAGCATCGATTCTGTTTGCAACTATCAATATGGTATTTTTGAAGTTTGGCTGATCGTATTAATCGAGTTTGGTGGTATTTTTTGTTTTATATCTTAAGAGTATTGCTCAGTCGACCATTGTTTATATTAATACCCTACATGCAGGGCAAAATGTATGTGTATATTATTATTCTATCCAAAATCTATCCAAAAAGATTCTCTTCTTATGTCTATTTTAGTTAAAGTAAAATAATGTTAAAAAAGAAATACTTTAATCTTCTGTTTAATCTATGCTTACAGGGTATTCTGTAGCTACTCACATTTATAAGTTTAAGCGCTTATTTTATTCTGTTTTGTTGGCCATCGCGCTTGGCATTCCCTTAATACCATGAATTTTCGTTGGTTGCATTTCAACAAGGGATGCATGCGCTGGCATTGTCTTTGGTGGCGACTGCAGCAGCCACTGGTGGTGGCTGGTGGTTGGCTGGCTGTATGTTGGCCGGGTGGCCGACTGGGCAGCTGTGCTGGTGTGGGTGGTGCAGTGGGTGGCGCCTGTTTGCGGTTTGTTGCTTTGTTTCCGTTGCATATGAACGACAGCGCTCAACACTTTTTATCGCTGCCATCGCCGCACTGCTACTTATTATAATTTTTTTTCTGTTTTTTTTTTTGTTGCGCTCTGAAAGTAAATTTCCATGGGGGCTTAGCCGAAGTTGAACATGTTGTTGAGTTGATTTCATAGCGTGCGAGTGGCGCTTACAAGTTGGGGCATTGGTTTGGTGTGCATGAGCGCGCAAAAGTATGCTACAAATATTGCAAAGTCCTTCTGCTGCAAAGGCAATCACATTTAAATTTGTTTGTGGCTTATACGAAGTATATAAAATGTGGTAAATTGTTTAAAATACTTCTCAAATACCGCCGCAAAATTTGAAATTTAATTCCAATCATAATCTTGTATGTTTACCAAAGTAAGCAGTGCAAATTAGACAGCAAAATTGTTTACACACAGAATAGTAAATGATTTAATTTATTTTTGCTATGATTATAAGCAATCGTAGAAATTAACAAAACCAAGATTTATTTTGTTAGAACACCTTAATATTCTCTACCAATTTAGTCTGGTTTTCACTGTACTTGCATTAATCTAATATGTTTGTAGTGCTAGGGATAAGTCCTTTTTATTAATAGCAAGTCTTACTGCAACTATAATGCACACTTAATATTTGGCTCCATCACTGGCTTATAACATTGAATATGCTTTAAGCAGGGATTCAGCCCCAAACTGCCGCTGGCATTTATTTGCTGGTGGTTTTTGGGGGCCGCTCAAGCAACTCTATTTAAACAATGCTGTCAACGCTGCGGAATAATTATGTCGCAAAAAGATGTTCCATGGTTATTTTTATCGATGCGCATTAAAAGGCTTTTAAAATTTATTGATATTACCGACTCTATTAAATTATGCCAGGCAGCCAAGACCCTAGAGCTGGCTATGGCTTCTCGTCTCCTCTTTTTTATTTTTTTTTTGCTTCCTTTTTTTTTAATGCCGTATTTTGTGAGTGACGTGGCAATGGCAGCAAATTTTCCATGTCGTCAATGGCAGCGACCGATGACTGGCAGCAAAATTGGCAATGCCAAAAGCAGCGATGACGACGTCGATGGCGACAGCGACGGCGACGCCAACGGCAACGGCGACGGCAACGGCGACGGCAACAGCGGCAGAGACTTTTGCTGTAGTAAGCGGAGCAAACTCAATTTGCGTGAAAAATACTTTTAGTTGCTGTGCACATTTTAAATATAATATGCACCCCGCCAAACGGCAGCGGTAGCGTAAGCGGGCTATAAATTGTAATATTTTTACATTTTTATACAGAACGACAAAAATTAAAAAAATATATATATAAGTATATGTTTTTGTGCAGAATTAAGCTTGGCAAGGGGTAAATTAATGCATAAAGACAGCCGTGCGTCCATTGAAAGCAGTTTATTATGCGTCTGCGCAAATACACATATATACACACACACATCGCACACATCAGACACACATGCGTGCGTGGTGAGCGTTGTAAGCGAGTCACTTGGCTGGCATCCGTGGCGTATGATTGATAAATTTACACTTTGAAAGGGCACAAAATTGTTAAGCATTTTTTATGGGGCTGCAAAAAAAATATTAAATATATTTAAGTTACTATGGAGCCTAGACTCACAGTAACAAAATAATGTTTATGTGCATATTAAATTTAAAAAGTCGTTGAAGTAAATGCCATAAAAAGAGGTAGTAACAAACTAAATAATGTATAATTGTCTATACATTAAATTAAATGCTTGTTAATAGGTTATTAAAAAAGCTAATATCTTCTAATTAGCTAGTTAATAAATAATAATTATTTAATATATATATAACGCTTAGAGTATGTACATATTTAGCTGACTCGCACTGTTAGTTATATTTCCGCAGCAATCGATCAAAACACACACAAAAAACTACCACAACAACTAGCAAATTTAATAATTCGTTTTTTAGTTGCCCTTTTTTATGATGTATGCTTGACTGCACTTTAAGTGCAGCGTAAACACATTTTCATTTAAATGAATTTTAGCTTAAACACTTTACAATTGCAATTTGCACTCAGTATTTGTTTAATAAACATTTCAGCAAAGTTTGCCGACCAACATGACGTATGAGTAATTCCGGCGCAAATAAACTGTATAAGCCGACAATTCCTTTTATAGATTGCAGTTAATTTAGACAGCAATTAACAATTTATGACCAGCATTGAATCGCATATAAATAAACTCACTTCAATCAAAACACACTCGACTATCTTTTGATCTGTTAATTCTATTTAGTTGGCAATGGAAATTCTTGCTCGTTCATCACCACAATTTCCATATTGAACTGCCAGTGAATGCACAAATGTTGCTTAAAGCCAAAATACACATTTGATTGCCTTTGTTAAGTGACTCCACTAAATGGCCAAAAATTCTGCACACACACACACAGAACTCAGTTCAGCCTTCACAATGCCTACCATTAAATGGGCTCAAAAAAAAAACGGAGATGATATTCTCTATGCCTGCTTATATGCTATGTTGGCTGTGGCGAGAATACCCTATAAATTGCATTAAATTGGTTATGCTAAGATAGATTTAAGTTGTTAGAACTAACTTAAGGCTATGTTTGGCAATAACACCATTTTATAAACTAACTTTCGTTAAAATTAACTAAAATATATAAGAGCCTTCAGCTGAATATCAAACTCAGAATCATGTCAATCAAGCAAGTATAAATAATTTGAATTCTTTCTGTTTACTTTTTTTAATTCATAATTTATAAAGGAGTATCACAGTGTCGACTTGCCGAAGACAATCGAAATCTTTTTGCTGAGCTGCAGTTTTTGTGCGTGCGTTGTGATTGCGCCTGTTTTGAGGAAGTCACCAGCTGCCCCCGCTGCCTGCTCCATGGTCAGTTGGTGATTGAGCCGCCAGGCGTTGGTATTGTCGGCGAGCGCGTGAGGAAGATTCCATGGCTAAGCTGTGGCTGGCAGTTGCATGCAAACTGCAACTTCCGTGGCAAGTTTGCCGTGCAGCCGCAGCTGGCATTATTTTTACACGCATCCCGACCACCCAAACACGAGAGACAGAGACACCAAAGAGTTAGCCAAACAGTAGAGTGAGAGGACTGTAGTGCCACAAATTGAATGCAGCCGACATTTCGTTGAGGGCATCAGATTGCAGCTACCGCGTGCTGCATAATTTATGACGGGCAACGTTCGCGTTGCTTGTTTTTCGTTTCGCATTTGTATTTTGCCTTTGACACTGGCCAGCGGTAAAGGAGTGTGGATTTGACTCGCTGGCTCTTTCTCTTTTCCCCCGTTCCCCTCCCTCTCTCTTACTCTCTCTCACTCTCTGTCGTATGTTATTCTTCTGCCTGGCTGTCTGTCTGTTTTCGAACTTTGCAGTTTTTTCGTGCCTGGGAGTTGGCGCTGTTCGCTCGCATTGCCGTTTTTCGAATGTCTGCGCCATGTGCATGCGAAATTCAAATGCCCTCCAAAAAAAGTCTTGGCTAAAGGGACTGATGGGGCTGAAGGGTCTGAAATGGCTACTCTGCTAGGGCAGCGGCACATTTCAGCGATAACCTGCGCTAATGAAGTGTGATGCTGCCCAAATGCCTAGCTTGTTTTTCCATGATATCCTTTTTTCCAAGGGGCCTAAGAGCGCCAATGCGTGCTGAATTACAATTACTTGCCCGATTTGGGTATGCTGAATTACAGCCTTGGCTCTTGGGTTTTTTACTAGCTGCTGGCATAATTTTGTGGTCGCTGAATGGTCTCTGTGGACTCTTATTTGTTGAGAATTTCGAATATCCTTAAATATGAAAACTATCTCAACTTAACATATAAATTAATTGGACCTAAAGCCAATAATAACTTATAAAAAATAGTGTATCGGTAAATGCTTGATTAAAATAATTTCGAGTGGTTTGTTACATACAAAAAGTTATAACTTTCAATTTCTGTAGACCATTTGTACAGTGACATAATTTATATTAACATATTTAATAATAAAACAAATGAAAATTATTAAAATAAATAAAACTTCCGATTAAACAATACTCTATTTCTATTCAAAGATTAGTTAGATATATAATCGAAAAATGGTTAAATTATCTGAAATATCTTAATATTGATTATTGACTTGTCAAAAATGCCCAAGTTCGTACCGTATTTTATATATATTCTGCGTATTCCTAATATTCCTAGTATTCATAATTGTTGAATAAACATATCATAAACCAACAAAAATGTAATAAAAACTGCTTGATTTAAATATTTTACTAAAGATAAAAAGCTTAGATGCTATGATTTTCGGGAAAACGCGTTAAGAACTTCTTAAAACATCTCTCGCAATACGTAAATCACTATTTCCGTTGATGATGCCTCAAGTTGTACTTATTTCTAAGCTAATTAACTGCATTTTATATTTGCCGCTTTTGTGTTGCAGCGCAAAAAATATGATTAAAATTAATATCAATTATCAACGCGGCGCTGGCAAGAAACTCAGTTGCAGGTCCTTGCAGCTGCATCGTTAGATCAAGTGGTTTGGCCCCGGTCGACTGTGAGTGCCATCAATGCCAATATGCTTAATTATAATGCATATTCTTTTTTCAATTCTTTTCAACCGAGCAGCTCATCCAGCACCCGTTGCACAACAGCGTCTTCATTAGCAAGCATTTCCCCAGAAGCAGAACCGAGGCGACAGCAGCGGCGACATCTTCAGCGCTGCAGAAAGGAAACTAATAATTAACACTTTTTACTGCCAAGAGTCGATAATTGAATTACAGAGTGCAGTCAATGGATCTGCCGACCTACTATTCCACCCTCGCCCCCCAAAAAAGGGGTGGGCTGCCATTTTCATCTTATTTTTGCCATCCCTTTTTTGCTGCCGCTGATGCTGCTACTGCTGGTTGCCTCTCTTCATTTTCTTCATTTGCTTGTTCTTGTTGCAGCTGCCAGAAAAATATTTGCAGTTATATGGCAGAAAATGCAATCGCTTGTAGACCAACAACGCAAAAGGCAAAAATTCAAATGCACTCAACAACAAAAACAACAATCACTACTACAACAGCAATAACAACAAATATTGCTTGGCAGGACCCTGATGACGGACCAGCCAAACTGAACCGAAAAATAAGAAAAATGAGTTGCGCAGAAGGCGCTCTGGAATCTTGCATAAAAACGTTTAATTAAAATTCAAGAGGTTTTGTTTTCAAGCTGCAAGTTTTTCTCTCTCTATATGTATGTGTGTGTGTTTGTTTGTTTGTTTGTATAGATGGGTGTTATTATGTGTGTGTGTGTGTGTGTGTGCATTTGAACGACTTGAGTAATAGAAGGCGCTTAAGGAGCGTGGCGCAGCCAAAGCTATGTAAATTGGCGTCTGTTTTAGATCGGCGTTAATTACTTTGAAGTAAAGTGCATGCGACCACTGCCCAAGACCCGACCAAGCTTGAAAAGCTAGGGGGAAAAGGAGCCAGGGATTGGCTAAGACGTTGGCAACAACTGCATTGATGAGCTAAGCTAAACTTGCAAAATTTAAAGCAGCTGCACATAAATTATCCAAAATTATTATTTGCTGTGCTTTTTAAAGATCAATAGAAATTAATGAAAATATTTTATAATAAATGCACAGAAATTATAAAATATCCTTTAAAAAAAACAATACGAAATGATTGCTGAATTGAGCTGGTACTAAGATATGAACATTTAAATAAACTGCAAGGCATGCCAATTAACTTATTTGTTACTTTGTGAATAGAATTTGGGAGAAAGGTAATATTTACTTACTTTACTTTAATAATATGATGAAGTATTTATATAAGTAAAATAATTAATAATGTTTAAGGTGCTCTAACAACAATAAATTGCGTGACTTGGATCGTGTCACGCAAGAAAAATCGACACGCGCCCATCTCTAGCTAGCATCTGCCTCAGCTGCGCCACTTAAGGCTGTCCAGTTTGCCCGGCCACAAATGCTGGGCAAACACAAATTTCGAATGATAAATGCAACGCTCGCCTGCCGCTAATAATTTTCTATAAATTTTCGCGCAAGTCCCAAAGCAAATTGGCCTGGTCTGGCCTGCAACGCCCTGAAAAACCAAACAAGGAAGCGAATTTCCCAAAATCCAATTTGCATTTCCATCAATAACAAAAGAATATTAGACGATGCGTTCAGGGAAATGCGCGACGCGTTGCTGATGTTTAAGGAGAGCGCTGGCGGACGGAGCGGGAAGGCTGCCCGTCAAAATTTACCAATCGTTAAAAATACTTCCTGTTTCCTGTGCGCCATTTTCTAATGCGCCGGCCCGGCTTCCGTTTGCCACTGAAGCGGCAGCTACTTGTTTGAGAAGTCCAATGCTGGCCACGTTCGCGACCAGCGGCTGGCTGCCACAGTTAGTCATTCTCGTGCTGCTTTATGTAATTTATATCCTTGCTGCATTATCCTTTATTTACTTTACTTTTTAGCATTATGCGAGTATATATCTGTGTGTGTGTACGACTCTGTCTGTGTGTGTGTGTAGAGCGCTGCGTGGCAAAATTTATGTATAAAAATGAGCGAAATTGCAGAACACATTTTTTCCATTACTGAAAATAAATGTCTGAGGGATGTGCTCAGCCAGGACCAACCAGCCCAGGAGCTGACTGACTGACTGACTGGCTCAAAGTGTATGTATAGGTATGTGTGTTTGTGTGTGTTTGTGTGTGTCTGTCTTAGATCAGAAAAAATCGCTTCTCACTGATGAGCTTCAATGAATTCAATCAGAATTCATTTGAATACAGTCCGTGCATACCAAAGAGGCGAGATTAAGTGGCAAAGTCGAACTGAAGGAGAGGCCAGTGAAAGTGCGACAGGATAAGACGAACCGAGGCAACTCCTTATGGGCAAGCAGCCATTCGCTTTGACTAATATGCCTTGTGGTCCGCCAAGGATGGGCCGGGCTGTCTGAGGGGAGCTTAGCGCATGCCAGGATTTTGCGCTGAGGAATAAGTAATCAGCGCTAAGTTGGTAATTGAAAGCGTTGCTGGGCTGCGCCTTCGTCGACCCCCGTTGGAAGCCGCAGCCACTTGCGGTCTTGTTGTTGACTACGGTCAAGTGCGGCGTCGACGTCGTCTCCACACTTGACTTGAGCTGCACACTGAGCGGAATGGAGCTGAGTGGAGTGGAGTGGAGTGGAGTACAGTGAAGAGCACAAAAGTGTGGAAAAGAAAACAAAGTGAAGAGCACCAAAGTTCATTGAAAACTTTCGTCGAGGATACAACAACAACAAAGATGGCAACCACCCCAACCCGACAACTCTGTCTTGGATTTGCAGCTACCTCATAGCGACCCACTATCAACAGGAAATGTCACGACGTCTCAGCCAAGACACCTCCACAGACACACATGTGTAAAGCTAACAAGCAGAGCAAACGAGCCTCGGCTGGGGTGTAGCGCCCAAGGCCAGACAACCAACCGCAAGAGCACCAAAATAAAAGACCAACCAACACATACTCATAAAATACAAGTCTGATAAAAAGTAGGCTGAAAAATTAGCTGCAGCTGTAGTAGGGCAGACTTTACACTACACATAATAATGTAGACAAGATATTTTAAATATGTATTTAACCTCTCTTTGGCAGCTTTAGTTGGTTAGTTTGTTGGTATTTTGTTTTACAACTTTAAATATTATACATAAGCATTCATAAGCATTCGTCTATGTTATCTTAATTAACTAATTAATATTTATTTTTGCGTTACTAAAAAAACAACAAATGCAAACGCCCTTCCTTTATAGGGCACAAGCACATGGAAACTTCAACTACCCCAAAATTCAGTGCAGACATTGCGTAACATGAGGTTGCAAAAATTATGTGCAAAGATTAAGAAAGTAAACCGTTATCTGACATGGCTCTAGGCAATGTTAACAGCAAAGGAAACGGGAACGCGCCGTGTTGACAGTTTCTGCTGCGGGGCCCCATGTCAGTGGCACAGGTAAATGGGTCGGGGGTTGCGGCATAATGAAATTATATTCAACCAACATTTTGTGTGCGTTGCAGATGAGTTTTTGTTTATGTATGAGATTTGCTTGTGTTTTATGTCTGGCATCGTAAAAAACTGGAAATAAAATATGAAAAAAATTTTAAAATAAACAATAAACATTTGTTGCACTCAAAAGGCATTTAAATTCTTTGCCGCAAATAAAAAACTTAAGTATTTAATAAGTTTATATTAAATATTTTTAAAATTATGAAGAATATAAAATGGAAGTAAAAAATGTAACAATAATTTTGATATGTAATATCAGTTATGTCTTTTGCATTTATATATTAAAATAATATTTTTCTTATTTAAAAAATAAAAATAAAAAATCAATTCGATCCTGCCAGGAGTCGAACCTGGAATCTTCTGATCCGTAGTCAGACGCGTTATCCATTGCGCCACAGGACCGTTAAGAAACAGCGGGGCAATTCCAACAGCTAAGCTGCGGCATGCCATGCTGAGCATAGGCGAGAGCGTATGATCGCACAAATGCTTATCTGAGCTATTTTTAGAATACAACAAAAACAGTACAATGAACGAAACATGAGAATTAAGTGTGAATAAATAAAGCAGCAATGAAAACCACAACAACAATGTGGGTTTGTAAAGCAAACCAAACAACACAACAATGCGAGCGAGAGAAATAGTGCCGAAATAGAATAGTGTATTGGACAGAGATAGCAACAGTTTACTATACACCTTTAAGCCTCTTCAGAACTGGTTGGCGCTTGTGACCCTAAACAAAAGACTGCTTGTCCAGCAATTTAAACACTGCTACAGTAAAAACTCATCATGAGCAAACGTTTTTTTTTTTGTGCTTAAATACAATGTCAATGCGTTGGGCTATCGACAAGCAAAAGTGTAACATGAATTCCGATTGATTTCCATCTAAATCAACTGCCCGATATCCTATTTGTCTGCCTGCGTATCCAGCTAAGTCCAAATGTGTGTGAATGTGTCTGTCCATGTGTGTGGGCGTGTGTGTGTGGCAGTGTCTGTTGTTTCCGGTTAGCTTCGCTTGATTCCGATTCTAATTGTTTTTGTCTATTCTGAGTGCAGTGCCATCCACATTGCCAGCTCGAATCGCTTTGCGAAAATTACCTGTGCTGCAGGAAAACTTTATCCCTAATGGGCAAATAATTATTCGTGCAAACCAAACCAAATCAAACCCCTGGGCAAAAATTAAGCAAATATCACGTCGATAGCTCGGACCAACGAAAATCAAAGACAAGCAGCCAATGGAACTCAGCTCGGATACAACGAAGTCCCGTAACAAAATTCCTGCTCAAAGTGCGTGTGAAAATCTTTACGTGTGTGCCTAAAGTTTTTTCAGCCAGTCAGGGGAGGCAGGGTATCAGGGTATCAGATCGGAGGCAGGGTATCAGGGTATCAGATCGGATTCAGTTTGATTGTTTGAGGTTTTAATTACAGAGAGTGGTTATTTGGAGAGGCTATCGGGCGCATGCAGGGGAAGGTGGTGCTAAGACAAAGCTGGAAATTGGCACAAATTGTGGCTAATCTTTGAAACGATTTTGCACCGATGAGTTTCTGAGGATTGCATTGCTCAGAAAATTTGAGGGTTGAAAACATGTTTTTATTTAGATACAAAGCATTGAATATAAATGTATTTAAGGTCTTACATATTTCATGAGTACTTCTGAAATGTTAAACCAAATGTGCACTTTAAGTTAAGCAAACTATTTGATATTTATTAAAAACTAAAAATATTTGCAACACCAAGCAGCAATAATAAATCTATATTTCTTTTTGTAATCCATTTTCAACAAATTGTGTTTAGTCTATTGAAAAACTTTGGCACATTGTTAATTGTTGAAGCAACTTTAACAACACAAACTCAAACACACAAGCACAAGTACATTTGTGTGCGCTGCGTAAGCTTACAGACTGAAGTTAAAATCATTAGAAAGCATGCATGTTGTTTGCGCAAACTGTGACACAGCAACTTTTACGCAAACAAGATATGTACAAGTAAGGCCAAGAACACAAGCGCAAGCTACTCGCTTTAACTTCGTTTTCGATTGCAACGAATAAGCTAAGCGACCCGCAGCCCGCAATACCGACAATATGCGCCCCCTGGCGTCGCTTTCGGCGTGGCACACAGTAAGTAAATTGTACAGTTGGCGCAAACGAGTAAAGAAATCGCTCATGCAAAACTGATTGACTGTAACGAAATACAAAAAGCAAAGAACTGTAAAAAGAAACACGAAACTTGTTAGAGTCGCTGCTGATTTTAGTGGACCCAAACCCCAAGCTCGAAACCGAAAAGCGAACGAACCAACGAACGAATACCCATTGCAGCATGGCCCGTTATCTTTTCTGCGTTTATTTATGTATTTTGGCTACTGCACCCGTACGTATGCAACGTTTTCATTACTTTTACTTTGTGGCAGAGCTCGCTGCAGCAACCAGGGCTACAAGTTACATGCCAAATGAACCGAATCAGTTCCGCTGCTAGCTAAGTCAAGTTAAGTTCAGAGTTAACTTACTATTCTATTTTATTTATTTAGCAATGAAATTGCAGGAAAGTTATTTTATCGAAGTTTATATTAATTTGGTTTACAGCATAAAATACTTATTAAAATTAAAGTATTTTAACTGGAAAGAAATAACCTCTATATTTAAAATATATGTAATAACATTGAATCAATAACAAAAATAAAATTAGTCAAGTATGTTGGCATTGTTTGAATTGCATCCCTGGCAGCAGTTGCTGGATTTTTATTGAAACGAAAATATCGTTGGACGCTAGCTTTCTGCACGCCTTTTTGTCGGTTGCGCACTTAATTGAAAGGAATTGTTAATTCACAAGACTCCCAACCCCCTCTCCACACACAGGCACAAACACAATCGCTCTTATTCTTACTCTTTCTCTTCGTTTGGTGACTGTGTCTCGCTTTGGGCATGATTGGTCGGCTCAAATGGAGCTTCTTAATGATGGCCACCGGCTGCAGGCGTTTCCAGTGTATCCCCGTTTGGCCACGAAGTCGTCACTTTTTGCGCCTTACTGGATTTCTGCACTCAAATTCAATTTTATATATATAATATTTTCAATTATATTTTCACACATTTGTCGACAGGCTCCAACCATCGGTTGTTTTCACACTTGGCCGCCAGGGGGCGACACGGTGGCAGCTGTCAACGCGCTGCTTTTTGTCGCCTTGTTTGTTCCTTGACACTTATTTGTCATTTTTAGCATATAATAGCATTTTGTGTGGATTAAACAAGGCTTACACACGCACATATGTGCTTTGGTATGTATGTCTAACACTCGCTCTGCTACTTAACCGTAATAATTGCTCACGTTCTCACGCCCCCTTCCACATGGCACCCTCATTGTGGCTTTTAAAACCAATTTGGCAAAATATAAGAAACCTTATGCACTCCCATACCAACCGGCAACCAGGTCAAAACGCTGCTCTAAGATGTGTGTAATTAGACGTGACTTTTCCTCAAGTTTTTGCCAGCTCCTTTTGTGCGCAAAGCCAGGCAAAGGGCGAGAGGCTAACGGACGGGGAGAGAGAGACAGAGTCTGTGTGGCTTAAAGCCTTCTTAACACCGTTGTTGCTTAGACATAGGCACACCCTAATTGTACCAAGGCATGGCCCGTGGTGTTAATGCCACTGGGTTCAGATTGAGGTTAGACACCAACTGCCAACGGCAATTATAGAGTGAATGTAACTGTACTTAAATCCAAATCGTGGCAAGGGGCAAATTCACTTAAGTGAATTGAAAACTAACATTATATAGAGTAAATAAATATCAAGTCATCAAATTAGTCTTCTAATTGTTATGTTACTGCAAAGGACCAAAATACTACAAACAAAATCCCTCAACTCTAATTGTTATGTACATATTATTTTATCAAAACAATCGGACATAGATCTCAGTGAGCTTAAAAACTACATTAAAAAATGTATCTATCAAGAACCAACGTTTATTAAATTATTTATCATATACACTTATATGTAGAACATTGGTTCTTTGTAATGTCAAATCATTAATAAACCATTTGGCCTGTGATTTCCGCAAATACTGCGGTAATGAGCGAATCATATTAAACACCAATTCTTTGAGTTCCATCTTGCAATTTAATCTAATTACCATTTACGTGTTCATTTGAATTACCGTTAATTCGTATAGCGGATGTCTCAGAGCACGGAACCTGATGCAGCGCTCCAAATCGACATATCTACATCCACAAAAAATCTAAGGAAAAAGAATGCTCATCTCTGGCCCAACCTTAACATCCGCATATTCAGCATCTTGGTTTGCGCAAATTGAAAACATGCCATATAATTACAAATTTTTATATGTGAATTTTTCAATTTATATGCCGTCAGGCTTACGCTGCATGCATATTTTTCCTGTTGACGTGTCACGACATTGACATCCGCGACATATTCCCACTACACACATAAACCCAAGTCAAAGGCGCTGTAGTCCTTTATTTATTTATGTATGTAAATTATGCAAATGCCGACCTTGAAGCAGACCTCAAGTTTTAAATATTATCTCAAAGCTTTATAGAAGGCTTTCAAAGCGTACTTTCTGTGTGAACACATTTAGCAAAGACACCATCCGGTGGCAAATGGTTCAGCGAAAACAATGTTAATGTTAACAGCAAAATGTAAAAAATTCCTTTCTATTACGGAGTTAAGGGCTGTCTCCTTCAGAGCAATGATATAAATTCTATAATATATTTTTTTTAAATATTCATATGTTCCGTAACTTATGTTGTTACAACAAAAAATGAAAGAAATTTCGTTTATTTATTCAGTTTCTTTATTTATGATCTTTATGTGTTTTTATTTAATGCGTTTACAAATGTCTCTTGCTGCCTGGAAAAAAATAAAAAGCACACAGATAATATATAACTGACATATTACAATGGTCCGTGTTAAACTTTGATTAAACCCTTTGTCATATATAATTCTATATATATATCGATCAGTTAACACCCTACTTCCGACGACGATTGATTCACATATACATAATATATAAATTAGTTATCAAATACAAAAGCAGACAAATGCATTTTCATACATTCTAAATGTATAAAAAAAAAGAAAGTTTAAAATGAGAGTGAAACACAAAGGAGGCGGAAAACTAACAGAATGAAAGGAGGCGCAGGAGTCGTTAAGAAAAACAGCGAACGGGCTTTTAGGAAATTACTAATTGTATTTAACTAATTCAAACGCTGAGTAACTGACAGCTTCTTGCGCCGTCGTCGCAGTTGCTGACTGCGATCCCAGTACTCGTAATAGCGTTCCTGTTTTAACCACTCCTGATATTTATACCACCATTCCTCCCATTTGATGTAGTCCTGCCAAGAAAAAAAGAGTTGCATATATTAAATTATATGAACCTAAAATGATTCCCAATTCTTGTTACTTACCTTAAGATCCAAATCTCTTAAATAACCGCGACTCTTGTAATATTCGTAACGCACGCGCACGTCGTCCCACGACAGCATACCCGACGGTGCTGTGGTGGCCAACTCCTCGGGAAAATGACCAGCCGGTGCCGGTGAGTACGAGTAACGACGCGGTGGCGATTCCATACCCTCCTCAATCATCACTTTTAGCGCACCGCCCGCCGAATCTTTGGTGATGCGCATGTTCTCCATATTGCTGCGATCGATGCTCCATTGAGCCATCTTGCCAAAACGCTCGGATAGCGTTAGACGCGTCGTTGCCGAAAATGAGGGCAATGCTGGGGTCGCATCGTCGCTATCGGAACCGCCCGAATCATCCGAATCCGATGACGAGTTGGCATTATTGCCACTCGCACTGGCGCTCGTCGTGACCGTCGCACTCGAATGCTTCTTCCGTTTCTCACCTTCGATTTTGACGCGCGCACGCAACTGCAAAACAATATGATTAGTTATGGAGATTATTTAATGAAGCTTCAATTTTTCCTTACCTCCTTTTCCTTCTTTTTTTTCTTGGCCTGTGGCGCTGCTGTTGCCGCTGCAGCTGGCTCTGGTGGCTCTGGAGGCCTATGTTTCAGACGCGGATCTTCTGGCGGCGGTGAATGACGCGACGCGCGACCGACTTTCATATGCGCTTCCGACGCGGCGCCGCGCTCATGACCCGTTATATGCCGCATTTTGGCATCGCGATATTTGTCAATAGCCGAACTGCCCCGCACCGGCGGCGGCGTTGTGGGCCGTCCATGCAAACGACCATGCGAGTCCGGCGGTGGCAACGGCGGCGCTGGCGCACCGGCGCCCCGATAATGGCCACGTGGCTTAGGCGGTGGAGAACGCGGACCGCGAGAACTGTGTGTGCAAGAAAGAAAAATATTAGTTAACAGCGAAGTTATTGGACAGGAATCCACAATTCCAAATTCCAAGAAAAAAAGAAATGTCAAATTGAGGAATTCAAATTCCGAATAAGCTAACTTAAATAGACCGCATAGAAAAGAAACAACTCACCGAGATCTGTGACGATGACTGGGCGAGCACAGCGAACAGGAATCATCCGAGCTGCTGCTCATGGAGCTGTTCGAACGCGACCGCATCGAATGCTGAATGCAAGAATATGAAATATTTGTGTTCACTTGAAATTTGTTTGCTGATGTTTAGATTGCTTACCCTTGGCGGCGGTGATGGTGGACGCTTGGACCGCGGCAGAATGTGTGCCGCGCCCAGGTTGCGCTTATCCATGCCAGCCGTCGACGATGGCGGTGGCAGCAACGGCGGCGAACGACGCCGACCGAGTGGTGAACGCGACGCGTTTGCCGGCTTGCGGCGCAGCTGCGATGACGATGAACCGGCCCCCGGTTCGGGCGGCGAACGCGGTCGCCCATGGCCGTTGCCTGGGCGACGCAGCAAGTCGCTAGTGCTGTTGTGGTGATTGTTGGGCGACCGGGCCATGCTGCGCGGCGGCATGGGGGGCGAGCGTGGGCGGCCACGCAACGCCTGCGGCGGCCCATTGTGATGCGGCGATGGTGGAGACAATACCACCGGTCTGCGCTCCATAAACTGCGGCGGCGGTGAGCGACGTCGCACATGCCCTGACGGCGGCGGTGGTGACAGCGGCGGCGATTTGCGCAAGCGCGACCGACTGCGCGAATGCGGCGAACGCGAGCGGCCATAACGGGCCGATGACGTCGACGTCGGCGGCGGGCCAGCGTTGGCGGGCGCGCCAGGATAACGAGAATAGGGGGCAGCCTGTGCCGTATCGCGTTCGCGATCCCGTTCGCGTTCGCTTTCGCCAGAGCTGCTCTCGCCCTGAATATACATTTTCTTGTAGCCGGTGTGCCGCCAGCGATTCGGGTCTTTCTCCTCGGCCTCAATCAACTTCTTGTCCCAGTAGTCGTTGGTGGTGTTGGCCCGTGCCTTCTTCATAACGTTATCGATCTCGCGACGCTTGCCAGCGGGTAACGAAGGATCTGCAAATTCATAACGTAGTTGTTTTCTATTAGAAACATTCTCAGTGTATAATACAATTTCCTTCACAGTTTGCATATTTTTTGTTCATTTATTTTGTATTTTATGTAGTCACACAAAGTCAGTTTTGGACTCCCAAGAGTGATTAATCTTAAACTTTACATTCTGAATACCCCTTGTAACAGCTGTTATTATTTATTTGCAATGTTTCTCCCGATTATCAATAGAAAATCACAGGGCTACACCATTCTTTTATATTGGGTAATAAAAGATAAGAGACAATTCATTTCATACTTGTAACTTAAGATCAATTAAATTTTTTTTAATAAAAGCGCGAAGGAGTGGTTTAGTCGGGTGTTCCCGGCTAGAAAATGCCCTTTCTCAAAGTAAACACAAACGGCTTCTCCTTTTTCCCACAGTAAGGGGTGAGGGATTTTTACTTGAATAACTTCTATGTCTAAGAACACTAGAATTGAATTGATTAGCTTTACAGTATCTTAACATCTGTACCACCGACTCTTGCAATTACACAGATATGCTCAGAAACCCTGTACTAATCGATATTTTTTGATATAAAGGAAATTAGGTATGATATCAAAAAAATCAGTATTAAAAATAGACCTCCAAAATAAATAAATAATAAATGCCGAGGTTTGTTGTTTGTTTACTATGACAAACCTCGATATTTTCCGTATATCGATAGGTTTGTCGATGTCGGAGTGGTTATACACCCATTTACCGTCGGCATAGATCGATAATAGTGGTTATCGATACACCTATTAGGTACCTGTTATGCGTGCAGCTGTCGGCTGTCTGTCCATGTGCAGTTTTGGATTCATTTCGGGGCGCCTGCGCGACGCCATTACGCGGTGCGTATCGCGCGTTCTCTTTCGCGCACGTTAAGTTCGCTTAATACGTTTAATACGCGCGTAACAACACTATCTCATTATTACTTATAATTCATGAATATCTTAAAACACATACACAAAAAGCTGCAAATATATTACAATTGATTAAAAAACATGAGAGAAAGAGAGAGGCATTAGAAATGGCGTACAACAACAATAACATCATCAACAACATCAACAAAAACAGCAACAAGAGACAAAAAACAGTTTTGGTGTAACGAAGAGCACCACGCGCGTTTGGCAGCTTTTCAACATAACGTAACGTTTACATTAACCCATGGGCAAAGGCGAACGTATTGCGACCATCGTGCGAGGGAGGGAAAGCGAGCGAGAGAGACCGGTTAACGAAAACAGCTGGAAACGTAGCGACTCTTAGGTACGCGTCACGGCTGCCTTTATAACGTAGCGCATCCGTAACGAATTCTGAACGAATTGTCTCAGCTACTTTAGCCCGAACCGCGAAACACACCAAGGCCATGAAGGCCAATTAAATGCAAAGTTATAAAATTCATTTGTATTTCGGTAATACAACGACGAGAGCACCGGCGGCATCGGCATATCAGCGACATTTGTTGTGCTCCTCACGCACAGAGCGGCCGCACAAACACAGTAACGCACGCACACACACACAGGCATATCTATATATGTATGCATATACAAAAATATTTTTTTCTCGCTTTGCTTTGTCAGCGACAAATAATCGAAACCGAACACGAACCGTAGACAGGCAATTAAGTAAAGTTAAAGTTGCTAATAAAAACGATAGTTACAGACACTAAACTAATTTGCTTACATTTGTATACGTTTTGCGTGTACGCTTGTATAGTTTTGTTGGTTTCTAAAACACACACACAACTGGCAAACACGGCGCTCAAAATTTTATCTCACACAATTTTCATGCGACGGCCATATTTGCGCTGGTCAACAGTATGACCAACTTTGTTTAACGTTAAGATGCCAAACAGCAATGTAAGCCAACAGAATGGTGCTGTACATAATGTTGGAATTAAAGAGCTCAGCTGTTAAAATTTTATTGAACTCACGAATTGTTCACATCATACATCATCATCATCGTTCGCTTTTTTAATTATTATAAGTAAAATTAATTTGGTTTTATTTCTAGTCATATCAACATTTTCAAAATGCTTTTTATAAAAATTTTCTGGTGTATTTGAGTAGCTTCATTATATGATGCCAAGATTAAAAAATTTCCAGATAAAGCCAATTGAATTTGCATGAATCGATCACTTCAATTCAATATTTTGAGTAATAAGCCATGTTATATCTTTAACTTAAATATATTGCATGAATCTGTTAAGCAATGGAGCTAAACGAAAAATAATGCTAATTAATTATTTGAATAAATGAACCATTATCTGTCTGTTCGGATAAGTGAGTAGCTCAAAGGAATTTATTCGGAACGATTCGATACAAAAAACTGTAAAATGGTAATAATGTTAAACCTTATCGATATATTTACAAGCAGCCCTACCACACACACGTGGTTTCTTTTCAACATCGTTTGTGGTGTGCCGCGTGCGTCTGTAAATTTGATTGGTTTACTGTTGTATTAAAAAGCAAAAGTACAGACATTTAAAATGGGTAAGCCAGGTTAATTAATAGTAAACAACGCATCGGACACTGTTGTTGATTGACAAAAAGACATTTCCATTGCTAAAGCATGGCTATAAACTCTTAACCTATGAAATGGGATTAATTTCTAAATTTCTTGGCAGGTTTCAGTCCTCGAGGTGGTGGCGGTAGAGGAGGCGGCGGCGGCGGTGGTTTCCGCGGTGGTGCTGGACGTGGTGGTGGTGGCGGCGGTGGTCGTGGAGGAGGAGGATTTGGCAGCCGTGGAGGTGGCGGTGGACGAGGTGGCGGCGGTGGACGCGGCGGCGGCGGATTCGGTGGTCGCGGAGGCGGTGGCGGTGGATTTGGTGGACGCGGAGCTGGTGGCCGCGGTGGCGGTCGTGGGGCCGGCGGACGCGGAGGTGGCGGACGAGGCGGTGGCGCTGGCGGCTTCAAGGGTGGCAAAACCGTTACTATTGAGCCACATCGTCATGAGGGTGTGTTTATTGCTCGCGGCAAGGAGGATGCCCTAGTCACACGCAACTTTGTCCCCGGGTCTGAGGTCTATGGCGAGAAGCGCATTTCCGTTGAGGTGTGTAAAGCGAACAGTTTATTTTTTATGGATTGAAAACATGTCCATGATGATGTTGTGCAGGGGTACAGAACATGGCAAAATGTGGCCATGAGCGTGCGCGGCGCGTCGCCCACCTGTGTGCACTTCAGGTGCACGTTAAGCAGTTGCGGGTGGCGTCCATGTATCGCTTAGAACTATAGCACTACTGAGGCAACCAACCTAATCGAGCAGGCAGCAAACTGCTGCTAAGATTTGCTCAAAGTCTAACAATTATTCTTTTTTAACCCTCAGACTAATGGCGAAAAAATTGAGTACCGTGTCTGGAACCCCTTCCGTTCAAAGTTGGCCGCTGCCGTTCTGGGCGGCGTTGAGAAAATACACATGCCCCCCGGCTCGAAAGTGTTGTACTTGGGAGCCGCCTCGGGCACGACAGTGTCGCACGTTTCAGATGTGGTCGGACCGGAGGGTCTGGTCTATGCCGTTGAGTTCTCACATCGATCGGGTCGCGATCTGATAAACGTGGCCAAGAAGCGAACCAATATTATACCCATTATTGAAGACGCCCGTCATCCGCACAAATATCGCATGCTCGTTGGCATGGTAGACACCATCTTTGCGGATGTGGCACAGCCGGATCAGGGCCGAATTGTGGCTCTGAATGCGCAGCATTTCCTTAAGAATGGCGGTCACTTCGTCATCTCCATTAAGGCGTCCTGCATTGACTCCACGGCGCAACCGGAGGCGGTATTTGCCGCTGAGGTAAAGAAAATGCAAGCAGACAAACTGAAACCACAGGAACAGCTGACGCTGGAACCCTATGAACGTGATCACGCCGTTGTCGTGGGCGTCTACCGCCCACCGCCAAAGCAGTGAAACTTCGTTGCAGAGCATGTGGTTAGGTTTTAAGCGCTATACATAATACTTCTATTAATGCAGTCGTATTGTATTAAGTATCTTTTTTAATGTAACAAAAAATCAAACAAACCATAGTTAAGATTATAAAAAAATGCAACTATTTTTGTAACAGACGTACAAAATATATTACAAAAAACCAAATAATGTTTTTCAATAAATAAAGTGAAATTTATATTAACCATGAGGTGGTCTCAAAAAATATTTAAATTTGAGTAAATAAATGAAAAAATTAATTTAAATTTGAGTAAATAAATAAAAAAAATTACGACTCGCTGCGGACAGGATTCGAACCTGTGCGGGTAGAACCCAATGGATTTCAAGTCCATCTCCTTAACCACTCGGACACCGCAGCACGTGTTTATCTCGTGTCAAATTACGTATTTAAAAATAGACCGTGTTCGGCGCCATCTATGGGTGTGTTATTCAATTACTCACAGCACCATCTATGGTCTTTGTTTTATTCATTGAGAGAACTGAGATAAATTATTTGGTTTTAGCCGCGCCCTAATTCATTGCTGCGGTGTCCGAGTGGTTAAGGAGATGGACTTGAAATCCATTGGGTTCTACCCGCACAGGTTCGAATCCTGTCCGCAGCGGGAATTTATTTTATTACTTTTGCGTGTTTTCAAAATTAAAAAACAATTGATTTTGATTAGCTTTAATTAAATTACTTTTTATTAGTGCTGGATGCTGGTGCAGGTCTCAAAATATAACAATATACATATATCGTTGCTTTTCTGTTGATTATTTGCTTCAAAAACGAGATGAGAAATTTTATCGCTTATTGCTAAATATTGTTTGCAGCCAAAGTTTGGTATAATTTGTTGATGGTTCTGGCACACATACACATACATATAGGGAACAAATGGTTAAACTTTAATTCTTATCAACTACGTAAAATCATGAAATCGTCGCAATTTTTCATTTTTGTTTTTTTGTTTATCACCCAAATCGAGTGGAGAGACCTTTCACAACTTTGCGCGCTTCGGCACGCCAACAGCCTCAAGGACGCCGCAGCTCTCCAAGTGCTGGAACAGCGTCTCCAAATACTCATCACGATGTTTTATCAAATGTGCCGCATGCTGCGAACGTGGCCAGCATTTAAACGTCACCTTAATATTGGCACGCTCCCAGTTCTCGCGCACAGCCTGATTGGAGGCGGGCGGACCAATCAGATCGTTGTCGGATACAAAGAACAGCGCTGGGGCCTTGAGCAGTGTTGAATGGAACATCTGACTGGAGCGCATATAATGTATGGTGGCTTGGTTGTGGAATGTCTTCAGATGGTACAGCGTATAGTTGCGCAGGGCGCTCTGCATGCGCTCGTTCTTTGGGAAAATGGACTTGGGCACGCCCACTGGGATTTCGGTAATGTCCGCGGCACTGTCCCAGATCTGGCAAACGAAGCGGTCCAGTATGCTGCCATAACGATCCATATCGCGCGACATTTGCAACATTATCTCGCCCATCTGATACGCGCCCACCGAAAAGCCGTGCATAACAATCGGTGCATACGATTTATTGTTCTCCAGAAATTTTAAAGTCTCGGCCGCAACCACCTGGCAAAATAAATAACAAGCTGAGCTGATGCGAAAACAACAAAGGGGCTATTATATTTATGGCCATCTACCTACCTGTGTACCCTTGGTAGGCCAGAGCAGCTGCCAGGGTGTAATGTGCACCACCATTACGTCGAAGCCCATTTCCGTGTAGATTTGCGCATACTTTTTGAGGTGTTTCTGTTTGGCCATTAGCCAGGCCATCATCAGCACCAACGGATTGCCGGTGGGCTTCTTAAAGGCCAGCGTTTTGGGATCCACTTCGATGTTCGCTTTGTTGTTCGTATAGAGCGTCATGTTCTTGGTAATATCCTTGGTGGATAAATACCGACGATTCTTTAATGGTGCCATTGCGCTCTGTGTAAAGAAATTTGAAAGATTTAAGTTTTCGATGAAATATTCTGTTTATTTTAATTGATTAAATTACACAATTGAACAACTTATCAATTGTGATGTCTGACTTTTACAAAATTTCCACTAACAATGTTATGTTATGTTTACTAAAGGTATATATAAAAAACAAAATGATTGGAATAAAAATTATAAGCTAAATAAAAGCTGTGTTGTTATGTTTCGCGAATTCCAGCAACATGAGAGAAAAATAAGTAAAAATAACGTTTAGTTTAAGCATTGTTGTAAGCTTTTGATAGAGTTTTGATTTATATATTTATTTAATTCATGCCTCCCAGTGGGTTGGATAGGTCGAGTTGCTTTAATCTATAGCTTGATTAGATACGCATCGCGTTCAACGGCGTGGCTGTATCGAAATGGTCTGATGCTTGAGCATTCGATGATTAGATATGCTGCCAACAATGACGACTATAGGGTAATGCCGAACTGGAAAATGCCTATACCCTATATATATTATATATACAACAGACAAATTAGCTCATCATTTTCTCATTAGCATTTTACAACTGACTCGCTGGATTTGGTAAAGGCACTTTAACGACTAATGTTTGGCAAATTAATAAGACCAGCTGCAGGTAAGGTAAAGATTAGATAATGCCGATTGTAAATGCGATAGATAATCAACTGTTAGAGTTAGTGTTTAGTTTATTTACCAGAAAATACTAAGACCAAAATTACAAATTCCTAGGATATCAATAAAAGTGGAATTAATTGGCTCTACGGGTGAATGTCTGCGTGGAATTTTTTGACCGTCAACCACACACGTATGCAACAAACTAAATTTAAGCATTCTGCACGAGTCGCGTTAATCCATCAGACATTACGTATAGCCAATCTATCGATAAGGAAGTTGCAATTTAGATAAGAAACAAAGTCGTAAGCGACTTTAAAGTGTTATCAGTCTAAGAATTGAGATAATACCTGTAGACTTGGCGACTTAGCTACACTGACTTGATAACTATTTCAGGCGTTAGAACAAACAGATGTTTTAAGCGAAACAAACTTACGAGTTTTAAGCGCTTATGGATCTTGAGCAGTATAATCAATAATATGACCAGTAGCGTAATTTCAATTAGGAAATCCATAATTCAAATTATGTCGAACCGAAAAATATATCTAACATGTATTTGCAGTAACAAAAGCTTCGATCGACTGTCTTAAATGAGCTTAAAACATTGAGCGCCCAGGTTCCAATCTAAAGCCTAGTATATACAACTGGAAAGCATATAGGGGTGTGCATATGTGTAGATCGGGGGATTTGAATTGCCATTGCGGCGGATTGAATTTCATTGCGGCGTTGGAAGCGACCACCTTGCGAAGCTTACGAAAAATTGCAAAGAGCGAGAGAGAGCCGCAAGAGCGAGCTTGAACTAAAAGCTTGACATTGAGCGCCATTATGACGATCAATCAGAAGAGTTGCCCCAATTTGATAAATGTTTGTGCACAATACGGACAGTAGAGGTCGCTTTGCGTGGGTGCAGGCAAACTGAAGGGTTAAAGGTTTAACTAAAGACCTGCAATACTTAAATGACACAAACAATTGTTGGGTTAATTCAAGCGTCAAATTGCTGCGGCTAATTGCATATAATTAAGATTGAAAACGCGTATTTATATATATAAATATATACATATATATGTATATATATATTTATATATTTCTGCATATTAATGCCGGCAAATCACTCAATTGTGAAAGTTTAATCGCTTCACGCCGGGAACAAAGTTCAGAACATTATCAACACAGCTCGTTGAGCAATGCGCTGTGGGCTAACAGACGAGATGCTAATCTTAACATATGTTATGTTTAGCACGTGCTGTTAAAAATAACATCTTGTGGGAGGTGCAAATAATGTTACAGAATACATAATGTCAATTGATGTTAATGTTATGTATGGAAATGTATGTTATTGTAAAAAGCAACTGCTGATAAAGATGCAATTTAAATGAAATGGAAGAAGAGAAATGTTAGTACGCATAAATTAATGTTGATTGGCAAACAATTAAAGCAAAGCAAATATAGCAACTTAAACCTATGTATGAATATGTATCTGCAGTCCTTGTCTGTCCATAAAATTAAATATGTATGAATGCTAACAGATAAATATTCATAAGCATAGTATATAAGTAAATTTATGCTCACATGACGCACCAGTTGAGTTTGCAGACTTGAAAAGTTGCGCGAAAGCGGCCGTTGAATTTCCCGATATTCAGCCAATAGACCCTTGCCCTTGCCACCAACGGGGAGGGCGCCGTGGACGCCAGAAGCGCTGCAGAACCTATCCGCATAGACGTTCTCATAAGGTACGGCGGTCGTGCGATTGTTCTGTGCTGTAGATTGGTGAATTGTTGAATTGATGTTGCCGTTGTTGTTGGGTTGGTGTGGGAGGAGGACAAAGACAAATAATATATGTATAAATAAATGATTTTGCATTGTGTGTGAATGACACTTTAAAAAGTTAATTTTTTTTATCATTTACCACCAAAGGAGAGGCCGACTGCGAGTGTTGCGGCCGTGCGGCCGGCAGCAAACGGTAGATTTATTGATTTTTTCGCTGCAGTTGCATAAAATGCAGTGCGAAAGAAATGCGAAGCCATTGTTTAAACGTGTTTGTTTATAGAAAAACGTAAGAAACTTAGGGAAAAAAGAAAGCATTTGACAATATATTTTGATTATTATTCGTAAGCACCAACGCACACACAAGCAGACGTACACACACACAACCAATCGCTGCACAGAAAGCGAACTTTGGACCCGTCCGTTGAATGCAGACGAGTTTAATTTATATTAAATTGATACATTTAAATATGTGCGAAATACTAAATTTTTATGCGAGCGAGTTTAAATGTGTATATGCGTACGTATGTGTGAATGATTAAGGCACTGTGGAGTTTTATGCAAATTAAAAATATAGCTAAAATTACAGAGCACTTACACGTTTCAACCTTCTGCCACTTGCACTATTGTTTACCTATCCCCGAAAACTCACAGACACAGTCTGGCAACTAAAACAAAAATGAATTACGCCGCTCTTGTATGCGTCTTTGTTGTCCGAAAACAACAAACACTCAGTAGAGTTGTGTGAAGGCGTTCGGAACAAGTTCGATTGAACTACTTGCTTACCTGGATCTGAATTAATAAAATGGCAATTGATTAAATGGTTTATGCTACACAAATACTTTTATTTCTAAATGTTGAATAAATAAATTTATTTGATACCTGTTATTGTAAACGAATTACACGTTTAAGGTGTATAAGTATTAAACAAATGATAATAGTTTACTAAGGAACCAAGCAATTTGTTTGTTCAATAAACTGAGTTATTCAATTGAACCTACATGTACAACTCTAACAATGTGTATGCATAGGGTAAAACGCGAAAATACCATAATTCGGCAATGCCTTTTAGGTATTTAAAGTAAATGTAGGGTCTCGCCTTAATTACATTCTTCTTGGATATTTTGGGAAATTATATGTATGTTCCAATCAAAAATTGTTGCAAGTTGCAAATGTGTTAACTAATAACTGGAATACAATACTGCGATATATTGTGGGCAAGTGTCATTCCAGTCAACAAAGCTTTTACGAAGTTCATCACTAGCCCATCACTAATAATCGAAATTGCAAGCTACTTTGTTTCAAAACGCTGTAGACTACTACGTTTCAATTTTTACATTCCTTTGTTTTAAATATTTTTTTTTTATGGCGCAACGATGTCCTGGCCATGCAAACTGGCTGTTGCCTTGCAACATTTTAGCGCCAGCCTGCCCGCCCCTGGCCCAGCTCTCGCCGTCGCAGACAACAGCAATAATTGCGCCAGCAACTGCGTATGCAAATGCAAATGCTGCAACGGTCACATTCAAAAGTACGTAAACTTTGATCCGGCGGCAACCGCAGCGGGCGGCCCAGTCCAGAAAATGGTGCGATTCAGCACTGGGGACATGATGCTCCTACTAAGCGTGGCCCAATCCCGCGAGAACTTCTGGACCAATCAGTACTACAAAGTGGACTTGCTGCCGGACTATTTGGCGCTAAGCGCGGCCTTCCAAGTAGAGCCAACTGTGGCGAACGTGGCCCAATTTGAGCAGATTGTGGACACCATAACGACTGGCTATCGACGGGCTGTAGCCAGTTTACGCGGCAGCCAGGCGCACGCAGCTCTAAGGCCAACGGCAGCTGCTCCAAGCTTGCCGGGGCTGCGCTGTGACTGCACGGACTGCGGCCAGCTGCAGTGGCGCAGGCTCCAGCAGTTGGCCGCGCATCAGTGGCTGCATAAGCCCAGTGACAATTGGCACTGTCGCTTATGCCATTTGCGCTACTTTATCCAACACACGCTCCTCTCGCATCTTAGCAGGCGCACTAAGCGCAACGTGACGGGGCAGCTAATTGAGAACGAGGACTACAAGCTGATGCTAGCAGCACAGTCGGAGCAGCTGCAGCAGGTGCAAGCTGCAATAGAAGTGGAGAAATTGCATGTGAAAATGCCCAAAGGCAGCCACTTGGACTTTGTGTCCGAGTCGGAGATGCGCCTACCGCCAGCGCCGCGTAAACGCTGCTCCCTAACCACTTGTGCGCAGTGCAAGCGCAGCTACCAGCATAGCCTCGGATATCAGCTGCATATGCGACAGCGGCACGCGACGCTGCAGTGCAACCGGATGTGGCAATGTGCTAGTTGCACGCGGAGCTTTCGCACACGTCGCTTTTATTTGCAGCATCTGCGTCGAGTGCGCAATGCGTGTCGCCTGCGATTGCGACGTTTCAAATGTTCCAGGTGTAAGTGGCGCTTTCAGTTGGAGCGCTCGCTGCCGCCGCATGTGGCCGAGCTGCACGTGCGCAGCTTTAGTTGTCTCATCTGCAAGCGGGTCTCGCAAAGCCGCTGCTGTGATCGTCATAGCCGGGAGGAGGCCCGCGCAGCGACTAGTGCTCGCATAGCCAGACGCCGCCAGGAGCTGGGACGACCACCACGGCCCGAACGTAAGCCGCAAGCGAAGGTCGTGTGCGATGAATGCCAAAGAGAGTTTACGAACTCGTTTCTGCTCAACATACACATGCAGCGGATCCACATCAAGCGCAAAGACTTACTCTGCGAAACGTGCGGCAAAGGCTTCTATTGCCGCAAAGAGATTAACGAGCATGTGCGCAAGGTGCACCTGATGAACGATTCGGTTTATTGCGAGCCCTGTGGCCTGACAATCAAGGAGAAGAGCAACTTTACTCGCCACTGCGACAGCATTCGCCACGTGGAGAAAGTGACCAGATTGGCAAAATTGCAGGGCAAACTGCCCGCGAATGCGCCCATCGAGAAGCATGTACCCAAGGCGCCGGTGCACTACTGCGAGCATTGCGATCGCCATATTAGGGGGCATGCCGCGTATAGAATGCACCTCGAAACGAGAATGCATAGGCGCAACCAGACCAACAACGAAGAGGAGGACCTTCAGAATTCAGATGAGATTTCAGACTAAATACCTTATATGTTATATTTCGCTTCCGGCTCATATTGACGCATGAATTACCATCAAATGGATATTATTTGAGAGCTATTGTATATAGTTAAATAACTATTTCCTTTTGTTTTCTGTTGTTATTAGCTTATACTGAACTTTTTTTTTAAAACGCTGATGGAGTAGAGAATTTGCCAAATTGTGCCTAATTAAAGGTTCACTTGTACTTTATATACATACATATCATATATCACTTTAAAATTGCCATATACCAAATTAAATTTAATTTGTCGTGTTATCAAAATCAAATCACAATGGCTGCTCTTAAATTAAAACTTATTGCTTTTAAAATGATCCAGATAAATGCTATTCGGATAAGCTTCCTAAATAAATAAAATAAAGTCAATTCAAATGTTAATTGTGATTTAGAAATACGAAACTTGGTTTATTTTTACGTGAAAAGTATCGTGTAAGAAAATATAAAGTACTCGGATAAATGCAGACGGAAAAATATATATGACATATACAGGAATTATAAAAGACGTTTAAACTTTGTTTCCAATATATTTAACTTTTTTTCTTAATAAAAAACACACATACAACTAATTATGGTGCAAGCTATTATCCCGCCAACTTGGCCTCCAATTGGCCCATGTCAACGCCCAGGTCAGTGAGACGTTTCTCGACCTCCTTATTGTCCAGACCGTGCTCCTTGTTGTATCTGTAATTGACTGTGAGCTGCACCTCCTCCAAACCGGTGACATGATCATACAGATTGCCATCCAGCCGCTGGTCGACATCGCTTTCCTCGCGTAGTATGCAAAAGTAGGCCAAAAATACGGCCAGACTGACAGAAATGACGTACGGTTGATACCACAAGGATTCATCGCTGCCACCGCTGCGCGTATCGCGTGCCCGCCAAGACTCTGCTTGGCTGCCAAAGAATTTTATGGGCTCATTGTTGATGTAGTCCTCATCCTTTGACGTAATTTTGGTGCTGTTGCTGGGCACTTTTTGTGCATAGCCACGAATAGCTGCAGCTGGCATAATCGAACTGCAGTATACAAAAATACAATTGTTATGTGAACAATTATGATATTATATATGCATGTATACCTGACAACACGAGCTTTTGTCAACAAACGCAGCATCTTGATTGCAACTGACAATATTTCATAACAATTGTCAGAACAGCTGATGCCGGTCTTTAAATATCTAAGCCTTCCGATAACAACGATGAGCAATGTGAATCGAATACTATGTTTCGGAGAGAGATCCACACTCTTTTTATGTTTACTGTTTTTTACTTTATGCTCTTACGGAGTCAATGAAATTAACTTAAGTGTAGATGTGTATTGCTGTTGTTTAAAGCTTAACAATTAAATTCTTAAATGATACATGATTTTTCCATTTATCAAAGTTAACTAAAGGTCTCCAGCGCGGTTATTGCCTCAACAGCTGATTAGTAATTATCAAAGCATATCGATATTTTACATTGCCGGCAATGAATATTAGGGATGAGAGCGCTGTATTGAATTCCCATATTGCTATCGTCCGCACACGTGTTGACTTCAAAGTGTAAACACGCGCTGCAGCAAAGCGCATCAAAATGGGCGCAACTAAGAATTTGGACCTCATAGGTACAATTGAGGATGATGCAGAGGTGGAGAATTTATCAGAAGACTCGGACGCTGAAGTGGAAGTAAGTACGGCACAAGTACAATGAGTTATAAGGATTGAAAAAATTTCTTTCTTGTTTGGCCCACCGCAGTACCAACCGACGAAGCTGAGGCACAAGAAGGTGACTGAGTTCGAGAAAGGCTTCGAGTTTGTTTCCTCGGTCAAGGAGTACAATCAGGACACTTGGGACGATCTAATGAAATATGTGAAGCGCAAGGCTCGCACAAAGACGGACGATAAAATCGCTGCCCGCCTGCAGCAACGCGGCGGCGCCGACGCTGTGGCCGCCGAGCAGAGCGACGAGGAGATCGCGTTGTCAGACGACGAGCTCAAACACGACAATTTGCGACTGCGCGAAAAGAAACTGAGCAAAGGCAAAAAGAAAAAATCAGCCGACGACGAAGACTTGGTGGAAGATGAGGGCGAGAAAATGCAATTCGATGACACGGTGGAGGCCAATGAGCTAATTACCTCGTTCTACCAAATGAATCTGTCGCGTCCACTAATGCGCGCAATCGGCGTACTGGGCTACATTTATCCCACGCCCATTCAGGCATCGACGATTCCCGTGGCGCTGCTAGGCCGTGATATTTGCGGTTGTGCAGCCACAGGCACGGGCAAAACCGCGGCTTATATGCTGCCCACAGTGGAGCGTCTGCTCTATCGACCGCTTAACAACAAGGCGATCACAAGGGTGTTGGTGCTGGTGCCCACGCGTGAACTGGGTGCCCAGGTGTACCAGGTGACCAAACAGTTGTGCCAGTTTACCACAATTGATGTGGGCCTGGCAATCGGTGGCCTCGACGTTAAGGCACAGGAAGCTGTGCTGCGCCAGAATCCGGACATCGTAATTGCGACACCGGGTCGTCTTATTGATCACATCAAGAACACGCCCAGCTTTAGCTTGGACTCTATTGAGGTGAGTGAAATATAAGATTTTTGTGTAAAACACAAGATGATGAATTTCCATCCTTGCGCTCCGAGCTTGTCAAAGCTATGCGGATAAGGTTTTGGTACTTGCAGTTGCGCTGCAGCTGCAAGCTGATAACTATTCCTAAAATATAAAAAACAATCATTTCTAAAAAGAGTTTAACAAGATTTTATTGTTTCTTGCAGGTGCTTATTTTGGATGAGGCCGATCGTATGTTGGACGAGTATTTTGCCGAGCAAATGAAGGAGATCATTAACTCCTGTTGCAAGACACGCCAAACGATGCTCTTTTCGGCCACCATGAGCGAGCAGGTCAAGGATCTGGCTGCCGTGTCGCTGGACAAGCCTATCAAAGTCTTCGTCAACAATAATCAACAGGTTGCGTTCAATTTGCGGCAAGAGTTTATTCGTATACGCGAGGATAAAGAGGGCGATCGGGAACCCATTCTGGCCAGCTTGATTTGTCGCACATTCCACGATCATTGCATGGTCTTTGTGCAGACAAAAAAGCAAGCTCATCGCCTGCACATTCTGCTTGGCCTTCTTGGCGTGCGTGCCGGTGAGTTGCACGGCAATCTGACGCAGCAGCAGCGTCTGGAGTCCCTCAAGCAATTTAAGGAGGAGCAAATTGATGTGCTGATTGCCACTGATGTGGCGGCACGAGGTCTGGACATTGTTGGCGTCAAGACAGTCATTAACTTTGTGATGCCCATTACCACTGAGCATTATATACATCGTGTGGGTCGTACAGCACGTGCCGGACGTGCGGGTATATCTGTTTCCCTGGCTGGCGAAAAGGAACGCAAGATTGTCAAGGACATCATCAAAAATGCTGAGAGCAGCGTTAAGAATCGCATCATACCACCGGAAATCATTGACAAGTATCGCAACAAACTGACTGCATTGGAACCCGAGATACGTAAGTGAAAATAACGTTGGAATTTAAATGCCTAACTTAATTCCACTTGAAAACTTTTCAGAGAACATACTTGACGAGGAGCAGGCGGAGCGTCAGCTGGCCAAAACGGAGCAGCAGCTGTCGAAAACAGAACGCAAACTGCTGGGACAGCCCAACGAGAGGCGCACTTGGTTCCAAACCAAGCAACAGCGCGAGAATGAAAAGGCACGTCTAGCCCTAAACTCAAATGAGGATGATGCTAAGCCTTCGAAAGCAGCAGCAGGTGGTAAAGGTAAGACGGCACAAAAACGCAAGCGTCCAGAATACGGTGGCGACGGTGAGGATGGGCCGCCGGTTAAGGAACTGGAAGCTAAGCGTAATAAGAAGAAAAAGGAGGAGCCTAGAAAGAAAACGCCAGAACAGCTGGCTAAGGAGCGCGCCATGAAGGAAGTTGAAAAGGTTTCGCTGGTGCGCGCGAAAATGGCTAAGCTACGCAAACGACCTGGCAAGCTGGGTGCAGCCACCGAGAACAACAAATATGCTGGTGCTCGCGGAGGCAAAACCAAGCGACGTGGTGGACAATCTGCCTTTACCAATGATTTAACCGATGTCAGTCGCAGCGGTGCACTGCGCCTGAGGTGAGTATTAACTGCCTTATATTTAGGTATTTAATAATCTTCTAATTATATTTGTTCTTCACAGATCTGAGGCCAATCGCCATAAGAAGATGTCGAAGATTGCGGCCAAGAAGAAAACGAGCAATGTTAAGCTTACCAACAAGGCTGGTAAAAACAAATTCAACAAGGGTAAAAGCTTTGGTGGGCCGCGTTTCGCCAAAAAGGATAAAAAGAAAAAGTAAAACGGGGCGTGTTAATCCATTGTAATAAAATATGAAATTAAAACATTATTCAAAAATCCAACATAGATTTCGTAATTCAAATTTAAAGCTGAGCTGTTCAATGTGACCAGCACACTATTGAATATTAGCTTTTACGAATACTGTTTGCACTCTCTGCCTAGTGGCTTGCCAAAAGTAATTGAAGAAATGGTAAGAAATGCCTTGTAATAAAACATAGATCATATTGAACCATCTGTATAATTTATATGTCAAGCATCATTAAATCTCTTGTAATTCAAATACAAACGAAAGCTAAGCCGCCCAGTGTGACCAGTGCAGCTTCTAATTTTGGTGCCTGATGAATTTCTCGTTTTATCGTTTTGGCCACACTTTGTTCTTAGCTTTGCCATTTTATTTAGTTTTTTGATTTTCGCTGCGCAATTTTTGGACATGTTTTACTAAAACATTAGCATTTAACGCGCGCATCTGAAATAAGAAGAGCAACAAAATGGCCGATAAAAGTACCTACCGCCCACCGCCGGATTCCGATGACTCCGACTGCAGCTACGATGGTTTCTATTTTTCTGAACCTGTAAGAGATTATATTTGAAATAGCCATTTGTTTAACCACAAATATACTCATTACATTAGTTAAATCGCGAAAAACCCGCGCCGCGTGTTCAACGCGACCAAACACTGAGCGAGGCGGTGCAGGAGGGCAATTTACAGCGTGTCCTTGAACAAATCGATGCTCTCAACTTTGATGTAAATGATCCCGTGGGCGGCGGCTCCACGTTGCTGATGAGAGCGTGCCACGAAGGACACTACGACCTGGCCGAGCACCTAGTTATCCAGCTGGGCGCGAAGGTCAACAGGCAGGTGGACTCGCAAATGCCGCTTATGTATGCCTGTGATTGCCAGGCGGATGTATATGTGGCCGAGAAACTGGTACGGTTGCTGCTGAACCATGGTGCCGTTATCAATGTTTCCGATAAATATGGCATAACGCCGTTTATGCTTGCTTGCCAAAGGGGCTACATCAACATTGTGCGCCTGCTAATCAAAAACGTAAGCTTCGATGCGGTGGATAATCAGGGGCGCACGCCGATCTTTCATGCTATTGAGCACAATCGTGCAGACATAGTCAAGATATTGGTGGATGCGGGCGTTAATGCCAGCCTGGCCAACAACAAGGGCTATACGCCCAAGCAGGTGGCCGAATTCCATGGCTTCTATGATCTGTTGGAGCTGCTGCCGCGTGAGAACGTTGACACCTATATGGTACCGTCGCAGTTTCTTGGTTACAGCACGCTGCGGGATCATGTGCCACGCATTTTCCTGAAGACCGATTGTCCGGAGTACTTTCAGGAGCTTAGCAGCATACTAAACTCTATTGATATGGCAAATATGCTGGAACATTTTGCCAAGGCGCGCATTTCGTTGGCCGAATTCCTCAATTTGGATGATCAGAGACTGTCAGAGATTGGCGTGAAGTTTCCAATCTGTCGCAATAAGATCATGAAGGGCATACTTGAGTTAGTACAAGCTGATGAAAGTAATGCATTTTTTTAAATATATTAATTTCCATTCTCCAGCTTTCATTTGCATCACTGGTCAACGAAATCCGTTGCACGAATTAAAAAAAACGGGATGGATAAGTAAGTAGTTTTTTTTTATTTTATTCAAACTTTTACGTCAATTTTACATTGCAGCTTCTATGAAATCCTCATGATCACTGCCAATCATTTACAGCATTTAGTTATCATACAAGCATCCCTCCGCTTCGTCATGCGGAATCAGCTTAAGGGTGATTTTGGTCAGACAACGGAAATGCAATTGGCCAACTTGAAAAGCAATTTAAAAGCATATCGCTCTGTTATAGATGATCTCACCAAAACGGTTAAATACGTGAGCATACTTATCAGTATTTTGAAACCCACTTGAAACCAACGTCTTTGTTGCAGCTTGGTTCGTTCAGCCCACCTACAAGTCCGCTCTACATTGACTACAATGAGATTATGGCCGAGCGCAAGCGTCGCAAGGTTCGCAGCGTCTTTAAATACACTACAATTATTTTAGGAATCTCGGTTTTTATCTGCTTAAAGTGTAAATGGTTATTTTAAGCTTTGGACACATACACGCACACCCACAGACACACAAACGGACTAATTATAGTAATAGTCAACAAGCATTTTCGTTAAGGATTAAACCAAATGCAGTACAAATAATCTTAAAGTAAGAATTTTAAAAATTCTTACAAGTTCTCAAATCAAAATTATTATAGTTACAATGCTTTACGAAATGTTACTCGAAGTTAATGTTTAATTTAAAATGAATTAATAAATGATTTAATTGTTGAAAAAACTAAAACATAACTGTAAAAGTTTTCAAACACATTGCTTTTAAAATTGCCCTAAAAATACCACCGATTAACCATTTGTTAAGTCGATAAATCGATAGTTTTTCTTTCCATCACTGGTTTATTTACAATGGTTTGATGATGTGAAGTCGGAGTTGAATATCATAGTTTATTTAAAACGGTAAGTTTAGTTGTGTACTATTTAGTACGCGAATCGTTTACTTCGGTTAGTCTTCGTATTATTTTCACTAGCGTTTGCTTTAGAGTTTCATTAACTTGTCAACAAACTTTCTTAACGTCGTTTGAAAGTGATGCAATTTATTTTGGCGCCATGTTGGAACCCGGTGTTATAAAAAAACTAGATGAGGCTGTTGTCAATCGCATAGCTGCAGGTGAAATTATACAGCGTCCAGCAAATGCGCTGAAGGAGCTGTTGGAAAACAGCCTGGATGCGAAATCGAGTCATATTCAGGTAACAGTCAAAGCCGGCGGCCTGAAGCTGCTGCAAATCCAGGACAATGGCACAGGCATACGCAGGGAAGATCTGGATATTGTTTGCGAGCGCTTCACCACGTCTAAGCTGAGCAAATTTGAGGATCTGACGGAAATAGCCACGTTTGGCTTTCGGGGCGAGGCACTCGCCAGCATTAGCCATGTAGCCCACCTGACCATACAAACCAAGACGGCCAGCGAGCGCTGTGGCTACAAGGCCACCTACTCGGACGGCAAGCTGCTGGACACAGCGAAACCGTGTGCCGGCAATCAGGGCACAATCATAAGCATCGAGGACTTGTTTTACACGATGCCGCAGCGGCGGCAGGCGCTCAAATCGCCAGCGGAGGAGTTTCAAAAGATATCGGATGTGCTGTCCAAATACGCTGTACACAATCCACAAGTAGGGTTTGTGCTGCGCAAGCAAGGCGAACAGCCGACGTTGCAGACGCCGGCGTGCAGTTCACGAGCGGCAAACATTCGCGTTATATATGGTGCCGCCATTGCCAAGGAACTGATGGAGTTTACACACAAGGATGACATGTACAAGTTCGAGCTGGAGTGCCAGCTCACCCAGGTCAACTATGCGGCAAAGAAGTCAACGTTGTTGCTGTTTATCAATCAGCGGCTGGTTGAGTCGGCGGGTGAGTGCTGAAAATATACGAGTCTGATCGTTTTCAAATACTCTCGTGCTTCCAGCTCTTAAAGCCGCAATGGATACAGTGTATGCCACGTACTTGCCACGTGGTCAACATCCTTTTGTGTACATGAGTCTGATGCTGCCGCCACAAAACCTGGACGTCAATGTGCATCCCACAAAGCACGAGGTGCATTTTCTGTACCAAGACGAGATCATTGAGCGCATCAAGCAACAGGTGGAGGCTAAGCTGCTGGGCAGCAATGCCACAAGAAGCTTCTACAAGCAGCTCAAGTTGCCTGGCACTTCAGAACTGGAGGTAACCCAGCCGCTGGACAAGACCCAACGCATCTACGAAAAGGAAATGGTGCGCACCGATTCCACTGAGCAAAAGCTGGACAAGTTTTTTAAACCGCTGGAGAAAAGTGATTCGGGTCTGTCAACAAGTTCAAGCAATGGAACACCTACGACTTCGCAGGAGGAGAGCTTTCGGGTGGCGCCGAACCGCAAGTCAAAGGAGGTGCGTCTGTCTAGCGTGCTGGACATGCAGCAGCGAGTCGAGCGTCAGTGCCATATTCAGCTACGCAGCATCTTTAAGCAACTAGTCTATGTGGGCTGTGTGGATGAGAGAAACGCGCTCTTCCAACACGAAACGCGTCTGTACATGTGCAACACTAGCGCCTTTAGTGAGGAGCTCTACTACCAGCGGATGATCTTTGAATTCCAGAACTGTGCAGAGGTTAGCGTGGTACCGCCATTGCCTTTGCAGCAGTTGTTGCTCATTGCTCTGGACAGTCAGGCCGCCGGCTGGGTGCCCGAGGATGGTGACAAAACGGAACTGGCCGCCAATGCAGCGGCCATACTGCAGGAGAAGGCGCCGATCATGCGTGAGTACTTTGCGATGCGCATCTCCGAGGAGGGCTGCTTGGAATCCTTGCCATCACTATTGCCCCAGCATGTGCCCAGCCGCGCCCAGTTGCCCATTTATCTGCTGCGACTGGCCACCGAGGTTGACTGGGAGCAGGAGGCGCAATGCTTCGAGAGCTTCTGTCGCGAAACTGCGCGTTATTATGCCCAACTGGACTGGCAGGACGATGGGGACGTTCACAGTCAGCACTGGTATATGGAACACATGCTGTTCCCGGGCTTCAAGAAGTTCCTGCTCCCACCGGCGCGACTAAAAAAGCACCTCTACGAATTAACCAGTTTGCCTACCCTATACAAGGTCTTTGAACGTTGTTAGTTGGATAACATTTGTTACAATAATTTAATATCGATTAAATTAAAAATTATTAAATGAAATATATATATAGAAATTAAGTAGAATACAAAACAAACTTCCATGTCCAATTAAAACATTTAAAGTAACTGCTTTAGAATATATTCATTTTTCAATTTACATTAAGTTGCTTCCTAATTACATTTAAAAATTTAAACGGTAAGGAGAATTGATATTTTCAATGACATTTAATATGACAACGACGTTCAATAAACAATATATAATACATATCTCTAAAACTAGGTAACTAAGCACAACCAGCCCTGCAATGAATCAAGTGTATAAATGTGTGTGAGTGTGTTCTATGCATATACAATATTAAGGATATTAATATTTATATTGTATAGTGTCGATGGTGTGTGTGTGTATGTGTGACATTTTTTCGAAGTGTATATATCGTCTGTATCCACATATTCTGCAGCAAGCTTTGTTCCAGTTCTAATTCAGCAAACATTAAAAATAGGCACGTTTGTCGAAAGCGCAATGAGAGAAAGATGAGGGGAAAGCCACAGGGAAAACTATACCCAAGGCAGACCGCTAGTAGTCGCCTTGTTTACGGTTTTCCCCCTACAATAATTAGTTGGCTCGGTAATTTGTCAATTCTGGCTGCTGGAACCGTGCGACTTTCTCGGCGTTCCGGACGTGTTCCTTCAGCAGCTCCATGATCGCTGTATCATATTCCTGAGGCGTTGGCTTTACTCCCGTTGCCCAATAGTAAATGTCCCAATCGTTGCTTACGCCGTTGATCAGATCATCGTAGAGCGCCGTCTGGTTCGCATCGAAATCCTTAAGATACTTGTGCGCAAATGTGCTGAGAAGCAGATCGTTCTCAAGCATGCCCCGTTTGCGGGACTGATACAGCAAACTGCGTAAATGTGTATGCGAGTATATATGTCAATCAAAATGTCTGCAGTTAACCAATCAAGAATAAATTGAACAAACTGAACTGAGTCCTTTATATGAACCACTGGTGCAAATGACCAGAACAGTTAAAACGACATATTCCGTTAAGATCATTCAATGAATAGCTGATCAAATTAACTGATCCGAAATTACCTTAACCATAAATTGAAGTAGATTAGTAGGCACTTACCGTTGCTTGCGTCTGCCCAGAGGCTCACCCGGACGCTTGGGATACTCGGGTAATGGCAAATCCGGGTCGTCATAGTCAACAATAACATCGTCAACGGTGCTGCTGGATTCGGAGACACAGCGTCGCCAGGTCGGCGGCAGCATCACAGAGCGCACCATATTACGGCCAAACTGTTGCCAAAAATAAAACGAAGAATGTGCAATTGCAAATTATGCAATCGCAGTGCATTCAGAAATTTATTTTGCATTTACTTACGAGCAGCCGCGACAACATTTTCCAAACGCAAATTTTACAATAAAATACTTTCGAAAAAACTTAATTTATACATCAAATTTTGCTGGTTGTTGTTTACAGCAACGTGTTCCAAACCCGAATGCCGAAATATTGTTAATGCTACTGCATATTTGTTGGTTTTGGCGCCGCCTGCTTTAATTTTGAAAAAATGAATATAACAGGGCTGCTCTAAATTTGAATAACCAGGGCTGCGGAAAATATAACATGTCTATGTTAGATATGACAACATTGAACTATCGGCAGCCAGCTGCACATCGGTATGCATTTAATTTTTAATTTTGATAATTTTATTTATATAAAAAATAATAAATCGAGTGGGATTCAAATAATTTTTATATAGAACCCTAATCAATTGCATTTGAAATAATGTGACGTCATGCTCTGTAATTGTTTACACTCTTAGGCTTGGATGCGCAACGCGTTACCTTTTCGACTGTCGACGGCATGATTCGCTGTGTTTTTCGTCAGTCTTCTTACGGTGTTCTTTGCGTGTGGTGCGAATGCGGCGCGCGAGTTTGGTTCTTAACGCCGACGCAAAAATACACAAATATATACATACATATGGTAAAATATATATAAAAATTATGTGAAAATAAATATTTATGAGTGTATGTGAAGGCAACGCCGTGTTTACAATTTGTTTGAGCCTTGTGCCTAATTCCCGCTGAGTTGCGTGTGTTGGTGTTAAATGTATTATTGTGCGTATGTGTGAGAGCACATATTTGTTATTCGCGCGGCAAAAAAACAACGACAACCGAACCGAGTAAAAAGTAAACAAAAAATATATCGGTGCCACAATTTGCGGCACAAAAATGCTGAACATATAAACAAAACAAAGTACATTTTAAGCAATAGCTGGTGTGTGCGTGTGTGTGTGTAAGTGCGCGCTTTGTTTTTGTCTTATATTTTACGTGTAAAACAACAAAAGCAACAACAACAACAACAGCCGCCGCCGCAGCATCAGGCAGCGCAGCAGCGGCAAAATGCCGGCGACAGCGAATTGGTGCCTGTTGTTGGTGTTGCTGCTTTTCGCCGCCGCCGTCGTCGCTAGCAGCAAATCGAAGCAGCAGCAACAGGAGTCCAGCTCCACAGCAGCAAAAGCAAAAACAAAGCCGTTGAGTCCCTTGACTGAGAAAGGTAAGCCTTAATTTGTTGTTAATCTCCACTGTGGTGCATTAACCCGATGGCAGTGACGTCGCCGACGACGTCGCTGCCGCTGCCGCCTGGCTTCGCTCGAGTAAACATATAAATGCGCTCCCATTCACGCTGTCTCTTTTTGACTGCTTCTCGTTCTTTCGTTCTTCGCTTATGCCAAAAATAACAAATACCGCCTTCCCCTTCAGCCCCCCTTGCCTTAAATTTTGTTATGCAAATTCTTTTCCTTGTTTCAGAAATACCCACAAAACAAAAAATGAGCGAAAACACAATTTGTTTTGTTATTTTATTTGAATTCTCTTGAAATTTTATTGCCACAGCAAGTGAAATGTGGCGCACATAAAAATTTTGCAACACAACAAACAAAACGCGGCCGATTTAAACAATTGTTGGCGCCTTTTCCCTCCCCACTTCCCAAACAATGTCCACAACGGTTGCATTGGCAATAGGGCACTTACGGGGCTGTTAGAATACCAACGAATCACCAGCAAAAAAATAAATAAAAAATAATATGCAAATAATATACTATGTATATATGTAGATATGTGTGTACACAAATACATATCGACATAGTATGTAGAGCGCAGTTTCTGAAATGTTCTTGGCTCTTAGCGACCTGTGGCAGCATTATGCAGTCACATGCTCCAGAACGTCAAAAGCGCAAGAACAAGACAATAATAATAATAGTGGGGGAAATCGCGTGTGTTTGTGTGAGTTCTCTGTATAAATAAGTCAACGCAACATTGAGCTCGTTAAGTTAGACCAAAGAATCGTAAGCAATAAAAAACAAATTGTGTATCGTCAGGGGTGTCAGCTAGAAGATACCCTGCATCTAGCTAAGAGCATAAGTAATAATAATAATTTATAATTATAGCTCAAAATAGCTGTAGTGAAATCCTGCTTCCAAAATAATGTCAACCTACGAAGCGATTCAAACAGTTTTTGTTTTTTTGTACATGTGTAATCAGGTAGAATTCAAGATATAAGTCGAGTGTCCAAATAGCTTTAATATCGTGCATGGTATAAGTCTATTATTGATAAATATGAACTTAAAATAAATGGCACAAGAAACAATCGAAAGCAACAATCTTTAAGTTGTTTTCTATGGGCGTAAAGTGCCTTAATACACTTAACTTCTATAATTGATTAAGTTTCGAATGTTTCCATACTGTAATATAATGTATTTTCAAGTACTTTCAAGAATTTTTGTTAATTGATCTCAGTGGACCTATTGAAACTGTTCGATCGAAATTAGACCGATAATTAGAACCTATATATTGTGTCCAAAATCTGCAAAATTCCCGATTTGTTCGAAGTTAAAGTCAGTATTTTTAATAGTTTCCGAATGTGCTGCGTTCGTATTGATGGACATACGAAGGGTCGGGTCGAGATACTTTCATCCGAGTGTTACATAGCATAAGACCATTATACTCTTATTCACACCAGTTTCAATGCGAACAGGGTATCCAAAATAAAGTAAGCATTTCCTTATTTGGTGGCTTCAAAGCGACAATTTAAATAGGAACATAATATAGACATAATTATTTAAACTTATATACATATACATATAAACTCTATACATACATAAATATGTATATCTGTTAAGATAATTTTGTATAAATATGTCTGTGTGTAAGTGTTCTCAAAGTCGAGACGAAAATCAATCAAAAGTCTTTTGACAGCCAGACAAACGGACGGGACAAATAAAGTAAACAACAGAATTTACGAAATTTTAACAAGACATTCAACAATTGAAGATTATAAGATTAAGCAAAAAAAAAATACAATAAGTGCCGAACATTAAATACCCTTTCATTTATATAGTGATCAAAACAAAAATATAAACGACGTGGAGCTTAGCAGTTTAAATAACAAAGTTGTTTCATAATGGCTACAGAAAACAGTTTCTTGATAATGGTACTTAGAACATTTGGAAAAAACAAGAATCCCATACTATTTTAAACACATACCTCACAGGTAAATAAACCAAAGCTTTTTAAGCGCCAATAACTGTGCCAAAACTAAACCGATTATAATCTTTGATACCATTATACTACTACAAACATATAAAGTTTTCGTATTTTTTGGTTCTTTTTTATTACTTTACTTGTAAGCTGCTGAAATTTATATAAAGTACTCCTCCCAGGTTTCAAACCCCCATAACTTTGCCAAAACTAAATTATTTTAATGATTTTAATGTTTGATACCATTTTGATCAAATTTTGTAATTTTTCTTGATTCCACATCCAAAGTTTCCTCATTATTTTAATTTTATTTTTTTCGACATTTTTTGTAAAAAAACCATGTACTCCCCCCTTGTGAAATTTGGAAAAAATAATTTTTTAAAAATTTAGAATCTCCTGATTTTATTTTTAATCGATTGCTGGTACCGAAATAAGTATAAAAATCTACTTTAAAAGTATTTCTGAGGGGGTCAATTTTTTGGTCAAAAATCATGCGAAAAATGGGAAAAAATTGACATGTAAACCTCCCAGATCCCCATATAAAGTACTCCTCCCGGGTTGCAAACTCCCATAACTTTGCCAAAACTGAACGGATTTTTATGTTTGATACCATTCTGATCATAGTTTGTCCCCATTTCTGATTCTACATTTAAAGTTTCCACATTTTTATCGGTTTTTTTTGTTCGACTATTATTCAGACCAGCAACTTATATTTTTTTATACTAATAATAGAAATTCGCTAAAATTCTTCATAAAAACTATACATAAAATAGAATATATATATTTAGAATATATATAAGTATATAAATATTTATGTATGTATATAATGGGGTTTGGGCCATAATACTAAAATAATTTTTAGATTTGCTCTAAAATATTTTATGATATTCACTTTCAGAAAAGTCTTAGCTTGGCCTTTCTTATGTCCAGAGATTTCTCACACATTTTATATTATTGTTCGTTTGTTTAAAACTTAATTATTAACATTCATTAACATTCAAAAAACTTGAAGAGAATGAAATTAGTTGAAATGATATTTTAATTAAATTAAAAAAATATTAAAATTGCTTAAGGCTTTTACGGTGAAAGCTGGAGCTGAGCTTTTCACATTTCCATAAATTTCTTAACCCATTTCACGTGCTTATTCTTGGTTTCTGCTCAATTGTGTGGCTCTTTGAGCCCTTTGCATACACTTGCCTCCTGCTGGATTCAGGCTTTTGCTCCGCTTAAGTCTCGTCGCTCGCCCCTTGGTCCGTGGTCCCTTGTGTCGGGCCGCCCAACGATAACTGTAAACAAGCCGCTGCGGAGCAAGGACAATTTGTGCGCTGTGTTAAAAAATTATGAAGTGAAGCCCGTGTGAAGTGGGCCACAGTAAAACGTCGCTGCCGCGGGCAGTAGTATCGGGGTGCAAGGGTAACAACTGGAGTGTGGGCAAGCGAAGGGAAAAGGTTTTCTTACGAGTGCTCTCCCTCACCCTTTCTCTCTTCTCTCTCGCTGCTCGTCCCCCTGGACGAGTTGATGCAACCCCCGGAAGGGGCGACGGCAGCTGTTGGGTCCATTGCCCTTGCCAACCCCCTTTGCACCGAGCGCGCGGGCGGAAATATTGCGGAAATCGTTTATCATGTCGCCAATGGCTGCGTTTTAATAATTGCTGCTGCGAACGCGACAAAACGAGAGCTGGCGAGTGAGCACGAGCGAGATAGGTATAGAGCGAGCAACCAATTAGTTTATGCACAAAAAAAAACCAAAAAGTATATATGTAAGATACCTTTGACCAGGCCAAGTTTCTTGCTTTTGTTGTTGTTTGTTTGTTTGTTTGCCCTGGCGCTGAGCTCAAGTTCAAGAGCAAACGATAACCTGCACACAGACGATTAAGTAACAACAACAACAGCAGCAGCAACAAACAAGTCTACACACACACACTCACACATACATACATAAGTCACACCTGCTTAAGGCTGGGCAAACAAGCCCACAAAAATGAAAAACAACATGAGGCTAAACGAGCCACTGGACGACTGAAACAGCAACAGAAAGAGTAGTAGAGAGAGTGGGACAGGTAGAGCAAAAAAATCTGCCGTCGCTTGTAAAAACAATGTAAAGAAACATACAAAAAAAAACAGAAAAAAACGAAGTAAAATACCAAACAACTGGACAAGCCGGCCGGCTTTAAGTCTTGAGCAGCAACGCAAACAACAAAAACTTGAGCGGCCAAGTGAAAGAGATTTCCGCATTTTTGAATACTCTAAGCTAAAGCGATGATTCGGCGAATATAATTTAAATTAAAACATCATAAAAATTAAAAATAAAGATTATATATGTTTATTGCAAGTAAAAAAATTTTAAATGCTTAACTATGAAGTGTCGTTTTTATTAAGCTAAAAGATAGCTAGGTCTTGACTTAATCACTGTTTTCAAATGAGTTTAATAATAACTTTTCACAGCAATTATGTAGTTTAACAGCTCTGTTGTAATCGTCTGAGTGATTCTCGTTCACAGTGTAATAACAGCTTTTTAAAATAATCTTTATCATAATTAAGCCTTAAAACAATCACATTTAAACAATTTGGCTTGGGTACAGTTTCAAATACTAGCATCAACTAAAAGGCACATGTGCCAAACTGACTTACAAAGTTAAAATACCTTCTGTCATATAAAATTTGAACTATTTCAATGCTTACATAGTACACACACACACACACACACACACATTGTGCTTACATGCTTATAACTTTTAGTACATTTGTAAGTCCAGACAAGCTAAAGGGAGAGAGAGAGAGAGAGAGAAAGAGATGAAAATGCTGAGCCAGCAGCGGTTTAGGACATGCATCACAGCAAAGCTCAAGGGTAAATAATTATAAGTAAACAATTAAACGTTGACGTCGCTTTTGGCAGTTATTTGAAACCGAACTGAAACATAACTCAAAAAAAAAATTAAGGCTGAGCAGTTGGTTTTCTTATGTGCTCCTTTATTTTTTTATTAGTTCATGTTTGTTGTTGATTTCCTTACTGATTTATTGCACAATTTAGTGGCTATAACTGGAGTTTGCCTCATTCGTTTTGTACTTAGTTGCAATGCTTTTATGGCCTGTCTGGTTCTGGGAATGACGCACAACTGCTGCTGCTGATGATGATGATGATGTTGATGGGACCGGTTCGGTAAACAAAGACAATGTCGTCGGCGTCCAGAGTCTAGACTTGGTTGCCCTATATGGTTATGGAAAAGTAAATGTATCTTTAAACTGTGCTGATTGTTATTATTCTCGAGCTGATATTCAAGTATAGACTTCAAACTGATAATAAAGATACCAGCTGAATTGAGTAAGTTTGCCAAGGAAAAAAGAGGAAGTTCTTTTAAATCTAATATTTGTAATATTTATATAGTTATATTTGTGTACACGCTTTCAAGAACTTCTGAATTGTTTGAAACACTTTTAAAGCAGGATATTGTTGGCTTAAACAGCTGCTGGCTAACAATTTAAGTTAGGAACTGAAAAAACATGCTGATAAACCAGTTTTGAACCTGTTAATGATTCTATACAAACGCACTTTTTAGTTCAAAAAGATATTAAGCCTTTTGGAAAGAGCTCATTAAGTATGGTAGCTTATAATACCCTGCAATTATGGGAAATACAAAGAGTAATTAGTTTATTTAGTTTTTTCTTGCAGATGTTTTTTATGATAGAGATTCTCTTAAATCCTTAAATATTAATATAAATATAGATATTTATGTTTAAGTAACCTGTAGCTGAGGTAATGAGTATTGCTTAGTCAGTCATTTTTAGTCAAAACTTAAGCCTTACCTGTTTTCTTTGCAATTAGCTGCGAATGTCTTTCACAACTTTGCAGCAACTTGCCGCAAATGTTTTCTGTTGCATTTATGGCAATGCCTTCTTTGCATGCCATTCAAATACTATATGGGTATTCATACTCATATTCATGTGTAGTCATATTCAGTCATATGTGGCTTTCAGGTTTTCAATTAAAGAACTGCAAATAATTAGATGGCAATTAAAAATTCATTGCTTACTGCTGACACACGACCGCCCACCCACAACCAAACACACACATACGCACACACACTCGCGCACACACGCCAATTTGTGAGACTCATCTAGAGTCTTCCACGTGACAGCTTGTAATGAGCTCACGCACACACACATATACACTCTCTCACATATACAAACATTGTGGAGGGGGAAAAGTCGCGGCAGGCATTATGACATTTAAATAATTTAAGCTGTACGATGTCGACATGCATTTGCTTTTTCCTTTAACCGCAAACACACACACACACACACACACACATTGTATATAACTAAATGTGTGTGTGTGTTAAGCAACTCTCTCTCGCTCTGGCTTTATCTCTTGCCTTCTCTTTCCATGTGTGTCTGTGTATGCACTCAATTTAGTTTTAATTAGCAATGAGCATGAAATAATTGTACCAAACCTAAAGCTACAAACTCAACGAGCAGCTCAAGTGGACCACAGGCCCAGGCTTAACAGACTGACCGTGCACTATGTGCCCCTCATTCTCTCCCCCCCCCCCCCCTCTCGCTTTCTCTCGCATTACCCCTCTCTTTCACAGCCGCATCAGTTGCTTGCAGACTTTTGGCATAATTATTTTGCCCCATTCTCTTAATGATAATATTTTATAATTGCCTTCGCTCGGCCATTTGCCTGGCCGTGCGCACAGAACTCGACTTGAGGCACATTTTCGTACACATTTTCCTCTGCTTTTTTAACGCTCTTCGCCATTTGGCACTCGATTAAAATAACTTGAATGGTCAAGCGCAGTTTAGCGGATTTACGGGAATATCATTGCAAATAATTGAGGCAGCTGAAGCCCTTACAGTGGCCACAGCTCTAGATGAAGGATAATGGAAGCTGAAGTACAAATCGTGAAGAGCGCTGAATTAAAACGTGAAAAGAATCAATCAAAAATTGTAAGCTTTTGAGATTTAAAAGTAAATGTTTTTTATAACCATATGGAACTGTTTTTTAACCATTAACCATATAAAGTTATTGGTCAGAAGTGCTCGACTATGAGATACTCTGTAATTAGATGCGTATATATTACGTACTAACTATTAACTATATACACTTTACTTAATTTAAGCGCTTCTGAAATATTAGAGTGGAATGTGAACAGCTCCCCATTTATATGAATTTTTTATCGGTGAATTAAATCTGATATATGGTAACTGACTCAAAGCGAAAAAACAAAACATCAGTTTTTATATTTTTAAAATAGTTTTTGCATTCAATTGCATTTGACGATATTTACTATTAAAAAATTTAAAAAAAATTGCAATCAATACTCCATTTATTAGGTAGATGTAAGCGCCTTTTGATATGCTATGAAATAATAGAAACTATATTTTATTTTATACATTTTGTGGTTTAAGCCTTGTCTATATTGGCAGCGAGATTTCCACCTTGCATTCAGACCAAAATTCACAAAACAAATGGTAAAACAATATCACATGCTTGCAATATTACTTAAAATAGTCAACAACGTAATAGGATTTATTTATATTGATTTTTTACTCACGTTTTTAGCATAGAGACCGTATAAGTGTTCTCTTTCTTACTTGTAAATGTAACATGTTTATTCATTTAAACCGTTTGTTTTAAGCAAAAAATGTATATGACATTTTTGTAGCTTTATTCAACATTGTTTGCTAACCCAATCTGAAATGTCCATTGTGCGTAACCCCATTCATTTTACCATTTAGAGTATAAAGTCATGTTGTAATTCATAAACTGCTAAGCCTAAAACAAGCACTAAAACTAGCTTGTATGTGATATGTGATGCGTGCGTGATCTTTATGCTGTTTAAAATTTGGTTGTATATTAATGTTTTCACTGGCCAGCTATTAAATTTACAGCCAAATGTTTGGCGCCTCTGTCAGACATAAGCCCTATAAAAGCTTAACAACAACAGCCAAAACAAGCGTGTGTGCCGAGGTATAAAGCATATGCCATGGAACTGGAACGTTATCCATAATACGACCATAATGCTGTAGCATAAGAGGCATTAAAGCCAGTGCTCGAAACAGTAAAAACTCTATGGCACCAATAGCAACATCCAACAACATTTGTATAGTCCGGTCTCCCTTTTTCCTATCTCGTGCTCCCTCCAGGCGTCCAACACTTGGTCGTTTTAATATTGAAAATCATTTTACATTGTTTGCATTTGTTCACTGCAGTCCTGTTGCCTGGTCAGGACGATACCAGGGCGGGCAGAGTGATGAGCACCAAGGCGTTGAGCTTGTCGCAGTAAATGTTCTAGTCATGTAACGACAAGCCGCAGTGCCAAATCCACTCACACACACATACACACACACGCACACACACATGGGCAATATGAGCACGATATAGACATAAATTATGTTTATGCAAATTGATTTTATGAATTTGAAGTTTTTGTACTTGCGTTAAGTTCAAAATATTATTTTTGTGAAAAGCGATTCGATTTTGTTTTATGAATTATTGTTTCTGGAATATAATTATTAAATGTAAATTTTAACTTATCTAAATATAATAGTATATATTATAAATTAAATGTAAATACCAAATCATTGAGGAATACAGATGTCTTTTAGAACTGCAAACTTTACATAACCATATTGTTTGAGCTATTGTTTATTTTAATAATTATTTATTTATAGAACAATATTTATAATTTGCAAATTCTATACTGATCATATACAATTTTTGGCCACTTTTGTTTATTTTAAGTGTTTTTTGTTTATGGCCAAGAATCTGAAATATTTTGCCTATAAACAAAACTCGTGATCAGATATTTTTCGTGTTTTATGTGTGACGCATGAACTCTGAACGTGGTCGCATCGCCGCTGTCATTGGCGTTTAGTTGTTGACTTGGGTTGCGCCGTTTGCTGTCTATGTGTGCGTGTATGAGCGCGTGTGTGTGTGTGTACAACATTTATTGCTTATACGCCGCGTTGCAGGCACGAACATTTTACAAAGTAATTTAAGCGACCGACGACAGGCGGACATTAGGCGGGTGGGTAGAGTGGGATTTGGAAGGGTAGCGTTGGCAACTAAAACGCAAATTAATGATACGCAATTGCGGCAAATCGCACGCTTCCATGTGGGCGCCATTTTGTTTGAAGTGCGCTTCAGTGCCGACAACGAGAGCAATGGAGGCAGCCAAAGCAAGAGCGGGAGAGAGAGTTGCCTGCCATGCTTTTTTGTGTTGTTGTTGTAGTTGTTTGGGGCTTATTTTTTTTTTTTTTGTTGCATGCATATTTGTCTACCTTGATGCAGTCACCGTTGTTGTAGCTGCTGTCGCTTTATGTGCACTAATTTTTTCCTGGCTTTTCTTTTTGCGCAACGCCTTTTGTTTGCCAGGCTTTCGTTCCCCAATGACTTGCACTTGTTGTTGCTGTTTTTGTTGCTGCTGCTGTTGCTGTTATTATAACCAAGCGCTCGACGCTTTGGCAAATTGTTTCCACTTCTCGTTTTTACGCAGCTTCTTTTGTTTAACGCGGTTGTTATTGTTGCTAGCTTGGCCTATTTGGAAATGGGCTTTCTAGCACTGCTTAGAGCCTGGTCATCAGCGAAGCAATGAAACAACGCAACAAAAAGTGATTTAAGCGCATCCATCTTTCGATTTGGCTCCAATCAACGTTCCATCGTGTCACATCCAGCTCACATTTGTAACCATCTCCGCTGATAAGCATCATCAATAAGATACGCTACTGTCATAATGTTTGACATAATCGTTGATGCGACGAGCTTTTCCTAATTTATGACATGGCCGCATCCACTGCATTACGAAGACAAACCCAGGCCCCAACGGCGGGGGTGGTTGTGCGTAGATAGCGATAGAAAGAGACCTTTTAGTGGAGGCTGCTTATCAGCGAAACAATAAGCAAGCCATGAAATATGAGCACAGACAATGGATTGACAATGAAATACATCATCTCCTCTAGCTGGAAGAGTTGTGGCCAACATGGCAAGAGAAGCTTGAATGCTGAGCCAATCAAGATTTCAATGCAAGACTAAAGGGAAACAGTAGAAGAAAGATGTAAAGGGAATTGTGAAGAGGAAGACAAAGATAAATAACGAGAGCAAGACATATTTTTAAAAGATCTGTGATATTTAATATAAAGCCAGCTCAAAATGTAAGCAGAGTATCAAATGATTTTATAGTTTGGATGTGATTTAAGTAAAAAATAATCTTTCAGAATCTCAGTTGTTAAATTTGTAGAAAACATTTTCCCTTTAGTTTCTTTAAATAGTATTTTTATCCCATTTACCTGCAGGCAAAAGCAACTGAACTCAAGCTATCGTCGTTGACTTCAAAGTGACCCAGAGACCTTTGTCAATCACTTTGCTTTTCTTTCAATTTGCCATCCAAGTGTCATGCTGAAAAACGAAAAATGGTTTCCTTTTCGTTTTGCTTAAACTCCAAACAAGATCCCAAGTTCACTCTTAAGCCAAGCACAAATGTGAAGAATGCTCTGCTTCATATGAACAAAAAGAAAAAAAATAGAAAAACTTAATTTTCTACTTTGGTTTTAAGTGGGACGGGCAGAAAATTAAAAACTTTTGCTAATCATTCAACCCAAAGCGACTTGCAAACAACAACAACAACAACAACAGCAGCAGCAACAACAACTACAACTAGGACTGCTTTCAGACCGTAACAGAGCAGCGATGACTAAAAGTGGCAAAAACACTTCTCTCCTCAAAAAGTTTGCACATTAAAATTGGCGCTAAAACTAACAAAGTTTGTCAGCCACGGGAATGCCGCCAGAAAAACGCCCTCAAAGTGAAATGCGCTCTTGGGCAGGGTCAGGGGTGGAGAATGGGGGGGGGGGGGATTGGGGGGGGTTTCTGGTTGGTTGCGGTGTGCGTATGGGAGTCGTTTTTATTGTTGATTTATATGCCAAAATATTTAAATTAGTTTATTTTTGTTTAACACTGGCCTAGGCGCAGTTTTGCCTAATTGTTTCAGGCAACGCCGCGGGCTTAATTAAAACATTTTGGCCACGCTCTGTGGCATGGGAATGCTGTATGAAATTAATTTAACATAATGTTAAACTGTTGTTTGAGAAGTTTTTATCGTTTATGCGTTTGCCGAAACTTGTTAACAATAGGCGAGAATGTTGCGAAACTTATGCTCATTTGATTTAAAAGTTATATTATTCAATTAAAATAGCAATCATGTAGATTTATCCAATGTTTGCCAGTTAAACAAATACGATTATCAACACATTTTAGATTGAGAATCATAATCATATTTATTCAAAAATGTGCGAATTTGATACTAATTCAAATTCAGTTTCTGATTGTTTACTACTGTTATCTATAACTTATCGATTTATTATTCACTCCCTTATTTGTTCATTTGACTAAACTAGAAAGACTTACACAAACTCAAATTGAATTAAAAAATAATATGTGCTCTATAAATTTGTTCATTACTTATGCGATAACTGTTGAATAAATTGAGGGCTTAAGCGGATTAGAGCCAAAAGGGGTGGTAAGGAGGAAATCAAGCGCCTTTTCCGTGCTCGTCAGTTACCTACATCAATTTTCATTTAAAATTTTCATTTCGTATTTCTGCTGCACACACAAAATCAATTTCAATTTGCGCTAATCTCTTACAAATATACATACTATGTTTGTATATACATACATATATTCCATCTTTTACACCTGGCTGCCAGATCGTGTGGCACGACTTCTTTACGCATTCTACGCCCTCCTTCTCGTTTGGCTAGCTCGATGACTCTTGTTGCGTTGCAATCAGTGCGCATTAGGTGCTAATTAGCCACGTTAAACAATTTGCACCGCAGATGCCACAAAACCACTGACCAGGGCAACCACTTTGAGGAATTTTGTACCGTTAGTTAAAGGCTTAACCAGGTTTTGCAAACAGTTCAATTAAATTCAGCATTTGATTTTGTAATACATTATTTTTCGTTACAAATTAAAATTTAATAAAAACAATAAAAATTCCTTTATTGAAAATTGTTGTGTTTTTTATATTTTTTGTTATTGTTATTGTTGCTGCCGTTGATTTGTGTAATTTACGTGTTTCGTGCAATTTTTCAATTTAATCAAAGAGTCCTTGCACAGGCATAAAAGATTAAAACGAATAAAAGGGCGACATGTGAATTTATGGACCGGGTGGGAGATGAAAAATTGACTCGCTCGATTGGTATTAATAACAATAATATCATTGCCAGACATTTTACAGATGAAATTGTTGGCACTCGACGCGAATGAATTTCAATTTGCGCAAATTAATAAATACATACATATGTATGTATGTATATGTATGTACATATATACATACGGGCTGTATATATATTACATGCGTTTGGAAAAACTTTCCCACACATACAGTCACAATAAAATTAATAATTGACAGCGGGAATAAAAATGCGGAGCGCGACTTTAAGCGATATTTATTTGATGGAGTGCCAAATTGACAAATGATTGACAACGTTAGAGTTTTGCAGGAAAAGCAAAAATTACGCCAAACAACAAACGAAATAAAAATAAAAAACTGCATTTGACAACATTTCCCTTAGTTAAAGGTGATTGCCTTAATTGTTGCCTATTTCAATTCAATGCACGTGAAACTCTTTGAGTACTCTTATTTGTATAAATAAAACAATTTGTGTACTCAAACTGATTGGGTAACTGGCCAATTGATTGGGGATGCAAGCATATGTTCAAAGTACTGCATTTATTAACCTTATATTGAATGCAAACCAAATGAAAACCCAGAAAAAACATTGAATAAGCTGGATTTGGCTGACCTCATTTAAACATTTTACAAACTGCTCAGTTTAATTGATAAATGTAATTTTGTGAAAAAAAATCTCTCCTTTTATCAAAGAGTTTTTTTTCCACTGCAGACAACCAAAATTGATGGCATGGCTTTTTCTCATAAAAATACTAAGAGCTCTGTCATCTGCTATATTTCATGTGTCTAACGCACATGCAACGTGTTTGACTGTGCGGCCCAGCAAAATGCGGGCGCCCCAGTTACAATAATACGCTAGTATCCTATATAAATACCCTTTTCACACAGTTACCAAATACACACAGACATTTGTTTCAACTCGTTCCCCGACGCCCAACCCTGTGAAAAAGTCACAAAGCCACCACCAAAAAAAAAAAAAACAGAAAATAAAAAATGAAAAAGGGCTAGCAGAACTGGTGCCCAGTTCGGGCTCTGACCTCGACTTCGGCTCCCGCTTTTTGCCCCCGGCCCGGGCCTCGGAACGACCTACAACCCCGAAAGGCGCACACACGTTAATCAATCTTTGATAATCATTTTCCTCTACATGCCTCGAAAATGTGCACAAATATGTGCATATATAAAAAACTTTATATATATATATATATATATATATATATATATATATATAAATGTGTATATAGGCAAGTAAATATCTTTCAGCTCGCCGAATTGCAATTTATTTCGAGCCACCGCGCGAAGGGTTATAACAAAAAAATAAAAATGAATATTATTTATTCCTTGCTGCAATTATTTTTTTGTTTATTCTGCCGGCAAAATCCGAATTTTTATGAATTAAGATACCCTGTGCGTTGCTGAAATTTATTTGTTGTGCTTTATAAACTTTCTGATTTGTGACAGAATCATATAATAAAATTTTGAGGCAATCAGTAAAAGATTAAGCTAACAGAATCGAATAAGCAGATTGATTGATTTTGTTGTATATATAAATTAAAATATAAAATGCTTATTTAGTCATTCAATTAGTATATATATTTAATTCAGTTTAATCTATTAATTTCAATAGCAGCATTTGCTCTATTTTAAATTTTTCTTAAAGTGTGAAAAATGTCTGCAATTAAGTTTTATAAAGTCTTGAAATTTACTTTTGAGTTAAGATGGATGAAAAACAATAAATGTTTATAAAACATTTTTTTTTATTTTTCTGGACTTATACTATTATAGCTTAAGCTGTATGTTGATCATTAAGCAGTCAATCAGTTAGTCAGTCATTTAGTCAATCAACAGTTTAATATAAACATAAATGTGCATATTTATTAAATTCTTCACAATGCAATGTTCAAATCCATCAATATTTTTTAATTTGATTGGTTTTTTTCATTTTAGTATATTTATTTGTCATATTCAACTTTTATTGTAGTACTTGTTTAATTGTTTCTTGTTGCTATTGTTGACTGTTCATTGTTTTGTCGTAAATCAATGCAAATTGTTTTTTGCTGCGGCACTAAAATTAGCTTCTTTTTTTTTTTGGTCACGCTGATAAAGCACGAAAATGGCAAGGAAGCTGATAGCTCTTGTTGGCCTTTGACACACACACGTATCGATTCGTTGGCTGTTGGCTAAGTAATAATTTTGTATTTTATATTTTTCATACAGTCTCTCCATCAGTTGCCTGGCGTCACGATGCTGCTCCACTTTGTTGTCAGCTTGCGTTGATGCTTCTGTTTGTTGTTGTCTGGGTATTTTTTTTTATTTATGCGCCATGCTGGTAAATTAAAACGCTGCTTTGTTTCACTTAACGCTGGCGCATCTGTGTATTAGAGAAAATTTTTAATTTCCTCGTCCTTTGTGTCGGTCTGGCAGCTAATCTGGCACGAGGGCAAAGACAACGCTCGGCAGCTTTAGCTTTTAGATTTAGCTTCAGCTTCAGCTTGTTTGTTTGCCTTGCTGTGTCTGAAGGAAACCATTAACAAACAGCTGTACGGACGACAGGCAAAGTGCTACTCTACATTCGCTCACCTTAAACACACAGGGCAAATAGAGGGGCAGACAACTAGCTGTGTAGCGAATAGAGCAACTAACATGCACACATTGCCGCTTTTAATCTTAATTTTATAGTAGTGCAGTCTTTTCCCTGGGCAAACAAACTCCATGCCTTCCTTCCATTCCAACTCTTAACTTGCAACATCTTCAGGTTTTAACACTTTTTGTTGCTACTTCAGCTGTTTTAAAAGCTTTTGAGTTCCTGTTGTTGTTACTGTTGTTGCTTTCCGGGTTAATTTAATCAGTTTAAGTATACATACGGCTTATCGGGTCTGCCGCCCTCTGTGCGCCGTGTTATGGTAAATATTTTGCCAATTAGATTGGCACAACGATTAAAACATTGTGCAATATATTTTCTATTTACAATGTGTAAATTGTACAGATTGCATTTGGCAACCAGTTGGCAACTAATTAGAAAATAAATGTATTTATTTACAAACATATGCGAACAGCGGCTAATGATTATGTATGTGTCAGCGAGAAGCGATGATCAATTTCTATTTTAGCAACTGTGGTTTTCGCTGTGATTATGATTATGATGTTGATGTTTTTGGCCTTTGCACTATGGCAACCTTTTATGAACTGAATTATAGATTATGTCATGCATATGATTTAAAATTTATGCATATGCAACTTTCTCTAATGAGAGAGAGAGAGCAATCGATTTATAAGTTATTTATTTTGCAAGGGACTCGTTAACGATTCTCATTTCTTTTTTTTATAGAATTAAGTTAATGTTTTGCTGATGAAATCAGGTTAAATTAGTTAGAAGCAATGAAGTGTGTTCTTATATATTGTATTTTCTTTAATTTTTCCAATATTTTTCCCTTTTTTTAATCTGTTTAATTGCTGATTCAGGGGTCATTCTTAAACACTTATCTGAAAGTTGTTTGTTATTTTCCTCCTTTGTTTCACTTGATCTTTCCATTTTTTTTTCTTTGCTTGCCTTTTAATAATGCTTTACTTGTTTAACAAAGATTCCTAGATATCCGCTTGCTCTGCTAAGATTTCTTTTCTTTAATTAGATTGTCAAAGTCTTACTGTGTGCATTTCCACAAATTATTACAACAATCAGCTTCTGCTGCACACACAAGTGACACATTAATTTGACTAATTTGAAATGTTCTGCTACCAATTGAATTTCAATTTATTTCTGTGTAAAAACTTTTGTACCAAACGTGTGTAAATTGCATGTGTCTGTGTTTGTGTGGTGTTGAAAATTACCATTGCATACTTGACAGCATCGCAAAAGTTTTCTACACTTTCCAGCACTGTTTGCTCTGCATAAGCACACGTCGTCTGTTCAGCTTCCTCTCTCTCTCTTTCTCTTTTACACACTCCCTCTCGCTTTCGCTTCTTCGACTATGTGCGTGTCCTGTTCTCTGGGACTGCCAAATTGCCCTGAAATCTTTTGACATGCTACGTCAAGTTTGTCATATGTCCTGCGTTGCCATTGCCATCGTCGTCGACTTCTTCGTCGCCCCCGCAGACGACAAAACGGGAAGAATGCCAGAAAATTGTTTTAAAGTGTGTCAGCATTTCTGTGCGCGCGTCTTGGCAAAGTGAAAATGTTTGGAATTTTAATGAAGGGCGGCTGGCCGGAATACTCGGCCTGGCCTGTTCTAAGCCAGGAACCTGACGGGCCAATAGTCCGCACAGATTTGCAACACAGCCAGCTCGCAAAAGGCAAGTATCTCTCTCAGTAGCCAACTAGCTTACGTAGGCCGCCGCTGCTTTGCATATTTTTCCATTAAAAGCGATTTAAATACCTTGCCTGCTTTTATTTTTTTCTATATGTATGCATATATATACTGTTTTTACTTAAACTTCCGCTGCCACGACCAGGTTTACTGCCCGTCTGCGGATTTGTCCAACACGTTGGCAAAAGTAAAATATATATAAAAAAAAATTGAATTTTATAATAAATTTTGCACAGACCAGAACAGCCTTAAGATTGGTTGCTTGGCTGGCCTGTTCCTATCTTGGCCCTGTCTCAGCAGCAGCAAAACGTCTGTCGTCCTGAAATTTATGTGTGTGCGGGTTAAGTCGTCAGTGTCGGTTAGTCAATGTGTCCACATCCTTGGCCCCGAACAGAGCCAAGATGCAAGTTGGCTTAAAACAAACAAGTGCGAAGAAGCTATAGATTAAAAATAAATTTAAAATATTAAAAGGAAAGCTTCCATAGAACAAATACGTTTTTAGTTTAGCTATTGAAAAGAAAAATAAGAAAATATCTCTTTTAATGTGTCAAGTATATTAATTAAAAAATACAATTTGGGAAATGTTTCTTTTTTCAGAAGTATAAGATTTTGGGACATGCTGTAGAAAAATTGAATATAATCTAGATATAAATTTTAAAATAATAGTTAATTTAAGAAAATGCTGTCTCTGATAATGAATTCTTGGTCCTATTAGACAATTATGTCTTTAGGTTCATTGACATTCCTGAGAAGCGCACAAACACTAAATAATTAATTTTAAGTAACTACAGTCATTGTCGACATAGTTGTTGCAATCAAAATGAATAAAATTTAATTTATAATTACAATTAATCTTATAAATTTCACTCTTTCTCTTTTCTTGCAGGTAAGCAAACCACAATTTATATATATGTATGTATATAAATAAACGTATGTAAGTATTCGCTGCAAATTCCTCACATACCTAGCGGCGATTAAATCAACCGAAAAATGTCTGACTTAATTGAGCGCTAAATTTGCGGACATTAAATTTATTAGCCATCACATATTGTTGCTATTATTATCATTGCTATTGTTATTATTGCTACAATAGCATCGACCCAATGGCAATGGGTAGACAAAGTTAACGACAGCAAAAAGCAAAATAACCGCAAGCTTGCGTTTTATTTAACAAATTACGTATACGCCGCAGACGCCGCGGGACCAAACGAAAGTACCAGCTACCACAAATCTGTGCTTATGCTTGTGTATGTGCGTAACAAAAACAACAAATGCGCAAATCAAATCAGCTTAAGTGCCACGAGCAGTCAGTCAACCAGACATAACTATACAAATAATATATAAACACGTCTAGTGAACACTACAAGTAAATCAAATCAGCGCTAAAGTTGTAGCTTAAATTATCATATACAGCTTGTAATCAAAATCTTCATAAGATAAGCTCCAGCATTTTATATTAACACTTGAAGTGTGCGTAAATTAAGTGTTTTGAACAAAAACTCGTTTTGATTGTTGTAAAAAGTTGCCACTTTATGTTTATTCAAAATGATTTGAACACTTGCAAAATGTTCTTTTATGAGCTACGGCAGCTTTTATGGGAAGTTTATTAAACATAAATGAGACATAATTCGTATGTATATGAACAAATAAATCAAGTTTTCCTGCCCACTGTACATATTAAATTTGAGCCTTTAATCTATTAAAGTGGTTAAGGTCTGTGACTATGAAAAAGCAATCCTTTTTAGGGAAGATTAAAATGCATTTTTTTACTCAGATGTTGATTTTTCCACGAACGAAAGCATTTCATCTTACAAAAAAAAAAATAATAATAAATTATAACAAGAGAGAAAAGAGCTATGCTTATAAATTTATTTGCTATATATAACTATAACTTAAGGGTACGTTTGTATTCAAACAGGATAACAACAAATCGAGCACTTTTAACTAGACAATTTTGTACTTTCTTTTAGAGTACTGCCTTTATGAAATGGTAACATATGAAAATATACTCAGTAAATATTGGTTTCATCCTTCGATTTGATGTTTTGGTTGCAAGCTGTTTTGTTTACGGCGTGTTTGTTTGTTTCTTGGCGTCTGTTGTGTTTCCTATTTGGCAATTGGCCCGTTTGCTTTGTTTATGCTTATTTAGAAGCAATGTTGGCTTAAAGTTTATTTTATCCTATGGCAGTTGCCCCATGTCCATGGGACTTCGCCCAGCTTTTTGGCATAAAAGTTTTGCGCAACATTATGAACGAAGTGCTCTTAGAGTTGGCTGTAGAACGTTGCCCGAAGCTCGAGTACTTCATTAGCGCGCTTTGTTACTCATTATGTGCGCACATTACTCAAACCAGTAGCCAACTTTTCAGGCACACAAACACATTTTAATGTTAATCCTTTTTCAAAAGATTTCCCATGTACCTTGCCTTCCTTCCCTTTGGTTTCGGCCGTCTGCCTGGCTGGCTGACTGGTTGGATGGTTCAGCTGGGCTATGCTGGGCTGGGCTGGGCTGGGCTTTGCTTTCTCTGGCTCTAGCTCTGCCTTTCAGTTTCAATCAGCAGCAGTAGCAGCCTGCATATTTTCATTATTAATGCCCCACGGCAGCCATTGCAGCCACCGCAACACCCACAATCCAGTCAGCCAGTCAGAACTTTCCCCCTCTGCCCACGTTGCCGTACTCGCCGGTTTTGTTAGGTAGCCGCATTTGCTGACTTGGCTTTTTGTCTAGAGTTGCAACCACATTGCGCTGGTCATGGCCAGACGCTGACGTCGATGTGGTTGCTCTGCGAGTTGGCGTCACGATGACGACGACGACGACGACGACGACGACGACAACGACGACGTCAACGTTGGCGCCCCCACTCGTCTGATTTCTGGCCGTCGCCCCTTATTCTTCTTGGCGCGCCATCTTGTGTCTTACCTGTGCCAAGTTTTACGCCGTTCTGCCAAATCAATTGTTTGTAATGAACTTGCGACTGCCGTTGCTTAATGCCAGCACAGTGGAATGAAAATGTCAAAAAATCATGTAAAAATGGTAGCTAATAAAGTGAAAATATATACGTAGAAAAGTGTCGCAATATAGTTGGATGGGTTTTGAATAAAAAAAAGTGACTTAAATACTGATAATAATGTAAAAAAATACTATAAATAAACTATACTATATCGGTGTCAGATATGGATTTAAAAAAGCTATCAACAAATTCTTTGAATACTAAAATCAACTACTACTATAATCTAAAAAATACTATAAACAAGTTAATATTCAATCGGTGCCAGATTAACATTTAGACTTTGTTAACTTTCTTTAACTTCCTTGCCGATTTTTATATAAATTCTAGTTTTGCTCATTCTGTTTTTGTATTCTTGGCAAGATTTATTTACCTTTTGACCAAATTCCAGCCATTGTCTTGTTTTTGGGCAAAGTTCATTTAGTGCTTGGTCCCGGCTCCGCAACAATTGAAATTAATTAGAACTGTAATTTGATTAAGAACGAAACGAGTGTCTTCAGCAGTCGTATAAATACCTGAACACGGAGCACTTCGAGCACCATATATCTTTTAGCCAGTTGGGTAACCCGAGTTTGTATTTGTATTTGCATTTGGCATAAAACATTTGCGATGCTTCTCATTAACTAATTGCCCCAGCTTCCCTCCTTTGGCCACATAAACAGTAAGGCACACACACAAAACAAGAGAGAAAGAAAAGTAAATTAAATAAATAATACAAGAAAAAACCGACACGTGTTAAGTACATATGTAAATGAAGACGCCGAAACGACTTAGTAAACATGAAAAAACTCCCGAGGCAACAGCAAAATATTACACGAAAAGAAACTCAATATAATTTAAATGGTATTTTGTTGTTTGCTTTCGTTTAGTTATTGTTGTTTTTGTTGTTGTTGCTCTGGTTACAAAACGGGCGTGAACTTTTCCAACGTCTCGCCAAAGTATTAGAAACCTGGTAAAGGGACTCGGTTCAGGGACCCGCATTAATATCGCCTCAACAGGCACATTTGCATAGCTCTTTTACTTTTCTTCGTCTTTTTTTAATATCAGCGGTTTTCAGTCTTTGTCTCCAGTTTCGAGCTGTCATGACAACCGAGACAATGTTGTACCTGTGTGTGTGTGTTGGTGTGTGTGTGTGTGCTTATGAATCGACGCTTGGCAATTGCAAATCAATTTGTAAGGCACGCGCATAAATCAAATACGCAAAGACATTTGCCCCAACTGCCGCCAGCAAATGGCCTTCAAAAATTGGCACTCACACACACTCCAGCCCCCAACTTACACACACACACACACACTCTTCCGACTGGCATATGCCGTCTTCAGTTTATTTGCCAAATGAAATAAGGAAGCAATTTTGCAAATTTACAGAAGGCCACGAGAAAAAAAGTTTCTCTTTCTTTGCCAACAATAATAATAGCAACAATAACAACAAGAACAACCAAAGCAGACAGCAGGCAAATTGCCGCATCAGCAAAAACGACACTCAGACTTTGGGATTTGGAACTGCGATCTGCGAAATCGAGCCGAGGCACAAACCAAGTATCCAAAAATAAGTAAAACAAGTGAGAAAAGTGCGTTGCTATCATGTGAAAGATTCTAATACACTTATAAATCGAGAATTAATATTTAAATTTAACTTAAGATTCACATTTACTTATTAACTAAATTTATTAAAAAAAGCATTAAAGAATTATTAAATTAATCGAATACTTTTATATAGGTTAAGATAAAAAAACTAGAGTTATCTAAAAATCAATAGCAAATTATTTAAAAGCTATTTACCTTTTTGCAGACATTCTAAATAAGGCTAAGTTTTCCTTAAGCTGCAGAAAATATAGATAGACAGATTCATAAAAACCAATTGAAATTAAAACAGTTTGATAATTCATTTAACTAAATCCAGCCTAATGTGGTTGCTTAGTTTGGATTAACACATCTTGTTAGTTACTCACTACAAATCATGCTATAATTACCAAGCATTAAACAACAAATAGGTCACATTATAAAATGTAATCAATCTTTATATTAGCATGCACTTTGTGCAATGTCTGATGCTTTCCACAGTGCATTTGTGCAGACCCGATGAGGAAGTCATAATACACCGGGGCCAGTGTATAATGAAGTAAAATACATAAAATATGCGCCCAGTGCGTCAGTTGGTTTATCCGTCTTTCGTTCCGTCGGCGTTCCAAACTTTGGCGTATTATTTTCACAGCGCCTGGCAATTGAAATGAAATGTCTACTTGGCTCTGTTACTAGTCTGGCGTAGTCTCGTAGTCTCGGCACCGGCACCGGGCACCGGGCACCGTTCAAATCCCCCAATGCGAACCAATTTACGCCTGTCCCGCCTGCCTCCACCTCCGCCTTCCATTCCAGACTCTTTGCGCATACACAGTTCACTGATTTTAGTTAGTTTTGCCTTTGCTTTTGTGCGGACCCGTGGACCAATGGACTTGGGTTTGTTTTGCTCCTATGACGACGCCGGCGACGAAGCATTCTCAGCACTCACCACTCAGCACTCAGCACACAGCTCACAGCTCACAGTTCTCTTAACGTTAAGCAGCACAAAGTGATTGATGGTTGAATGCATAAATTATTGATGCCAGCCCAGACAATGCGGCTGTGTAGAGCGCATGAAACGGGCTCAGCAATTGGACAGGGCAAGCCAGCGGAAGGAAGCAAACGGAGGGGGCTTTTCAGATGCTCAGATGCTGAGATGCTCAGATGCTGAGATGGTGAGATGCTTGTGATTCGGCGGTCGTGCTGTGAAAACTGTTTCAGTAAATGATGTGCTAAAATTGTAGTTATTGTTGCTGTAACAGTGTGCGGTACAATTGCTCGGAGACTTACTTAGGCATTATGAGAAAATGTCAAGTGCTTATAGAAAATTCGTAGAAACTAATGGCAAGTAAATAAATGCGCTTTGTGCAAATTGTGACAGCAATAAGATAAAATGAAACGAAAATGTGTCCTAGGTTTCTGTTTATAAATTATAATAATGCATAGGTTTCTTGAAAGCAAGTTTGCAAATATAAGCAACCAGAAAGGAGGAAAGAGAAAAGAAATTAAAATATTAAAAAAAAAAGTATCTTTAAGGATACATCAAATTATGACATAAGTTGCTGATACAGGTTGATCAACATTCAGATAAATGTGTCTAATGTCGAAAATGGAAAGAAGTTGTCTAGTTAAATTGCCAAGATCGCAAGGTCGAAAGGGTAACACATGTATTTTTTAAGATGAAAGATTGGAAAAGTATCGCAAATCGTCAATTGACTCCTATTTATTTTTTTTTATTATAGGGTATTGCCAAATGTCGTTTTGTTCCAATTTCGACCCAATTCAAAATTTATCCAATGGAACCATTTGTTTTTTTTTGTTTGTTGGTGTTGCCATAGCTAAAAGTTCGTCAAAGCTTTTTTATAGATCTTTGTTCAGTAACACTGGCAAAGCGGCGTAAAAACAATTTAACCGTAATTTGAAGCTTACGTAAACAGGCGTCCAGTTGGGTGGGTCAAAGTCAACACAAGAAATAAAGTTAAAGAAAAAAAACCAATGCTTTTCCACAATGTTGCTGGCTTTGTTGTTATTGTTGTTGGTGTTGGTGTTGGTGTTGGCTTTGTTGAGTGATGGTACACTTTGGCAGTTTAATAGTCCCATGCCGAGTGCCTGTCAAATGCTGCTAAATCATTCGGTAAACGCAAAAATCCCTCAAGCTGCAAATCTTCAAATCTTTAAGATGCGCAATTTTCTAGCTATAAACAAATGAATGCGGCAAGCGCAACAACAACAACAACAGCAGCAACATCAATTACAACGATAAACACTGAGGACGCACAAGAAACAATTTAATTTGTTGCACACAAGCTGAAACTCAATTGCGGCTCGCGGCAAGCAGCCATTAATTGAGTGGAGTGAGTGCACTTTAAATGGATTTCTGAAGAGTGCGCATTGGAACAATTTCCGATAGCTGCTGCTGCTTTTTTCTTTTTTTTTTTAGCCAAGTGCAAAAGTAGCTACCGGAGTTGTATTCATTGATTGAGTTTTTGATGTGCGGCTTAAGTGTGCTGCCCTCTGCCAGCTGTTGTTGTTCCATTGATGTTTATGTTTTTGAAAGGTATCGTCGAACGAAAACATAAAGAATTTTCAGCAGCTGTGCCAGTTTCCCTTCTAAAGTTATGTGGGCAGCAGCCCATCATCAATGGATTCAATTTCAAATCGATGCCTTCAACTTTTCCAAGCATGATAAGAAGCTCGCAACTGGTATATGGGAGGGAGACAATGCGTAGACAAGTGGAATAGAGGCATTAACATGTGTCACATGTGGCAGAGTGTGGGGCACAACAATGAGCCCAAATGGCTACATAAATATTTATGTTAGTTGCAGGCAGAGGGCGGGAAAAATGTGTGCTTGCTTCGGAAAGTATCTGCGAGTATCGGCAACTTGAGATTAGCTGACTGGATTATTATGATTTATTTTCCAATTAATTTTTATTTGCTCTTTAAATTACTATTCATGCTGCCAACATAACAATGAATAATAATAAATGAGTAACTAAATTAAATGCAAGTAGGGAAAGGCAAAGACAACGCAAAGTACAAAGAATAAAATATTTTATGAACAAAGCAAACTATACAACACTTAATACTTGAGCTTATGTTTGAAATTGAAGTGTAGACAAACAAAAAACAGATTATAAATGAATTATTTAATGTTAAAATAAAATATATTTAAAACAAAAGTGAAGTTAAGGGATTGTTTCTATAGTATCTCTTTAGTTCCTGTGATAAATACTATAAAATTGTAATAATTATTGGACTGTAGACAACGCTCGTTTTGGCAAACGGCACGTGGCGTCTATACGTGATGATTTTGTGAACATTGGCAGACAAAACACAAACAAATAAATCAAATATTGACAGTCGAGCAAAACATAATGCCCCGAAAATGACGCACAAATTAGACATAGAATCGATTGTCCGCAACGCGTAGACCCAATTTACATGCGCCATAAAACTCCCAGTGGGCATTAAACGTGCTTAGAGCACATAAAACTGCAGTATAAATAAGTCAAGCCGGCATAGAGCATAGCGGCCCCAATTAAATGCTTATAATCAAAAGGCAAGGCATGAAAAACAAGCCCAGAGGCAAGTCAATCAGTGGGCCAGAGGTTGAAATTTGTGCTACAAAATAGTTTCATATAAAACTTGTATTATTCTCGACTCTTAGATACTCAGCACAGCTTCACAGGAAAACTATACATGTATATTGGCTAGGAAAACCTTCAACAAATTAAAATTACAAATATTCTACAAAAAATTGCTTGACCTACAAAGTAGGCTCATTAAATAATTAAATTATTATTATTATTAAACTTAAACGAGCACAGAAGTAAAAGTGTTTTTACATTTTTTTCCCATTTTCTGTAGCCAAATAAACTCTTTTAACAAAGAAATAAACTTTTCTTTGTAAACATTTTTCGATTGGCTGCGAAATTATTAAACCTATCGTTTCCATCCAATCTGTCAAGGTTAATTTGGGCCCATCCGAGCAAACAGCCCAAGAAAAATAATCACAAAACGCCTTTCAGAAAACAGTGAATGGCTTCTTTGTTTGTGTTTACCCAAAAATTCCTAAAGTGCCTTAAATTCGATATATATATTTTGTATATATATGTATATATATATAAAATAGCTCAAAATCTGTGCAAATATCCGGAGCACTTCGACGTATTTCTTTTTTTTTCTTGTTTAGATTAGATTTGATTGCTTAGATTATGTTATGAGCAACATTTCTCGGCTGGCCCAGTTCAGTAGCCAAATTAAATGTCACACCCAATATGCCGAATTTTTTTTAATGTGCACTTCGAAAAGGCACCAAACTTGTCACTCGGCATTTGTGTTACAGTTTCCAATGATCTTTTTTTTTTGGATGCTCAACGAGGCAGGTAAACGGCGGCCAAGAAATCTGTCTAAACTAGTTTCTCAACTGATAGCCAAAAGACGGCGGGGCTCAGGCAGGGTAACGGTGCTGAAACGGTTCTGTTGCTGCCGGTTAACGACTTTCAAAGTTCCATAAGACCCAAAAAGCAACCCACGCAGTCTATGAGTTAAAAAACGACTGCAGGCCAAAAAAAGACAAAAAAAAAAAATACACAGACTACTCAAAAGTTAATGGCATGTTCCAAAAGATATATATATATATATATATATATTTGTGTGTGTGTGTGTATATGTGTGTGTTTACCGTGTGTAAATATTAATAGCATGTGCTATCTGAGGGATAAAGGTATTGGCAGCGCAACAACACAACACTTTTGGGAATTTGAATAAATTATTGCACATTTACAGCTGAAATCACATTATAATGTGAGCAGTCACAGGTTTGTCCGGCACGTAGAGCATGTTTGTCCAATCGTTCGATTTATTTTAGATTGATTTCCAATGAGATTAGTTGTGCAGATTAGTTTACAGCGAGTTACAGCTTTGCATCAGGTTCAGGTTTACGTGGCTACGGGGGTTCGAGTTCAGGTTCAGAGTTTGAACCCCGAACAGGTGTTGATATGCCCGTGTGGGCATATACGATATATGAGAAAGAGTATGGCTATAGGTATGGGTATGGGAATGGGAGTGCTTGTGTGTTTGGGTTTTTGTGTGCTTATCGTAAGTTGAAACTTGTGTCTTGGGGGCGGCAAACTCGTTGAGAGTTCATAAATAACACAAGAAGTTGTCGATGTTTTTGGGGGAAGGACGAGAGTCGGGGCATTAAGCGGCTTGGAAATGACCAAAGGGTTCATGCCTCTTGTTGTTGTTGTTGTTGTTTTAAGCTGTTGCTGAACGAACATATGGCCAAGATAATAAGAACAGGAAGTGTCATGAAATTACTCAAGCATAATGCAAAATGTGTTCAATATGATTAATATTATGAATTTGGAACTTGGTAAGGGCTAAAATGCAATTAAAATCAAAGCTGGCTCTTTAAGTACATAACATAACTCGTAACGAAGACAATTAAGTCTTTTATGTAATTAAGAAGCTTTCAAGCTTAATAGAAACTCTTTGTTGTATTTGGTAAGCGATATTCATAATTGTTATTCATTGTTTAAAGAGGAATTACTCTCAGCACATCGAAATTATTTAAAGTGCTTGTCAGATAAGACTTAATATTTAAATTTAAAGATCAACTCATTTCCGCTTTTGATGATAATTAACTTGCCTATGCCTTGGCGACATTCATGACTTCTTTCGTCAGTGATTTGCAGAAAAGTGCGCTTGATTGAACTTTTTGCAAAGATGTGCCTCGAATGAGTTTTGCATTTGCGCTGCTGCGGCTGCGACTGCGGCTGCGGCTGTTGCTGCTGCTGCTGCTGAGTGAAGCACAACAAAGGGAAAATCTTAATGTGGGAAACGCTTTGCAATTGCTAAGAATAAACCAAAAGGAGAGAAAGAGAAAGAGACCGAGAAAAAAAATATGCAATCGAAGCGGCTGCAACAAAATTGCAAGACACGGCTGCAATCAAGCGCAGAACGCGGTCCAGCCAAGACCAGATCTGGCCAACAGCAAGACAGACAGGCCAGAGGAACGTGAAAAAATCAAAGGCTTGCAACGTGCCATGTGCAACTTGGAAGTTGGAAGTTGGAGCTTGCAACGGCATTGGCATTGGCATAAGGAAAAGCCAAAGGCAAACGGCTTAACAAGCGGCTGGCATCAAATTTCTTGCATTTGGAAATGACAAAGGCGCAGCGCACAGCTAGTTGGTAGTTTGCTTAATGTGCGCCAGTCTATGGCTAACCCTTTTGGCAATATACACTCCCCTTACAGCACTGAACACTGAGCACTGTGCAACACATGTCCAGGGCGAGGCAGCTGCTGCTGCTGCCGTTGCAAATGCAAACACCGCAGACAAATGATAAGAGCGCCAAGCGCAGGAATCAAGACAAGACACAAGTACATATATAGACATACAAACAGACACGCACATATATCTTTATAAATTTATATATATAATATATATTTATATATATATATAGACGTGATTTCTTTGGCTTTGTTGCTGTTGCTGCTTTCTGAACCTGTTCAGCTGCAGCCAGCTAGCCGCTGAGACTACGTGGACAACGACAATGGCAAACGACATGTTGAATTACAAAACAAGTAAGAGAACAAGAACTAAACTAATAGCACATCCGCACCGAAAAATTAATACACTTGTCGTCGTGTTAAATTTAAAGAGTAAATGCGACGTTTACTCTGCTCATTTAACAGACTTATCAAAGATCTAGATAGGTCTACTTAAATGAGGTAAGTGATATAGGCGATGGATGGGTATTCAATAATAAAGTAATCATATATATATAAAGTAATAATATCAATCTATTTACAATAATACAATTTGTTATGATATTTAATTTAAGTTTTTAACACAAAATTCCAATTAAATATTTTATATTATATATTAGCCGAGTTTTTCTGTTAATTTATGATTATTTTATATATGTTAAGCAATTCATAAGTCTACAATAACTTCGTGCAGTGTACGTGCATTTGGAAGCGTTGCTCAACACTGTTTTACTAAACGGTATGAATAACGCATGTGCTCGGCTTAGTGCAGGGCAAAACAAACGAAAGAAGGAGACAGTTAAGCCCTGGTATCGGTCACTTTGTTTGAAGGACAAACCGCAGTCGAGTCAGACAATGCTCCTCCGAGCTGTGTCTGTACGGATGGTTTTAATATGTTCTCGAGGGTGATTCAATTACGTGGATTGTGTGTGCGCTTTTTTGCTGTTGCTGCCGCTAAGCAAACATGGCGGCAGCAGCAGCAGCAGCAGAAGAAGCCTCTGCTGAGGTAGTAAGTCAGCACAGGCAGGTGGACGAGTCAACTGACTGTTGTTTTTAATGAGCAGCGTTGGCTGAGCTTTAAAGCTGCTGCGTGTTGTCGGCAGACGAACGGACAGACGGACAGACAAACAGACGGACAGACGAACGAGTAAACACACATAAATAGTGAGGGCTGAGAGAAGCGTGGAGAGGATAACTGAAATAGAGATAGAGGAACTCTGTTACCACTGAGTGGCCTGTCAAGTGCAGCTGCGGTTACTCTGCGGCTTACCGCAGGCAGCGCTTCTGTAGCTGACAGAACTCCAAAAACCCAGCCCGATATTGTGGCTAAGCAGCAAACACCTCGGCACAATCCTTTTGCGGTGCAGGGTGATGAAGGCGCCGAAGAACTTTTTGGGCAGTCCACCCAAATTGGCCAAGTCGTCATCATTCAACAATGCCTTGGCGCCTCTTGTGGTCACGTTTTTCCATTATTCCAGCTGCTGGCTGTGTTTGTTCGCTGCGCGGTAATATTTTTATAATGATGCCAACTTGCCCCCAAGGTCTGCGCAGTGTTATGTTGACAATTTGTTTGCCAGCCATGATAAATGTTTCAACGCCCACATAACTTGTTAACGAGTCTACAGTCTGTTTATTTCGTATTCCGAATGCATTTTGACGTCATTACTCGAGCATCTGTTTCAGTTTCACTAAGTACTGAAAAAAACATTGCTCTCTATGCTGCAGACGCTTTTCAGACAGCAGCAAACAAATTCATGGGAAACATCTCTATTTAGACTTCTATATAACATCTTCAAACAGCTCATTTCAATTCCATCCAATTATCCCATTGTGTCAGCTTTTGTGCGTGCGTGTGATTTATGCCACTTGAAATACAATAAAGCACTTAATGTGCCCAGCAAACGGAAAAGCAAAAAGAGTGTACGACTTAGAGATACTCTGTACTGGTACAGAGTCCTACATTGTGTAATTTATAGATCTATAGATTTGTTTTCTTCGCACAAGCTTATCATAAACTCTATATTCATTTGCTTTTTACAGGGTATTCATAACAAAAATTATACATATACATTTGGGGCTTTGTGTACACAAAAATCATATAAAATGAAAATAATTAAAATCGAGTTGAGGCGAGTCCAAATTGAATTTAGTCTCGAGCACTGGCAAAAATTTGTAGCCAGTCTGCTCGGTCGGCACTTAGCTAATGAAAATGGGGGCAGGGTTGAGTGTAATCTATACGCTATGATTCGCCCGTATATCGCCACTGAACCACTCCTCGAACCCCGTCGTTATTTAAGGGCTAATTGAGCCGGGCCCTGACTGACAACTGACTGACATTTCGCATCTCTCTCGGTCCAGTGCGAGACATGCTCGTACAGCTAAATTGCGACTTAGCTTTGGCATTCACTTTTATGGGGATTTGATAGTACGCCTTCTAATAACTCCAGCGTTAAGTACAGCTAGGCACTGTGGGAAGGCATTTTCGTATATTGCCTAAAATTCGCAAGACAACCAAATTGATGTTAAGAAATTTTTAGTTATTCGACTTCTTAGTTAAAGTAATAAATGGAAGTTAAAATAATTAAAAAAAACTTGTATTCAATAAAAATCAAACATTTCTTATCAAATATTTAATTGCGATTCTTAATTTATTATTAGTTGAATAGCATTTAAAAGAAGTTTTTATCAAAGTGTCCAGCTATATTTTAAATAGTTCATATATTTGAAATGTTTTAAATATATGCAGTTCATCTAAATAAATATTTTTCAAAACGAATATGCAATATACAAAACCAAATATATATATTTCCCTTTTATTTAAAACTCTATAGTTTATTTAAGATTGAATTATTCAAGAGAGCTTTTGCATATTTCTTCTTTGTGCACAATTTATTCAATTCTTTTATATTCTATATTATTTGTTGACATTGTCCCATTGTCCCCATGCGTTGCGTTCAGTTGCGTTTCGTTGCTGTCACGTGCTGTGCGGCTGTAACTATGTGCGTAAAACTTAACGGAAACGGAAGTGTTGCCTGTTGGCAGTTGAACTTATGGCCTGTTCGCCTGTTACGTCACAGGGAGCGAAGGCGAAGGCGAAGGCCGCTTAACGGCGTCTTAAATCCAAACGGCAGCTTATTGACGTTCTGCTCGATGCTTGGGTAGTTTGTTTGGTAACCTGCGTTGATTACACAACAATGTATTCCCAGCTAGCAGTTCTTCAGTGTACTTCAATAAGATGTTCATATTGTTGATATTGGTGTTGTTGTTTTCTGTTGTTGTTGTTGTTGTTATTGTTGTGGCTGTAACTATTTTACTGCGTTTTTCATGCTTCGCCACCGTCGACGTCGACGCCAACTCTGGAGAATGTCTTACTTTTTCGTTTATTGCACAAAGTTTTGCAATAATTTTTTATTTACTTGGTACGCTGTTGCTGCTGCTGCTTTTTCTACTACTGCTACTGCTTCTGCTTCTTCCTTCTTGTGGAATGCCGACTGCCGTCTGTCTGGACTGTCTGGTGTCTAGTGTCCGGGGCCTTCTGCCTCGTTTTATTGCTTGGAGTAGTTGCAGGAAAATAGCAAATGGCAAATAGCATTGCTGCAACAATTTCCTTACATTTTGGCACACTCGACGCCCACAATTCAAAACTTGGCACTTAAAATATGCGTTCGAGAGTCAAAAGTTTTTTTTTTTAGCTACATCCCCCTTTTTTTTCTCTTTACGAAATCCCTAAAACTTCGTTTTTGCGCAATAATTTGAAGCATTTTTGTGGCGCACAAAAGTATGCAATGCGGAAGGGGCGAGTGGGCGATGTGGCCCTTCGGATGGATTGACAAGACAATTTCGAAAGTCGATCAAGTGGGTGACATGTAAATCCATTTAAGTGTGCAAAAGAGTTGCGCCAGATATGCGCACTGGTATTTAAGCCACTTAAAGACCCACAAGAATTATGGGGCAACAACATTTTTTGGGGGGTGGCTTGATGACAACACAAAGCCAACGACCGAGCCAAAGCCAAAGTCAAGACAACAATGAGCTGCGTTGGCTGCCTTAAAGGGGGATTATTTGTGCGCATATAAAACAGTTAGCAAACAGGAAATTGTGAATTGTGATAGAGATGCCAACAAGCGATAGAAAAAAAAGTATATAAGAGGGGGCGTTTGTCCTGTGCGCAACAGCTGCCTGTCTGCCAATCTGATGGTAACTACTTAAATTGACAGCTGTGTAACTGTGTGTAAATGCGGCGTATACTTAATATACACATGTTTGTACATGCACTCTAACTGGTAACAACAGCTGTGCCGACACATTGCGTATACGCACTGGTTAAACACAAAAGCAAACTTAACCGATAACAAAACACAAATAGCAAAATAAGCCAATGAAGCGCTTTAACTAAAGAACAACACACACACACACACAAGCACACCCCCAACATTGACATATGTCGTCTGGATGAGATATTTATTGAGCATGTCGAGCACGGCGAATTCTTCTAGTAAAAGGCGGGGGCCTGAAAAACAATAACCGAGCTATTGACTGAGAATCATCGATTGATTGTTTTGCATTGCCGCAAATGCATTGTACGACAAGACAATGACAGCCAGGACACACCCCAAAACCCAAAATATTTCATCCTCCTTCGTTGCAGGCATGCACACTTAAACCATCACGAAGCGAATACAAGCAAAATGAATTTTCTGCTTAGATGTCAACGATATCTGGTCGTTGTTTCTCTTGTTGTTGAAATCAATGCAAAAAGCATTTAAGTCTCGTTGCCAGTGTTTTGGGCGCAGTCATGTGGCAGCAACAGCCACAAAAATTGTCAGCTGAGAAAGATTGATGACACCGAAACGTGTCGTATAAAACACTGGCGAGGATAGTTCGAATAGTTTACCATAAGAATTGATTTAACAAACTAGTTACAAATTGATATGTTAAACAAAACTGCGATGATTATTTGGATTTGTCATTCATATTATATAAAAATAAACCTAATTTTTTCTCATTTTACATTTGACTTTATGCAATTGAAACAAATGATTTCCTTTTGACAATTTATTTTAAGCTTCTAGTCTGATTGTTTATTTTTCAATTTAATTCTCATTAAGTATTTTATAAACTCAACCCGTTTCAATAGCTAATTATTCGCTTGTTTTTAGACCAGACTATAAAACTCGTTTTAGCAAATATTTGCAACAAAAGCGAACGGAATTAACGACTGATATAAAAATGTGTTATACATATGCATATTAGATTAAATTCTTTTTATGATTCAACTAATTTACTGGCTCTTAAATACGAAAACAGCTTCGTTAACACTTCGCACTTCATAGAAAATAAAACGGCCCTCGCATGTTATCAAAACTTGCCACAAATGCAGCTGGTAAAACCGGCAGCAACAAAGATAACTGGCTAAAAATTGCATTTATAAACATTTATGAAGGAAATTTTCACAGGATGCCCCAGGGGCAGGAACAAAGTCTCGAGGACTGTGGGATTGCGGCACTGGATACTGCAATGTTGCAAGTGCTTTAAGTTATTGACAGGCAAAACTCAAACCAAACCAAAAACTCGACAACAACCAACGGCAAACGAAGGCAAAAGTTCGCAGACGGCAAAATTATGCTGTGAATAAAAGTTTTGTTTGCCAGCCCCGATTCCGACCCTCACCAACCGCCAACTTGTGGCACCATCATATACGAGTGTATGCAGATTAAAGTTGCATGCCCTGACGGCTTTTTATGGTTTCTTGGCCTGGCTATTGAAGCGGCCAGCAGCGGCCGTAGTAACAACATCTTTTTGCTCCCATCGTCTGGTGTCAAGTGGCAAGTGGCATCTCAACAACAACAACAACAACAACAGCAGCACCAGCAGCAGGAAGGAAATATCTTGGCATGCAAGATTATTCTATGCAGTATTCAGTTGGCCCTACACCCGATTAGGATTATTAAAATTTAATACATTTCTTGGACGAACTCGGAAAGTTTAAGTAGCCAAAAGGTGTTGAGCGTCATGGTGTGTCATTAATGCAACTTTTCGTATTTGGCAAACAAGCGGAGCACAACACCCGCTTCGCACTTAAATATTTGCCATAAAGTTGCCAGCAGCGGGCTATGCATAGAAAAACTTTTTCACTGGGGCAAACATTGAGCGAAAGCGAAAAAACAACAACAACAACAACAAGCTCTGATGATGCTGCAACTTTTAATAGCCCATCCAAGGCGCAAAAGAACATCTCAATTTTGAGAACCATGTGTGTGTATAGTGTATGTGTGTGTGTATATAGCGTCAAGTTGAAGTGCTACAAAAAGTTTCGCAAAAGCAACATAAAAAATGCAATAAACCCATAATATTTTCATATTAGGCTATAACTACTTTTGCCAATTAAAAGAGCATAAAAAAGCGATAGAGATATTGGTGTAATTGTTTATTTGTACCATAAATATCAGCAAAATGTCGTATAAAAAACCTATAAAATGTTTATTAGCCTACAATTATCGATTTCTGTATATTTATTGTATTTAACTGGAAATGTAATTAACAATTGCTACGATTTAACATTCATTTTATTGATTGTTTTATTTCAGCGTCTTATATGATTTTTGTGATTAACCGAATAGGGTTCGCATAAGTAATTAAATAGCTCTTTTTCACAGAGGCTTATGCTAAAGCCTTTGAATAAAATATAGGTTGTTTTTATGGAAAACAACCTGCACAAAGATTAAAAAAAAAACCTGCAATTCATCTCTGCTCATTGTAAATTTAACCAGTTTGTTTTGTGGCAGCTCTTTGCCCTCGGAGTTCATTCAAATATGTGTATGTAGGTGCTGGCCAGAATATTTGCAGCAACATTTGCCGGAGCTCTCGAGCTTTCAGAAAAAAAGGAAAAAAAAAACTGCGAGTAATGTTAAAAAGAAGAAGAAACAAAACATCAACTGAAATTGTTGTTGTTTTTTTGTTGGTTTGCTACAGCTTGTTTTTTATTAAAACAATTAAAATTAATAAACAAAAAGCGTTGCAACTTTTGTGGCGAGAGTTTTAAAGTGATTTAGCTTTTTTTTCGAGTGGCACCCGGCACCCAACCCGAACCCACCACCCACACCACCCGCACCACCCGCAACAAGCCAGTCGCTCACCCACTTTTGCAAAGGCACGTAATAAACTCGATTAAAGTGCACAAAACATACGGCCAGACAACAAACCGAGCTGGCTGGCCAAACGGGAACGTTGCTAGCAAACAGGCAAATGCCGGACACAACTGTGGCTCTGCATCCAGCCGGCACACAAATCCCTTGTCTCCCCCCAGCTCCCCATGCCCCTTCAATTGTGCCCGGCGTTCGTAGTTCCCAGCTTCTGTCTGACTGTATACATTTCTGGCTGGATGCCTGTCAGTCAACGGAATTGTGCCCCTCCCCCTCCGATCCCCTGTGCATTTAAAGTACATTTATGTCAATCACGCTCATTATGCGCACGTCAGTGCATTAAATTATACACACACAGAGAGTAACTGTAAAGAGCGAACGTATCGAGAAGTAAAGGGAAAATGGGCGGCGAGTGCGAATGGGAAAATGTGGGGAAAATGGTGACCGTCAATGTAAATGAAAATTGTAGCCGCAGTGCAAGGAAGTTAAAACGCCACCGGAAGTCGCCATATTTGTACACGCGGTTAAGCCAGCTGTCGTTATACCCTGCACAAAAGATTGTGTGGGGTATATGCATGTGAAAAATTATAAAGAATTAGGAATAGACACTTTTTATGAATATAAATGTATTACGAATATATTTTAAGTTTTTTTAATTTAGTGCAGGGTATATTTTATATACACACTCTAGACGTCGCTGATTTCTTTCTTAATGTTTTTGCTGTCTTTTGCTTGTTGTTTTTGTTGTTGCCATGTAATGAATTTCAACCATGAATTTCGCAAGGGTTCGCATTGCAATGGCTGAAATTCCAGGCTGGTTTTGGCTATCATTTCCAGTGCAGCAGGCACCAAGCGTATTAAAATTCCTTTCGTGCATTTATAGTTTCGATTTTAACGGGCACTCATTAAAAGCAGGTCGTAAAACTGCAAAAATTGTTTGCGACTTTCCCCAGGCAGCACTGGGTCATTAAAGTGCCCCATGCACCATTTGGGGGCAACCATTTCCCAAAAAAATAAAACGAAAGAGTGCTGAAAATTGTGGCGCTAGAGGAAAACTGTTGCACGTCCCACTTCTCCGGGGTCCATTAAAATATTTGTCTTCACTTCAAGCAAACGCGTGCTAAAAATAATTAATTACTGTAAGTTTAATAAAAGGTGTTGGATAAATTCAAAGTGCTCGCACACAATCCTTCGTCTATTGTATTGTGCATATTTGTTAAACGTTGTAACAAAAAATCACTGTCTGTTGTAATTTGAGGCAACTGCAGAATAAGAGAATAAAAAAAAAACAGTTGCATATGCTAGGGGCGCACGTACCGTTAACTGTCAACGCGTCACTCGTCGCGCTAATTAAGTGAAAAACTATGTTAAAAAGTGCAGCGAGGCCGGCGGGGCAAAGAGACGGATGACGTCGTGCGGTAGACGCGAACTGGCGCATCTTTTTGACCCAAAAAACGTGCCAAGTTGTTGACAAACAACAAACAGTGTCGACCCCAAACCATCTTTGTTTTTTTTTTTTTTTTTTTGTTCTGTTGCAGATTCAGCTGGTGGGCTGCCGCCTGACACAGTCAGCTTCCGTGTGCCCACATAATTCGCAACTGTGGCAGCGGCAGATGCAAATGCGAGACTCCAGGAGTCGTGCCCAAAGGCGCTTAACCCGCTTTCGGTGTCGGGTGTGTGGATGAAAAAAAAAAAAAAAAAAAAAAAAAAAAAAAAAAAAAAAAAAAAAAAAAAAAAAAAAAAAAAAAAAAAAAAAAAAAAAAAAAAAAAAAAAAAAAATAGAATAGAACAGAAAATAACAAGTAATAGGATGTCGTATACGAGAAAACGCTTGGCGACAATGTGACAGCCAAGCCAAAAGCGTATCAAATTAAAATGGCGAATAAATACACACACACACACATACACAGACACACACACATTCCGCTATGGCACGTAGCAACAGCAAGAGTCAATTAAAATTTCTATTTGATTTGGCAAATGTCAGTGGCAAGCGGACAACACACACAGCCATCCAGCGCACAGACAATCGTCCAGTGTATCCCAACGGAAAGGACTTGGCCACCCGCATGGTCGCCCGCAACGGTGCTGACCAAATGCCAACAGCAGACACGAGAGTTGAAAATTGGCTACAGGTAGAAAGCAAACAATGAGAAAACAAATGCGCGTTCCAGAAAACAATTTCAACTGAAGAAAGTTCGCTGCAGCGAGCTTCTATTGAATCGAATTTAAAAAAGTTTGAAAATACCAATGGACACTTAAATTTGGAGATTTTGATTTCAAGAACACAAACGTTACATCCAACCAGCAGACAGAGCAGGTGGGTAAACGAACTCAACTGGCAGACATTGCGAAAGATGAGCTGCAAGTAAAATAAACTGAAATTGAGTGCATATCACAAGGACAGGGACAAGTAAGTTTAAGTATTCAGAGCACAAAGACCGCATTTGACTGCTGACTGCTGACCAGACCAAGGACCAAAGACCCAGGCAGCTAAGCTATAACAGTTATCGTTTTAATGTGTCCAAATGTTTGTTAATATGCCCGGCCAAGTTGACTTTTTGACAATGAACATAAAACGCATTTAAGCCTTAAAAAAACTGAATGAAAATGGCGTAAAACTAATTCCGAATGGCGCCAAGTCGCTGAATGTAATTGCAATGCTCATAAATTATGAGTTCCACAGATATAAAGCAACTACAACAACAACAACAACAACAACAACAGCAAGAACAACACGCATTGCGGACAAAAGCGCAAAATTTATGATGTTATATATATGTATATATAGTTTTTCCCTTATATTTGTGTTGTTGCCTTTTACAGTTACCTGCCGCACACACACACGAAACCGAAACCAAAACCGAAAACAACAACAACAAGAACAACAACAACAATAGCGACGACGACAAAAGCGTCCATTAAACTTTATGGGTGCGTTAATAACAATGAAAATAAAAGCGCCACCTATGTGGCGAACATGGGAAACAGTTGCCCCAAAAAGTGTGCTACAATAATATGAATTCAGCAAGCGTGCAATATTTGGATGCACTTTACCGTACATGTGGAATCTTAACGAAACTGCATGCTTTTATATTGTTGATAAAAATAATGCGTTTGCACGTACAGAAAAATCCATATAACCTATTTCATATGGTAAAGAGTGTCTAATAATATTACTTAACAATTCTATGATTAGTTGCAGCATCATTTCAAATAGTTTTTTTCACGGATGGGCAACAAAATATAAATAGTTCAGTTTTAATGAAATTGAATTTAGTATAGTTGTTAATTCGCAGCGGGATGAAAGTCTTGGCAATCTTGCTGTTGGCTTTGGCATTAATCGAGTCATGTTGGTCTACGCCACACGTTAAATGCACTATTAACAGCACCTTTACCACTTGTGGCAATGATTGCCCGGAAACATGCCGGTATAAGCCATTAAAGTGCAAATCGAATTGTGGCCTTTATCCGTGCATATGTAAGCCCGGCTATGTTATCGACTCGAAGATACCAGCTTGTATACTTAAAACTGACTGCAAAGATGTTCAAAGGATCGGAAATGAATATGTCACCAATTTTCCACACTTTGGTCCATCCTTACTACTGTCTTAACTTAATTTAATTTTTTTTAATTTAAGTGAATTGAATAGAATTGAAATTTTGTTATATGTGAGTGAATTTTTTCGATTTCTTTATTTTACACTTATGCAGAGAAGGCTATATTTTACTCTCGATGCACGCGCTTTGAGCCGCTTTTTCTCCTCCTGCCATTGCGATTGTGCTTTTTGCCATTGTTGCTGGCGCGATATGGCTTGCCGCGTCGACCATTTCGCCTCTTGGCCTTGCGCTTGTTGGAGCCGCTTCTGTTGCGGCGTTTGTTGGACCGCCTGCCGGGGCGACTGCGCGAGGCGCGCGACTCGATCCGTTCCATGGCCTCCAGTCCGTCCATGAGCTTGGACAGCTCAGCAAGGCTGGCAGGATCCAACTGCTTTAGATCGTGCTCGTCCTGTGCGAGCTGTGCGGCATCAGCCGCCTCGGCTGCCGCTTCGTTCTCGTCCTCGACGATATCGTCGCCATCCTCGTCGTCCAGATCGTACAGCTCCTCGTTGGGATAGCGCAGATCTTTGCTCTGGCGCAGCTGCTGTTCCGGTCGCGGCTGCAGCGTCTTCGCCCATGTGGCACCAATGCTGAACAACAGCAGCAGCGTGCAGAGTGTGTGGCACTTAAATGACATGTTGGATTCTTTGTGTTGCTCTGGTTGCTGTCGCAGCGCCCTTTTATCCGAATACTGTCGCTTGACTGCCGGCGGCTGTGTCAACAGTTTCCACTTTGTTTGTCCCCTCCCCTTTCTCTCTACCCTGGTCGACACCTGCTAAACGAAAGTAGGCCTACAGTTGCAACAGCAGCTTATCGGCTCTGGCAAGCTATGGGGAAAAGTTATCAGGAAGCCCGCAACATTTTGACACCTTTTATTTATGCGTTAAGCAAATTTAAATTAGTTTTTATTGTTTACCAGACGCACAGGCCAAGACAGGCCAAGCCTGGTTCGGGCTAGGCCAGGCCAGAACCGAGCTAAACTAATGATGCAATGTTTCAAAGTCACGTACACGAACGTTGGCAGCATCGTCGCCAGTTGTTGCCACAATCAAACAACAATAACAACGCAAGTAGCAACAACAACGACAACGACAACAACAAACACTGAGAAACTTTTGTCGTCGCTGCTCTTTATGTTAATTTTAATTGTGGGCACGTACAAAAGGCGACAGCTACTGGGCACAACTGGCTACAAACTGCATAAACATGAAATTTGTTTTCGAGAGTAGCTATAAGATACATTTGTATCTTACACTCGCACGGCTATAGATACGCTCGCCGTGTCCTTATGTATATATGTATATATCTGTGTGTACAAGAACTTGCGCAAATGCGTATGGCAATAAATATTTGTGAATTCAAGCAAAAATATTAAGTAGCTGCTTAAGAAATTTATGCGTAATCCGTTTGCAGTTGCTTCTTGTCGAAATTGTAAGAAAATTAATGCATTTCCATAGACATTGTTTATCTCGACATGTTTATCTGTAAATCTAAAAAATTGTTGTGAAATGTATTTTAATTATATTGAAATTGATTAAATTAGTTATCCGCACATTCCTAGGCAATCAATGAATGAGCTGATTGAGTGACATTTGAATAAGTATATATATAAGTATATATATTTGTTATTGGATGTGTTGTAAATCGAATTTATATTAAATGCAATCTAAGAAATAAAGCTGTTTACAATCGAAGAATTCTTAACTAAACTTATTTATAAGACTGTTGTTAATTTTACATTGACTATTATTTTGACATTTAACAAATCTGCAACAACGATTTTTAAAATGCGTTTTTCATTGGTTATTTAAAATTCTGTATCTAGATATTCCGTTTGTCTTTGTGCCTTGTTCAAATGTCTCGTGTGGCCATATTTACTTGATGCGATAGTTTTAACATTCTCGTCTTCTGGTCGATTTCAGGTCCCTGTTTGCCCTCGTATTTCACATGCAACGATGGCTCCTGCATACCAATGCGCTGGAAATGCGATTCCGAGCCGGACTGCAAGGATGGCTCTGATGAGACAGGCGACTGTGGTGAGTATTACCCCTGGTCCAACTACCTTTTTTTTCTTTTTTTTTTTTTGCTTTTGCCGGTTTCCTGCTGCTGCTGCTGCCCATTTGGCAGTTGATTGCTATATTATTGGTTTGACTGTTTGGCTGTAAACGTTTTTAGTTGGCTGCGCCTAATGACAGGTACTGCCGGCCAACGCGCCACAAAATGCGTAAAAGCCTCTACCAAAAACACCAAATGCAATTAGTGGCTCATGTTCGTCCCCCCAGGGACTGTTCTGCACTTAGTTCACATTGTGGGCGCTGGGCGAATTTCTAGAAATTTTTGGGATGTCACTTTAATGGCGAACTCTGCCAAACGCATTTTCATTTGCGTTTGCGTTTGCAGTTGTGCTTTAAGTTCCATTTGCCCACATGGCCACTAAATTAATGTGTAGACATTTTCGCTGCTTGCCAATAAAAAAAAAAAAAAAAAAAAACCGCAACAAACTTAATGCTGCGAACTGAGAAATGGCAACGATGACAACGACAACAACAGCAAAAAATGTATAAAAACAAGAAGCAGCCACAGCTCCACAGCTCTGGGCACCATTGCAACAATTGCCAACACACTGGCCGATTGCTGCAAAACTTGGACTGTCTCTGTGCTGGCATTTTTAATTTCATTTCATATTATAGCATTTTTATGGTGACAACAACAAGAATCGAGCAGAGCACAGACAACAAGCAACAACCGACGACTCTGACGACAAATTGTCGGCAAATATTAATGCAACAGATTATAATAAATGTGACAGCCACTGCGTTCTCATCTCTCTACGTACAGTTGCCGAACTCCTCATGCATTTCGCACTACGGACAATTTCCTTGCTCTCTATCTCCATCTCTCTCTGTCATTGTCCCATCCACGCAATTTCAATTAAAGCTCACTGACTGCAGCCACACACACAAACACACACTTTCACATTCTCACTCGCATACTCGTAGATTTTTATATAGAGTTCGTCTCTTGACATATCGCATTTAAACTGTTTGCCACGCTGCAAAACTTTTTGCAGCGGATTTGCACTCGCTGAAAATAAATTTTATTAAATTTGTGCGCACTTACTCATTTGGTTAACTTTTTTAATGCTTAAAACTAAAATGAAAGCTTCGTTCTAATAACCATAACTCAAACGGAATTGTAAGCTTACACAAGCGTAGTAATTTGTTAAAAAAAAATGTCAACTAGGATATAAACTGATTTTGCTAGTTCTGAAGTAACTTGATTTATTGTTAACAAACTTAAGAAACTTTAATTGAAAAGTCTATTTAAAAAGATTTAAAGAGATTAAAAGGGCAAAACTGTGTATGATGAAGTAGAAGAAATAAATAATATGTATTCTATGTCACATAGAAACTAGACTGCTTTTACCACAACTGTTTCGTCTACATAAACTTGTATAAACGCTCGACTTGTTTCTTTAACTTGTGAAATATATTTGTAATCCACACAATTTTTAAAGTATAATATATGAATGTATACCTATAATGAATTTGATTTGTAACAATACCATCTCGAATCGCCTAATTCACAGTAATGCAATAGATTTATATAAGTTAGCTCAATTTCAAATATAAATAGCAAAGCCTAAGTTAAATTTGATCAAATATAAACATATGTTGCTCCAAATTCGCTCTTAGAGGATGCAAGTGAATGGAAGGATACATCATAGACATAGACATGTACAATCACAGTTAATAAAACAAATTATTGACAGCTTCAAATATTTGGTAAAATGGTGTAAGAAACATGCATTTGATATTTGATTAAGTTTAAGTAGCCACAAACGAAAGTGCTAAGTAAGTCCTTTTTTACTCAAGACCTCGCTGTGGGTTAATGTGCATGAGGACGCTTAAAACTGTACATGTTAGGTACGAAAAAAATGTACAGACAAATTGCAATTTTTTCACGTAACACATATTGTCATTTCACTCTGCGAATACTTGATATATGCTATAAATGTATGCAACTTTTTTTTTATTAAGGCAGAATTTAAATTAAAGGTATTACGTTCGGTTTAAACTAAACATTCTTTAGTTTCATAAATATTTATGCAAAACTAATTTGAAATCCTTGTCACTCACACTTTTATTTATTTTTCGTATAAATGAATTTAATTTGTTTGATAACTTTCCGCATTTCGAAGATGCTATATCCCTGAATCTGACCTACGTATATACATATAAATAAATACAGCTTTATTTTTGGTTTTATTCATTCGTTTGCAGATTAATTGAGCTGACTTTTTTACAGCTCCCCTGACAGCATAAAATGTTTATCAATTGCATGATGATATACATATATATATATATATATATATGTAATATATTCATGTAAATACATTTTATATTTTCCTGACCTGTTTTGCGTGCCAAGTTGATTAAATAAGTGCCCGTTGACGTTTCAGTTGGTTCAATGCACTCGCTGGCCAAGACTTGTGACAATCTGTCGCTTTTGTTCTTTTGTCACTTGGCCACCCCATAACCGTATCAAATAAAATAAAAATTTTAAATATATACGAAGCATCTGCATGCCCTTGGGCTTATTAAGTATTATACGTCCAGCACCAGTTGGGCCAAAACAATAGCCTCCTCCCGGCCATGTAAATTGGCACGCGGTTGCGGCTCCGGCTTCGGCTCCGGCTCCGGATGGTTGGTCTGTCTCTAGAGTTTAACCTCTTGGCAGCTCGAACATTTTTTCGACCGTCCCATGTGTCGCCAACATGGCTTTTATGGTTATGGCCGCGCGCGTGGATGCCGTCCACGTTGCCGTTGTTGCCGCCTTTGATTTTGACAACCAACTGGGGAGCAGCGCATTATTCGAATTCTTTTTATTTCTCACAAAATATTTTCGCGTGACAATTTGCATTTTTGTAATACTGTCAACCAAAAGAAACAAAATGTGTTGAAAATGTGATACAAAAAGTCGCACTTTAATCTGCCAAAGACATTTTTAGTGCATACTTTGAAGTCTGGCACAAATCACCCAAAAATAAATTCCAAATGCACCCACACATAAGTATGCTATAACAAATTACCCGCAATTGTTTTCAAATTTATTTATTTAATTACTTGTACAATCAATTTTATGTGTTTCATATTAAACTAAAAACAAAAGCTTTAGATTCAAAGCCGCTGTAAAAATACATGAAAAATCAGGTATATTGCTTATTTTAATACACCGCATATAAAATTCAGAGAAGAACTTGTTGGGAACTTTCCACATTTTCGTATATGAAAATAACATTTTCTTAAAATACATAAATTCATATCGCTCTGTAAACGTCATAATTCTGCTTAGAATATACGATGTGTGCATAAATGTATTTTGTTTATATAAACTTAAGATTCTACAATTTATTTTTAGCAATTCGCAAAAGCTTGGCTTATTTCTTTGCACTGTTGACAATTTAAAGTTAAAAATAAGTACAGTGAAAACTTCTATTAGCTAGCTGCCAAGAAGCGTTTACAAATATTCTTGTAGACGGGGAACTATTATGTTGGAAAACACTTGAAACTTTATCATGCCACAAATAGTGGCTTATTTTTGGCCACAAACTTAGCTTGTAGTTTTGCTTATTTGGGGCTTACGCAATATAATTCAGTGATTTGTGCAACTCCAAATACCCATCCACCCACCTATTCAGAGCGGCAAGCAGCGAAAACCAACGAAACCATTCATAAATCTTCATTTACGTTATTGTTATTGTGGTTTCCGTTTGCGTTTGCGTTCTTTTACAGCCAAGTCGCCCAAATGCAACGAGGGACAATTTCGCTGTGGCCAGAGCCTGAAATGCATACCCAACAATTGGCTATGCGACGGGGAATACGATTGCGGCAAGGGCGACATATCGGATGAAAGCAACTGTAAGTAGTCGAAATATATATATATATATATATATGCACTCTACTTATTACACTTTGCCTAACTATATATCCATCCCTTAACCATTTGCGATTCGTTGGCAGGTCCCGATGGCGTTGCAACCAAATGCCGCGCCTTCGAAAGCGAATGCCACAACGGCGCCTGCCTGGAGCTGTCCCGTTTCTGTGACGGCCACTGGGATTGTGATAACGATGAGCTGCAATGTGGTAAGTAGCAAGACAAGCACCGCACAACAAATGAATGAATGATCTGATTTCGTGCTCTTACACGCAGATAAACAAAATGTCGCCTGCGCTGCGCTCAACTGCAGCTACAATTGCAAACTGACGCCGCAGGGTGCACGCTGCTATTGTCCGCCGGGTCAGGTGCCCGAAGCGGTTAATTCGACGCGGTGCGCGGACTACGACGAGTGCAGCGTCGCCGGCATTTGTGACCAGCAGTGCCGGAACACGCCCGGCTCCTATGAATGCACCTGCATCTCCGGCTACACGAGCCAGGGTCGTCGCTGCCTGGCCATAAATGGTGTGTATATGGCAATGCATGCCTCGCTTATTGGCCATAAAGCATTTCCTTCATCCTTCTTCTTACAGTTCCTCCCTCGGAGCCGGCATCACTATCGCTGCTGTCCGCGGGCACAATTCAACGCATCAGCACAGCCGTTGACATAGCCGGAGCAGGAGCAGGAGCAGGACGACTTCTGTCCAGCCAGCCGGTGCAATTTGTGCTCGCCTACGAGGTGTGGCACCGCAACCGAACGATGTGCATGCTCCAGAAGATGCCGGAGCTGGTGATGCGTTGCCAGCGCATCGACGACGCCAACGTTAATTGGACTCTGCCCGTCTCGGCATTTAACTCGCCGCACCAAAGTGAGTCTCAGTCTGAGTTCTGTGTGTGGCCATAATTTCTGCATTTGTTTGCTGACATTCTCGTTTTTCTTGCTGACGTTGTTGTTGTTTGTGGATTGGCCATGTTTGTAGCTTTTGTCGAGCTGCGTTTGGACTGGCTAACAGGCAATTGGTATTTACTAAACGAGGACGACGGCATGGTCTATCTGTGCACCAATTCGGTGACCTTTTGCCGCCTCATCCTGCAGCAGGTGGAGCAGCCATCGTCGCTGGTGCTCGACCCAACCAAGGGCTATCTATTTTTCACTGACTGGTCGCCCAGCCTGTCGCGTGCCTTGCTCGACGGCAGCAATCGCACAACACTCGTCAGCACGCAGATTTATCATCTGAGTAGCGTTACATTGGATTTAGCCAGCGAGCATGTCTATTGGATTGATGTCTACAAGGACGTCATTGAGCGGGTCAACTATGACGGACAGCAGCGTTGGACTCTGAAAAAATCTGCAGATGTGAGTTGAAATTTTCTCTGATATTTAAATGGAGGCTTTAATCTAGTTTCATTACAAATCAGCAGCTTGTCTAAACCAATTTAATATTCCATAATCACATTTGTGAATTATTTTAATTTCAACACGTCCATCTGAATATATTTTACTCCAAATTATTTCTTAATTGTAAACATAATTTGATTAAATTTGGACGAATGCCAGACAAAAAGCTGCATAGAAAACAGTTTATGGTTATGTGTTATATAACGAACGCAATAATTATGATTTTCATTTTGTGGTTAACAATTTGACAAAACCTTTTCAACATTCAATAGTAAATAGCAGCCATAGATCGCATAAACATTTCATTTATTTATGTAAATACATATTTATTGGCTTAGTTCAATTTAATGAAAAGGACACACAGCTTTTGTATATGCGAATTATTTAAATATAGCAACAACATTGTTGAATGGATCTAGCTATGTTTAAATTTGGATATTTAAATAGTTATTCTTAAATATATTGATAGTTTTTGGGTTTCCAATATATATAAAAAATAAATTCTCAGTGCAAAGTAGATTAGCCAACAGCTGTTGAGGTGAAAAGATAGAACTTTTGGCTTGACTGCAGGTATCATGATGACCTATAAACAATGAAATTCTAAAACAAGCCAACAAAAGCCTTTATCATTGAAACCAACATTGTTTGCTATTGTTGTGTTAAACGCAATTTCCGTTGTTTGCAGTCGCCGGTGCGACTGAAGACCATTCAGGCGGTGGAGGTATTCGAGAACACAATTTATTTGGCTGCCTGGACGGACAGAAGCGTCGTTGGCCTGGACAAATTCACGCTGAAGGCGCGCGTGCTGCTGGCGAATGTGACGCGGGGCACACATTTTCGCATTTTCCACCGGCAAAAGCAGCCGGAGGTGGCCCATCCGTGCCGGGAGGACAACGGCAATTGCAACCAGATTTGTGTGCCGCTTTGGACGCGTGGATTTGCGAGCGCCAAGTGCCTGTGCACAGCCGGCTATAAATTGCACAATCAGACGACCTGTTTGCTCTCCGCGCACGATAAATTTCTGGTGTACACCGACAAGCGTTTGGTTCGCATCACTGGCGTGCCCCTGGGCACCGAGCAGGTGCAGCAGCTCGAGCAGCTGGGCGAGGAGCCCGATGTGATGGTGCCCATTTACAATGTGACCGGCCCGAAGGCCATCGATGTAAATGTCCGTGGCAAATCCATTTTGTATGTGATACCCGATCCCGAGCCCGCCATCAGCTCCGTCGAACCCATCTATACCATCAAAAGTCAGTCGCTCAACGGCAGCGTCTCACGCACCCTCTCCACGGGCTGGCGCAAGGTGCGTGCCATGGCATTCGACTGGGTCAACGAGCATCTGTATTGGACAGAGTATCAGAAGCTGCATGTCGCCCCATTGCGCAACATGAGCAAAATTCTCACCTTTAACATCGATTGTAATCCCATGTAAGTAGATCGAAAAATGAGTTTGTAATTCTTTTTAATGTGCCAAGAAAAAAGTTATGTTTGGGTGTGCAAATAAACATCCTTAAAGAATATTTGCTTTAAAGGTTAATCGGTTTTTCTCTGCATTAAGAAAACAATTCTTTAGCGTTTGTTTTGTGATAAATTGAAATTAAATAATTAAAAAGGTACCATCCAATAGATCCTCCTGTCAGATCTCTAACAAAATAATAACAATAATAAAAATAATAATTAATAAATAATTATTATTATCATAATAAGAAATAAATAATTAAATAATAATACCAATAAAAAACTAAAAATAAATTAATTAATATCTAAAAATAAATTTAAAAAATAAATAATAAATATAATAAACAATAAATAAAAATAATAATAATAATAATATTTTTTTTTTAAATTTAATTATATTTAAATAACTATTAACAATATTTTAAAATAGATATATGTATACTATAGTCTATATTCTAATCAAATCAAATATTCCGATAGGTCACTGGAACTGGATCCCGGCACTGGACTTCTATACTGGACACAATGGACGTTTCAGTCCTGCGAGGCGGGCATTTACAGCGCCTGGATGGACGGCACTCACAAGGAGCTGCTGGCCAAGTCGTCCGAGGAGCTGCCGATGCGTTGGCCGCGCAGCTTGGACGTGGACAGACGCGACAAGCGGATCTATTGGTGCGACTTCAAGCTGGGCACCATTGAGCGCATGCAATTGGATGGCACTGGACGCGAGCTGCTCTTCAAGTCGGAGCAGTTTCATCCGTTCGCCATTGTGCAGTACAACGGCGTCGTTTACTGGGTGGACAACATTAACTCGACCATCTGGCGCTTTCATGTGCATCAGGCCAACATGTCGAGCACGTTCAGCTCCACGGTGCATCTGCAGCCCAGCGGCAACGCCGTCGATCTGCGCATCTTCGACATTGCCACGCAACCCCTGCCCCAAACGCCCAGCGCCTGTGCGCTGTCCAAGTGCCCGGGCATGTGCCTGAACACGCCCAAGGGCGCCATCTGTCGCTGCCCGGATGGTTATACACTGAACGGCACCGGCACCCATTGCATACCACAGCTGACGGCCTCAACGGTCGGCGCGTCCGCTCGATCCAATTGCACGTCGGGCTATCAGTGCCGCAGCACGGGTCAGTGCATCGACGGCAAGGATCTGTGTGACGGCTTCGAGGACTGCGACGATGGCAGCGACGAGACCAACGATTCGCGCGGTCCTTGTAATCCACAGAGCTGCGATCGAAAGCTGCACTTCGTGTGCAACGGACGCTGCTATCAGCGTGCTCTGTTGTGCAGCTCGATTGCCTACTGCTCGGACGGATCGGATCAGCTGAACTGTGAGCACAACACGTGCAACAGCAACGAGTTCACCTGCGAGAAGAGCGGTCGCTGCATTCAGCTTACTTGGGTGAACGACGGCGTCGTTGACTGCGGACCCGACGATGCCTCCGACGAGTCCTTGGACGTTTACTTTGGCGGCAAGTGTCCAGAGTTTGACTGCGGCAATGGACGCTGTCGGCAGTTCTCCGATATCTGCGATGGTCTAGATAATTGCGGGTAATAAAAGTTTTACCTTGTACCTGAGCCCTTAAATATAGATTTCTTTACTCTGTTTTACAGCAACAATGCGGATGAGATTTCCTGCGAGCACGAGTGCGGACATGGCGAACGCTATTGTCGCCCCATTGGCTGTTATGGTGATATGCACATCTGCGATGGCGTCAACGATTGCGAGGACTTCAGCGATGAGGCCAACTGCAATCAGACCAAGAGCGACAATCATCCGCTGAGCGGCTGGAAGGAGTTGGGCGAATGTGCGCCCTTTGAATTTGCCTGCGCCGATCCCTTCGAGTGCATACCGGAGTTCCTGCGCTGCGACGGCATCAACCATTGCTTCGACAAGACGGACGAGGTGAACTGCACCCAAGTGCATGCGCCCAAGTTTGATATGAACGAGACGGTCATCTGTGAGCATCCGGATCGCCTGTGCGGCCTGAGCAACAAGTGCATTACGGTCAGCCAGCTCTGTGATGGCCACAACGACTGCGAGGACACCACAGACGAGGGCTTCCTGTGCGCCGACAAGCTTTGCGACCAGTCACCCGAGTGCTCTCACAACTGTCACAATACACCGGAGGGCTACATTTGCTCCTGCCCGGCGCATTTGTATCTGCAGCCAAATGGGAAGCGCTGTAGCATGCAGCACGCCTGCGAGCACTGGGACACCTGTGCTCAGGTGTGCGAGAGCAATGGGAAGGGCTATGCCTGCCAGTGCCTGGAGGGCTACGATCTGGCCTACGACAAGTTCACCTGCAAGAGCACAGCTCCGGATGAACCCTATGTGATATTCACCAATCGCCAGGACATACGTGGCATTAACCTGAAGACGCTTGGCGCCAGCAGCTTTTATAGCTCGCTACGGAATATTATTGCCCTGGACTTTCTCTACAGCAACGAGTCGAGCGTGGACATTTTCTGGACAGACGTCATCGATGACAAAATCTATCGTGGCCAGCTGGTCGGCGAGAGTTTGCGCAACGTGGAGGCCGTGGTGCATTCAGGCTTGTCTACCACTGAGGGCCTGGCAGTAGACTGGATAGGGAAGAATCTCTATTGGATTGACTCGAATCTGGATCAAATTGAGGTGGCCAAGCTGAATGGCAGCTTCAGAAGAACGCTGATTGCTGGCAACATGGAGAGTCCGCGTGCCATTGCGTTGGATCCACGTGAGGGTCTGCTCTTCTGGACCGACTGGGACGATAATTCACCGCGCATCGAACGCTGCAGCATGGCCGGCGAGGGCAGACGCATTATTTCCACCAACTGGCAGCTGAGCGCTGGTTGGCCCAACGGATTGGCTCTGGACTACACACAGAAGCGCGTCTATTGGGTGGACGCCAAGTCGGATTCGATAAGCAGCACCAAATACGATGGCTCCGAGCATCATGTGGTGCTGCGCAACAAAGAGATTCTGTCGCATCCATTTGCCATCTCAGTGTTTGAGAACTTTGTGTACTGGACGGACTGGCGCACGTCTTCGGTTATACGCGCCAACAAGTGGAACGGCAGCGATGTCCAGGTCCTGCAGCGCACTCAGACCCAGCCATTTGGCATACAGGTGCTGCACTCGAGTCGCCAGCCCTGGGATCGCAATCCCTGTGGCGAAAATAACGGTGGCTGCTCCCATCTTTGCCTGCTAAGCGGCCGAGGCACCTACAAATGCGAGTGTCCGCATGTAATGGGCTTGGATCCGGCCGACGAACGCAACTGTGTGCCCAATGAGCAGGTGCTGCTCATGGTTATGGGCGAGGAAATACGCGGCATCGATCTACAGCAGCCAAATCATCATACCATACCAACCATAAGACAATCCCCAAGGGTGAGTAGTAAACGGGAATTTAAGTGTTTGATTTTAAGATTAACTTCATCTTTTTTTTCAGCTGGTGGCGCCGCAACGCATTGATTTTCTGGTGGAGGACAGTCACATCTACTGGTCGGACATACAGCAGAACGAGATCTCCCGTGCCGGCATATCCAGTGGACTGATTGAGCCCATCATCAACACGAACATTGAGAAGCCCTATGGCTTTGCCATCGACTGGATAGCCAAGCACATGTACTTTTCGTCGGGTCAAACGCTGTGCGCCATAATGGCTAGCAATCTGCAGGGTGAATACACGACATATATTCATGAGAATCTCAATTTGGTGGACAGCATTGCCTTGGATCCGGTCAAGTAAGCAATCAATAAAAAAATATGTGAAGAAATGATTTAATAAATTAACTTTTTCACAGTGGTAAAATGTATTGGATACATTCCACACATGATTCCACGCTGTGGCAATTGGAGCAATCGAATCTGGACGGCTCGCAGCGATTTGTGATTCACGAGCAAAACAGCAGCATGCAGAGTCTGACGATGGACTTCGATTCGCAGCGTTTGTACTATGCCTATGATGATTCAGGCATTGCTTACTACGATATACCCAAAAATAAAACAATTAAAGTGCTCGTTGCCAGCCAGATCACCTCAATCAGCTCCCTCACTGTCTACAATGGCACGCTCTACTTCCCCGAGAACATTCAGAGCGTCATTATGCACTGCGAGAAGGAGCAATGCATGAATATGTCCTTTCTGCGCGTTAATACAAGTACGTAGAGCTAAAGCTTTTTACTCTTGCAGAGAATATGTATTGTTATCTAAATATATCTTTATTGGTATATGTATATACTGATGATTAGATATTAATTTCTTTAAAATACCCTATTTAAAAAGGTATACAAAATTATCATATACATATCTATAGCAAGGGTATTTCATCCTCTTTCTTTTAGTTTAATTTTGCTATGCTTTTAACTAACATTTTTCTCTCCCACTTCAGAGAGCATTCAGAGCATGAAAATGTTCTATGCGGATGCCCAAACGGGCACCAACACATGCGCTGGTCCTCTGCGTGGCGGCTGCGAGCAACTTTGTCTGGCCACGTCGGCCACGGAGCATGTTTGTCGCTGTGCCCTGGGCTACGATGTGGAGCCGAACAATCCCACGCATTGCATACCTCGGGCTGAGTTCATATTCTATTCGATTGATGTGATGCAGGGCGTGGAAATGATTGATCCGAGTGAACAGTTCGAGACGCCCAAATCGGTAAGAGATCAAGCTAATTTTCATTAACTTGTGCTTATATATATTTTTTTTTCTAGGCCCTTGTGCCCATCTCCCGCATAAGTTCGGCCAGTTTTATTGAGTATCATGCGGCCTCGGATATGCTCTACTGGGGCGACAATGAGCTGGGCAGCATCTCGCGTGTGCGCCGCGATGGCACTCATCGTGAGACTATTCTGGAGGCCATCAATCTGGCTGGCTACAAGCAACAGGATTGGCTGGGCGGCATTGCCATCGATTGGATCGCAGGCAATATTTACTGGAGCGATACGAAGCGCAACATCATCGAGGTATCCCGTCTAGATGGCAGCCATCGCTACGTGGTTGTCTCCAATGTGGACAAGCCCACTGCCTTGGCTGTGGATCCAGTGCAGGGCTTACTTTTCTACGTTAGCCAACAGCACATTGGACGCACCGGCCTGGATGGCAGTCAAGCCTTTATCCTGGTCAACCAAACACGCGCCAAGGTGGCTGTGAGCAGTCTGATTGTGGACACGGACGCCACCAAGGTCTACTGGTGTGAACAAAATCCCGATGCGCTGATGAAAGTCGACTACGATGGCAACTTGCGCCAGCAGCTGCTCAACGATTCGGTCAACAAGCCAATGGCGTTGGCCAAGCTGGGCGATTATCTGTACTGGGCGGAGAATAAATACAGTGAGGGCTCCATTATGGTGGCACCGCTGGCCAATCTCTCGCAATCCCGACTGATACTCAAAACGGAGCAGGACTCCATCCGGGACCTTAAGATCTACTCGAAGCGCGTGCAACACGGCACCAATCCCTGCGCCCAGAACAACGGCGGCTGCGAGCAGCTGTGCCTCTTTAACGGCACCAGCGCCGTTTGCACCTGCGCACACAGTCGCCTCGCCGCGGACGGAATGAGCTGTGAGCCGTACGAGAACTTTTTGCTGTTCAGCTATCGCAGCAACATCGAGAGCATCCACATGACGGAGCACGCCAACAAGAACTGGCCCGTTCAGCTAATCTCGAACGCGACGCTGATGCGCAACGTGATCGCGATTAGTTATAACTACGAGGCTCAGCTGGTTTACTACTCGGACGTCCAGCTGAGCAGCATCAATCAGGTGCACTTCAACGGTAGCAATCAGCGCTTGCTTGTGCCGCAGCAGGAACGTGTCGAGGGTCTGGCCTATGATAAGGTGAACAAGCAGATCTTCTGGACGTCCAATAACGATGCGGCCATACGCAGCCTGGCCTTGCGGCATTTGACGCTCGATGCCGAAAAGAATCTGCAAAATGTGCAAAACGTGCTCAGCCTGCAGAGCAACGACAAGCCGCGTGGCATCTCCGTGGAGCCGTGTCTGGGCATGATCTACTGGACCAACTGGAACGAACAGTCGCCGAGTATACAGCGTGCCTATCTTACGGGCTACGGCGTGGAGCGCATTATATCCACAGATATCAAAATGCCCAATGCACTCACCCTGGACTTGGAGCAACAGAAACTTTACTGGGCGGACGCGCGCCTGGACAAGATTGAACGGGCCAATTACGATGGCACGAATCGCGTGATCCTGGCACACACAACGCCCAAGCATGCCTTTGCGATGGCCGTATATGGAGATCTGTTGTTCTGGACAGATTGGGTGCTGCATGCCGTGGTGCGTGCCAACAAATACACAGGCACCGATGTCCTGTTCCTGCGCGAGCATGTCGCCCGACCCATGGGCGTGATTGCGGTGCAGAACAGCAGCATCAACTGCGATGCCAACCAATGCAAGATACTCAACGGACTGTGCGAAGACGTCTGCATACTCAGCCAGAACGGACTGGCCAGCTGCCATTGCACACAGGGCGTCCTGGCGCCCGATGGACGCCACTGCATTGCGCCCGTGCACACGAACTGCGGCAAGTCGCAATACAACTGCCACTCCGGCGAGTGCATTCCTTTGGAGCTGACCTGCGACAATATCACCCACTGTCTGGACGGCTCCGACGAGCTGCGCAACTATTGCGTCATCCGGCAGTGTCCGGACAACTATTTCATGTGCCAGAATCATCGCTGCATAGCACAGGATCAGACCTGCGACGGACTGCAGCAGTGCGGCGATGGCAGCGACGAGTCCGGCCTGCTGTGCAAGTGCCAGCCGGAACAGTTCCGTTGCGGCAGCGGCGAGTGCATTGCGCGCAGCTTTCTCTGCGACAATATGCGCGACTGTCGCGATTTTAGTGATGAGAAGCATTGCGCGCCGCGCACCTGCGAACAGGGCGACACTTTGTTTGAGCACTGTGCCAATAGCACCCTGTGCATTATGCCCAGCTGGCGGTGTGATGGCGAGCCGGACTGTCCCGACGGCACCGATGAGGTGGGCTGCGGCAATTTAACACAGTCCGAATGCGAACCGGGTCAGTTCCGCTGTGCGAACGGACGCTGCATCAATGGAGCGTGGCGCTGTGACGGCGAGAACGATTGCATGGACAATCACTTCGAGAAGGGCAGCGATGAGCTGAACTGCGTCGCCACCTGTCAGGTGAATCAGTTTGGCTGCGACAGCGGCTGCATACCCAGCAGCTGGCAGTGCGATGGCAAGAGCGATTGCGAGGACGGCACCGACGAGGGCCCGCAGTGCCAAAATCGACCCTGCCGCGCCCATCTCTTCCAGTGCAAGAGCTCCGGTCGCTGCATACCGCAGAAATGGGTCTGCGATGGCGAACAGGATTGCCCCAGCAACGGCGACCAGGGCTCCGAGGACGAGGGACCGCACTGTGGCGGCGTTGCCCACATACCCGATTGCCAGCCACCCGCCTTCCTCTGCTCCAGTGGTAAGTGCATATTTAATATATATATGTATAAATAAGCAAAAGGAACATTGATAGACTTCAAATCTACGAAAAAACCTAGTCATAAAATTTAAAAGATAATAGCTTAATAGAAAGAAGACTTCTCGATTTCCCAGACAGATAAGTAGCTTACATACAGATCAAGTAAAATATAATAGGTTTCACTAAAAACCAAACAAAAAGAAAAAAAAAAGGAAATATATATATTTTCTCATTTTTCACAATAATAGTAACTGCTCCTTTTATATTACTAATTCAAACATACATAAATAATTACAAATTCTATACATAAAAGAAGAATAAAATAAAGTAAGCAACAAACTCGTTGATAAACTTTAAAGCCACCTAAAAACCCAGACCTAAATTTAACAGATATTACCTTAATAGTAAGAAGAAAAGAATGAAGAAGAGAGTAGATATTCTCAATCTCCCAGTTTAATAATTCACAATCAAACAGATAAAAGAAAAAAATATAATAGAAGGTTTCACTAACACATAAAAAAATAAAAACGCAGGCCTAAATTTAACAGATAGGAAGACTTAAAAGAATACATATTCTCGATCTCCCAAATAGATAATAGGCTAGCATACAAATTAAGTAACATTTAATAGAAGGTTTTACTAAAAAATTAAAAAAAAATAATTATATAAATATAACTAATTTATTTTTGCAGGACTTTGCATCGATTCGCACTATATGTGCGATGGCGACGAGGATTGTCCCGGCGGCGATGACGAGTACGATAACTGCGAGTCTGTCTATCCGCCGCATGCGTGTCCCGGCGGCTCCTCGATGCACCAGTGCCAGGACGGGCTGTGCATCTTCAAGAACCAGACGTGCGACGGCAAGCCCGACTGCGGCGACGGCTCCGACGAGCAGGCCGCGCTCTGTGCGCACACGCGCGCCTGCAACGGCGCCGACGACTTCCGCTGCAAGAACGGGGCCTGCATCAGCGCGGATCTGTTGTGCGACAGGCGCAACGATTGTGCCGACTACTCGGACGAGGAGCTGTGCAACGTGAACGAGTGCCTCATACCGGACATCTGTGAGCACGAGTGCGTCGACAAGGTGGTCGGCTACGAGTGCCGCTGCCGCACTGGCTATAAGGTGCTGCCCAAGAGCCCGACGCTCTGCACGGACATTGACGAGTGCGACGAGCAGCAGCCCTGCTCGCAGACCTGCGTCAATACGTACGGCTCGTACAAGTGTTTGTGCGCCAAGGGCTATGAGCTGCACGATCATCATACGTGCAAGGCGACCAGCAATGTGACCATGAAGCTTATCTTCTCCAATCGCTACTACATCCGCCAGGTGAACCACACCGGCAATGGCTCCATACTCATCCATGCGCTGTCCAATGCGGTGGCTTTGGACTTTGACTGGGAGTCGCAGTGCTTGTATTGGTCGGATGTGACCAGCACTGTCGGCACCATCAAACGCCACTGTCCGGTCGAGAACAAAACCCAAACGCTGCATCAGTCCATGCTGAAGAATCCAGATGGACTCGCCGTTGACTGGGTGGCCAAGAATCTGTATTGGTGCGACAAGGGCTTGGATACGATTGAGGTGTCCCAGCTGGATGGCAAGTTCCGGCGCGTGCTCATCAACAAGCAGCTGCGCGAGCCGCGTGGCATCGCCCTCGATCCCTACCAGCGTCACATCTACTGGTCCGACTGGGGCGATAATCCGCACATCGGCAAGGCGGGCATGGATGGCTCCCAGCCGCGCATGATTATACGCGAGAATCTGGGCTGGCCGAATGCGCTGACCATTAGCTTCGAGACACAGCAGCTGTTCTGGGGCGATGCCAGGGAGGACACGATTTCGGTCAGCGACTTGGAGGGCAAACATACGCGTCTGTTGCTGGCGCGCAGCATTAATCCGAAGTTGAATCTGCATCATATATTCGCCATAGCCGTGTGGGAGGATCGCATCTACTGGTCTGACTGGGAGACCAAGTCCATCGAGTACTGCAACAGATTCGACGGCCAGAACTGCTCCACGCTGATCACAACCATTCACCGACCGATGGACTTGCGTGTCTATCATCCGTATCGCCAGCAGCAGCCGATCAGCGGCAATCCCTGCCTGCAGGCCAACTGCTCGACGCTGTGTCTGCTGTCGCCCGAGGAGCCCTTCTACAAGTGCGCCTGTCCCAACAACTTTGTGCTGGCCGAGGACGGACGCACCTGTCGCGCCAACTGCACCGCGGCCCACTTCGAGTGCGTGAACACATACAAATGTATTCCGTTCTATTGGCGCTGCGACACGCAGGACGATTGCGGCGATGGCAGCGATGAACCCGAGACCTGCCCGCCCTTCCACTGCGAGCCGGGCCAGTATCAGTGCGGCAACAACAAGTGCATACATCCCTCGGCCATTTGCGATGGCATCAATCAGTGCGGCGACAGCAGCGACGAGCTCAACTGCGACAAGTTCACTTGCTTCGAGAATCATCTGAAGTGCGAGGCAACGGCAAACAGCTCGGCTTTCTGTGTGGACAGCGTGAAGCGTTGCGATGGCGTCAAGGATTGCCCAGGCGGTGAGGATGAGGCTGGCTGCACGCCGCTCATCTGCAAGAAGGATCAGTTCCAGTGCGGCAACAATCGCTGCATGCCCTACGTTTGGGTCTGCGACGGCGACATCGATTGTCCCGACAAGTCCGATGAGGCGCATTGCGAGCAAGTCTCCTGTGGACCCAACGATTTTCAGTGAGTGCATGGAAATTCCTTTTTTATTATCTTATCATTATTTATACCAAATCTTTTCCCCCTTTCAGATGCAATTCGGGTCGCTGCATTCCGCTCTCGTGGCGCTGCGACGACGAGGAGGATTGCCCCAATGGCGAGGACGAACCGCCCACCTGTCACACCTCGAAGGCCACCTGCGATCCCACGTACTTCAAGTGCAACAACTCCAAGTGCATACCCGGTCGCTGGCGCTGCGATTACGAGAACGATTGCGGCGATGGCAGCGATGAGCTCAACTGCCAGATGCGCAACTGTTCCGAGAGCGAGTTCCGCTGCGGCACCGGCAAGTGCATCAAGCACGACTTCCGCTGCGATGGCGAGATTCACTGCGACGACAGCAGCGATGAGATCAACTGCAACATTACCTGCAAGCCCAATCAGTTCAAGTGCGCGGCATTTAATACCTGCATAAACAAGTAAGACCTATATAACAATTATTTATTATTGGATAAAGTATGTTTTATTTTACTCCCTCACAGACAATATCAATGTGATGGCGATGACGACTGTCCCGATGGCTCCGATGAGGTTAACTGCACGTGTCCTCCCGATCATTTCACCTGCGGCAATGGCAAGTGCATTATGGCGCGTTGGAAGTGCGATGGCTGGGACGATTGTCTCGATGGCAGCGACGAGAGCTACGGCACCTGCGCCCATGTCCATTGCCACTACAATGCATTTAAATGCGCCAATCTGCTGTGCATACGCAAATCGGCGCTGTGCGATGGCGTTAACGACTGCGGCAACAACGAGGACGAATCGGATCAGGTGTGCGCCGCATTGCCCAAGTGTCGGCACGACCAATTCCAATGTGAGAACGATGACTGCATCTCGAAGAACTTCCGCTGCGATGGGCAGTACAACTGCATCGATGGCTCCGACGAGATGAACTGCCAGCCGCCGGTCTGCGGCTTCGGAACGTGCTCGCAGATCTGCATTGAGAAGAAGGCGGGTCACTACAACTGCAAGTGCACGACGGGCTATCACAAGGGCACGGCCAAGAATGCCACCTGCCTGGCGTCTGGGCCGGATCAGATATTGCTGCTGGCCTCGGAGCAGGAGTTCCGCTTTATATTGCCCGCCAAGCAGGAGGGCACCACTGTGGTGGGTTTCTTCCAAACGGACAGCCTGAAGATTGATGTTTTCGATATACTCATCCGACCGAAGGACACGCTGCTCTTCTGGATTGACTCGCACCATGGCAAGGTGCACACCATGAAAATTGCCACGCCCCACGTGGAGGGCAACGGCGTTCGTGTGCGTCGTGATCTCAAGGAACTAACCGCTTTTAATGTGAGTCCAATGCAATTAAATAAATCTTCAAACCAATCAATTTTTGTCTCTATAGATACCCGATTTGGATGACCCGAAGTCCTTGGCCGTGGATTGGATAACACAAATGGTTTACATTGTTGATTCGCGTCACAATCAAATCATAGCCACCGATATCGAGGGCAAGAAGTACATTTCACTTGTCTCCACGGGCATGAATCCCACGGACATTGTGCTGGAGCCCGAATCGCGCGTTATGATTTGGTCCACCCTGGAGAACGGCATACTGGTGGCCTCGCTGGACGGCACCAACAAGAAGAGCCTGGTGGAGCGGGATGTCGGCTGGCCCATAAGTCTATCGATAGACTATCCGACGGGTCGCCTCTATTGGGCAGATTATCGCAAGGGCACAATTGAGACGTGTCGCTTGAATGGCAAGGATCGAAATGTGGTGCGACGCTTTGGCAATCGCGAGAAGCCCCAAAAGATTGATGTGTTTGAGGACTACCTGTACATCAAGCTGTACGATCAGAGCATCATCAAGATGAACAAGTTTGGCAATGACAACGGCACCTATTTGCTCAAAGGCTACCGCTCCTCAGACATTGGCATACTGCATCCCATGAAACAGAATCGCAATAGTAAGTGGAAGCTGTTAACCTCTTTAAAATTAAAACTTTTGCTAACCTTGCCCAATTATTTTACAGTCAGCAATCCCTGCCTTAAGGATCCCTGCAAGGCACTGCGCGCCCTTTGCATTCTCTCAACAGAGTCGGCCAACGGCTACAGCTGCAAGTGCCCCAACGAGTACGTGATGACCGAGGAGGGCGTCTGCAAGGCACACACCGATATACCCAACTACTGTCCGCTGCTGTGCAATCTCGGCACCTGCCAGCTGGTCAACCATGTGCCCAAGTGCATTTGCCAGCCGAATTTCGAGGGCGAGCTGTGCGAGCATTATCGCTGTTCCGGCCACTGCCTCAACTATGGCCTGTGCACGGTGGCGCCGCAGCTGCCGGGCCTGCAGGAGCCGCCGCCGCTCAAGTGCACCTGTCCGCCCAACTGGTCGGGCGCACGCTGCGAAATTTCCGTGTCAGACTGCCAGAGCCGCTGCCACAACGGCGGCTCGTGCCTGGTCTCCGAGACGGAGGGCATGAAGTGCTCCTGCCCGGACAACTTTGTGGGCGAGCAGTGCGAGCATTGCTATCATCTGACCTGCGAGAACGGCGGCATCTGCCGCGAGACGCTCAACGGCACGCCCCAGTGCGAGTGTCCCGACGGCTATCAGGGCAAGCGCTGCGAGTTTAACGAGTGCGCTGATTTCTGTAAAAACGGCGGCACCTGCAGCATTGGCGCCAAGGGGCAGCGGCAATGCAAATGCCCCAGCGGCTACTATGGCGAGCACTGCGAGGCGAACTCCTGTCGCGACTTCTGCCAGAACGGCGGCACCTGCACGGATCGCGGCCATCGGCTGAGCTGCACCTGCCCCACGCGCTACATTGGCGATCGTTGCGAATCGGATCTGTGCAAGACTTCAATACCGCCGCGTTTCTGTGATGCCTCCGAGCTGCCCTCGCGCAATCCCTGCACGGCCATCATTTGCCAGAACGCCGGCACCTGTCACATCATCAAGGGCATTGCCATGTGCAACTGCACGGATCAGTGGAACGGCGAGTTCTGCACAATGCCCGTTGGCGAGGACAATCCCTGCGTGCGCTATTGCGCCAACGGCGGTGTGTGCCAGCTCAATCACTACGGCCTGCCCCATTGCACCTGCATTGGCGAGTGGCAGGGCAAGTTCTGCGAGCTGCCGCCGCACTGCGTCGGCGACTGCAACGTTTGTCGCACTGGCAGCTCCATCAACGAGTGTCTGTGCGACAATAAGCGGGTCGTGCCCTGCTTGGCCGAGAGCGCCGTGGCATTGAGTGGCGAACCAGAGCGCGCTGAATCCTCCAGTTGGGTCTCTATGCTGGCGCTCATCTTGGCGTTGAGCACATTGGGGCTGATGCTGTTCGGCGGCATCGTTTACTTCCTCAAGTGAGTCGACAACAGCGTCTGCTGCTTGTTACAAATATTAATCTCTGTTGTTTGCTTGCAGAAAACATCGCATAGCGCAGCCTTTCTCTCATGCTCGGCTCACGGACAACGTGGAGATTATGCTGACCAATCCCATGTACCGCGGCGATGCCGACGAGGCGCCGCCTTTTGCGCACGAAGATGATAAGGTAAGGTCAACAGCTTCACTGGGTAAAGAGAATTTAATTTAAATTGAGTTTGTTTGCAGGGCAACTTTGCGAATCCCGTGTACGAATCGATGTACGCGGACGCCATAGCGGAGCCAGCCAGCGCGGAGATCGCACACAGCACGGCGCCGGATGAGCGGAAGGGGCTGCTGCAGCATTCCCACGACGAGACGCATACGCCGGACATACTCTGATGATTGAGCCTCGGCAGTCAGGATCGCGAGCTGTACTAGGCACACTTAAACACACACGCACACACACACATACTCAAGCACACACGTTTAAATCCAAATGCAAACCGACTTGATAACGAACAATGGACTGATAGCGTAGCCATATTACGAATTTTTTGTATACCTTTTTTTGTAAACATTTTGTTTCCTTTTATTTGTGGGGAATTGGGAAGTGGGAAGGTAGCTGGGTGCGGGAGTGCGGCCCATCCAAAGAACGTTAAACTTAACTGTGCAACTGTGACGCCTCCTCGCTCCCTGCGTATATCCTTAAGAATAATGTCCTTATACTCTAACTTATAACACTTCTTGTCATATTTTGTTAAGGCTCCGTTTTTTTGTAATTTTGAAGCGAAGTTTTACAAAGATTTGCCTTTTTCAAATATTGATTTAACTTTATATGAAACACGTATTTGTGCATTTGTAAATTTTGTAGTTCGTAGACTTAGTTAAAGTTTACGTGCAGCTTAAAAAACACAATTTTTGTAAATATTTTATAAATTAAACGCCAAATGGCAGCCTAGTTAACATTTAAACCAAGCACTAAACTCTTTGCCAATTAGTGAAAAATATTAATATTAAAACAAATACAATTATCAAGCTATTGTAAAGGGGAGCTCATGTTTTTTTATTGACCAAAAAACATAAAATGCATTTGAATTAATTTAATGAGCACAGATTAAATAATTAGCGCAAGAAAAAAAAGAACACAGAAATAGAAGAACCGAATTAAAACGCGACAGAAATTAAAACGAACAAATTGCATAGTCTTATTAGCATAGAAAACATTTAAAGCATATGTCTCTTCAGATATACACATACTATATATATTATATAACATTATTTAGTTTGTCTCTTTTTAAAGCAATCGATCGAAAACGATTTCCTGTATAAAAAAGTAATGCTCAGACGAAAGCCAAATTTTAACATATACAATGTAAAAATTTAATAACTATAGCATTTACACAATAACTAATGTATTTATAAAGCAAAGTGCAAGACGTTGTTGAAAAACGCATTGAGTATATATAATTATATATGTGCACCAAATACATTCGAAAGCAATTGTAAAAATAAACAAACAAAAAAAAAATAAAACAATTAAACAGTATTTTATTACGAATTGTGTGTGAAAATAATAACATATATTATTATTCTAAGAGTACTTAAGTAACTCTACTATAATACAAACTATATATTAACAAATTTCTCATATGGAAAAAAACAGCTACTTCCTCTATTTCTATTACGTAATTCCAAGCAAATGTTGCCATATGGCGTCATGTAAGGATTTCCCTTGGAAAAATCTCAGCACGAAGCGGAAGTAACTTTCAATTTTTCTCGCTCAACCTTTTTCACTTTTTTGTGTGGCTGCGTGAAAAGGGGAAATGAAACAGGATAATCGACACCAATTTGTTGCCTTCATCGTGCCACAAAAGGATACGCGTGATATTAAAAATTTGTGAGCACTCAAAATACAATTTGTTGATTTATCCATTTTCTATATTTCAAGTGGGCGACGCGTGGGCACTTCCGGTTATGGCGTTTACCTGAAGGACTCTTCCATTGACCCCATGGAGCCTGTTGGCTGGGAACTCTCTCCTTCTGATCGCTGAAGTGATTTGTTTCCTGCATCCACTTATTACATAAAGCTGAAATCTTGGTGCTGTCTCACGCATATTTACTGCGGGTTATTGATATGCTCCTGTTTGCATTTCAGATGCACTTGTTGGCCACAGGACCCGGCCGAAACACGGCCATATCAGGGCCCATTCAGAGCCATTGGGTCGTGTGAAAAATGCAAGCGATTTGAATTCGCTCGGCACAGGTAGTCGGTCGGTCATTTTCATTTCATCCTTTGCTGTGGCAAAAAGGATCGCACTGGGTATATGTTAAATGTTCCCTTGTGAATGTGTGTGCGTGTGCGTGTGTGTGGGAGAATTCCTGTTAAACACTGCATGACTTTGTTGTTTGTTTGTTTGCAAGGATATCTCTATTATAATACCAACAAGATTTTCTGGATTTAAACAGAACTTATCTGTGGGAAAAATCATTTGCAACAATGCTCGGCGAGTTAATGAAAATTAAATAGGCTGGAGTTTTGTGAAGAAAAACATGCATAGGATATTCGCAATTGAAACTGGTTGCTTAGTATCCTTTCGCTTTTATTGCGCAATTGAAACCAGTTAACAACCCGTTTACAGAACATGCTCTCGACCCACTTGAAAGCCACAAGCTATCTAGCCATTAATTATGCCAAACGAATTTCAATGTCAGCATGAAAAGATTCCCATTCCCACAGAGCACAAGAACAACGAAATCAAAAGTAAAAACAAAAGTGATAAACCGTAACGAAGTGCACAGGAATTTCACACACACACACGCACACACACACTGAGATCCCAAGATGCCGACACGGAATTCGAGGAGCGAACATCAAATCACGGCAAACACAGACAAAGAAAAAGGATCCACAGAACAAGTGCAATGCAAACAGGCGACCACAAAGCAAACAGATAAAGGATCTCGAGGATCTCTCTCTGTGTGTGTGTGCGTGTGTGTTTGTGTGGGAACACGACGAACAAGTGCAACGGTATTTGGAGACTGCTAAAGGATAATAGCGCTAAAAGGAAATGAAAATTATGATAATTTTGTTGTTTCTCACAGCAGATCGGGTAACAGCAGCCGCGGCCGTGTCGATATGATTGAGTGTGGGAAGTACGAGGGCGATCGCGAGTCTGGTACTCGGTTCTGCCAGGGGACGCTCCCAGGTGATGTCGTGTCGAGCGACAGCCACACGCAAGGCAGCCGCAGGACGCGATGCGGAAGCTATTAGCGGAAGTGATTTAAATTGAGAAAATATATCGATGCAAATCAATTTATTCGAAATACTTTTATTTTCATTTCTCATTCAACTCTAGTTGGGGGCTGCGTGTAGCCGAAGAGCTCCTTGAGCATGTTGTAGATAATCATTTGGCGCGTCACTTCCGCCTCGTACCGCATATAGTCGCCCAGGCGATGCTGCTTGTACAGCTGATCGAGCAGCTCGAACAGCTCCATCTCCAGGACACGCAGCGAGATCTCCAGCTCCGGCGTGTGCGTGCCAGACAGCAGCGCCTGCGTATAAATATTGGTCACCTTGTCGAGGGCCACGTCCAAAGAGTTCAGTATGCCATCGTCTGCATCGTGCACTAACTTGGCCGGTCCCGTGAGCCTTGGCGAGGTGCGATAAATTGTATTGGCCGTGATCAGCGGCAGGAATACAAAGCTGATCAGCAAGAACTGGGCTAAAACGAACTTCACTTGCATGGCGAGAGTTTTACTGGTTGCTTTGTCAACTTATTATTACTTTCGTCTAAAACTTTATCAGAGATCGAGGCACGCCTATTCAGCCCGTTCAGCTGGGGATCACTGCGTGCTCTGTTGCAATAACTGTTTGTGTCGGCTAAATCAAACAGGGGCCTTTTTATATACTAGCATAATGAACGGTGAACGGGTCCATGTAATTGGGTTATCAATTCAGTGAATCGTTGACTGGCAACATCAAGGTCACTTCCGCCAAATAGATTATATTATCAGCGCAAATTTGTGTGCAAATGTTGGCTTCCGTTCTCGTGGTTCAAGCGCTTTGGGTCAAGGCCAATCTCTAATCATTCTATGTCACTTTGAGAAATTCAATTAAGTTTTCTGCTTTTTTTGAAGCATTTATTATGATTATTTTTTCACTTGTTGCCACAGAGACAACTTCATTTAAACTAAAATAAAATATGGTAATAGCCTAAGATTAAAACATGAAAAACTTGACGCTAAAATCTACATAACTTAGTTAAACATTTCTTTTAAGTTGTATTCGAATAATAATGTAATAAAGAACATTTCATAATTATCAAGTATATTAATATTAATAAAATAGATAAGTGCTTAAGAACTATTACAAATAATAATACACAAAATTACACAAAAATATACACGCATAAAAAATCACAGCTGAACTTAAAATTGAAGAAAGCGAAACTTGAAATGAGAAAAACTTAAACATTGAGTTAAAATTGCAATGGAAATAAATTAACAGTGTTTAACTTTTAAATACAGAGAGTGATCAAAAAAAACTTAACGTACTATATATATGTATGTATATAGACAAGATGTGATCAGATGTAGCTGGTAAGTCACCAGGGTCGCCAGGCGGAGCTGGACTTCTCAATGGCGGCGGCCAGGAATTTCTTAGACGCTGGTTCGTCCGACAACGAACAATCGCTAGAATCGGCCTGTTCCTGCTCCTGCTCCAGTTCCGCTTCACGCTCCCGCTTGGCGCTGCCGCCCTCCTGGCCGCTGGTGGAGCTCACCTGCTGCTGCTGCAGATGATGCGCCACGGCGACGGCGACGGCGACGCTGCTGTCGTGGCTGCCACCACTCAGATTCAGGGAGCCGCTGCTGTTGAACGACGTCTCGGCGCTGGTGGGCGGCGGCGTCGAGAAGACGCCCGCGAAGCTGTGCTGTTTGGCCAGCAGCAGCTCCGCCTGAGCGGGCGACGCGGCCCGCGACTCCTCGCCCTGGCTGTGGCTGGACATCGACGAGATGGGACTCAGCGGCGGACTGCTCGTCGTAGTTTTCGTTGCAGCTGTGATCGCTGCAGCTGCGCTGACCGCCGGCAGCTGTGTCTGGCCGGAGGCGGCGGGCTTGTTGAATGCGCTCAGCCTGAAGCTTTGGGCATAGTCGTTCAGATGCGTGGGATTGGCAATGCTGGCCAAAGCGGCGCTGGCCGCATTCACCGCTGCTCCGGGCCAGACAAAGGGCGCCGGCGCAGGCACCGCTGCCGCTGCCGCCGCCGTCGTTGTCGTCGTGACTGTGTTGGGCATGATCAGCGCGAACTCGCCGGAGGGCAGCCGCGAGGGGATCAGCTGCAGTCCACCCATTTGGATGGCTGGCGCTGCGACACCTTCCCGGCTACTGTTGCTGCTGCTGTTGTTGTTGTTGTTGTTGTTCAGGTCCTGGGGCATTGGTGGAAAGAGTGGGGCGGCGGCGCCCGGGAAAATGGCCGCTGGCAGCTGGCCGCGATAGCCATTGTTAAAGTTGCTCATCGAGCCGATCTGCTCGAGGCTGTTGGCGCAGTTGTTGAGATGGGCGCTGAGACGCTGCCGCACTCCAGGCTCGATGCCGTCCATTTGGCTGACATAGCGATTCACCTCCTCGGCGCACTCGACGAAGCCCGTCTTGAACTTGTGCACCACGCCGGGATCCGTTTGGATGGCCATGTTCAGCTGCTGGCGCTGCACCGACTGCAAATGCTTCACCGTCATCTCGAGTATGTCGGCCTTTTCCAGTTTGGTATGTCGCGCCGGCTAAACAAAAAAAGAGAAGAAAAAGGAGATAATGATGAGCTCCATGTCGTTGTTGGGTGTCGTTTTGGCGGCCACTTGGGAGCCACTGAGAGTGGATAACAACTAAAGCAGAAGCCGCCCCGCTAATTGTTTTCGTGCATTGACCAGGCCCACAAGCACTGGGCCCTATAACAAGTTCAATGCATGGGAAACAAGTGAAACACGTAAGAAAGGCAACTCAGTATAGGGTGTGACTCAAAAATACCCTGTACTAACAAAAAAGTATAGCTAAAGATTTTAAATAGTTAGCAAGATTCTCTTAACTAATGCTAAGACTCTACAGCTACAAGCTATGCTCTAGTCTAATATACCCCACGACTATCTTTCTGCAGGGCATCAGAAGTGAATGATGCAGACGCTCGAGCACGTTTCGTGCCTCATATGTCCAGCTATTTGTAATCTACCTCTGTTGCTGTTCTACCGTCCGCTTCGCGAATATCACACGCCCCAAAGCTGTGCGGCTGATAGAGACAGCCACAGGGGGAGAGCGGGGAAAGGGAAGAGGAAGGGGCAGAAGAGAGTGGCCACAATCTGTTTGGCACTTCTTCCTCTTCTTCTGCGTACGTTTCGTTTCTGCTGCCGCTGGCTGCATATTTTGCAAAAGTTTCCCACGCAGGTCGCCCGCTTCGTCGGCCCTTCCCTCCCCCTCCCCCGCCCCAGCCCCCCTCGATCTGCCCTGCGCCGTCTTGTCTTGTCATGTCTGCATCTTTTGTTTACTTTTGCTTTTTCTTCAATGTCTTTCTTATTTGATTTTTGGTCGTTGCCTGCAGAATTCTGCTACTCTGGCGTCGGCGTCGGCGTCGGCATCGGCGTCGGCGTCTTCGCTTCTATCTCATTTTTTTTTTTTATGTTGCTTCGTTTATTTTATTTTTTTTTTATGTTTTTTTTTTGTGTGTTCTTCTCACAGCAGGATCCGCTGGTGGCTCCTGTGGAAACAGGTTTACAGTCTCGCTGTCTGAGATTTCTGCGTAATTTCTCGACTTGTTAACACTTTTGGTCTGACTGACTCGCCAACTCCAACTCCATCTCCAACTCCATCTCCAACGTGATCACCATCGTCATCTTCAGCGTCAGCGTCGGCGTCGGCGCTCTCTTGTAATGATCATCAATAAAATTTAATACTCAATTAAACTGTTGACTCGATTCTTTTTTGTCTGTGCGTCTGTCTGTCTGTCTGTCCGTTGTAGGAGTTGTGTATCCTTTTGTACTTTTGCCGACGCCAGACACTTGAAATTTTTGAGTTTCAAAAAATTGATTTGTTTTATGACACCATTTATAAGGAAAGTGAACCAATCTTGAACCTAGTTTCTAAATCAGTGGCTTCCCCTTTTCAATTTGCTCGCTGTGTTTTTTTTTTGTTGTTTTCCGCTCTTGCTTTGTTTTTTTTTTTTTTTGGGTTACTTACGTCTTTTTTCATTGCTTCCAGGATGAGAGATTTGAGCTCGTTTAGGCAGTGATTAATTCGAGCGCGACGCCGTTTTTCCATAATGGGTTTGTTAGTCTGTTCAAAAGAAATTACAGAAATTTATTACATTTTGAAAATATAAAGATAATGCCAAAAATTCAATTTTTTAAAAGAAAATTTATTAAAACAGAACAATAAATAATTATCTGTTTCTTTAATATGATCGTTGTTAGATTACTTCAAGACAGTACTTTTTTATCTACTATTGATGATTGAATATAAATATGTGTTCAAAAAACTTTAGAAAATTGCAGGCTTTAAGATTGCAATATTTAAAATTTGTATGATTTTAATATAAATTAAATAAATATCTAGACCAAAGTGCCTATTTGAGAATAATTTGTTTTAGATATTATTTTTTGTTTATTTACAAATAAACATATTTAAAAAAAGGAGATTTTATAAGCTGGCATTTTTTAATATGTTCTGCTAAAATTTGTTAATATTTTGTTAATTTTTTACCGATCGTTTTTGTAATCTAAAAAAAAAACTCACCTTTCGCAGCTCCGCCTTGGACAGACCATTTGGATTGGCCATGCGTCCATTGCCATAGCTGTCGCTGTAGCCGTTGGAGCAGTCGAAATCATCGTCAGAGTTAAGATCGTGTTTGTAATCCATTTTTGTTTATTTGCTTAGTTTAGATAATCCAAAGTATGGTATGATGAGGGTATTTAATCCAGGTGGTTTTGTTAAACACAACACAATTATTTCACAACACAACAACTTTGGCTGAAGTACGAATTTAAGTGTGAACAATAATTATTGCACGTACTTTGTTGCAAATGTCCGAACTGGTAAAAACTTAACAAATTTTACGCGCTTTGTTTTAGTTCATTGGGTACGTTTTGTTCGATTTGATTTTAGTGTAGCTGCGTTTCAGGACGAGCCGCAGACAACCGCGCACACGGAACGCCAAAAGGATACTGATCCTCGTCGAGGCAAACGCGTCAACTAAAAACGATACGCGACGAAGGCAAAACGAGTCCCAAGCGACTCGTTTACCTGAGCAGCAGCAGCAGGGCCGACGACAGCGACGACAGCGACGTCAGCGCAGGCGCAGGTAGCCATCGAGAGCGAGCGTTCGCTCTGCAGCGCATTTGGGGTGGTTCTGCAAGCGCAGCCGAGAAATGCCAGCGCAGTCAGCGCAAATCACTCAAAACTTGAGTGAGAGTTGAGTGAGATTGAGAGTTGAGTTTACAACGCGACTCGGCAGAGTTGCCGAAGCCATGCAATTTGCATGCTCAAGACGAAGCTTGATCGCGAATGCAATGCAAAGTACGTGATAATTAATGCAGTAAATGTAAATGTGTACAGCAATTAAATAAATATTAAGCAAAGAGATTTAACTAAAGAATTTGTAGAATATTAAAGAAAATTAGTTTAAAAGTTGAAATAAAATTAAAGAAATATATGTAATACTTGAAATTAAATTGAAATTCTTTTAAAGTAGTTTATTTACGAATGCATGCTATAAATATTTCACATGACTTGAATTGAATTAGATAAGATAGTATATAAGTTCACTTAGTTTATATAAAAGATTCTTAAACTTGTCTAACTTAATTTTGTTGCTTTTCTGTACCAAATTTTCGACAGTTTCGTTTGAGTCACTTTTTAGGTAATTTTGAGTATTGAGTTTCCTAAATCAATGCCAATCGTTGGGCGCAATTCATTAAAAACATCTTTAGAATAATCGCAGTTTGCTCGCACTCGATCCGATCTTCGCGCGGACAGCTGTCTTAACAACCCCCCTAAGACGCATTCCCTGCCAGGGGGTTGCAGTTTTATGGCCTGGTCACGGGTCAATCATTAGTTGAAGCTTACCTGACTTGTGCATTTTTATGATTAGCGCATGCGTGCGGATTTCTGTTTGCACCACCCCAAAAATCGCAAGGGCTCAAGAGTTTATTGCTTTACGATCTTGGCGGACGGCGATCAAGATGAAGAAATTGTCAATAGCCTGGTTTTCGGCCATGCGCCAGATGACAGCTGCCAGTTGTGGGTTGTGTGGGCTGTCGGTTAGCCAGATTAAAGGCGATCATAAAATTATTGCGCCGCCTGGCAACTCTGGTTGTGCAAGCCCAACCAACTCAACTCAACTCAAATTGCGCTCAGCTGGCGTGCTAGGCAATTTTCGAGCGTAAATCCCATCATAAACGGGTCGAAAGTTTCGTAAATTGAATAAGCGTTGCCTGCCAGCTATGATCACCAAATATATGTAAATGTATACATTTATTATTTTGCGGTTTACCCCATGTTGGACAGCAGATCAACCCCCGATCACTAATCAGTGCTCTAAACGATCTGTTGCTGTGCTTAATAAGCTGCATTTAGCTGCAAATTTGGCAAACTTTTTCCCACGAGAAAGCTCAATAAAAATGCTGAGCTGGCAAAAACGAGCCAAGCCACAAGACTCCACTCAAGACTCATCACACATATGGGCGGCAGCAGCATTTGTACTCGCAAATTGCGAATGTGGATCATTGCGTCTTGTCTGGGGCAGACGTGACGATCACAGGTCTTGGGAAAAACGAAAAAGGAGAGAATGAAATTCTATAACAAACGCGACGGGTACAAAAAAAATCAAAGTTCAATATCAGCCCCAGTCCGAGTGCCAATGCCAGCGAATCCCAGTGGCAGTATCTGAAGAGAGTTGCTTTGGCTTCCTTTTTTCATACGGTTTTTGGCTTCGATCTCGGGATCAAGGTAAGTGCCGTTTAGTGTGGCACGATCGCTGAGATCGGTAGCCGTCTGTGCTGGGGCTTCCTTGTGCCTTTATTTTTAGTTGCATTATTTTCGATGCGTTTTGGTTTTCGTTTTTATGCCCCAACGCACGATTTACACATTAAAACACTTTAATTTTTATTGTGCCAGCCGAGCCGATTGCTTCCCTTTTTTTGCTTTTAGTCTCTCTCTCTCTTCTTAATCAATCCTGCAGCAAGGTAGCATATGCGAGACCTTTCGCAACCTCAAATTAGTGCCTGCGGTTATATACATATTTTTAGCTGACTTTTTCTGTGGGAACCGCACTTATTATAGGGTGTGCTACACCCACTCCCCACACACACACACGCACACCCCCCAATATGAATATAATGAGCATGAAAAATATGAAACAGTAGCAAATGTGTGAAGTGAGGGGATGCTTAGGCTAAGATATATGTTGATTTAAATGAATTTTTTGTTGATTTTTATGGCGCCTAGTTGGGGTGCATCCAATTCAAGGCAGAAGTCGGAGGAAAGTGTGCGTTGGGTGGCATTAGACGGGCGTGACAGGCGAGGAGTTCTCCACGAAGGCTCTGCGTTTTATTTTTATGAATTTGATAAATGGATGGCCGTAGTTGGGCTAATAACTGGAAACTTTTATGACAGATGTGCGCGGCATGAAATAAAAAGCCGCTGCGACAATACCTGGGAACCGTTTACACACCGATCACAAATGAGTTCTCATGGGAGCACAAGTCTCACGATTTCTCAGTGTCAAGAAGTTTTAGTAAGCAAATGCTTATATTTATTTATACTAGAATCATATTATATAACAATTAAAAAAAAACATTTTTTTGAGTATTAAATATTTGTTCAATTACCATCTAAAAGATTGCTTATATGATAAATGCTAAACTTAAAATAAATATGACTATAAATGGGAAATTCTATTATGATCTGTAGAGTATAACTGGGGGTTGTCTGTGTAACGGCCGTTATCCTGCGCATTGGTCAGCTGCTCTATAACGAAATGTCAACGAGGCTGTCTCGTGCCGCAAGTTGGCACAGCTGCCAGGAGCCCTTGGCCAAGAGAACAATAGCTCGGAATTGGGTCCGGAGTTGGAATAGCAAACGGCGCTAAGACCTCAACTGACTTAAGGGACGTGCGGCGTTTTGATGCGCCTTAATTGCTGCCTTTTGCCGGGACAACGTCTTACATAATCAAGGAAGATGCGCGCCTAAGCAAGAAAACAAACGGATTTGTATGAAGCGTGCCTGATGCGAGACAGCTGCCGGGGACAGATCTCAAATCTGTTGAAGGGTTGCCAGGTTTCCTCTGTGGGGGGATTAACGGCAGTGCATTCAGTTTACTTAAAGGATTTGCGGTCATCACTTTCCTCAACTGCATCAACCAGGGGATCAAGCAAATCAACATTGGAAATGATGCTTTGCTTAGTTTAGTTTTCGGTTTCACTTTTCTTATTTTTTTTTTTATTCAATCCAACATTTATATATGTACATAAGAAAATTACGATATTGATATATTTATTTGGTCTGATTTAATTTCATATTTTTTTTAAAAATAAAAAAAAATTCTCTTCATATTTTTTTATATTAAAATTCATATCATGTATATTACTCATCTTTTCAATTAGATTTTGATTTCTAATGTGATGAACTAATCTTTGAATCAAAGTAATTATTTATCAATATATAAAGTCCGATTTAAAAATTGTACCATGCCATGTTCTAAACTTATTGAATGCCTGCATTTTTCTGCATTTTTGTGGAATAATATTAACTTCCTGAAGTACAGTCAAATCTCGTGACAGCGACGCCGGAGAACAACAACTGTTCGACTCATATCAATTCATAAACATAATAATTCCGACGCAGACGCTAAAATTAAACTCGAGTCGAAATGTGAGAAAAAAACTTTCTCACGATCACCTTTTGGACAGACGCGTAAAAATCCACGTGCAAAACGGGGAAGGAACCACCACCACCACCAACAACAACAAGAACAACTGGCGACAACTGCGGAAGGAAGCTAGAGGCACGGCCACACAGGCGGAGTAGGACGCAGGACATAGAAGGCATCGATATGCAGTGGTGGTGGTGGTGGTGGTGGTTGGTGCTGGCGGCCCCCTTGCCGGTCCTCGCGGGTGCATGAGAATTTAAATTACAAACAAACAGCGCGCACAATCGTCGGCCTTTGTTCGGGTGTGTATCGTCATGCAGGGACCAAGGGCCGCGGCAGAAGGACCGGGGCGCAGGACAACAGATGATGGTGTGGGAACTTTGGCGAGGACACACTCGAGCATGAAGCGGGCTGTGCTTGTGCTGGGGCGGGCAATTACCGAGTTCGAGTCCAGGTTAACTACACGCTAATGTGCCACATTCCCACATTCGTCTGCCGCAAGTCGCAGCTCTCTGACAGAGTGACTTAATAATTCTCTCAAAATTAAATTGAAACGACAGCCCACACGCCCGCCGCACATCGGTGTAGCGCATCAGTCTGAGAGCGCTACTCACCCATACAGACGCTAATAAATTAGCCCAGCTTCGCTCAGCCAATACGCGCTCTCTTTTCATATATGGCTCTCGCTCTCAGCGATCACGCTCATGCGCAACAACAGCGTCTTGCAAAAGCCAAATACAACAAAAAGTAAAAGCGTTGGTTTACAAAATGGAATTGTTTCTGAGTGTTGCATTGCATTATTAAAATAACTGAAACGCATGCACACACTCAGCATACACACACACACACACATACATCTCATTTATTCATTTGCTGCTATTTTTAAACCCACACAGAAAATGATAAGAATATTTAGCTGGGCATTGATAAATTTGAGACGAGCAGTGAAACAAGAACGGCAGCCTTGTCAGCAGCAATGTTGTCAGGCAGCTGCACTTGGAATTGCCCATGGAGAGCCGAATAAATTTAGTGCTGGCAATGCTGTGAGAGAGCGCGCTTCAGTTTAGGAGCTGCCAACGTGTGTGTTGCTTTTAAATGCTGGTTTTGTTTTTAAAATTGAAGAAAAAGTATGTATTAATATAGCAAATAAATATAATAATAGCTCTTGTTATTTTTTGTAAAAGTGTTCCTTATCATTTAATATATAAATTGTTGTCTCTTGATTAATTTTCACTGGTGACACACTTTTGTGTGACTCACGTTGGCAGCACCGGTTTGCCTGCAGCGTGCCATATGCTTGTATGTTACTCATGCGCTGAGCCCTTGTGTGCCATATGAGTGTGTGTGTTGCTCTTTCGTCTCTTTCATGCCTGTGGGCCGCAAGCGGTCTCACTGCAGCAGCAGTCGCTTGTTTTTCGCTCACTCAATAGCACGGCTATAGCGCGTTGTTGGCGTACTTATTATTTTTTTGCGACGAAGAAGAAGCAGCAGCAGTAGCAGTAGTGCAGAAGTTTTGTTGACACCAAAAGAAAAAGGAAAAAACCCTTAAGCAGAGAACAAGAGCAAAAAACTGAAAACTAGGCGTGACGACACAAAAGCGTGCAAAGTTAAAGCTCACCAATTGTGTTTAGAGACGAAAGTGAAATTCGCAAGGCTGAGCAGCAGCTAATAAACGCAAACGAAAAGCAAAAGCAAATGAATAGTCCTCGCACAAACGGCGCCATCTCAGCGCTGCCCAGCACACTGGCACAGTTGGCGCTGCGCGACAAGCAGCAGGCGGCGTCAGCGTCGGCGTCGGCATCAAATGGCAGCGATTCCTCAGCAGCGACGCAGCGTCCGCAGACGCAGCCGCCCAGTGTGCCAGCGGCAACGGTGAACAAACTGCAGTTAGCGGAGGCAGCTGCCGCCAGTGTGACCAGCTCAAATGGTGATTCGAACAAGCTGACGCACGACCTGCAGGAGAAGGAAGCACAGCAGCAGAAGCCACAGAAACCGCCGCTGCCCGTGCGCCAGAAGCCCATGGAGATTGCCGGTTACGTGGGCTTTGCCAATCTGCCCAACCAGGTGTACCGCAAGGCGGTCAAGCGGGGCTTCGAGTTCACACTGATGGTGGTGGGTGCCAGCGGCCTGGGCAAGTCGACACTGATCAACTCCATGTTCCTCTCGGACATCTACAATGCGGAACAGTATCCGGGGCCGTCGTTGCGCAAGAAGAAGACGGTCGCGGTGGAGGCCACCAAGGTGATGCTCAAGGAGAACGGTGTGAATTTGACGCTGACAGTGGTTGACACACCGGGCTTTGGGGATGCCGTCGACAACAGCAACTGCTGGGTGCCCATTCTGGAGTACGTGGACAGCAAATACGAGGAATACTTGACGGCCGAATCGCGTGTCTATCGGAAGACAATATCTGATAATAGGGTGCACTGTTGTTTGTACTTCATAGCGCCATCTGGTCATGGTCTGTTGCCATTGGACATTGCCTGCATGCAGAGCCTGTCGGATAAGGTGAATCTGGTGCCGGTGATTGCCAAGGCCGACACCATGACACCCGACGAGGTGCATCTGTTCAAGAAGCAGATACTCAATGAGATTGCTCAGCATAAAATTAAGATTTACGATTTCCCCGCCACGCTCGAAGATGCCGCCGAGGAGTCGAAGGCCACACAAAATCTGCGCAGTCGGGTGCCCTTCGCCGTGGTCGGTGCCAACACCATCATCGAGCTGGATGGCAAGAAGGTGCGTGGACGCCGCTATCCATGGGGCCTGGTGGAGGTTGAGAACTTGACGCACTGCGATTTTATTGCATTGAGGAATATGGTAATACGCACGCATCTGCAGGACCTGAAGGACGTGACGAACAATGTACACTACGAGAACTACAGATGTCGCAAGCTCTCCGAACTGGGCCTGGTCGATGGCAAGGCGCGGCTGTCCAACAAGAATCCGCTCACCCAGATGGAGGAGGAGAAGCGCGAGCACGAGCTGAAGATGAAGAAAATGGAGGCCGAAATGGAGCAGGTGTTCGACATGAAGGTCAAGGAGAAGATGCAGAAGCTCAAGGACTCCGAACTGGAGATGGCGCGTCGCCACGAGGAGCGCAAAAAGGCTCTCGAGCTGCAGATACACGAGCTGGACGAGAAGCGGCGAGAATTCGAACGCGAGAAAAAGGAGTGGGAGGATGTGAACCATGTGACGCTGGAGGAGCTCAAGCGACGCAGTCTGGGCGCGAACAGCAGCTCCGACAATGTTGATGCCAAGAAGGAGAAGAAGAAGAAGGGTCTGTTCTAAGTCAAGTGGCGCTAGCTCGTAATCCGGCGAAAAATCCTCCTACTTAATAACAACACGAAATTTATTTACTACACTTTAAGGGCTAAAAATCTCGAGAACAAAATAATATAACGAATTATACAAACATAGCGGTACATACCATATACTATAAAAAAACAATACATAAATACCAATGCACATAAAAAAGCAAACACACACATGTTCGAGGCCTCTTCCGTTTCTTGCTACTGTACTAAGCCCGATTCGAAGTATTGCTCAGACTTTTTCTTTGAAAAAAGATTCGAATCCGCAGTATATTTTAGAACCCTGGCGGTCCTCATCTTTATATATGTATATGTGTGTATGTATATGTGTATTTGATCGGGTTCTACGGCTTTCGCACAGCAATCGCGCATTTGTGTTTAAGATGCATACATATTTAACAGTTATTATTAATGCAGTATTTTATCAAAATATAAACAAAAAAGCGCATCAAAATACAAAAAAAGCAACACAAAACAAATATAAAATAAAATGAAAATCTTGACGTAATGTTTTGACTAGCCTAAATGAATTGAAACGAAAACTAAATTGTATTTACAAAATACTTAAATATCGCTTAATTAACACACAAAAAAGAGAAATATTTAACATAAAGCATAACGATATATCCTAAGAAAATAACGAAACAATTAATATCATCTTCAACGTATGTATTGTATAATGTATAATGTGTATATTGTATTTACCTATTATACTACATTTAAAAGTCATAACAACTCAAAGCAACAACAACAAAAACAACAGCAGCAACAAACAGCAACATCATCAACAACAACAACAACTACAACAAAATATACTCTTGCATTTTACAAAATAAAGTCTTCTTTTTAGTTTAACTACATAAAAACGCCATTTGGTGTTGTTGTTGTTTATTCAACTGCAAGGCGCGCACTCGAAATATTGAAGCAAAGTATGTACACAATACAGGGTGTCTTTTTGTGTATGGCACGCTTTCGACTGCTGTTCAGGAATTAACACCGTGACGCCTCGTTTCGAAATGCCTTCCTTTTCAAATGCTGACTAATTTCTTGTGTACATCTCCCAAGTTCGTCCAATGTTTTTGTCGATTCCGACGACTTGCATTTAAAAAAAAAATCGCATGACGCAGCTTGGGAATCGCAATACAATCGAATAACTGAATTTGTTTTGTATGTGGCTCTGAGTTTTTGAATTAGTAATAAGCTCAATAGAATGTTTGTTTGCTGCCGCCGACTTATCTTTGACTCATACACAATGGCACAGTAAAACTTGATTATAAGGTAAACGATATCTCTGACGACAGGTACAACGTACATACATACTATATGTTATTTCAGTCAGATTCTTGCTCTTATCACAAGTATTTTCGATAAAACAATGCATTACGCTCCGTTTATTTCAGTACAAAAGAAAAGTTGTTATTGACTGCAGCTTATTGCTAAATTACACTCACATTTGCATATGTATATGCATATACGAGTATACATATCAAATTATCATTTAGACCTTCAAGCTTATACAATATAGAGCGAAACCTTCGGCACACTGAGCCAAAGTTCATCCGCGCCCCTTGCCCCAACCACAGCTCTCTTTGCATCCACAATGCACATGTATGCAATTTCATACCGCCGTTTGCCACACCCTATATGGCATGGCGGCGAAATGGTTGCGAAGGGGGGGCCCCACTTGAAATTGCTTTCTAAATGGCCGGCTGGGGCATAACAGGCGAAACAGAGCCCCAAACGTATGGGTATTTAATTTATGCATAAAAATTAATCCATAACCCAATTGAAAGGCACTCAATTAATGCCGTATAAAGCGTAAAAAGAAAAGCCAACAGTGAAAGAAGACATGAAACTTGGAGCGAGAGTGCGCTTCGCGTGGAGTGGCAAGGAGTTGTAAGGGGCTTGCGGAGGCGTGCAGCACACACACACACACACACATATACATACTCATATGTACGTGTGTGTGTAAGTCAAACGTTGACGCAGCACTTAAGCAGCAATTGCTGGCGATCAATGAACGCAAGCAGCAAAGGCAGCAAAGGCAGCAAAAGCAGCAGCAACTACAACACAGTGGAGTTGTTGTTTTACTGGTTCACAAAATAAATAGAGTATATAGGGTTTGCATAGTGTCCGTCTGTCTGCCTTTCTGTCTGTCCGTATATACATATACAAATATTTAGTTCTATCTTCTTTCGAGTACATTTATTACAAGCAAGCAGATCAAAATATTCGGCTCTTTAATTTTTTTTGTAGGAATTTTATTGCTATAGCATTCTAACAGAGTATTGTGCGGCAGTAACGAGTGAATTTAACGTTCTTACTTGCTTTTTTTTTGTTATTGGTGTGTTGTTTTTAGGACGATGACTCAAATATACAGAGCGGCACAAAGTTACACATATGTATATATGTACATACGTTTTCACATATGTACATACGTACTCGCAAACGTATATATGTATGTACATATGTATTTACGCTTGTTCGCTGCGAAAGCGGGCGGGCGGGGGCTTAGTGTGTTTGGTTAGCTAATCAGCTGGCAATGGGAGCGCTGCAGAAAAGATTGTGCATCGCACACCCTGTTTTGCAACACATGTGTCCCACACATGGGCTGGACACCCTGTAGCGTTTATTGTCTTGCCTCTTGAGCTACATTCTTGCACGTCAAATCGCGCAGAACGACGACTGAAATCAAAAACAAATGTTGACCGTTCTTCTAATAAGCCGGCAACCGCAACAACAAACGCACACGCTCTCAAATAACACACACACACACACTCAAGCGTCTACAGTTTGGGAGAGAGTCAACTGGCAGCGACGCACGCTCACCCACACGATCGGAGCGCTTGACATATTTACGTGCCGCGGAGAGCCAAAGAGCAGCCAATTGACCAAAACTGAGAGAACGCTTCGCTGCGATCGCGCTGATAGTGACGGCGACAGCGACGCAGACAGCGGCAGCGACTGCGACAGCGACGCTGCGCCTGCGCTTCGTTTTATTTGAAATTTCCGTTTAAAATTTCTTTGGCTTCGACTTGCGTACGCGCTCAGTTCCAGTGCTGTTGCCCCCCGCTCCCAAGTTGACATTTGACATTTTTCCATGCGGCAACGGGAAGTGATTTTTATAGGTTTGTTTGTTTGCTTGTTTTGGCTTATGGCTCGTTTGCATTGCAAGTACTCCTCGCCTCCCCCCTGCCCTCTCCCTGCGCACCCAGTAACACAGCCTTGTCAATGTCAGCAGATAAGGGCACACTTGGCACATTGGATATATGCATGTATGTATGTACACATATACAAACACTGTTTGTGTGTGCGTACATTTTATGATTTCTCATATTTTCCCATTTTGTTTTATTTACAAACAAAGAAATTAGATCGTGTAGGCTGCGAGCTCTATCGCCAGGCTTATATAACACTTGTGGGAATTACACATATTGATAAAGACGCAGTTCGATCGTAAATTATCTTGCTTAGACTCTAGGCCCAAGCAAATAGGCACTTGTTAAAGTTGACACATTTCCAAGGGGGCTTTGTTTGCATTGCATTTAGCGACTCGACCCTGCACCACGCGAGAATTTGGTGCATTGTAGGGGCGCCTCGCCTGAATGGAAAGGTGTGCATAGGTGGTGTGTGTGGTCGAAAGGAATCTACAAATGGACACGGAAGTTTTGGGCTTTACTTCCGTTGTTTTTTTTTCGCCACAGCATTGGAACAATACCTTTGGTTTTTAGTCCCATAGCGGTATGTGTGCTTCCCCTCCGCCTCGTCCCTTGGTCCTTTCTCTCTCGTTGTGCCTTTATTTCCGCTGCTCGCGTGCACAACATCCGCTCTCTGTAGAGAGCTATAAACAAATATTTTTACCGTTTATTCGTTGCGATTTTTTTTTGTATTTTCGTACCGCTATTGTTGTGCATTTACAGTTTTTGGCATTTCATTGTCCCGGCCACATCCTGGGCCTGGGAATGAAGTTATCAACAGGTGAACAATCCGTTGCTCATCTAGCGGAGGTGTTAAAATTGCCAGGCATTTATTTGTGTTGATCTTAAGTAGCTCCGTTGGAACGAATTCCATTTGGGGTTAAAGGCTTGTTTGATCGTTTGAATAAAGATTTAATCGTATAGGTTTTGATTTGCAGCATTGATAACATTGTTCATCTGATGGTTTCCTATGTGATGAAGAACTTGAAAGCTCTTAAAATCCTTTATGGAAAATATTTTATGGAGAAAAGGCATACAAAAAGCAAGAACATATATATTTTATAATATCAATAAATACAGGCTTAAGATCTGTTTATTAAGATGCCTTTGAGGGTAAAAGCAGAGCTGTATATTAAGTAGAGGTTACAACAAATCTTTTAAGTCATAACTAATTAATTCCTCAAACTCCTCAAAAACCACTAAATATATCAATAATTATATATCCTTTCCAATTGAACAAAGACTTTAAGAATATAAGCTTTTATTGACAACTGTCATGTGCCTGTAAAAAACGCCAATAATATAAAATTCCTGCATACAAAAAATATAAAAAATTATTTGGATTTTTTGCTGACCATTGAAAAGATCGGATAATTTGCACAGGCAGTAAATTAAATCCGCAAGCTGTCAAAACGGTTGACATATGTTTTCAAGTACATTAACCGAACTATTGTGGCGCTTATCGGGCTTATAAGCGGAATCACAACAATGCAGTTTAAGGTTTCTGCCTTCTTACTGACCATAATTTCCATAATTGAGCAACAGTTGTGACCGGGGACAGATTTGCGGTTAACAAAATGACCCTGAGAACAGATTCTTCGATTGCCATATATATTGACAGTTCGTTTGGGGGCCTAAGCAAAGTACTTAAAATTTGGGTCACTCGTAATTGGCCAGATACACAGCTTGCACCGAGAGGGGGCAGAGCGGCAATCGTTGAGGCAGCTCTTAAAGTGACTTAAAAAGTAGGTTAGGCTGCGGCTGCCGCTCGTTGTCGTTGTCGTTGGCTTGTCGGGCCTTTTTGTATGGAGCATCTTGGCACAAGCCACCCTTTCATTTGTTTTCGTATCTTTTTGTATTTTTGTGAATGCCTCTGCATGCCGAGTGGTGCTCATGATGAGGATGAGCACACGTCGACCCCGTTCCCCTCTCCACCATTCCCCGTTCCCCATCCCACACTTCTATGCAGATGCAGGGCAGCCCATTCATTGGTGAGACTCATAATTGATGTTCAAATTGCTGTTGAATGATGCGCTGCTGTCGAGGAAGCACTTGTCACAGTTTTGTGCCCATTGCTGTCCCCGAAGCGAGGGTAATGTGTTCGTGTTTGTGATTTGTGACAACTTGTATGCCCTGTAAAAAAAAACTAAAGCAGGGTTGAAACTACTTCCATTCTAAATTTGGCTGCTATTGCAAATAGTAGACATATCTTAAATAATTCATAAACTCTCCTTTACTCAGTTTTCATTAGCATATTTTCTGTGTATTACAGGGCATGCCCTAGTCCATCACATTTGCTTTGAGCATCGCCCGCTTCGCTCGTTATTATTTTTGATGGCAGAGATGATGGTTTTGTTTAGCGACATTAAATTGATTTAATTCGTTTAAATTAGAAAAGCGGAAGCTGCCACGGAACTTGCTCCAAATGTTAAAGTCTAAAAAACAAGATTTCATCGCACTTTGATTTCTACGCGTGCCACACGTGCCAGGAAACAGGACTCAAAGGTGAACGGAAAATACGTTACAGCCACCAATTTCCTGGCCCAACAATGCGTACAACAAATTTATTGAGCTGGCAGGCAACAGCGCATTTGTTGCCAACAAAGGACAGGACAGGGACCCCTCTTCGCCTTTCTCCACGTTCGTGGAGTAGCCTAGCCGAGAACAGGACCCTCATTGAGCGCTGCAATGAGTCGGGGTTGCAGTTGTACGTTCAGCCAGGACGAGCCAGCAGCGCTAGGGACATTCGTCCTGTTTGTGTAATTATTATCAGTGATCCTAAAATGAACGTTACTTTGGGCCCGGTGTTTTTCGCCTGGCACGCGTCAAAGTCTTTTCCTTAGTTTCATTTTCTTTTCAAAAGACGCGCAGCTGCAACTCGACAAAAAAAAAATAACATGACGAATCGTTTTGGTTAAAGATCTATAAATATTACCTATGGGAGAAACGAAATGATTTTCTTTAGCTCTGATTAGTTTAAATTAAGGCTAGTTTCTTAAGGCGTTGTGACTCACAATTTTCGAAAGGGTTGGAAATTATATTTCTATGAAGTCACAGTTTCCGCATGATAGAATATGAAAAGCGATTAAATACTTGGTGTTAAAAAAGAGTATATGCAATATTTTATTTGTATTTTAACCTCAGTTTAAAAGCAATTGCAACGATTTTGATATTTAATTTTAGATTTATAAACATTATTTTTTTATTTCATTCTATTCGTGATTTTGCTTCATATGCAAGCTATTTTAAGTTTAAGATTTGATGTGGTACTTATAAATATGATCGTCTAAATTTATTATTTATTACTATCTATTAAACTATTTATTTAAAGTTGACTTATACTAAATTGGTTTCCTTTAAGGTAACACTTTGAAACTTATTGACTTATGACTACTAATAAATAATAATAATATCTTTTTTCGACTTTATTCTCTGTTCTAAGAAGAGAGTATTGCACTGTCAGCTTCTCCGGACTCTAAAAAATATAATAAATATTCAGCTGATTAAGAACAAAGCAATAAATTATAAAGCGCTGCCTAATAAAAGATTTTATCTAGCACTTTGAATAAAAATTATTGTATGAATTATGAATAATTTATATTTTTGAGACTGAACTTATTTCAAGCTACAATTGGATTTTAGTGATGTTTATTATAATATGCGATATTATTTAGAGCAGAAGTATTGCAAAATAAGTGTGTTCTAAGCTTTAAAGTGGTGAGATTTTTTTGTTTAGTCCATCAAGGGGGTTGTATTAAGAATACATATATGCAAACACAAACATATAGTACAAATACAACATATTCGCATTTCTACCCCATTTTAAACGTTGACAAAAAAGTTTCGTAAGTTCTAGACTTTGGCTCAAACGAGTATTTGAGGGGTCCTTTTGCTTCTTAGAGGCCAACTCAATTTGGATATAGACAAACATAGGCGTGAAATGTCTCAACTGCATTTGGCCAGACATTTCGCCGGAAAGCAGCGAGCTCTCTAACCATTTTCATGGTTGCCGGCAAATTATCTATTCGGGGTTTTTGGCTTTGGTCGAGCGCACAGCGTGCGCTGGTCGCGATTGCAAACCGACAACGGCGACCACAGCAAGTGCCTGGTGAGAGAGAGAGAGAGAAAGAGAGAGAGAGAAAGAGAGAGAGAGTGAGCGAGTGGGAGGAAGAAGATACACTCCCTGGACTTTTGAGCCACACTCATAAACACATTATGCATGCCACCTTGGGGGTAGTAGAAGGTTCTCATATAAGTAGAATACGATTTTCGAGGTCCTAACGAAATTCGATTTTTGTGAATGCAAAAAGCCTACTATAAAACCATAACGCGTTTTCCAGGAAGACACAGGTAAGGTCCTGACAGTTCGTCCCGTTGTTGTGACAGCAAAACAATACTCAATGTTTTTCATCTTTTTAGTCGCATTTGTAGGCGGCTCATAAAGCGATTATGATTAAAATTAAAGCGACTCCTTTGTCTGGCCAAATGCCTTGAGATGTTTTTAAGGATTTGCGAAGCGCTCTAATTACGCCCAGTTTATGAGACGTTCAAGGCAAGCAAACTGCAGTCGCGTCTGACTGTTCAGCCTAAATAATAATAAAAAGCATTAATTTAACATATCGCTGGGCCGCAACGAAAGCAAAGGCAACGACAAAGACAAACCCTGGGACTGGTCGCATTGTGAGGTCAGGGTCCTGGGATCGCATGGCATGGATCGTGGCCAGGTGTGCGCCAAGACACACGCAACATGGAACGCGTTCAGAGCCCAAATATACCCCGTCAACCTCGGTCGCAATCTGCTGGCATTTCAAAGCGCTGCGCAAAAAGAACGATCGAAAGTTTCCTTTTCTTTATTTTTCTTTCTGGGCAGCCCCTAAAAACCCAGCCACCCCAAATCTTATGCAAAATGTACAACGCAGGAGGGTTATCGGAGGGTTGCTGAACAGCTCGGCTCCGTGAGGTTCAGTTCAGTTCAGTTCAGTTAAGCGCAACGACCTTTGTCTTTGGCCAGAAGGGGAGGCGCTTTCGGGCGCATGTCGAGGCTGGTTTACCCAGCACGCAGCTGTTGTTTTGTTACGCCAGAGGTTTTCTTGAAGGCTGTGCCAAAAGACACCCCAAATTATAAATCGTCTTTGGTTCTGTGCAACGCGTGTGAAAGTTTTTTCATACCCGAATCTGGACACACTTCAGCCATTTTGTTTTGACGACCCTCCGGGCGCCCGTCAGCTGCCATTAGAATAAATTTGTGACCAGACTACAATCGCAGTCGCAGTACGGATCCTCGTTGATCTACTCGGGGAATGCGTCAGAAGCGTGTGCGAACACGAGCAGGGGGCCTCTAACATAAAAGGACTTAAAGAATAGTCCTTGAAAATAAGAAAGCTCTAGCTAAGTCTTAACTTAGAGTAAAACTTAGAGTCTAGAAATAAAATAATGATGGAAATTTTATATTCATTTATTCACATTTAAATGTTTAAGAAATTTTTAATATTTGTTCAAGAGAAAATCTTTAATTCAGAAATAAGATATAAGAAACTAATAATTGCTAAACAAACAAAAATATATATTTTATACAATCGAAATCGACCTTGTTTATGTGGAACACATTTCAAGAAAAGTAATATTTAATTATGCCTTTTGACTGGCTAGAAACCAAATATATATAATTGTATTAAATTGAAATTGATTGATGTGCATGAAAATTTATTTTCTTCAAATTCATTAAATAAGTATTTTTTAAATGAAAGAAACATTAATTGGTTTCACAAGGGTATTACAAGCTGTTCAATGATATATTCGTGAGATAAAAATGGTAAAATATATGATATAAGATAATAAAAATAAATGAAAATATATGTATTGAGTAAATATTACTTTTGAACATATAGCAAATATATGTTGAAGAAAATAAATATGTATATGAGTAATCAATAAGAAAAATTAATTTTTATTATTAATAGGAAGATTCATGTTTATAAAAATTATCATTTCTAAAAATATAACGCTCTTTTGTTAGAACAAGCTCTTTGATAAACGTTAGATAAATTGATATCAGTTTCTATAAGGTTTTACTGTACTTAAAGTGGTTTTCATTAAATGTGGCACTTGATAAATTATTTATGAGATAAGAGAGAGTTCTCCAATTGAGTTCGATGGCGACCCAGTTTCAGTTTAGACAGACCTTGAGTTGAATGGAATCTTTCGATGAGTTCACGCTGGCCCATTAATGTGTTCGAGTGTTTGCCTTTGGATTTCCGACCAAGTCAAATGCAAACAAATGCAAGCAAATGTCCTTGATGGCTGCACTAATGTGTTTATAGCAAGCGGGCCAAAGCTGGCACAAGGATGCGTAACGAGCGAGGCTCGCACAAGGTTACGTTTTACGATGGGCACGGCGAATTTCCCGATTTCCGTGTAAAGCAGCCGCAAAGACGGAGACGCGTCCGGCGGACAGTTGACAGACGGACCGATGGACCGACGGAGGACCGACGGGGCAGGGCGAAAGGCTGCGCTGAAAGGATGCGTAAAGTTAACAGCAAAGAGCGAAGGACTCTATGCAAGAAAGGATAACTTTACGAGCGGGCTCGTAAACGCATTTGCATTGATCAATGTGAGCAATGGGTGATTATTTGTTTTGGTCACAATAAAAGCGGCGGGTGGCAAGGATAAAGCAAGGATAGCCTTGCCAATATGTGTGCCATTAGCGCAGCGATTAGCGGCTTGTGCAGGGGTTGTCCCTAGAGTCCACTAGGGTTAGCCAGCGGACTTCCAGGAACTCAACGACGAATCCTTTGCACGTTTTTTAGTCCTCCTCTTTTTTACGAGTTTGTTTTCTTTTGCTGCTTTATTGCGTAAAAAACGTTTGGCAAATTTCTCAACTGAATATAGAAGTCAACTTTGCTTCCCGGAATTTGATTGCATATTGCATAAAACGCCTTGCGTCGGGTTTATGGATATTATTTACAAAAAAAGGCTTTGTCTGGTTATTTCGTCGAGACTTGGGCAATGTTATGCAAGAGCGAAGGATTTAGCCAAAACTAAGATTCTCAGAAACTCCCTTTTCCTGGTAATAGGGTGACAGTCGATCACTGAACATTTATTTGTTAAAATTCCAAGCAATTCAATGCCGTCATAAATCCAATCATATAGATAATATATATATTATCTACATCCGAGATTATCGCACCGTAATGGAATTAGCAGAATATTTCCCACAAGGAGCTGTCGTCGCTACTTTGACACAAAAACACGATCGAGTATAATAAAAATTGTAAGAAAAGGAAAACCCGCTAAACTAATTTTCCCAGCCCACAAACTGAGTAACAAGTGCGTGTGAACTGAGGAAAAAAGAAATATATGTGTATACAAAAGCAAGAGAAAATATTCTCAGCCGCGCAAAAATGCAGCGCAAGGATCAGCAAGGATCGGGGCACACTAATCGTTTATTATGATCAACGAGCTGAATCAATAAAACGAAACGAAACCAAACTGAACCAAACTGAACCAAGCCAAGCGCCTACTTCAGACGTGTCGACGGCGACGCAGGAACCTGTTCCAGGGTTGAGGGTTGGATGTCCTTTTGTGTGCGTTGGAGTGTTACCGTTTGCCCGTGAGAAACGGCAGCGGGACAGGGCTAACAGGTACAGGCTACAGGTATGCAAAAGTCAAACTTGTATGGGAATGTGTTCGGCTCTGAGTTGGACTTGGCTTGGGAAACTGCTCAGCATGCAGGACTTAACGGAGTGATGGGAACCAACCGAAATGCACGAGACCAATAATAATGTGGGCGAAATAAATGAACACAGTAGCAATATAAGAATATATGAGAACAGAAAATTCAATTATAAATGCTAGAATTATTTGATATTATCTAAACAACTGTGCTTTAACTAAAATATCTTTGCTTACTATCAAAAGAAGAGTCTTAGTGAACATGCCTTAAATACGTTGGTAACATAAAAAAGTTTCTAATAAAATGGTGTTTTAGAGATATCAAATATATCATAGAAATATATATATATATAATAAATAAAATAAATATAAATAAATATTAAATAAATATATAAGTACTTAAGTCTTAACCTTATTCAATTAGTTAAAGCTATATCCTAAAGAAGAATTTATTTTATAACAAATACTTACAACAATTTTATTAGAATAAAATAGGTACTTATGAGTTTATATTCAGATCCCGATCGAGAAAACAATTGCAGATACAATTATTCTAGTCTTGTGTTATTAATTATGTTAAGTAATTACTTTAAGTTAATAATAAATTATCAAAGGTATTATATTCGTATAAGGGCCAACACATTAAAGGTGTTATCGGGGACCCTTCTACATACATATATAAATATAAATACACCGTTTATATTTCTGAACTACTTTCTCAATCTAAGCATCCTATCAAACGGATTGACTACGCCTACAGTCTGAGAAGAAACTCTTCTTCCAAATGAGCTCAGAAAGGGACACAGCTATAACAATCAAATTTGTGTACTTCCTTCCGGTGAGCGGAACTGCACCAGTCGCTGCCAAAAAGGATATTGGTTCGCAGCGCCCAGACAATGTGTAGAAATCTAAATTGCAAAATATGAAACACAACTCACACACACACAACACACACACACACAGACGTAGCTGGCTGTGGGAACCCAGGACGAGGAGATGCTGCTTAGGCTGTTCCCAATTTGATGTGGGACCACCCTCGCCACGATAACATCGTCAGCGCTGAGAAAATCTCGTTTGTTGTGGCTGAGCCCGAAATATCAAAGATTTCTTCGTTCTCCTTCTCAGCGCTTGTTTGTGTTTTTTTCTTCCATTGTTATTTGCGAGCCGCAACAATATTTGTATACAGAAACAGGTTAACAGGTATTTTGACTAGGAATCCGTCAGGATTAGGCTGGCGAGCGTGTGATGGGCCCCTTAAATAGACAGCTCAAGTGGGTGGTCCTTGGGCAGCCCTAAAGAGGCTCCCGCAAATGGAGCTGAACATGAAAAATCCATTCGCAGGACTTCGGCTAATGTTGTCGACTGTCCCATAAACTAGAAGTTGAAGTGGCTCAACTCAATTTTCCAGCAGCGCATTTGCTGGCAATTAAGCCGCAGGACGAAGGATATAATAGGGGTGTGCAATGGTAATTTGATATGCGCACACTTCTGGAGCGCGTTTCGAAGGGGGCAGCAGCATCAGCATCAGCGGCTAAGTGTGCGACGACAGGTAGTCCTGCATTAGTAGCTCTGTTTTTTTTTTGTCCTGCAAGGTCCTTCGAGTTGCCTTCAAGTTCTCATTGGCGCAACAAATCGCAACGTAAGCGCAACCAAACAGAGCTGATGATCGATCGATCGATGCTTTGTTCTTCTCGGTGTGTCCTGCGGCGTTGGCGGCAAGGCTTCTAAGGAGCATTAATTGGATTTACGCTGCACTCGAGCGGTTGCCATCAAAGCGCTGGTCAGCGTTGGCCAGGATTCTCGATTTGCCTGAAATCACACGCACAATCACACACAGCCTTCGGTAATACACCTGTGAGAAGCGACCGCACACAGTTCACAGGACATGCCAGTGGGCTGCTGGCGTTCCACTCACTGACCTTTCCCATTCCATTTTCCATTCCCCTTCCCATTCCCTTTTGATTCCCATTTCAATTCCCATTGGCTATTGTTATTCGCATTTCCTCTTATTAATTTGAAGTGCCCGCACTTCATGCAACTGTTGCGCATCGCTTCCTTCGGCCAGCGCGATCCTGCCCGGTTCCTTCCTTCCTGCCTGCCCACAATGCTGTCCTGCTTTGGCACTTCCTGTGGGTCAGCGCAACTCTTGGCCAAAACATTCTATTGTTCATTAATTGTGCTGATTATTTACTCGCAGCGGGCGATGGACAGCAACGGAAGTGGATTTGATGCGACCGATTGTACTTTTGGTAAGGTGCATAAAAATATTGAACTGAACCTGCAAACTTTTCTGTGGTTTTCATATAATTCTAGTTATCAAAGGGTTACATAAATTGACTCTCTATGAAGACGTTAAAAGTTGTCTTTGTTTTAAGTTAAAACGTTTTCCAAAGATAGCTGGAGAGGTAGTAATTTTGTGAAATTAGTTAGGATAGCTCTTTTATGTAGGGCACTAGATTGTCAGGTTAATGTCCTTCAGCGTAGGAAAAAGGCAAGTGTATTATAATATTAAACGCTTCCCATGGAACTCTTAGGAAGGATTATTCGTAATTAGGTCCCTGTAGATTTGTATTTGCTATATTTTATATTAATCTAAATATAGTTATATATGTTAAGTAACCCTAAAAGAAAAAAAATAATTTTTTAATTATTGAAATTGTGTCTAAGATTGTTAGCAGAACTGCTTGCATTGAACTGCAGCACAACACTACCTTTTAGCAAGGTTTCACACCAAATAAACTGCTTGGCGCACATAATATTTAGCAGCAGTGCTGCAAGCAGTTCAATTAGAATACAGGTTTGTGCGCGACTTGCGCGCGTTTCTCGAGCGATTTTCTTCAACTTTTTTTATTTTAAGATTTTTTGGCAAGATTTAAAAATTTTTACTGATAATTGAAACTTATTGAATTTAGAGACTTGCCCTCACTAAAGAACAATTTCAGTAAACTTAGCAAAGTCCTTATATCTAAAGTTTAGTAGTATTATATTAACTCATTTCTCATTTTCGGTATCCTTCGAGAATATATGTAAAAAGTCTCCTAAAGCTGCTATCGTCACTTTTTCATTAGGACATGTGTCAGGCAGCGCATATAAAGCGTAAAAATCCCCACAACTGTCGCTTAATGTGGCACCCAAATCCTTTGGAGGTTTCTCATTTGCCGTTGGCGACTTTGAATTCATTTTAATTCGTTTTTATTTCTTTTTAATTTTTATTACATTTCGTATATTAGCTTTGACTTTGCTTTAGTTGTATCCACTTTGAATTATTTGCTGTTTGTTTTCCGCGCTCGCGCATGCAGCCAAAAAAAAAAAACGTATGCGAAATATACAAATACAGCAGCCAGCCAAGTTTTTTCGTATTGTTCTCTTGGCCCGGCTTATGCACGGGTCCGGCGCTTGGGTTCCGGGCACCAGGACTCCGGCCACTTTTTGTAGTTATTGTCCAACGTTGACTGTTTACGCCAAATGTGCGCTGCGGAGTAGGAAATTAAAAATGGCGAAATAAAGTTAAATTTTTTATGGCTTGCGCAAATAAGTCACACGGCCCAGCCCAGCAGACCACCACGTCCCGCTGCTAGGAGCCACCACCCCCTTCGTCCACCCCTCGCTTGTTAAGCAAGAAAATAATATTAGCATTAAGCGTTTGTCTGCGCGCCTCGTGACAGCCGCGGCGCCATCCGTCGTCCTGTTTTTTTAATATTTATTTTACAAAATGGGCGACAAACTTGCCATCATTTTGTGCTGGCTTCCCTTTTTTTTTTTAGCCAAACTCAGCCCCCATCCCCTCGCAAGGGCCAAATTGTAGTTTTTTATGCCACATGTGTGGCGCCGGACTGCGAGGAGCTGAGGAGCATGGAGCACATCCAATTAAGCAGCGCTTGAAAAGCTCTAAAAAATGAGGTCCTTCGAAGCTGGGCAGGTGGCTTCTGCCTGCCCGGCAAGTGGGTAATGCCAAGTGGCTCCTTTTAAAGGAGGAAGTGTGGATGTCAAACAATTGCGAGTGTGTTTGCTGTGGTTTCTGCTAAATAATTAAAAATATAATGTAATAAAATTTATTTGTGACACAAAAATTCTCTTAAGCATTTTTAAAAACATTTTTTATTGTAGAGTATAGTGAGTGAAATTATTAGAGATTATTCTTTGCTTGCATTATTGCAAAAATAAGAACGTTATAATAACTAACTTATAACTTTGACCCTATAAAAAACTAAGCTTATTTTCATGATTAAAAAAATAAATATGTATATACCTTATTGTTTTGAAGTTGCCTTCATTTAAGGGTTAAAGCCAAATGTATGACATTTGAATATTAAATGTTATATTTAATCCATTTATAATTTTTTATTCAAAAAAAAGTATATCTTTTATTTTTATTATTATTTATTTCGTGCATAGAAGACTTAAACTTACTATACTGCTTATTACTTAAAATCTTTGGAATTTTTTTTTCTTTAATTAAATGGCATCAAAAGTATTTTTAAGTATGATTCATTGTAAATTTCTTTTTAGAGCCAAATTTTGCTTATGATTACTTTAATTAGGTTTGGCTTGAAATTGATTCCAGTTTAAGGCAGGTTATAATTATATGTTATAATAATATGCGGTTATGAAACTATTTTCTTTTCTTTCTTATTTTTTTGCTGGTTCAAAACTGGATTTTATATACATTTTGATTTTATTTTTTAAACTAATAAATGCGTTGGTGGAGTACACAAAGTATACATTAATGATCCCATTAAAGGCAAAGACAACAAGAAATTGAATACTTTAAATGTTTTCGCACCTGTTGGGAATGCGTTCAAGGTGGCATTTTAAACTGTCAATCACATTAACTAAAAACCAGCGAAATCTTTATGGAAGTTATAAGTTTACCACCTTAAGTAGCATAAAAAATGGTTTCCTGGTAAATATCTTTTGTGGTCTCTACACTAAAATTGCTAACTGGCAGCATTTCGTGTTGGACATGGCTGATTATTATGTGGCTCACGGTAGCTGAACTCCTCGTGACCCTTACCTACCCCAACTGGCGGCGGGGCTGCTCCACAAGTCGTCGTTCGTGCCAGATTTCGGAAACTGGTTTGCGGAAACAAAACAAAAGCAAAAGCAAAAATAAAAATAAAAGAGATAAAACAAAAGGCAGACAGAAGAAACACGTTGAGATACACACTTGCACTTTCCTTCAATTAGCCGCAAAAGTTTGTTTCTTTCAACACGGGTTTTACTTTCGTGGCTGGCTGTTAATACCCTAATTAGCGCCTATTTAAGCCGAGCCGCTGGACGGGGCGTGGGTGCTAGACCCGAGAAGTTTCCAATTAAGGCGCGGCTCGCGTGACTGTCAGCTGTCAGCGCCAGCGGCAAATCTCGATGAAAGGCGCCGTTATTTGGCAACTGGCAACTGGTCTGCGGACAAGTGAATTCTTAAGACGCTGTCTTAGCCGTCTCTCGTTCAGTGGCTGCTCGAACGTGGCCCCGACCATGTGCTGGAACTTACTGCGACTGTGGCTGCTCCTCGGCCAGCTTTGTGTTACCCTGGCCATCTATGAGCAGTGCAATCATCAGCTGGAACTCCAGGCGGGCCAGAAAATGTATATCAACTCGCCCTACTATCCTGCCCAGTATCCCACGGGCACCTCCTGTCGCTATGCCCTGCAGGCGCCCAAGGATCATGTGATACAACTCAAATGTGAACTCCAGCTGCAAACGGTGTGTGAAAAGTGTTGAGTATTGTTAAAAGAAAGGATATATTTCCTTAGTGCAAGTGCAAATAAAGACAATGCTATGAAAGTGAAGTTCAATAGAAACAAGGAACTTGGAATAATAAATATAATATAAATGAACTGAAGACCTTTGTTGCCATAGCTTATAAATAGTACAACTGTGTTATTATTAGGTTGGGTCTTTATAATAATAATAATAATAATAAATATAATGAGCGATTTCTAAAAGCATAACGAGCTTCTGTGTGATCTAAAATAATTTTATTTGATTTACCTATTAAAAGTTTATAATAAAAATATTTTAATTGGTTTGGGCAAATGTGTGAGAAATGCAGAAAAAGCTGCTTTGTGGTTTTAAAATATGTATATATATGAATATAACATTCTTTATTGATGTTCAGTTATCCAGAGCTCTGCTTGTCTTCCTGTGAATAAAGCACAAGGACGAAAGGACGTTTCAGTGTTTTTATATCAGCTCACAATTGGCTACTGGATATCTCCGAGTTGAGCAATTTTCATCCAAAATAATTTTACTTTTTTATATTTTATTTTTAATTGTCATTTTGTGTTTTTAGACTTCGTCCAAAGCCCGATAAGATAATATTAGCTATTAGGTAGATAATATAATAATTCATATATAATAATCAGAATAATTTCCAAACAATTAAAAATATGTTTCAAAGATATTTTTCTCTGCAGGATATTTCTTTGTGCTGCAATTTGTGTGTTAATTCGTTAATTGTTGTGCAATTGTTTTTTCTGTGTTTTTTTTTCGTGCCCCACAGCCAATAAAGGACACTCGCTGCCGCTCGGAGGTGTTTCACTTCAATGCGGAGGGCGACGAGCTGTTGACGAGCTCCGAATACTTTTGCGGAGCTGGCAAGTTCGAGCGTCAAAGTTTTCTGAATCGTGCCGTGATTTCCTACATCTCCCAGAGAAACGAGGCGGCTGCTGCCTTGGTGCCAAAGTTAAGGGATAAGCTGCCAGCGCGAATCACAGGTACCAGCACCAGCACAACGACGACACAGGCGCCTCCAGTGCGGCAGGACAATGAGAAGGAGGCGGGGCAGCAGGACGAGAATGTTGATGACGATGATGATGAGGATGATAACTTTTCCAACGAGGTGCTGCACGTGCTGCAGGACGTGGGCGTCAGCGACGCCTTGGCTTACGTCGCCTCGCTGCTTTACGAGGAGCCCAACAATGGTCGACGGATTGGCAACGCAACGAGTTACCTGCGCACTGCAAGGACTTCCGCAAAACGTGGTCGCATTGTGTCCGCCTATCCGTTGGCCGTGCCGGGCGGCGGTCGCTTCTCGTGCCTCGTCGAGGCCCTGGCGCCCAACTGCAACTGCGGCTGGAGTCTGACGCCCCGAATCGCCAGTCCCACAATTGACGAGGCGGCACTTCACGAGTTCTCCTCCATGGCGGGGGTGCTGACCAAGAAGCAGGGCAAAGTATTTTGCGGAGCTGCGATCAGTAAGTGTGCAGGCTAATATTTATTATCCCTTAACCAACTATTGCCTTTCTTCCAGTTCATCATCATTATCTGCTCTCTGCCGCCCACTGTTTTCTCAGTGCGGAGACAAGCCACGCCTCCCTGCTGCGCATCGTGGTGGGCGAGCACGATCTGTCCAGCGCCTTCGAGACGCTCTTCACGCGCCGCTACGACCTGGACGCCCTGATCCTCCACGAGCAGTTCAGCCAGTCGAACGGCCAGCTGCGCAACGATATCGCCCTGCTGCGCACCCGTTCGCCCATCCAGTTCAATCGTCGCGTCGGCCCCGCCTGCCTGCCCCTGCAGCCAGCGTCTAATGGCCGCAAGCTGCCGCTGGTGGGCCAACAGCTGCTGGCCGCCGGCTGGGGCACCACCTCCTACGGCGGGCCGCAGACGCAGCGGCTGCTCAAGACGACCCTGGACGTGATCAGCGTCGAGCAGTGCCGCACCTCGCTGGCCCAGGCAGCCGTGCCCGCCCACAGCTTTTGCACTTACACGCCCGGGCGGGACACCTGCCAGTATGACTCCGGCGGCGCTCTCTACGAGCGCAGCAATGGCCGCCTTCTGGCCGTGGGCATCGTCAGCTACGGCTACGCCTGCGCCACTCAGCAGCCGTCGGTGAACACCCGCGTGGCCTCCTTCATCAAGTGGATCCGAACCAAGACGCCGGAGGTGGCTTATTGCCAGAAACAAACAGTCCTTTAAGCCAAGAAAGTTTAGCAAAAAATAATGTTTTTTTTTAAGTGTGCCAAAAGAAAGTTAATTGCAGAAAAGAATAATTGTTAAAATATAAGTTTATCAATGATATCTTGGAATAATTGATTCTTTTTTTTTATATATTTATTTTTTAATTTTTTTATTTACTTTTATTATTTTATTATTTTTTATTATAATTAGTCTATTCACTAAGTCATCTTACATTATTATCTCTTCTGCTTAATTTAAAGCAACATCAACAAAAACCTTGTGGCAAGATCAATGGGGCTTCTTCTCGTTGATCTTCCCCTTTTTTGAGTGGTTTTCTATTTCGATATTTAATCTTTTGACGTTCCAGGCAGCAGCACTTATTAGTCTAAAGATATTTTCCAGGTGGGTTTTGACTGTAATTTCATATATTTGCAACCCTTAACGCCAGGTGGGGGCAATGCAAGTCTTGTATTTTTTTTATAGATTTCTTACCTATATCACAAATATTCATTTATATTTATAGGGTGTAGACTCCTATTAAGCTACATTCCCCATTCGATGTAAATTCTGACTGCCATTCTAGATGCCTCGCAACTCCTGCTACTTTGCTTGTCAAGTGGGTGCCAAGTTTGACGCTTCGCTTGAATACCCTGTCAACATCTGCCGCATCAGTCAGCTCAGTCAATCAATCAATCATGGAAATCTTAACGCCTCGCTGGCGTTCTATGCCCCGCCGCAGATTGCAATTAAGCGCAAATGTCAACTAATTAACCTCAATGGCTGCAGGCAAAATACGAGCAAGCGACATCCTTTCCCTGTCCTTGCCAGCCAAGTGCCATGTCCTGATGTACTGTCAATAAAAAATGCTGCATTTTTGCAGTGTTTTTCTTTTTGTTATGTTTTTTTACTTCTCTGATTTGTTTGCCCTTTTTGCTGCGGCGCTGTCTGTTGTCGTCTTCCTTTCAAATAAATAATTAAACGTTTGCCATAACATATGAAGCATGCTTTTAGGCTTAAAGGCAATACAAATCGTCTGCCAGCGGCTGTCTATGCGGTTGCTGTATTTTTGTAGTCCTTTTTTCTTAATACCCACGTCATTTTTTAGAGGGTATTATGAATTAGTTACAAACTGTGCCAGGTATTTAGGTTGGCAAATGTTAGTTGGAATCTGTTTCTAATCTTAACTGTGTTGTATCTATTGTGCAGATGAGATAGCTTTATAAGCTATTATTTGGAAAAGATTTACAGGTACTAAACAAAGTTAATTTAACTAATCTATCTAAGAGATGTATTAAACAATTGACTATTTTATTTATATTTGTATAAAACAAAACTTTATATGCATTTCAGCATATTTTAGTATATCTAAATAAATATTCTAAATATTTCTAATTATTGTAAAGGACATCCAAGTGTCGGTTTCCATTTCCAACACATCCTGCATGTTTGTGTTGTATACTTGTTTCTTTTCGTAGGTTTGTCCAACTGCAATGCACTTTTTCAATACCCAGTCTGTCGTCCTGGCCGTCTAACTAAGCTGGCTGTGTTGCTGCCTTTGGGTGCATTTGGGCGCCGCTGCAATCCACGACTATTGGCCGCTCTTCATCTTCTTCTTCATCGTTGCCATGCGCCTGTGTGTGTGTGTGGGTGGGTTTGTTTTTATTTTTGGTACGTGGCACATGTCTCTGCCTCCCGCCTTGCGAGCCTCTTCTGTGCGCGCTCCTGTTGTTCAATTTACGTAAAACGTAAAGCGCGGCATCGTCAACTGCAGCAACGGCGGCATCAAGTGTTGCGTGTTCTCTGCCCCCACCGGTGGGCGTGGCACTAGGCATAGAAATCACTGCCAGAGACTGAGGCACTAATTGAAAAGCAGCAGCCACTAACAGAAACAGCAACAACAACAACGATGGCAGCAACAGCAGCCCCAGTGTCAGTGTGCAGGCTCTGGGGAAATGCAGTTTTTTAACTACAGATAAACTACAGTGAACACTGCGTACGTAACCCTGATAGCAAACGAAAGTCATGCAGAAAACAGTTTTCAGTCACTTAAATTCCATACATGTTAAATTCCTCTGTAAATATACTGGCTGTTAAAAATTTACTTATTGTCGTCTGTTTAGATGTTAAGTAAATAAAATAGAAAAAATAATTACTTTAAAAATAAGTTAAAGTTTTCTGGTTATTGAATAGGACAACGATTTTGAATTTAAATTAGTAAAAATATAGGAATATTTCAAATAAATTGTTAACTCAGTATTCATACTGAACATAAAGATCAGTTTGTCTCTTAAGGCAATAATTTATATTTAAGGATAAATCGACTCTTTTTTCAGCACAATCAAATCCCCATCTATTAATTTTCTTTTCACATTCCTTTCTCAGAACTGTTCACTGTATGAAGAAAGCGCATTTGCTGGGTTTTGATTGTGTTGCCCTTTCGGACGTTTTCAAATTTCCTTTGCATACTTTTGCGCTGCATTTGATTACAAAATGGCGTCGATGATGGGGGGCCGTCGCTGCGATTGCGACTGCGACTGCGACTGCGAGTGGGGGCCGTTGCAGTCGTAATATGCGCCTAAACATTGGCGTTTAGTTTTCGTTTTGGCCAAAAAGTGTGCAATGCGAAACGCAGCGCCTGGACTTTGACTATTCATTAGCGTGTGTGCCAAACTCTAACAAGCTCAAAAAGCAATTTGCAGGAGGCAGCTAAAAATTGGCAAAAATATCGACATGCCAGCTCATGGAATTGACGTTTTGGGTGGGTCTAAACGGGCTATGCGGTGCTTTCTGGGTGGGGCTTGGCCAGCCAAAGTGGCCAACGTTACATAAAACCACGCGTCGCACAAAAGCCGCCAAATCGTTGCACACAAAACACCGAAATACAAAATGGCTGCCATGTAAGTACAAAACTACAAATGAGTGCGTTTCCCGCAATCTCCTTCACACCCAAATCGCAAACACATAAACTACGCTAAAAAAAAAGACCCGTTAAGACGCTTTGAAATGTTTGCTGTCGTATTTTGAAATCGTTTCAGTTTGGTGAATTTATCGAGATTCATTTGATTGGAACACATTCATTTAACATTTTTTCGTGCTGGGTAAACTTTTGGCCACATTGTGTGGTCAGAAATTAGCGTCGCTTTGTTGTCCACGTACTAGGCCAATTAAATCCGTTCACAACAATAACAAAAAAAAAAAAAAAATATTGAAAACGTAAAGAAATATTTTTGTTTAGCCTTTTGGTTGTGTGGAATATATTTTTATTTTTTATGTTGCAGACCTTTTAAATATTTACAATTGATGCAAGTGTTTTCTGTATGCAATAATTATCTACTAGCAATACTTGGGATAATATAAAATTAAAAACAATTAGTAATCCAGAATCACAATTGTCATATGTTAATAAATAAGATGTGTCAAATTCTGGTTTACTCTCAATTTAACTGGCTGTGATTGGAATTTTATGTGTTTTTGTCTTAAACACATTGGTAAAGATCGCTTTACGCAATGCGCTTAAGACAAAATTACATACTATTGCAATATCGTATTGAATTTGGGACTTATTTTTCTATATTATAGCTTTGCCGTAAATCATCTTGCGTCTAAAATTTGACCAGCGATATTTTGCATCCTGCGACAGGAATTCATTGTTCAGTGCATGCCTTACAAATTTGGATGGCTTAATTTCCGAATTGCGGGAATTAAAACTTTTTCTGCTTGTCCTGGTTAGAGTTAGAGAGTTGCTTATATTATTAGCTCTTCGTTTATATTCATGAATTCCACGTTGCATTTCCGGTTTGTTAAGCCCACAGAATTTGGGGCAACTGTCGTAAATCCGATGGGACAAAGCTGAAAATGTTGCTTTGCTGATCACTGCCGGACAGCTGCGACGCAACAAAGACGACATTTTCAAATATATACAATCAATTGGATTCTGGAAAATAGTTCTTAATTAATTTTGAATTTTGCTTGTGTGTGCCAAACTTATTTGAGCTTGTTCGCTTTAAAAAATTGGACATCTAAACAATGCTTTTTATTGTTTTGTTATATTGTACGAAGCAATAATTTTCATGGCATACTGCGAACACCAAATTTTTATACTGATAATTATTATTGAACTTACTTGGTTTTTTTAAAAATTTGTACAACTTATAGATTTGGATTTTAACAGAAGTTTGATCGACTTCTAGATATAATTGGTATATCTTTGGATAGATACCATGATTTAAAATAATCGCAGTTTACTGGATATCTCTGCTAATAATAGTACATATATTCCATCCCCCCTCATATTAAAAATATTGACCATCGAATCTACATCTTCTACACACTTTACGTATGTATTATAATTTTATTTTATTATTTATAATATTTTGTATGCGTTTCATATAGTTTATACACTTATTTACATTGAGTACCATTTTTACAATACATACAATTTGAAATACTTTCCAAAAATACCTATTTCTTTACTGATTTGACTGCGAATTCTGGCATCTTACAACAATTGACTGGTGAACTTTACACTACGCTTGTTGTTAATACTAATAGCTAGGGAAATATCTGTGGTAACTATAGGATATTGAATAACTTATTATTATTAATCAATTATTACATTATTATTATAATTGCTACTTACTCTGACTCCCCATGTACATATGTCATCTATAAATCGTGAGTGCCATAAATCATTCGCCTGCGAAAGTCTGCCCATCGATAATGCGCATTCCAATCGAGGAGATTGGCTTTCTTTTGACTGGTTTGCTGGTGGTGGTTAATGAAGTTCTTCACATAACTCTGCGGTGCGTGATGGTATTCGGGATTGGGTTCTCTGCGCTGCAGGATCATGCTGTTCATGGTGATCATTTGAGCCTTGGAGTCCTTGTGCTGGCATCTGCGACTGTGCAAGGACAATTTCGAAAGATTGCGGCTCGTAAACATTATTTTGCAACGCTTTTTCAAATATATTGATATTTATAGTTAACGCTTGATTTGGATGTGATTAAGTATCCTGATATTTTAATATTTGGCCGAAACATATATATATATTATTCAAAAATATTATTTATGAGTATCTTTGTCTAAGAAACTGAACTAATAGTTACTTGACATTTGGTTCAAAGGTGCCCTTGATACAGAAATAATTTGTCGACGAGCTATTTAGACAGTAAAGCTCTTAATACTATTTGCTGGACTAAATTTAAAGTCAATAATTTGAATGCAATTCTTTTGAAGAGCTCTTAGCCCGTTTTATTTTGTGCTACTTAACACGTAAGTTTGCCTCTTCAGAAACTAGCGACATACCTTGTTATATTTTCACATCCTTTTTGTGCATTAAGGAGACATGGCAAAAGCAACAACAGCAGAAAGTGGCTGAAGAAGGGGCAGAATACAAATAAGAGTGCACTCAAGTAATACGCTTCATAATTTTTATTGTCAAGTCTTTTGGGGTTTGAGCTCTTGGCGTCGTTGTTGGCCCACTCGACAACAAAAGCTGCAAAGCGCTTGGCATAAAAGAAAAGCAGAACGAAAAAAAAAAACAACAAAAACAAAAAAAGCGAAATGAAAAAAGGCACAAAATGAAGTGCAGGCAACACAAGAGATTGTTGCAACAAAGCAGAGCAGCATTTTTTACAAAGCAGCATAAATTTTATAATATACACAAAAAATCAATGGGGAAAAAGCGCCAGTGCAAAAGGATTACGGCCAGGGCATGGCTGTCGAGGATCGAGGGTCCTGTGGCAGGACAGGCCACTTATGCAAAGCACTGGCCCACTAGCACAGCATCAACCTCCCTCCCCTCCCCCCTAAAAAAAAACACCCCTTTTGACCCTGGCACTGGCGCAATTAACTTGCCCAGCAAATTCTCTGATTTCATTTGTGTGCATATTGTTGTTGTCCTTGTTGCAATTTCTAGTATTTTGCGCGAGTTAATTTTAATGTACTACAGAATATACACATATATATTTTATTTTATTTTTTTTTTTACTTGTTTGCGTAATTAGGCGCGACATCGCTTTGGTTCCGACTTTGATGTGTCCTGGGCTAAGTACTAGAAGCTGAAGACTGTTGCAAAGGATTCATAATTGTTTAATTATATTTTGTGCTTTCATGTCGTGTACAACATATGTATAAACATTATTGAAGCGCATATGTAGCATATGTTTATTATGTTTGCTTGGCCATGGTAGCACGAGTTTTGACCAGCTAAAAAAAAATTAACTATGAGTTTAAAAGCTAAGTCTCATCTCTACTTTGGGGGCTGCAGCAAAGTTTGATTTGACTTAACTAAAATATAGTCAGAAATGCACGGCCACTTCATAGAAACAATTTAAATATTCGATTTGCCATAAATCATTCGATGCCGAAACTCTCCCCAGCTATTGCGATGGGTATGGTAGGTGGAATAAGGAGCGATCACCTTCCGAGAGAGCGTAGGCTCTGGATAATTTCTCTTCTGGCTGGTCATGCGTCTTAGCAGGTCGGAATCTGCTTCCAGCTGTTTGCGATGGTCGTCATCGTTGTCGATATGGCCGAAGACGGCTTCCCGCACAGTACACAGCTCCCTTCGGGGCTCATCGTCATCGCGCTGTTCATTCGGATGACTCTGCTCCTCGACGGCCCGAGCTTGGCTCAGGTTCTTTGCCACAAGTGCATCTGCTGATATGCGCTTGCCGCTTACACTTCTGGCCGTCGATAATCTTTTTCGCTGGTACGTGGTGTCTGGTTTCCTGATTCGCTGGCTTGAACCACTCTCAGTGTCGGTTCCGAATCGTTTATAGTTGTTCCAGTTGCGGTTCTGGCGCAGCACCTGGGCTGCGGCAAAGCTCTCCTCGCGTATGGGCCACGAAGGCCTATCTGCCGGATTCACTGTGCGTCCGAAAGCATCGTAGCCTTTTTCCAATAGTGTCCTGCCACTGTAATTGCGTTGATAAGCGCGCAATGCTTGCGATAGGCGTTGGACCGCAGAGAAGTTCCTAGATGGCATTTTTTATGAAATATAAAAGACCAAAATTTAGAATGTCACAAAATGAATTTATTCGTGTTTGTTTCTACTTCTGGTCAACGCCTTTAAAATAAATTTTTTCGAAAACTGAAATTTTGGTTGACTACGTGGGACAGGATATTGAAAAATGAGATATTGATCATACGGTTAGAATTTTTTCAACTAACTTGGAATGACAACTAACGAAGCGACTGCTAACAAACTAAAATTTGAACAAAGCAAATATTCAATCTTAACGCATTTGACAAGAAAGATTCGAACAATACGTTTGCTTTTATTTATTTATTTATTTATTTATTTGTATATTTATTGCTGGCAGAATTCAATTAAAAACCTACTTGAGCTGCGTTTCAAGCAAATTACGAGTACACACAATAAACCAAAAATAACCCAAAAAACAATTTTGCTCGTCACATGAACATTTATTAATTTTGCAGCAGGCAACAGCTGAAGCACTCGACGAGGTCGATGTAGGGTGTGCTTGGTGGAGGGGATTTGGCTTGTAGCCTTGGAGGCCTATGCAAAATTTAACGCAATTTCGAGATAACAAAAAGCCGACAACAACACCGTCGCCAAGAAATTGAGTTAGCACACAATTACAACAACAATTATGAGCTGCATTTTACAATAAATGCAAATACAACAAAAATTCAACGGCAACGGGGCGAATACTTAATGCTCTTTAAGGCATGTTTTTGAAAATGCACATGAAAGAAAGTGTGACAATATAATTGTTATAACAGCAATTTAATATTTATTAAGTACGTAAAGTTATCTAGCAATACTATACTATATCTATAATGTGAAATTTTTATTAAGTATACGTAGGTAGCAAATTCTTATACATGACCTTAATTGATAATATAATTATTTAAAATGATAACAAAAGAAGCAATTAAGTGAATGTGTCTTTGTGTTCAGTTAGTGTATAAAGTGTCGGTAAATTTTATTGCAGTTGGTATGAACTATGCACAGAGCTGTGTGGGAGAATGGGCTGCAAGTTTGTGCGTTGTTTAAATGTAGGCAAAACATGTCACAGCTTTTTAATTTAAATGCAAATTAAGGCTTTTGTCAACACTTGAAGAAGAAACAGCAGCCGCAGCAGCACCAGACGAAGATGATGGTGCTCAAGCGGCAAATGCCTAAAGGGGCAATACCAAGAGAGTTGTCTAGCAATTGTCGAGCTTCCAGCTGCCAGCATATGCCATTGCCCATAATTGCCCAACAGTCTATAAAATGCGCCCAATCGTCCTTTCCTCCTACCGCGCACAAACCGAGCCGCCCACATAGCGCCACAGCCACTCGAGATGGGCCGAGACGCGGGTGTTGACTCCGATGCCATAACGCTGGCCACAGGCGCGTCCGTAGCTGATGACGCCCAGCAGGAACAAGCGCGAGCGCTGGCGCTGGATGACAGGACCCCCCGAATCGTACTGGCAGGAGTCCTGGCCCACGCCCATGTGATCGTAGGTGCACACCTGATTGGCCGCTATGGTCACATTGTAGCGTACACTGCAATTCGCATTCACAATTGTCATCAAACGCGCTTTTTGCAGTGTATTCGATTTGGCGGAGCCAAAGCCCAAAGTACCCCAGCCGGCGATATCAACAATCTCGTAGGTTTCTCCGCTAATGTAAGTAAAAGTGAGCATTTTAAAATAAAATTTGAGACTAAACAAATATTTTGCGACCTAAGCGAGTCAAAATATGTTAAAAGCTATTATTATAAACTATTATGATAAACTTATTTTGTTATTTGTCAAGTTATAATGTGTAAATAATTGCTTTTGTCCCAGTTAAGTTGTTGTCAAGTAGCTTTGTTGTATTTAGCTAGTGAGATATGTTTAATTTATTTTTCTTTTTGGATTATATGAAGGTTGCTTAAAGTCTCTTTTACTCAGAAGGCCACAAAAGATAAGTTCTTTCTGATGAACAGTAAAAAAGCTGAGAAATTAAAAATATGTTAACTATAAAGCTTTTAAGCATGGAAAATCTGTGATAGTGTTTTGTATTAACAAAAGTGAAAAGATTTTTATGCAGATATTAAAAAGGAGGAACACCTTCACATAGAGTCTATCAAAAGTTGATCATAAATGAATTTGTTAATCTACGTTAAATGATATTTTAACTTTGCTATAATGTCTATAAAGAATTATATTAATTTACACAGTGGAAATAATGTATTCGTTTTGTACAAACTCATTAGTTCTTCATACAGTCACAAGACGAAACGCATTTTAATCTCTATTAAATGCTTAAGCTGTTATACTCTTTAAGTTCTTTGAGATGGAGACCATCGAATATCGCCAGATCATTGCAAAGAATATATAAATGGTGTCTGCCTGAGCCCGTTTGTTAAAGTTAAAGGCTCTTTAAAATTATTAACTTAAATATACCCTACACTAATAAGAATGCTTGACTTACAGTTGCGTTTGTCCAAAGGGCAGACAAATGGGCGCCACTCCGCGTGAGAACTCGATGGGCGCCACAGTCTGGAGCAGAGCGATATCGTTTGTGTCTCCAAGGCTGTTGTAGGCTGGATGGTTGATAATGCTTTGTATGGCATACTGGAGGGCAAATATGGATTCGCTGGCTGCTAAGAGAAGGGGCTGAATAAGGCATGTTAAAAATGGATGTTTGTAGTACGCACCTGTGGTGAGATCGTGATCACCGATCAGAGCCAGCAGTCGACTGGCCACCCGCTGAGCGGTGCAGTGGGCAGCGGTGACAATAAAGCGATCACTGACAATGCTGCCGCCGCAGAATATGGGCTGATTGGAGGAAATGTCACGGATACCCACCATGGAGGGAAACTCATGCTTGGCCGCGTCGACGCCGTTCGTGATGCGCGTCGGCTGTGACCAGCCGCAGTCGCAGGGCACACGACGAGCCACCGCCTGGCAGCTGAGCCGCGACCGCTGCTGAGTGGAGACGCTGCTCGACTGGTAGCCCACGGCCAGGGATTGGTAGTTGGAGGTGCGGGAGAGTTGACCCATGCGACAGTAGCGCTCGGAGTCGCGGAACTGCATGTCGCCGTCCAGTGAGATGTAGAGAAACTTCGACTGGCAGATGTCTGGGTACTGAATACAGCAGAGTATTTTAGCTGCAAGCCAAGCCCGTTATCTTTACTTACCACTTCGAAGCGACAAGTCAACTGTATCCCATGATTGGGCGGCGCCTTCAGCTGGTAGCGACAATTGCTGCCCGCTGGCAACGCTCTTGGAAAATTGGAGCTGGTCACGTTGATCGGCTGGTCGGGCTGCAGTGAGTACTGCCAGCTGCACTGCTGGGACTCTGCTAGGGAAAACAGCAGCGGGAGCAGCATTCCCAGCTGAAGAGCTTGTGATTAAAACATTCTCACTGAATTTTATCTCAAGATTCACAAACAGCAACTGCAGACTGCAGCACTTGCAGTGCCAGCTCTTATATGAGATTCGCAAGGCCGTTTTATAAATATTGTATATGAGTAAATAAATAAAAGAAAGTGGATTACTAAGTCAATGGCATGCAAGTTAAATGAAATGTCTGGCTCTTGACTCTTTTGGCAGAAGGATTTTCAGCTACAGCAAACAGGCATAAATTCTACAAACAATTATATGATAAGCGCATCATTTTGACAAGGAAATAATTATTATAATGTGCTAATGTTTTCTAAAAATGAAAAAAAAATAGTAATAGTTTATATATATTCTAAACAGTTGTATTGAAACAAATGATGTGTTTAGGTAGTAAAAATTATCAAGGATAAAATTGGCATAGCTAAACATCATATAATAGTCTATTATTCGAAAACCTTTATTTAAAATATAAATAAACCAATTAAAATTTAATAATTGACTAAAAATTCGCTTTAATTTGTACACATATTATTTTAATTTATTGATTGTTACATCGAATGAGACTTAAATTGTTGATGACCTTTAATACGCTTTAGCAAGCCAATGTTACATAGATACTGCACAGTTGGAACTGCCGATCTTCTGCCTTATCCAATTGACGTAAACCGTGACACGCGTGTTCACGCCCATTGCGAAGGAACTGTTTGGAGAGGCGCCTGATGACCGGGCCGCCGGAATCGTATTGGCAAGAGTCCCGACTTTGGCCCGAATAGTCATAGGTGCACATTTGGCCTGCATTTATGGTAGCGATGTTGTTGTAATCCGTCTGGCAATCCTGGTTGCTGGTCACCATTAGATTGATCTTCTGCAGTGTGGTGGAAGTGGGTCCGGCAAAGTAGGTCGTGCCCCAACCAATCACGTCGACGGTATCGTAGGCAAAGGTGCTGGCACTGGTAGGAAAGAATATTTATTAAAGATCGAGATTTATTACTGATTCGAGGTCCACTCACGTGCCCGCAGGCGGCAGGCAAATAGGACCCACGCCCCGTGTCCACTTTATATTGGATGCCGTAGTCAGCACAGCGATATCATTGATAACATTCGGTTCGTTCCGATACTGTTCGTGACGGAACATCTGCTGGATGGCATATTGGGCATAGTATATGGAGCTGGTAGCTGTAGGGATAATAGTTAATAGTCTGACAGTTAAATAATTATGTTTCTTACGGCTTTGCAGATTGTTGGTGCCAGCAATGGCGACAATGTTGGTGGCCTGCCTAATCTGAAGCGTGCAGTGAGCAGCGGTTATAATGTGACGATGGGAGACTAAAAGGGAGCAAAGAAAAAGATCAGATTAAAAATAATTTCGTTAAGTTCCAGTCAAAAGTTACTCTAACTATTTTTTCATATTAACTTAATATTTTTTAAATAAAAAGAATGTCTTCTAACAAGTTTAAGCTTTTAACTATATGGAGTTCTAGGTAATACTAATTTAGATTAATGCAAAGGTCTTTTCATTTTTTTACTTACCGATAGCACCTCCGCAGAAGGTGGGCAGACTGCTGGTGATATCCTTGAGAGCTACCATGCCGGGATACTCATTGGCCGAGGCCTGTTGTCCGTTGGAAATGCGAGACGTGGCGGACCATCCACAGTTACAGTTCTGGGGCTGGACTGTTAACGTGCATCGAAATCTGCCCGTGTTACTGGACGTCGAGATGTAGGCGAAGGTGAGTTCTGTGAACAGCGACTCTCTGACGATGGTGCCGCTGCCACAGAAGTTCTCGGCGCCTCGCATCAGTAAATCGCCTTCGCTGTCCAGCCAGAAGTTGTCCGTGGTGCATGCACCATTGTTCTGGCAGGGTTAACACGATCAGTATGCGGACAGAATGGGTGTCAATAAGCCGCTTACCGATGGCAAACTTATGGTGCACTGAACCTTGATATAGTGATCGAGGGGTGCCGTGAACTTATAGCGACATGAGGACCCCGCTGGGTAGTTTTTCGGATAGTAGGGCGACTCGACGTAGATGGTGCCCACTTTTAGCGTATACGCGTTATCGCAGCCCTCGAAGTAGCTCCAGACGGCTGGCAGCGCCAGCAGATAGCTAGCGAAGATTAGGAAGCGACTGGGCATTGTTAGTTAACCTTTCTACTTCGATGCCAGCACTCAACTGGGGCACAATTGAATGCCGCCCCCAACTAATACGAGTGGCTCAGGTAAACAGCCAAATTCACAGCCACAGTCAAAGCCAGAGCCAAAGTCAAATCCAGCAACACTTTGCTTTATTGTGCTACTATTAAATGCGACAGCAGTTGATAAAACAAAGTTGTGGACACATTGCGCATACGCCACGTTCGCAATTAGTATTGAATATAATTTTCTATTCCAAAGCTCGTCGGCTGCACTTGTGCAAATATAACGGAAAATGTTACCGCACGGCGAGCTCCAATTGCAGTCGATTTTGAACTTGGCAGTTACCCATCGCAAAGCGTTAAAAACTTTATGACGGCCGTTTTTCTTTTTCCAGACTTAACTGGGTGACAACTGATAAGAGTTTGGAATTTACATTGCACGACGGCGGCAGTAAAAAGTTGACTTTAAAGCTTTAGTTGATCGGCTGATCGGACTGCAGAGCGAACTACTATTTAATCAACATTATATAATGTTTAATTGTTTGTAACTTTGAAGTGCTGAGAGGTGAAATTAACAACAAAAATATCTATATACATATGCTTGTATGTTCTAAATAATTTCAATGTAATAAATTATGTATTTAAGTATTGAACTCAGTACATATATAAAATATTTGCAGATTCCAAATTCTGATACGTTATCTATATGTAAAAAATTCATAATTTTCAAGCCCAAGTTTATAATATCAAATAAATGACGGTTAACATTCAAGAATTGTATATATATTGATTTAATTTATTTAATATTACTTTGAATGAGATTTAAATTGTTTATATACTTTAGTACACTTTAGCATACTGAGGTTACATTGTTACTGCACAGTTGGAACTGCCGATCTTTTGGCTAATCCAGCTGACATAAAAGGTGACACGTGTGTTCACGCCCATTGCGTAGGCGGTGGAAAGGAACTGTTTGGAGAGGCGCCTGATGACCGGGCCGCCGGAATCGTATTGGCAAGAGTCCCGACTTTGGCCCGAATAGTCATAGGTGCACATTTGGCCAGTATTAATGGTGGCAACACTGTTGTAATCCGTCTGGCAATCCTGATTATTTGCCACCATTAGATTGATCTTCTGCAGCGTGGTCGAAGTGGGTCCGGCAAAGTAGGTCGTGCCCCAGCCAATCACGTCGACGGTATCGTAGGCAAATGTTGTGGCTCTGAAGAGGGGATTTAAATGATAACAGATCGGTTAAATTAACAGATCGAGGCTCCACTCACGTGTCCGCAGGCGGCAGGCAAATAGGACCCACTCCTCGTGTCCACTTGATATTGGAAGCTGTGGTCAGAACTGCGATATCATTGATAACATTCGGTTCGTTTTGGTACTGTTCGTGACGCAGCATCTGCTGGATGGCATATTGGGCATAGTATATTGAACTGCTGGCTGTAAGTATAATAAGTTAAATCAACCATTCTGGCAGTTAACTATTGGTGCTTCTTACGGTTTTGCAGATCGTTGGTGCCAACAATAGCCACAATGTTGGTGGGCTGGCTAATTTGGAGCGTGCAGTGAGCAGCGGTTATAATGTGACGATGGGAGACTGAAAAAGCAGAAAAGATAAACCAAAATAAAAAATATTCGGATAGTGCTATTAAATAGTTATAAGTCAATAATAAGGCCAAGAAAGATTCTAAAGGGAATAATGAATTGTCAAAAAGCTGTTATGTTCATACTACTCATACTCAATGCCCTTCGTAAAGAGACCTGCTAAGATTTCCATTCCTTTTAACATGCGCCCACACTTTAACATGAGATATATTTCCATTCTTTTGGAAGTGAACAAAGTCAATATGCTTGGCTTTCCAGCTATCTCAGAATCTATAGAAGATGGCTTTATACCCACCAATAGCACCACCGCAAAAGGTGGCCAGGCTGCTGGTTGTATCCTTAAGAGCTACCATGCCGGGATACTCATTGGCTGAGGCCTGTTGTCCGTTGGAAATGCGAGACGTGGCGGACCATCCACAGTTACAGTTCTGGGGCTGAACATTTAAGGTACATTTAAATCTGCCCGAGACGCTGGACGTCGAGATGTAGGCGAAGGTCAGTTCTGTAAAGAGGGACTCCCGGACGATGGTGCCGCTGCCGCAGAAATTCTCGGCGCCTCGCATCAGCAAATCCCCCTCGCTGTCTAGCCAGAAGTTGTCCGTGGTGCATGCACCATTATTCTGGCAGGATTAACACGATCAGTATGCGGACAGAATAAGTGTCAATAAGCCGCTTACCGAAGGCAAACTTATGGTGCACTGAACCTTGATATAGTGATCGAGGGGTGCCGTGAACATGTAACGACACGAGGTGCGAGCTGGGTAGTTATTGGGGTAGTAGGGCGACTCGACGTAGGTGGTGCCCGCTTCCAGCGCATATGTGTTATCGCAGCCCTCGAAGTAGCCCCACACGGCTGGCAGCGCTAGCAGACAACTGACGAAAATTAGGCAGCAGCTGGCCATTGTTAGTAAACCTTTCTACTTCGATGCCAGCACTCAACTGTGGCACAATTGAATGCCGCCCAGACTAATACGAGTGGCTCAGGTAAACAGCCAAATTCACAGCCACTGTCAAAGCCAAATTCAGCTTTATTGTGCTACTATTAAATGCGACAACAGTTGATAAAACAATGTTGTGGACACATTGCGCATACGCCACGTTCGCAATTAGTATTGAATATACATAATTATTTATTCCAATGCTCCTTGGCTGCAAATATATTGGAAACTGTTGTCTCGCCTCGGCCTCCAACTGTATTCGATTTTGAACTTGGCAGTTACCCATCATAGAGCGGTAATAATTTTATGACCACGACGCGTTTTACGTTTTCCTGACTTCAATGGGTGGCAACTGATAAGAGTTTGAAATTAACATTGCCTGACGGCAACATCAGGCGAGGGCTGTTCAATAATTGCGTGGCATGATTTGCAAATACATATTGTTAACAGAGTTGATTTTTAATTGTAGATGCATTGTAATAATTATATTAAGTTTATAATTGTAACAGACAATCAAATAATTCCTAATCTTCTATCATATAATTATGTAAATAATAATATTAAAAAATACATTTGACTATTAGCCAAGTGTGGGTCATGGTTTTTACTTCAGGCTCATTTAGGCAACTAAAAGCTTTAGTAATTATTGCTTACGGCTTCTGAACAATCTTCAACAGTCAACTTAAAGTTTATGAACATTTGTTTCGAAAAAAAAAACAAATAAACACTTTTAATAATGCGATCTAATTAAAAGACAAATATTAAAAAATTAAAATAAAATAAATTATATAGAGGAGTAAGGCGTCAACGTACTGATGTTTTGTTTAAACAGATTTAAAGAGATAACAATGACAGTCTTAATTCTTTTTTATCAACGAATACAAGCTAGCTGATATCAGTCAAAAAATTCGCTATATGAAAACAAAAGTGTAAACAAAGTGTACAAAATATTAATATTTTTCATTTTTCAAGTAGGTAACTTTCCGGAGGAGATAGACAAATAATATGCCTCTATTCTTTTTACTCCATTCCAACTATTTAAATACTTTTAGCTTTATTTTAATTAAAGTGATGAGCCTGCAAAACAAACTTTATGTTTATATTTAATTAACTTTTTATATGCGTAAGTTTTCAGAACAATATTTGCAATGAAGTGAAAAGAACTAAGAAAACATGATATAAAATATGTAAACAATACAAGAAGAACACATACAGAAAAAGCCAGATGTCAGCCACGAGTTTTGGCTGTTGGAAATTCCCCCAAAACGGAGGCGTACAAAAATAGTGTTAAAAAAAGGCAACTAATGAAGAGAGTGAAGTGAAATGAAAAAATCTACACATAATGCCTAAATACGAGCGGCATGAAAAGAATGAAATCAACAGCAAAAATCAACACAAATTGGCTTTATGCGAAACTCAAATTCGATAAACACAAAGATACAATAAAAGAGAAGTCGAAAGTGAGAATGCTGCAGTCTGGTTGAATGATGGTCGGAACAATACTCTGTTGAACAAAGCCAACTTTGTGGTTTCCAGCTAAAAATCTGATGGAGGTATAAGCTTTTCAACTTTTATCTTATATCTAGCCTAAGTAGTTTTGTTTTAAACTTAATAATACAAAACAACTTTCATTTAAATTTTTATTTGCCAATAAGTAGTTTATTAATAAAGTATTTTTTATGTCAATTTTATTGAATATGCCTTATTTTGGTCAATATCTCGCCTAAGTCCTCCATTCCTTGGTTTCCATCCAGTATGTGCAGCGTTCAAGTTTTTTCTTCGTCCTTTTACTGTACACCAATCAGCTCAGCGCATTCTCCGTTCTCTGCCCATCTTTCTGTGTGTGAGTGTGTGTGTGTGTGTGTGTTAGCGTTTATGTATGTGGGCGGTTGGGCCACGCACTTTTTGACTTTAGCCTGTAGGGGGCCGTTGTATTGGTTGGCTGTCGGGGTTGGGTTTTTATCTCTGACCAACTCAGTATGTGTGTGAGCTTAGGTGTGTGTGTGTGTGTGTTTGTGTATATGTGTGTGCGAATAGGTGGTTTTGGGATGCATGCCTAGAGCCTGTCATTTGATGTAGCTGTGACTTTGTGGCCATATCATTAATTGCTAGCTCGCTATAAAATGGAGTGCATAAAATGGTTGATGAAAAAAATTAAAGAGTTTGGAACAAATAGGAAAAATGTATCAAACTTTATAGAAATATAAAAAAAAATTAATAAAAAGAATAATAACAAATTTTTCTTACTTTTCATATTAATTATAAAAACAATCTTTAGGGTAACAGCTTTTAGAACTTATTTGTTGATAACCATTTGCTAAAGATAATTTTTTTGTTTTAACTAAATATTTGCCAGATGATTCTCAGATATTACAAGATAAATAAACTATTATTTAATTTTCTCTTTATGTTGTAAATGTTACATTTGAAAACAATGTCAACAAATATTGTAGTTTATTGGGAAATTAATTGACTTCAGTACGTTTTTATCTTTGAAATAAACCATATTTTATAGTATTCTTCTTTAAATTAGACTAAAATTAAAATAAAAAAAATTAAACTTAAATAGGAATAGAAAAAAAATAAAGAAAAAGTATGTCAAAAGTAGAAAAGGTAAACAAACATATAGAAAATCCAGCTGACAGCCGTATTAGAAATTCCAACAGAGGTAAACCGAAAAAATCGAGCAAAAATAAAGCAATTAATGGAGAATATGAAGTGAAAAAAGCCTAAAAACAAATACACAAAAATCAGAAAAAAAAGTACTTTATGCAGAACGCAAATGACAAAAGCATACAGGATATAAACAAAAGAGAAAATAGAAGAAAACCGAGGAAAAACTCCACATATAACGCCTAAAATCAGACTACACTTTTGCCAACCCAAAGCCCGTTTGGAACGCTGCGATGTGTAATTATAATATAATTTTTTATGCCAACACTTGAATTTGGCCCGTTGCAGTTTTTGCAGCCTTTTGCATTGTCCATGTTTTGTCCTCTTTATTATCGCTTGCCCACTCGCTATCGTGCTCTCTGTCTATCTATTTTGCTGTGGTACATAACCCAGCTATGTCTATATTTTCTAGTGCCATTTTTTGTGCCGTTCGTTTTGCGTTTTTTATTCGCATTTGCATTTTCCACTAATTTGACTTTTGTATTGTTGTGGTCAACAGTCCGCCCAGCTTCCAGCTGCCAACTCTCCCACGGTACCCCCTCTTGCCCTCTCTCTCTCTCTCTCTCTCCCATTCGGCATGTGCAGCGGCCGCTATGTGTTAGAGTTTTTTCTGGTCCTTTTGCTTTCCACCAATCAGCTCAACGCATTCTCCGTTACCAGCCCATTCGTGTGTATGCGTGTGTGTGTGTGTGCCATTTGTGTGTGTTCGGGTAGTTGGGCGGCTATCCTACGCACTTTTTGACTTTGCTCTGTGCGGCTCTGGCTGGGGCAATGCGTTTTCCATGCATTGGTTGGCTGTCGAATACAACCAGCCCAACAGGAGTTGGGTTCTATTTGTGTGTGTGTGTGTGTGTGTGTTGCTTGGGGATTCATTCGAGTGCCTGTCATTTGATGTGGCTGTGGCTATATCATTAATTGCCGCTAGCCCGACATAAAAAGTAGCACACAAATTAGTGGGCAACACGTTGCATGAAAGAACTGCAGTAAAGGATGGAAAGAGCTGGCACAGATATGAGAATAGAGTGGCTGACAAATTTCGAAGAGTCGAATAACTTAAGAATCAATCAATCAGAAAAGGTAAATAAGAAACTAACTTATGTAAACTTTGAAACCTAAATGTTCATATCGATATTAAATAATTGATCAAATGCTTAGGTATAACATTTAATTTTTATTGAAGATCAGCTTTTTTGTGCAAGAGATCCCTTAAGACATACATACTACATATTTTTCAAATAAACATTTATCTATAAAATGTAATTTAAATTTGTATAGTCAATATTTATCTTAAAATTAAATATTTTAGTCAGCTATTCAGCTATCATATAAAACACCATTTGTTCGTATATATTTTAATGACTGCTTCATAAATTCTCAAAAATTGGAGTTTGTATAGTTTGAACCGTAATTGCATCAACAGTTGAAGTTGCAATGTTCAAAGCACTATTCGCTTAACTTTGCTCCCGTCCATTTCACTTACACATGCAGCCAGCTTATCACTTTTCACACACACACACACACGCTCACACATAGGCACACATTCAATTTGCTGGACCTTCAATCACAATAAATCCATACAAATTTCCGTTGTATATCCAGAACCCAAAGAGGAACGACAGTAATAAAAACTTTCAAATGCAAACTAAGCAAATTTTAATTAATGAAAAATTGCAATTAAAAAAAAATTGCTCGCTAGCCATCTCGCTCTCGCTCCAACCGAGCCTTCGCAGCTGTACACAATTTTTCATTACGTAGAGACGCAGCAACTAAAAAAAAACGCAAAAAAATGCAATCAAAATGCTGCCTAGTAAATGCATAAAAAACAAACGCAAAAATATACACAAACCTGAATATATACATATGTAGTATGTATGGAAATCTATGTGCATGCATGCGCAAATATAAGTGCATGCTTTTGTGTGTGTGTGTGTGTGTGTGTGTGTGGCGGGTGGGGCAGCTAACAAAATAGGCGTCATCTAAGCAAGCAGTGCAGCTGCTGCGGCTGCTGCTGCTGCTGCTGCAGATGCTGGCTTCGCTGCCAGCAGTGTCCGATTAACATAAACACGCAAAAACATTAACACCGCCGCAGCCGCAGCCACAGACACAGACGCAGCCAACCAACAGCCAACGGCGCCAGCGACGACGCAGTTAGAAAACAACAAAAACAACAACAGCAACAACAACAAGTGCATACGTCATACATAGATAACGCGGCGTATGTGTAATGCGAGAGGGAGACAGCAATTCGATATAGTTGGCACTCGCTCTGCCACGCTCATTACACTCATTTCGTAAAGTTGTTGCTGTTGTTGCTGTGGTCGTAGTTGGGTGCGCATAGGCAATTTTCCACATTTTCACACACAGGCGCTGCCAGCAAATGCGAAAAAAGTCGACACGCAGACGCTGGCTGCGCTGTTGCGCTGCTGCGCCAGTCGGCGGCCGCACCCCCAAACCCAATAACAAAAACGCGTTAATAAGAAAACGTGGCGCAAAAAACTACACTAACACACACGCACAGGCGAGCGACGGGCCCCGACTGCCCGCCCCACTGTCAGCAGCGCCTGTCAGCCAATCACAGAATTTGTTTACGAATCGCCCGGCAAAAGCAACACAAAGAAAATGTTGACGGCAGCACAGGGCAGCGCAGCGTCGGCGAAAAAAAAGAGGGTCGCTCATTTTGTGCAATTTTTCGCACAGCTCCAAATGGCCGTCGCGTGCACGCGCTCTCGCTCTTACACTCGCTCGCTGGGGCTCTCTTGGCGCGACGACGTTGGCAGCGCCGCTTGGCACATTTTTTTTTTGCTGCCTTACATTTTCCACTGTTGCTCATTTGCGCTGCGTAGCACGTAAAAAGAAAAGCAGCCACGTGCGCTGCCCGCTGCCCGCTGCCCACACCGACGTCAGCGTTCGCAGCAGCGCGCAAAACAGAAGAGAGCGCTTTCGCTCTCTTAGCTGACGCGCTCTTCGCTTGACGTCGCTTCGTTCAGTTTTCGCTTCGGACTTCTGCGACAACAACAACAACAACGACAACGTCGCCACGCGTCGCGTCGCGTGGATTCTGTTTGATTTGAATTTGTTCGAGGCGTTTGGTTGGTTGCGAAACGGGAAAACGTAGCGGGTTTTCCTCTTCAGTTTTTCATAAATGCCTCTGATGCGTTTGTTCACATGCCCAATGGAACTTAATTGAAGGGACAATATATACGACAAAGTAATTGAATAAGTTGTAATCACTTTGTAGTATTCGATATTATAATTACACATGTAATATGTTCAACGAGATTCAAGCAATTTATTCAGCGATCTTGTCGATGTTATTGTGGTTGGAAACATAACAACACAGTTTTTTTTATTGACATTAGCATATAATTTAAAACTTCAAAATATTTATTTTATACATAATTCGTACTTTATATATATATTGCAGTTTTACATATGTAAGTTTTAAAGGCGACTTGATTTGTAAATTTGTTATTTAAAAAGTTTATAATTTTAAATATTCTTGGATGATTTTCTTACTTTTTTATTCTCATTCTGAACAAAGATTAAATAATAAAGCTTTAAAAAAACCCTATATCATTATTTTAAAATAATGTTTAGTTATATATAATATATATGTATAAAAATCCTTATATACTTATCATCAAAATCGTGTATATCTATATATATTTGTGATAATAACAATTCTTAGAAGGCATAATAATACTCAAATTGTTCACACTATGTAACATTAATACAAACCGCTAATAGTATTGCAGCAAGGAATTTTTCCAGCCAATAAGCGATTAACCCGCGCATTACTCAAACATTTTAAGACCCATTTAGCCAAAATGAAAAAGGCATTTTGAGGAGCAGCTAGTTCCCAGGGCAACATCCAATAAAATCCATAACTCCCAAATTAATAACCACTAATTTACAACGCAAGGAAATTCTATTAGCTAACAATCGATTATTGTACTTATGACCTGCGTGCCGGGCGACACTTTTAGGGGTGAGTCCAAAGGGGTGGGCTGAACGGGGCTAGGGGTAGACAATGGCACAGGTAAACAAAACGTAAACATAACGCATTAAATGTTAATGTTGCCTAATTGTGTAATTTGGTGTCGCATTGATGTCATTTACATAGACAACAAAAGCAAAAAAGGAAAAAAGCAGCAACACGCAAGAGTCTCCATAATGGAGCGAAGAGGAGCTGGTCTTAATGAACCGCTGGAATAGGCAAAAGTGAACGCTAATGAAGTAATTACAACAATTAATTTAATTATAAATTAAGCTATTGTTGTACGGCGGCCGCTTGACATTTATGATAAGCGAGAAAGGAGATGGGCTGCTTCCTCGTTTTGTTTTGTCAACATGTTTACAAAGGACATCGAAGGACAGCGACTGAGTCCTGTGACCTTAAAGTTGCCCAACAAAATATGCCAGCAAATTGCGCGATAACTGAAAGTAGCCCAGCTTAAAACCTTCAACTGTTTATCGCCTTCATTAACATTGCATTGCAACGCGTCCTTTATCAGTTATGCAATAATTTACAACTTATCAACAGTTGCAGCCGCGGCGCAGTTACTGCATTTTCACATATAATTTTCAGTAATTTTCAATAAATGCGGCAACGGCAACGGCGCCTATCGCGTGTCTGCCATCGATGCGAGGGGCGCGCTTTATAATGCAGCCATAATTTTAATTTTAATTGGCTTATTTAATATTTCAATTAAGTGGCCGCGCTGGCAGCCAAATAACCAGCGAACAGCAACCAGAAAACCAAAACCAAAGCCGAACAGGTGTGAAAATATTTGTGGCATAAATATTTGTGCGTAAATACGCAAAGTGTGTGTGTGTGTGTGTGTGTGACCAAAGGGTGTGTCGGTGTGTGTACATAATACAGCTAATGAGTGCCACAGGCAATGTGTATAAACACACATTTGTGTGCGAATTTCATATAGTCAACAGCAAATTAAATATATTAAGCACTTGTTTAACTGAATATCTAATGTGGAAATTAACTGAAAATGTAATTGCAATAATTGCGCAAAATAATATGCTCTTTGAATTTAATTTAGTGCATTGGTAATTATTGCACAAATCAGTTAAATTAAATGCAATAAGTAAGGCTATTAGTTTGTGCTTTGCCTAATAATAAAGGAAAGTTTTAGTTAAGTCCAAAGTCTTGGTAATAAGGAAAGAGCAACAAATTTGGTTTGGTTGAGTTTGTTTTTTGCCATGATTTATTGATGTGTTATTTAGAGTTAAGATCAGGCATATTTTAACTTCATGTTACACAGATTGCTTAAACAGCAGCTTAAATCTTAGTAGTCCCATTTTACTGGCTTATTTACATAACAAGTAACTAAGGGATAACACATAATACTAATCGCAGATACTTATACTTAAGTAGTGGGAAACCCCAATACCGAAATGCAGAAAATTGAGTTTATTAAAGCATTTTTTTATCTAATCGGTCAGCTTTTCAATTACTCGGATTTAAGGCCCTGCGAATTATGGTTAAATAAATTCCATTAAATTTTAGTAATTATTTTTTTATTAGGTGCTCAGAAAGGATATCAAATCCGATGAAAGGCAACTTGTGGTAAAGAAATCGCAGGCTTGACATTCCCCTTAAGAAGCTCTTGTGCAGCTTTCCCTTTTAGCTCGGCAAAAGTGACCACAACTTCAATCTAGACTGCCGCCCATACCCTGTAAAAAGCACACAGTAGTTTGGTGCCTAATTGAGTACAAGTAGTGTAACTGGTGCCTCATTTGCCCAAGGCTGACCCAACACAACAACACACCGCACAACAACAACAACACCAACAACAACACACATACTCACACGGGGGTAACGAAAATTTCAATAGAAAATCCAAAAATTCAATATTTGAACACTCACAGCACACGGACCAGGTGAGTTATGAACGTGTGCTGGGTTTGGTTTGGCGATTTCTTTACGCCATCGTCTTTTGCCAGTTAGCGCCCCGGCAAAGTTTTCGGGCAACTGTGAAGCAGGACTGCAGGATTGTGGGGGGTCCTGTGTCTGGGCGGCTTTTGGGCGCTCTTTGCGGCTTTTGCTGCATTTTGGCATGCAATTATTTAATGAAGTTATAAAATTTGCCTCCTTGCTGATCAGGTATAAGTATGTGTGTGTGTGTATGCGTGTGTACGAGTGCCCGGACATGAATGTGGATGCCAGCGCTATATAAGCAAACCACGTGTGTGTGTGTGTGCGAGTGTGTGTGTGTGTGTGTTTGGGAAAATTTCATTGCGCGCTGACTTTTGTTGTAATTTGATTTTTGGTTTGTTGGCTTTTGTTTGAGTTCGCGGCGAACTTGTGCAGCGGAATTCAATTAAGAAATGTCAAAATTTTATTGAACACAATGCAGATGCAGGAGCAGGTGCTGGATTCAGGTGCCGCTGTTGGCCGTGACGCTTGAGGGCATTAGGGGGCGGCATGGGCGTTGGCCAACACCAATTTACAACAAATATACAACATCCGAACATTAATTTAGACACGCCAATAACCTTTGCGCACTTTTGCAGCATCAATTTTCATTAAAACGCGCCAAAAATACAACGGCAAAAAATGAGTTTTAGCTTTTTTCGCCGCGCGAAAAGTTAGAAACCGTAAGCGGAAATGAATCCCATGTGCATAAATACGTATAAATCCAAAAATAAATTGAATTAAAAAAGGCAAAACCAGAAAAAAAATACAAAAATTAAAAATAAAAAAAGAAGTAGAAAAAAAAATGTTTACGCGAGCAAAGACAAAAAACCCGAGCCGAGCTGGCAATTGGAATGAGCATAATAAATTCGAGCATCAGACTTTGTTTGGCTTAGTCAATGGTGCAAAAAAACAAGCAAAATGCAGAGCAGAAAAGCGCACAGAGCAAAAAATGAAAAAAGGAAGAAGAAAATGTGTGGAATACTGAACCGAACCGAAATCGCGAATTTATTGTAAATGAGCGCGGCAAGGAGCTGGTGGCTTGGCGCAAAGGATGCGAACTGCGAGCAGCTCAATGATTTTTAAATAACTTTGTCTAGCTTTAAAATTTATAGTAAGCGCCATTTTATCACGCGCACTTTCCACACAACGAATCCTTCCCTCGCCACGTTAGGAGCTAAGAGAAAATGGAACTTTCATTTCAAGCACTTTGCATACTCTACTGATATGTGAAAAGACTTAAAAAGTGTGTAGTATCAACTATATATAAATTGATCATATATATCCGATATTTTAATTTTACTAAATATTAACTTTCCGCTTAGAGTAGATTCTGGCCAGGTTATTGAGACAAGCAAACCATTATATCTTCTTTAATTATTTAATTATTTATTGACTAGTGTTAAATATAATACTAAAGTTTAACTGATATTAAAACCTTACGTAAAGTAAAAAAGCTGCTTCTCCTAAGTTTTTTCACATATTCTGTATACAAAACCCAACTGGATTTGGTTTTAGAACAACCCTGGTTTATTTGCGCATACATGAACAACTCATTTATCTTATTTTGTCAAAAAATTGTCATCGCAAACGAGACACAGGCGAAGGGAAAAGGTTGCACACAGCTCTCTGGCTAAGCAGTCGTCCACTCGGACGGAGTCTGGCCAGCTGCCCTTGGAGGTTGGAGTTTGGAGCTTGAAGCTGATGGGGTTTGTCTCTGCGCTTTGTTGACAGCAATTGTCACAATTACAAGTTGATATGTCCTGGCCAGCTGCGGATCCACGTCCGTCTTATAGCTCGCGTCGCTAAGTCAACTGATTTAAGTGATATTTATGCCAGACGCGGCGAGCGTTCAATGGACCAAGTGATAAGCGTCGCCTGAGTGACAAGTGTGTGGCATGGACGCTGCGCTGATTAATGGTTGATGCTGGGCCCCAGGATAACAGCGGCGGGGGCGGCGTGCATATCACATAAATTTTGTAATGTTAACACGACGTAAGACACAAGTTGCTGGCATCGACCTCGTTCCCTGCGCCAACCAACTTTGTGCAACTCTTTTTTTTTCATTTTGCCACCTCTATCCTTTTTTCTATCATTCTCTTTTTCCGCAAATTGTTTAATTTCTGAGCCGCACATGAGAACATTGATTGCAACATGATGTTGTGCCGGGCATCTACTCTTCATGTGCCGCAAATTGTGGCAAATATGCATATGAATAAGTATGTGGAGATCTGTAAGTAAAGTTTTGAATTTATCGGTATTTTTTAATTTATAGTTTGTATAAAATAGAAATTTCGAATCTCAAATAATAATTTTAAAGATTTTGGGTCTATTTATATTAATATGTATTAACGAAATATAATTTGAAAATGCCTACAATTTATGATAACTGACGGAGCGACCCTCGTGTGTAGCAATAATATTTTTTTTGGACTACTCATTTAGTTGACCGCAAAAGTTATGTTGTCTCATTAACTTTTAGCTTGTCGGCTGGCAGCAAAGTTGTTGGCTTGGTTATTTGAGCCTTTTTTGCGCGCACTTCAACCGTGCCGGAGCTCCGCGACGGACTTGGACATTGTTAAGGTAACGAGCACTGTGAAAATATTATTTTTATTAAAAAAGACAAATATTGTGGGTCCTGCGGAGGTGGGCGGGCCGCGTAGGGGGCAAGGCAGTCCAATTACAGGCAGCAGCGGAGTTTTGTTCCCAGCGCTTTACTCTTTACTCGCCTTTTTTATGGTTTTGTTTTTTGTAGTTAGCGCTAAGCTTTTGACCTGACAAGTGAGTGGAAAAAATGTATAAAAATATACGAAAATTAATTTTAATGCAACAAAAGAGTGTGAGAGACAGAATGTAAAAAAGCATAAAGGGATTGAAACAATCTGAAATTACATATGATGTTTTAATTAGTGACATACTGGTCGTATGTGCAATATTTGAACAAAAAAAATGTGGCAAGCTGAACCACAAATAATTGGCTTGATTATTATTTTTCTTTATTTTTCTTTTGAACAGTCACAAATCAAATAAATTTAAATTGCTTTATGTCTTAAATTAAACGTTGGCTAAAGCAATTTTTTCTTTTTTTTTGTGACTTGCAATAAATTGAAACAGTTAATTTGGTATTTGTAAAATTTTACTTCATAGTATTATAAATACAAAAAGTTAACATAAATGACTATAAACGTATACAATTTAATTAAGCAAAGTCAATAAATCATTTTTAAAAGATGTTTTATATAAAACTACTATATTGAAAACTACTTATTGAGCTGATTAAATATTACGGGCAATCATGTGAGGACATTATTCAGGAACTATGTATTTGATAAAGGTATTTCCCACACTCGCTTCTATTTGGTATGTGTCTTTTTAGACAAACTAAACCCACATTGAAGAATTCTGTGGAATTGCTGCACTCTGCGAACTGTGTGCGGCTGGCCAAACTCATTCCTTGTAGTCCTTGCTGGCATGGTGGTGGCAGTCCTTGTTCGGGTTTGTGTGCTCTCCAGTATTCACATGAGCGCGTTTCATTAATGTGCGCGAAAGCGTTCACATTTTTTGCACCTTTCGTGGTGCGGTGTTTTAGTTTGTTCTTTTTCTTTCTTTTAGTATTTTTAGGTTCTTGTTTTTTTTTTTTTTATTTGTTATTTTTGTCTGCCTCTGCCTCTTTGCTTTGCCATTTGCCAGTTTTGTGATTTTTGCGCGGAAATTAAAATTGTTGCTAGCCGGCGTTGCCTTTGCAGGCAGCTGCAGCGCCTCCAAGCAGCCTCCCAGGACCGCCCACTTAATGCAATCTAAGCGCAGCTGCTGCATCATTACAGTCGTATGTGTGTGTGTGTGTGTGACTGAGTGTGTGTGTGTGTTTGCCAGCTTCCGCACAGATTTAATTTCGCAAAGTAACAGAGAACGCGGCCCTGGTTGCCAACTATGCGCCGCCTGTTTGAACTTTTTTAGTTTGCAGCTCCTATATATTTTTTTATTTTTCATATATGTGTTGCGTTTTTTTTTTTTTTTTTTTTTTTTGTTAGCTGTTTCGTTACTGACTATAATTTAATTCCGTTTGCATTTTTCATTTGCGGCACTTTTGGCGTTTCGTCCTGCCCATGTGATTGGGTGTGCGTGTGTGTGTGTGTGTGTGTGGCCCAGGTGTTGTGAGTTATGTGCGCTGAGCTTTGGGTTGAAAATTAGAAAAAATTCGAGAAAAAAAATTCTGTGTTTGGTTAAAATGTGTGCAAAATCTCATGAGAGTTCTGATGTAGCTTAAAAAATATATATGCAATGCCTTTATAATCAAGGGACTTTAGCTCCAGGCTAAATAGAATTGCATAGCAGTTAAAGTTGATTTAATTTGTGCTTTTTATAGTTGTATGGAATATTTAAGTATATTGAATTATAAGATGTTTAAAAAAATATATTTTTAATTGAATATTTAAGGATTCTTCTAAGCTATCACTTTAAATCTAAGTTAGAGGTAACTTCCAGTCGACTATTCCCCACACAAACATTTCTTTTGTCTTAACATTGTGCATATTGTTGAAGTGTTATTGGATGTGATTTGTTTGCAATGTTTACCCCCCTTACTCAAAGGGAACAAAAAGTATTCGCACTGATTGATTTTCAATAGCAGCGTAAATGTACATTACGTATACGCAGCGATGTACCTGCCACATGAGCTTCCACTGAATTTGGCTTTATGCTGAGCGTATAATAACAGCAATTAAAATGTATACTAAAAACCAGTTGATGGGCTAGCCCAAAGAAAAACACATTTTTTTTAACAATTTATTAAAATACCGAACCGAGTTTCTTTCCACTGCGCTGCAGTTCGATGTTTTCCAGCAGCCCAATTCCAATCAAGCATGTGTTTATATTTTAAATAGAAAACTTGTGAAACATAGCAGAGTGTCTTGCAAGGGGCCCTTAGAGCTGAGGCTGGGTGGGGGGTACCCAACATCTTGCCAGGAAGTAATACAACTTCGACTGCAGCCTTGTACACGTGATTAGAAAGTTTTCTGCATCGATGTTGTGTTGGTTATGAGTGTGTCTATGTGTGTGTGTGTGTGTGTGGGTTGCTGTATGTTTTTCTACTTTGTATGCACTTAATAACTTTCGCATACTTTTGCACATTTTATGGAAAATTTTCTTTTAATTTTCTTGCTAATATTCTGCACGACTTGCGTCACTGGCCCTGAACAGAGCGTATATTTTCCTGTGTATGCATCCTTGTGCTAAAGTGTGTGTGTGTGAGTGTGTGTTTCTCTGGTCATGTTTGCACTCATTATTGTTGTGCCAAGTAAATCAATTTATAGCAAGTTTCAAGTTTTTTGTAAGGCTGCCACGTTGCCAAAGTGCAGCTCGAGCAGTTCTATGCAAGCATGAAACTTTCTCACCAGCGGCCATCTGAGGTGGCTCTCTGCTCAGGTATTTTTCAAAAAGGAGTGTTTAAGAAAAATTGAACAGCACAGCTCTCACCATACTGTTCATTTATGCTCTTTATATCCTCCCCCTTTGCTAAAGTAAATTGTCACATAGGAATTCGTATCTATTGAGGGCGGCTCAATTGTCAACATGTTTTTCTCTTACAGATTCGGAGCTCGGTATTTCAAATTTAATTTCCTCTTAAAATTGATTTAAAAATGTAAAACATGAAAAGTTTTTAAAAATTACTTATTTAAGCTAATAATAATATATAAGCTGCTTTTTTGTCAAATTCTTGTTTAAGCAAAGTTTTCTGTAGGAGACAATACTTATTTCTTAAATTTATTGTTTAATATCTAATTTTTAAGATTTTCTATATATGTTCTAAGATCTAAACTGTCTGAGCAATATTATTAAATGATATTAATCGTTCTTTATGCACTAAGTGATTTTTTTAAAATTATTATTATCTTTTTATAAATGAACGAATAATAATCGAATGGATAAAAGAACCAACACTCACAACTTGGGTATAAATTCAAACTCCAATTTGACTTTGTTTTTATAGTATTCTCTCTTAAAATTTAATTTATTGTTAGAATTTTTCAATTATCAATAGTTGACTTGGTTAAACAACACAGTAAGCAAATTGTTTATAAATGATTTTAAGCTCATAGCAATTTAGTGTTATTTTTGGGTTTTATGAAAGTTTGTGAATTTAAAACACTAATCAATATGAAGGCCAAAGTAATTTATCAAATGCAGTGGCAGTATAAAGCAAATTGCAGGATTCATAAGGCAGCAACAAAAACAAAACAAAATAACAACGGCAGCAACAAAAAAGTCACAAATTAAATTTTGTGGCATGACAAAATAATTCGATTGAAGTGTCTGTTTATATGCTGGCATGGTCAGAACAGCCTTCATATTGGTGGCTGCTGGCCAAGTTTATAGAAAACAAAACATTGAAAAAGAAGAAGAAGACTAGAATAGACACCCTGGACTGAAAGTCTCGCACTCGAAACTAATAACTACTAATTTGGCTATAGCAGCTGCTCTTTTCAGCTTGTAGCTGTTTTTATTTGGACGTCTTTGACTGTTGCGAAGAGTTTGTCCGAGCCATGGTAACCGCAACCTTTCAAGCAAAAGTCCAAGTTGAAAGCATAGAGTGTTTATAGTTTATTGTTGATTGAACACTAATTAAGTTGCCAGTGCAAAAGGCAGTGGGAAAACTTTGGCCAGCTTTCGGCCATGATGAAGATGCTGCCATAGATGGACAGTCGCCGTTGATTGGTTGCTGTCCGTTGCCTGTCCGCTGTCCAGAGAGTCCGCTCCTAAGATGTTCGCCTTATAATGAAGCAAAATGCACTCGATACGACACATCTCCCATATCCTCATCCCTCCTCAGCTTCTCTCTAAGGGGGTTGTCTAAAAGTTTTTCGAAAAACTTTAAGAACTTCTTGCTTGTGCATTTAATAGCAATAATAATTTGTAGTTTGTGCATTGCACAATGTATTGCCAAAGGGTTTATATTGCAGTCAACCCGAACCCCCAATTGGTAAAAACTTTATAATTTCCATCTGCCAGCAGCTTTGGCCGTGTGCTGAAAGGCCAAAACTTCTATCATCTCGTATTAAATAAATGCCCTGCACATATTTCTTCATATTTACAAACGTATATACGTACATATGTGATTTCTTCTTCTTCGATCAATTTTCCTATTTGCTTTTGCATACTTTGTGGCCAGCAGAATTTACAAGAAGCTATGCACAAAAACTCAAAAATGTGTTTACGGCTTTTTGCATTGCATTTTTGCAATTATTTTAAAAAGGCAATTTAATTGCTGGTTGACGCAAGTGCCAAAGCTGTGGTCGACCTGCCAGAACTGAAAGCTGAGACACCTGGGCCTCCAACGGGACTGGTTAGTTTAACTATGCAATTTGCAGCTTAATGGCATACTCAATGGGTTGGGTGAGCGAACTCATTTGAGATGAGTTGGCATCGAATCCTTTTGATTTGTGCCACTTGATTGCCAGCTTTCTGAGTGAATGAATGCTCTTAGCCAGAATTAAAGGCGATTTGCTGCAAATGCAATCATATTTTCTATGAATATTCAAGCTAAACCACATTTTTTGACAGTTTTTGATTTGATGGAGTATGCAAAGAGGCTAAAAAACAAAAATATTATATTATTTATATTAATTTTTACGGCTCTACGGTTCTTAAATTTTTTAAAGAAAATTGCCTTTTTGATTAAACAATAGGTAAATATAAATCTGATATTTAATATTCATTTTAATGATGTCTATTATTATAGTCAAAATTTTAAATTCTGAATCATTCTACAACTTGCTTTTCCTAAATATTAAGAACTCCTTATTGCTTTATTTACACAATAACCAACTTTACCAATTACAAAATTTTATTTTAATTTACTTTAAAATTCATAAATTAAAAAATTACGAATAAACATTGGATAGAATTCTGTTTAGAATTTTCGCGGTTTGCAAACAAATGTTGTAAATAATTCCGCGCATCGCTGGAGTTGTGGCTTATTGTGAATTATGTTTGGCAGTCCAGCCCAAACCATTTGGCCAGTACGACTACCTATCGACCCTTCCGCCAAACGGCCACTTCAGAATCGCACATAAAACGCATTTGTATAGCCGCACATATAAAAATGCCGCGTTTTCGACTTACACTTGTGCCAGGCCAAAAAGCTGCCTAAAAGGCCCCAACTGCCGTCAGATAAAAAACGATAAAGTAGCAGGCACATGGACGTGGCTCAACCTCAGCCCACCAACTGGCCAGTTCTGGCCCAGTCCAGCTCTCAAACTGGCCAACTCAAATGTGTTTATGCCTCTGGCACTTGAAAAAAAATTGTTCTAAAAATTGTTGGCTTGTTGCTTTTGTTTGCCATTTTGTGTGTGGCGCATTTTTTCGGCCACGTTTTACGATTTTTATTTCGTTTTTTGTTCTGCAGATCTTTTTTCTGGTTTTTTGTTTTGGCCCAACGCCTTTTGGTAAATTAATGCGAAAATTTTTCGTGAAATGCGAAATTTCGCGTTATTTTTCAAAGCACACACACACACTGACACATATGTGTGTGCGTGCGTGTGTGTTGGTTTTTTGTCTGTCTGCAAGTTGGCGACTGGTCCACGTTGTTTGTTTGACGCTGCTTGTCCACGAAGCTGCTTGTCCACCTGTCTATGCCGCTTGATTGATGGTTATTATGCGCACTTGTACAGGGCTCTCTTCCTCTCTTCCTCCCTCCCCCCTCCCTCTCTCTGCATGCTTCCTGGCCTGGTACACCCAGTGCCTTGGCTGTAATTTCGCGCAGACGACGAGTTCATGGGCCCATCAATGCCAACACTCCTCGCTCTGCTTTTATTTTACATATCAAATCATAGAAAAAATATATAAAAAGTATTAGACGCTTGTCATTTCCCGGGGGTTGGTAGCTGTATTTTTTTTTATTTGTAGCTTTTTTTCTGGGCTGGTTCCGGGCTTGATTAAAATACCTGCCGGTTATTTGCATTATTATGTTGGGTTTTATACGTGTCTTCATTTTGACATTTAATGCGTGACCCAGCCAACTACATTAGCCTGCTCAGCTTATTGGGTTGATCACGTTTTGTGTGTCCACAAACTATGGCTTCAATATTTCATTCGCTTGATTAATAGGCATTAACTTGAATTATTTTTTTTTATTTATTGATTATTTAGTAATTCTATCAATAATTATATTCATTTCGAATTAAAATAAAAAGCTTCTTTAAATTACTTTTACAATAGCTACTCTAATAAAGGTATGGCAAATTTAAAACAATTCAATTTTAAGGTTGTCTGGCCGTGTCTTTTTTTTACATCCAGTTGCTTATCAGAGTCTCCCACAGTTTTTGCTTCTATTGATTCCATTCACCGTCTATGTGTTTATCTATGCCTACGTGTAGTTGCCTCAATCTTGCAGTGTATTCTGTCTGCGTATCCTGTGTGTGTGTGTTTGTGTGTGTGGGTGTGTAGGTGGGTGTATTTCTTCCAACAGTTGGTGTCCAAAAACGGGCAAAAGACAACATACAAACAGTCAAAAGCAGCAAAAGGAAAAGCTACCCAACCGGCCGCCCTCGATTTGCCGTTATCTGCCGACTTCTATGTAGACACTAAAAATTTTTCATTTCCAGGCCAGCCGGTTCACAAAAAAAAAAAAAAGAACAGAAAAAATGTGAGTTCAGCAAACATTTTCGCGTATTTCTAAAAACAATTTCTATGCCATCCCCCACGCTCTACCATAAAAAATGAATAGGAAAAAGTTGGGGCGTAAATGATGAAATGCGTGCAAACTACACAAATACATGCACACAAACACACACACACACACACACACACGCAAACACAGTTGGGCAGCCTCCAAATGTATGCTAGAAAAAGTGCGCTGCGCCGTGCATGTGTGTGTGTGTGTGTGTGTGACAGGGGCGGGGAGCAGTCGCATCCTGGCATTTCCTGGCTGCTCTTGGCTAGGCCCCGCCCTGCGTGGCCTGCGTATACAAAACTACAACTACTTGCAGCCGTTCAGCTGGGCCCGCTGGCTTTTTGGGATTGGTTTCGGTTTCGGTTCGTAGGGGGTTGCAACCGGGCCTCGCAGTCGCAGTCGACGTCAACGTTGCCGTCGACGTCTGTTGCAGCCTGCAGCAAATAAAAAAAGGGATCCCCTTCTGCCCCCCAACCCTCTGCGCTTGACGTTGTTTATCACTAGGCGAAGCCTACTTTTTGGCGTCTCCTATGTGCGTGTTTTTTAGCTGCTGCCGCCGCAGTCGCTGCCGCTGTCGCAGTCGCTGCCGCTGCTGCTGCCAACCGCACGCTTAGTTTGCAATTAAAACGAAAGATGCTCGCCATTTGTTCCCCTTGTTGTTGTTGCTGTTGTTTCTCAGTCAGCGTTGAAAAATGTTTTGGTTTTTCTATTTTTACGCTCTTTTTTGCCGCTTTTTTTGTGCGCCTTTGGTTTTTCTGGCCCTGCAGTTAACTGTCTTTGTAGTTGTTGTTTATTTATGTACTAGAGTCGCTTTGGCAAAATGTTGTTGCCAACGCAGCAGCTGAAACGAGAAATCGGCAGCAAAAATTTGAGCCCAGTTTTCCTTTTAATGAAAGCGCTTGGCTGCGTTGAGTGCGGCTGTGGTTTCAGCCCTGCAAGGCAAATGACAGTTCCACATGCGGTTTCATCTGGTCCCTTTCTCGAGGGTACATGGGGCTCTGCAGCAACTACTTAAAGTCGTTTGAGCTGAATTAAAAAAAATTCCAGTAAAGAGAGAAAACTCTAATGACAAATTTAGAAAAATTATTATGTTATGTGTTGGACTATATTTGTTAAGGAATTACATTTGTTGTTCATAGTTTACAACTCAACTTTTACTATTCATAAATCTGTTTTAAATTTGCTTAAGTTATTCGTAAGATATTGGTGATTGTCCAATATTTATATAACTTTCAACCTATCTTTGTTCTTAAACGCGAACTTTATTCATACACGACTATCCAAGGAGTCGACTCCATATCCTTGAGTCTTAGTTTCCGGCCTAACTGTTTCACTTAATTATCTACAGACTGAATATTTTATATATTCATTTATATATAAGAGCTTACATTTATTATCACTCTAATAAACCAGCATATAAATATATTACATTCAATTCATATAAAATGAATTCGAAATCAACAAATGAGTTTTAACTCTTTACTTTACTTAAGCTGCAATTGTCAATTGGATTTTGTGGAAGTCATCTCGTAATTAGCCCCGCTCAATTTCAGTTCTATTCCTTAAGCTGGTATTATTTCTTGGTCAGTTTAACTCTTGATGTAATTGGCTTCGTTTTTGCTGCGTTGTCAGCTGGGGCTTATCGTTGCACTTCCATTGACTGCAACTTGCAACATGCATTTCCGCATCAAAAATGCCCTTTGTGTGTGTGTGTGTGTGAGTGTGTGTGTGTATGGAGTGCATTTGCTCGCTGCAATTGCATTCGAGTTCCATTCACAGTTTCAATCCCTGCGCTCTGGCCCTTTCCCTTGGGTGCCGTTTGTAGCTGACTTTGCATGCACTTTGCTGGCGTTGCATTGTGTGTTTGTGCAGCGCTTGCAACATGTGGCACGCACCATAGGCCGGCTTTGCCATATGACCATATGCTATGTCCTGTCGGAGCCGGGCTCATTCATGTTTGTTTCGTTTTTTTTTTTTGAACTGTGCGTTGCTTTTTGCTATATAAAATATAGCATATATAAGTTTATATATATATATACAAAATGTATATATGTATTGGGGTATTTATTTAACACATTTTTATATGCCTGCCATTTGTTGTTTTGTCTCTATGTGTGTGTGCGTGGGGAGTAGTGTTGTTTTTTCTTTGTTGCTGTTGCAGGTTTTTGTTTTGCTTTCTTTTCATCTTTGTTTAAACGCTTGCCGCATGGGGTTCAAGGTCGTTGCACAAACGATGCCAGCAAAAAAAAAAATCGAGTCGAGGGTTTGTCTATGTATGCGAGTGTGTGTGTGTGCTGGAAATATATATGGATCAATGTCTGATTTATTGCAGCTCGTGCCATTGCACTTGATTGTGTCCCAAATGCAAAAAAAGGGGCCGGCAAAAACAATAACGAATATAGAGCGTGTAGACGCCAAATACAACACCAAGTTGAAAAAAAAAACAAGAATATAAATATAAAAAATACCGAGAAATGAACAAAATGCAAAAAATGCACAAAATGCATTCCACGCAGTTGAAGTATTTGGCTCATGACCCTGATCGCGGACAAGCGGCCAGACGACCCGATTCAACATGTTTTGTTTTTATATTTGTTTTTTCACGAATAAAATGTGCATCAAATTCAAGCATAAACAATGTTTTAAAGCAGCTGCAGCATTAAAATCTGTGCTGTGCAATATTTATTTTGTTTTTATAGGTAAACACTGCGTAAACGGTGCGTATGAGTAATGTAAAATCACAGCAGGTCATTCTGTTTGTTGCTATGCAAGCCTATCGGCCTGAAAAAAGAAGCCATCTTATGGTAAAGGGATTACATATTTCATACATTGTCGGATCAACTCATTTTATCATTGAGTTACCAATAGAACGAGCGTTTCTAATAAGGATGAGATTAGTGCGGTTATTTAATCTTACTAATTATTATCCCAGTAATCTTAAGCAAATGTTATGGCCCACTGATGAATTAATAAAAATAATTGGATAAGGTTGTAAAATCTTTTTAAATTGAAGGAAACTAAAAAAGGTTTTGGTAGACTTAATTAGATATCGTGACAAAATGATATGAGAACCCAAATAGACTGAAATTTACCATTAACAGAAGTCAATCATTAATTTTATTTTTAGAGTCACAGGTTTTAATTAATTGAAGGAGTCACAGAAAACCTGAATCAACATATATTAATATACAATTTTATGTTTATTTTGTCTAAAATATTTCCTCTTACAGAAAATAAAACTTTGTACAAAGCACAATTCTGTACAATTTTTTATATATTTATACTATTTTCTCTTAAAATTATTGATCAAATGTATTCATAATTCAGCTAAAGTTTGCCTTTCATGTGCGATTTCTGTTTGCCAGACCAGCGACAAAAAACCACACATGCCTGGACCATGGTGGTTTCTCCATACTTATGAGCGTGTTGAGGCAGTAGCTTCTGAGCGGAGGAGTTCACCAGCCAGTTGGGCACAGTTCGGCAGAAGCTCCCCGATTCGCCATGAGAACCACAAGCATCGCCGCCAGCTTCCGTGCCTGCGATTGTTCAATTGTTTTGCTAACTTGGCGTTGTTGTTTGTGTTGTTGTTGTTATTGTTGGTATTGCTGCCCCCGAATGCTTTCCATTTGACTTTGTTTTTTGGCGCAGACACGCGGTTTTTTATTTCCATCGAAGGGGGCGGTGTAAGGGGAAGGGGTGCGGTAACAGGAAAGGCGCAGGCAGCAATTGTAGAATTTTTTGTGCTTTACATATTTGTGTTAAATTTGCGTTGGTTTTATTTGTGCGCTCTGTCTCTGATATCAAGCGGCAATCGCTTTTTTCGCAGCCATTTTTTACTATTTTTACTGTCTACATTCGCGGCACGGGGCGTGGCCGTGGGGGCAGCTACAAACATTTGAAATGGTCATCGACGCGCATTTTAAATGATCTATGTCTGAGTGTGTGTGTATGTGCGTGTTTTTAATGGGCGCTGGGGGCGGCAGGGGCGCCACTTAGGTGGCAAGGGGAAGGTAAACAAGTTGATTCGTACGACAGCATTTTTGCTTTTTCTTTTATTATTATCTGCTGCGTTTTGTAGTGAAAAAGCTGCCACAGAGGCGTCCCGATAATTAATTGTTGCTCATACGCCTAGTCGGCCAACTCAAATACACGCATCCACGCCCACCGCCCACCGCCCACCGCCCCTCCGCACCCTGCAAGCCACTCGTTCGCCATAATCAGGCTTCGTGTGTGTGCGACTCGTGCGCTGCGCTCGGCTTTCGTTGTTGTTTTGTTGTCGTGCGCCGACGTCGTCGTCGTCGTCGTCGTCGGCGGCGTCGTCGTCGTCGACGCTGTCGTCATCGTTGCTGGAAGGTTGCGCTCCGATTGGCTTAGAAAATTGCGTTGCGGCTACGAGTAGGCTTGGCCACGGCTCTGACTACGGCCCGGACTACGACTACGGCTGTAACTATGACTCTAACTACGCCACTGACTAAAACTCTGATTGTGTGTCCGGCTCTAACGAAAATAATCATGAAAAAGTAAACGCGTCATGGCAAAAAAATTGCTCTTTCCCATTTGTTCGTCTGTTGTTCTTATTGCTGTTGCTTTTGCCAGCAAGGTTGGTTTTTCTCTTCAACTGCTTGCATTTTAAGAGCAGCATCTAAGAGAGAATTGAGCCAACGTTGCGTATGCTTGATTCAAAGCTGCAAATTAACAATGTGGTTGTTGTGGCATTTGGCTGTAAGATAACGGACCCTTGAAATAGAATAGCTTATTGCAATTGATGAATCTTCAACGGGTTTAAAACAGAAAGGCTGTAAAAAGTTAATGGACATAAGAGAAACAGATTGGATTGAAGGATACCAGAAATATTTGAGAACTGAAGCCTTTACAAAATATACTCCTATGTATGAGTATATAAAATCAAATAAAGTAAGCTATCTTTTAATGTAAAGTAAGCCTCAATTAGTTGTTGTAATTGATGATCGTTTATTTACAAAACTTGAAGAAAAATATATCCTCGAAAATGGTAATTAAAAAATATTTAAAAAATATATTATAAAAACATTAAGAAAGACTTTATAATAAATAAAGTTAACATAAACAAGATCAACTTTACTTCAATATAAAAAATATTTAAATATAAAATAAGTGAATGAAATGCTTTACAGCAAAAATTCAAATGTCAAACTTTGCTAAACTCGAACATATGCTGAATTTCCAACTAGCCACGTTTATTCCACCCACATCACGATGTTGCTTAACTCACTTGTCATCACCTTTCAATTGCACTGCTAGCCAACCTTGAAACCATTTGCTCGAAGAAAATGCACTCAAAGTTTTCGCTTTTCTTACTCAAAACGATTGCTCAAACATTTTCCCTCTCTCTCGCTATGTGTTTCCATCTCACTTCTATCGCTCTCCTAGAAAAAGCACTCAAAGAACTATGTAGAGACTTTCCCCTGCGAATGCAAAAACAACGGGCGTGGGGTTAGGGAAAAACCAACCCCCAACAAAGACGACGACGACAAGGGACAAATTTTCGTTATATTCTCCTACGCTGCTGGCGTCGACTTCGGCGTCGCTGCTTTCTCCTGCTGCGCAGCATTTTAGTTTGCAGCGACCTCAAGCAGCGCTCGTCATTGTCAGTTGTTGTTGTTGTTGTTGTTGCTTTCGTTGTTGTAGTTGTTGCAGCTACTTATTTTTTGTGCGCTATTTTATTTTTGCGCGCTTTTCCACGAAATTTTGTGATTGGTCGCGATAGCTGCGCTGGCGTTGCGACACGAGGATGCTGAGGACGACAACGACGACGACGACGAGGCTGACACATGTATCCTCTGTATGTGTGTGTGTGTGTGTGTGTGTGTGAGGGTGAGGGTGTGTGTGGTTTTTTATATTCGCGAGTCGCGCTTTCGCTGTCTCTGTTTGGCAACGGTCGCCGGCGCTGGCGCATTTCTTATTATGATTAAGGATATGTGGCAGGAGCTGCAGTTGAAGCAGCAGCAGCCACAGCCACAGCAACAGCAACAGCAATAGCCATAGCATCCTTCTGCCGCCGCGGCTTTGGTTGGCCAGTTGACTCTGCAATTTATTTGCACCATGTTCACATTTTTTTTTCTATGCTCCTTTTTGTTAAGTTTGTTTTACTTTTTGGCTGCTGCCAACTGCCTGCTACTTTTTTGCGCTGTTTTTAATGAGCAACAGCGCTTTTTTCTTTTAGTGCTGTGTCCTCCCAAGCAACTCAAGATTAATTGGATTTTTAGTTTGGCTGCCTGTCTTTTCCATGTGTGTGTCTGCTGCTGTTTGTGTGAGTTATTTGTTTGTGTTTGTATTAGAAATTAGTTTTTAGCTAGCGCTTTTAATTGAAAATGTGCATTTTAAATATTTGCACGCGACAGGACTTTAAAGCCAGCTGCAAAACTTGACCCAAAGTTGACACATTGAAGAAACATTAAGGTGTATCCTGTATCCTGTGCCACTTCAATCGTGTCTAGCAATTTGTCTGCGCGTCCTTGAAATTTAGCATGCTGCCAGACGGCAAGTCACAAGTCGGCGAGACGGACGAACGCACCGACGCAGGACAGACAGACAGGACATCGTCCCGACCTTATATTTTTATTTTGCTTCAAACGTTCGTTGTGACACTTTGGCAATTGACTGAGAACTGACTGGCCAACTGGCTCCTGGGGGTCGCTTGTCTTCGTCTGGGTTGATTTTTTGTTGTTTTTTTTTGTTGTTTTTTTTTTCTACAAATGCTGCTACAGCTGCATCGACACATGTCCTCGAGGTGGGCGGCGGGCTGCTGCTAATCCTTTTGCTCCAGTTCTCGGCTCTCAGTGCTCAGTTCTGTCTGCCAACCACGACCGGAAGCGTTTTCTTTGCGCCCAAAGTTATGCTACACTTTCCATCAGCTCCAGTTTGTCCTTTTGTTTGCCAACCCTCCTCCACATCTTCCCACGTCTATGTGTGTGTTCGTAGGTTTATTTTTTATGTTATTTTTTGAGTGTTAGCGACGCTCTTGAAGTTTGCAACAAAGAGTTTGCTTTGTATTTGTCGAGTATTGTTTGCTTAAAGCATTCGACTCAAGTTGATGCTGAGTTCGCAAGGCAGTCTGAAGAATGACCCTATTTTGAAATGATGTTCAAGCAATTGTACATATAATTATCATTAAATAAATGATCATACTTTAATTAAATGTATTGCATAATTTTTAAAGTAGACAAATCTTAATACACGTTTACAGCCATTAACAAAAATATTTCTATATAAAACAGAATTTCTTCTTTTGTATAGATTGATTGACTTATAAATGTCCTGGTTTTTTTATATATATATAGCAGGCTTAGGCAAATTTTCGTCTCGTGTGGCAAAGCAAATGAATTTTTTTTTCACACTAAATAAATATTGCTTTGTAAAATACATATTGGCTTTAAATAAGAGATGAGCCATTAAAATTTTGTGCATTAATTGACGAATGAAATGCAATGAAATGTTTTGTTTGTTATTAACATTTGATATACTTGTTTTTTAAATATAATACTTTTTTCGAGTCTGCTCATTGCAATATTTGAGCTTCTAAATTGTAAATAAAATTATATTAATTTTGAACAATTATAGGTCAAACAACGTTATTACCACTAATGCACCCATGATTCTTTTCAGATAAGCTCTAAAATTATTTATACAGCATATCGATCCAAACACTTTTGCAGATTATAATCGAATCAATTTCTGCGGCTAAATTTAATAAAATCCAAAAATAAAACTGTCAAAACAAGTATACTTTGTTGGATTTTTTTCTCTTTTTTTACCAGCTGCCAGACAAACATTTTCCATTTAATTAGTTTTAAAAAAACTGAGCCGCGCTTTTAAGCCAAATATGATAAAAACAATTTGATTACCAGCTGCTGATGACCTCAGACAATGGCAGCCAGGACGACTGGACAGCTGAATAGCTGGACAGGAGTAAGTCGCAGATGGCAGATGGCGGAGCAGCGTTGACAGCAACTACGCCATGATACCGGAAACGGAAGTGCTGCTGTCACCATATTGACACGGCGACAAATGCACGCCGTTCAAGTTGAGATTGTAGCAAATGGCTTTCAATTTACCTGCCCGCCTGCCGACTGGAAAATGCAATTAAACTATTTCCGTGTTGTTGTCGCACAGCCAATAAAAAAAATGAGAAATAAACGCACATATGAATATCAACATAAATAAATAACTTTGCTTTATGACTGCAAAACATAACACTCCGCACTGGCGACTTCCAGGCGTCGCCAATCGAGCACTTTTTTTTATCAGTTTCATTTCGGGCAGCCGGGTTATTAGCAAATTGGACGCCACAAACTATGAGCCGGACCAGGCAAAGTCCGCTCTTATTAACAATAGCGAAAAAAAGATGATCTGTTTAAATTAAAGACATATCTTTAAAATAAATACCTTTATATGACTTAGTCTATTCTGTCTTCTTTTAATCGCACATGCTTTTGGACAGTGTGACATTAAACTTGGATATTAATTAGTTTTGTGACACGGTATAATATATTTTATTTGGAATATAGCTTTGTCGTGCAAACACATAATTTTAGGAAGAAACAGAACTTTTATTGCAAAGAACATTTATAAATAAAAAGTTTTTTGCTAAATAAATTTTTAGCCAGAGACGGTTTAATTGAAACTTTATATTTTCTACTTTAATTCTTGAGTAAATAACAATTTATTTCGAAAGAGCAAAAATTATTTAATTAATTTTATATTTCGTAGTCATGTAGTGTATTCAATAAATTATCCAAGCCTTACCTGATATTAAAACATTTTCTTAAGATTGATTTAAATTTCTTTGGAGCTTATAACGTTAATAAAACAATTTATTTTCTATTTTCTAAAGTAAACATTAAATCTGCAATGTTAAATTGACTAGGAACTATCGCCGACTTTTAAGAATTGCATTCATGGAACGCCTTAAAGAAGTAATAGTGAATAAATTATGTGTCGTAAATAGCTCTATAGAGATTAAGTCGGACTAAGTCTCTCTTTGTTATCAGTTTCTTTCCAGTTGCAATAAATAGTTTAAAGTCATGTTTATTGGCTAAAAGGCTGATCGCGATGAAGGTCTATCTTTTTCTATGGCAACTAAATATTCGGCACACTGCCTAAAAGTCTTACAGTTTTTGAATAAAATTGGAATTCGATCTCTTAACAGTTAATAATGCTTCCGTTTCAAAATGGTCGATCGACTGCAAGTCAGCTATCAGTTTACGACAAGCAGCACTTGCAAATAACCAAAAATGACAACAACCTAAGCCAACGGCAACGAACTGAATTTGAGAGCCACTCGACGCGGTGGTCTTTGGCCAGTTGAATGCAAAGGCTTTTGGCTGTTAGTTGTTGGCTGTTGGCTGTTGGCTGGACTTGTTGGCAGGCTGGGCAAGATTTACACTTCCTAGTGCATTGTTAACATTTACGCCATTAACCTGCGTTGGCTCTTGCCAGATATGCGGCGGCAGAGGCCACACACATACAACACCTTCTTCGTCTACCTGCCTCCCTCGCACTCTATCTTCCACTCACTCGCACACTCTCTCTACTGACCGCACTCTCTGGCGCGTTCGCAAATTTTGTGCAATTAAAATTTTCGTTCAGCTTTTCTTTGGGTCCAGCAGTGGGATGGGGTTATGGGTCTTTGTAATAATTTCTGCTTGAAGTGCATCGATGAGCGGGGCGGGACGGGACGGAACGGGACGGGGAACACTACGACTCCACTCGGACTGCGGCTAAGTCACTTGCGCTGTCCTATGCAAATGCAATTGCCGTTGCGGCCGCCGCCGCCTGCCTCGTCTATAAATTAAATTATGCCTGCAAATTATGCATGCATAGCAGCGTCAATGGCCAAGAGATGCAGCAGCAAAGACTCTGCGACTGCGACTGCGGCTGCGGCTGCAGCTGAGGCCCAGGCTCAAGCTGGCAATGGAAGGTGGACGTGGTGGACCAACCGCCGACAACAAAAGCGGCTAACACTGATGATGGCAACTTGTGTGTGTGTGTGTGTTGTGTGTGGCAATCGTAGTGCACTAATTCACATTTGATGTTCGTCGAATGCGTTTGGTCAATGAGGTTAAGTTACATGCGATGGCAGCAGCAGCAGCAGCATCAGACGCGGCAGGAGTTTGCAGCGACTGCATCTACTGCTGCTGCATCTATTGATGATGTTGATGAGGCCGGGCAGTTGTTGCTGCATCTAAGAATGTCTCTGGCCATAGACGTTTACCAGTTTTTCACCTTGGCATGCTAAGTGATGTTGTTTCGCAAATGTCTTCGCTTGTCTCTCTCCCTCTCTCCCTCTCTCTCTCTCTCTCCCTCTCCACTTATGTGTGGCATGCAACTGAAATGTTTTGTTTCTGTCTGGCATTTGGTCTGTTAATTATGATTAAATGTCTTTTACTTATAGAGACACCCGGCAATTTATACCTGATTTATGCATTTCGAGCATTGGCATTTCATTTTAATTCCTTGTCTTCCGCCATAAAAATGATTTATACAAATTCGCATTTATCTGCAAAATAATTTTAATTTATGCAACTTATTTAAAGCAAATTATTAACATGTTTTTCAAAGGCAATTTGTCTTTAACTGTTTTTGTTGGCTTTCCGTTTTGAACATATGATTTTCTTCGTTATATTTTAAGGTAGTTATATAAATAGATTTTTGTCATAACTATCACTTTCTTATCTCCCTGTAGTATACATTTGCGATGCTAAAGAAGACAGTACTAATACGACTTTAAAATATCTTTAGGAATAAATAAAGATGCAAGTTTATAACTTTTTGAGGTTAGTTGTTTTAATGGGTCAGAATGGTATTTAAAGATATTGTAAGACATGAGCTTTGTAAGTATTAATAGCTGAAAGTAGTGAGCATCACAGTAATTTCATTTAAATACTTTAACTCATTTACTAATCCAAACTTTTGACACGTCTCACAAACATCTTCCATGGCGAGCCGCCTGTCGCTTCGCCCCTTTCTGTTCACGCTCCAATTGCTTAGCAGTGACTCAAAATTCCGCCACCCAGCAATTAGTAAACCTACACGACCTAACCCACTAAGCACTCAAGCAGCAACAACAATAACAACAACAACAACAACAACAACAGTCTAGTCAAATTGACAGCATGCCATATAGAGAGACCAGAGTCTCACTCCAGATGTGTGTGTTGGACTGCAAACCGGTTGCTTCGTTTGATGCTCGCAAAAATTTCACCAACTTCAACGCCCTGCTTATCAGTTGGAGTCCAGCGAGCCAGGCCCCCCACTTGCCGCCCCCCTTTCCCTGCTCCCATGCTTTGCTTCCTGCTGAACACTCCAAGTTTGCTTTGCTTTCTTGCTTCCTTCCTTGAGCAAAGGCTTCTTTGCGCTCACGCTTCGCATAACTCAATTGATGGAGTCTCTCTCTCTCTCTCTCTCTGTCTCTCTTTGTCTCTCCCCCTCTACTCCTCTCTGCTGTTGCTTGGGGTAATCGTTCTTTTTTTCGTGTGAGTTTTTCGTTCAGTTTTATTTTTCCCCGTCGTTTCTCCTACGCTGCCTGTCGGGTGTGTTTGTGCGCTCACTTTAGTGACGTCACAACGCTGCTCCAGTTCTCGGCATGCCACATCTTGGAGCCGTTGTTGTTGGGGTTTTTCTTTCTGCCATTCTTGCACGTTTTATCAGTTTGCCTTCGAGTGGCGCTGAGGCATGTACGCAGCTCTTACCAGTCTGTTATTATGCACACTCCACGGGCAAGAGGTTGCTTTTGTTTGGGCAGGTTACGTAAAAAGAGGGCCACCAGCTGTTGGGTAGGTCAATATGGATAGCTGATGGCTGATGTGGCCCAATCTGTTATTACCTTACATTATTATTTCGCAAATAGAATATTCAAGCGCTATAAGAAACCAAATCAGTTGCTAACTATTACCGTAAATATTTATTTAACTCGTAAACTTTCATCTATCCATTTAATATATTCTTATTCTCTAGAATTGCCACAAATATGCACATTTTTGGTAATGGAAGAGTAGAAACTGCGTTGTTTTAACTTGAGTTAAGCATAAATTGATTTATTTATTTATAAAATTTTAGCTTCAAAGGAAATTTAGATTTGTTATATTCTGTAGAAATAGGGATCTCTTAGAAATAAGAAAATTGCATTAATTTTTTATTTAGGTTTGGGCTATTTAGATTATTTTAAAATATTTAATATATTTGTTAGATTTAAAAAATTGCGTTAATTGAATTGTTTTTTCAGATTTACACATAAATGTATTTCCAATACAATCTGAATAACCTTAGAGGTTACAAATATTATATTAAAATATTAAATAAAGTAATCTTAAAAATTTACTGACTCATACCATTATTAATATGTAGCCTGAGGTGTTTTATATAAAAAGAATTTAAATGAAAATGTTGACAAATTATTCTTTCTTTTTAATATTCAGTTGTAGGTTTTTATCATATATGATAAAAATTATATTTACCTGCAATTAATTAAAGGCTTATATTTTGCATTTGTTATTTCTTCACATTTTACAATCCGCACCAAAAACAATTTCTGCCAGCAATCGTAGCAAAGGTTGTGCAACGAGCTCGTAATTAACTTAAATGATAATAAATAACTTTTAATATTTTATTAATTAACTTCCGGTGCGTGTTGGGTCGTCACAACGCACAACGCATTAAAATCGCATGTAAAATTAAGCCCTGAGAGCTCAGATACGCCCTTTGCCCAACGGCTTGCGTATTTTTTGGCAAGTGCTTCATTAAAATGTCATTCGGTACAGGAAATTAAAACATTTAACGCCAAATTGCATATTGAACATAATATTTACAATATCTGATCTGACAAAAAACAAGTGCGTTGTAGGTAAATGTGAAATGTGAAATATAATTTGGACATTAAGTTGGGTCTGTTCGGGTTGCCATACCTTTATTGGATTATATATTCAACATGGGGTGCTCGTATATTCCAGTCCAAAGTTGTTGCTGCTCCTTGTTTACTATTAGTTGAACTATTTATCGGTTTGGGGTTGGGGGCTTACATCTAGCAGATGCGAGATGCGAGTCACATTTGGTTTGCAGATCGCAGCCGGCAATCATTCAAAATGTACTCTAATTTCGTATTACATAAACAAGACCGGCCAACGGAGGCGACGGAGGCAGCTGGCTGCCTGCTGGGGGTCTTTGGCTCAATGCAAAGAGACTGGAGACTGGAGACTGTAGAGTGAAGGAGAGACGGGTCCGATATCCGCGCTTCGGTATAATTTGTGCGCTTTAATTTGTAATTCTATTACCCAAGCAGACCCCGGCTCTGGCTCTAGCTCTGGCTCTGGTGGGGCAACTGTGGCAACTGTAGCAACTGTAGCAACTGGTTCTCAGTGCTCTCTTGCCGCGTTCAATTATGTTAATTTGTTGCTATGTCGAAACAGTTAGAGTCGAAGACAGCAGCCGGTCTCGGCGTCGAGATTCAAACGTCGTCCATCGATATCTCGTATAATAATATGAAAATTTAGCATTTCCGTTGCCCGGCTTGTGAAATATTTCATTAACATTTGTCCGCCGCTTTTGGTAATTTGTGTGCATAAGTCTGCAGCTAATTGACCATTTTGCATCACTTAAGATCGTAGGAAGGTGTCGAAATTACAGTCGTTTCGGCATTTGTCCGATAAGTTCGTTCAATGAGATTGTAAACTATTCAGTGAACGACTAAACTTTCGTAAACATTTCAATCAAGTATTGATCGAACTGCGATTAAAAAGATACAGCTCGGCATAGACCGCAATGAGTTAATTTAGATGAAGTGAATGTTAAAGCCAATAAGACGATCAATTAAAAATTGTGTTGCTTGGAGGACATTTTTGTTATTAAATTAAAGAAGTTTTTTTGTAACATTTTATTTGAACTTAAAAATATGTTGGAATTGTTAGGATTTCTTTATATGACCATTTAGCTTATATAGTGTCTCTAGTTGGTCTTAAATAATCAGTGATAAAAAATTATAAAATATACGTTTATATTTAAGTCAGATGAATAAAATTAATAATCTTTTCTTTGACAATATTTCTTGCAACATTTTATTAAAATTTAAAAACATGTATTGTTAAGATTACTTTAAAGACCACATACTTCAAATAGAGTTTAAGTTTTTAAGATCTGCTTAATTAAAGAATCAAAACAGGTTTTAAATAATCAATGAATAAAAAATCATATAATATAGGATTATATTTAACTCCGTGTTTATATTCTTTTAGATTAATGATTGCATGTCATGGACAGTCAGTTGGACATAGCTAGATTAACTTGGCTAGGAAAGCTGTCCAAGAATATATTTTTGTTTTAATCGCATTGAAGACTTTTTATGAGTATGGTATTTTAAATTAGGATTTGTATGCAATCAGTGTAAGAAGTTTCTCAGCCACCTATTTCTTTTCAGTTATTTGCATTTGAAATTGTTTCAAGTACTTAGACTTTTAAGAAGTTCTTGTTTGAAGCTGGCCCTACGGTCTTTTTGAGACTGCGTGCACGGCGCGTGTTAACATTAAGCAATGTGCTAATTATAGAAATTAAAAGAGTTGCAACTACTTAGCCAAGTTGCTCGAAGCCGAAATAATTGCTGTTAATTGCAGTCTGGCCAAGATCAGTTGCCATTAATTAAACCAACAATTTTATATGGGAAAAATGATGTGAATATCTTTATTATGGGACTCTTTTGCAGTTGCCACTCTTTACAGAGTTGCCATTTCGTGCGCTAATTTTGTTGCGTGTGGCAAGTTTGTCTGTCGGTCTCTTGCTCCTTGCCCCTCTCCAGTCGCTGGCTGCCGCAACTTTTACGGCTTCAATTAATAGTTGAGGCTGCCCTGTTATTGTTGTTGTTGCTGTTGTTGTTGCCCGCTTCGCATTCAATTAGTTTGCAGCTTGACGTCACGCGCTAATTTTCCAATAAATTAAATTCACAAGAAAATCTAAACAAAAGCGTTCTACGCTAAAATGCAAATTTTTGGGTCTGACAGCATGCAAGGACTCGTCAGAGGTTCAGCGCCAGCTTCAGCGGCGGCCAGGCTTTGTGTCTAAATTAATTTTGTAGTTCGCGTCGTCCTGGCCAGGACCGTTGCCAGCCACTGCATCTGCTCGTAATACGCGCGCCCACATGACGCTGTCGAGCACATAGGCACGAGGCAGGACGAAGGAGGAACGAGACAGAAGGCAGAAGGCAGGAGGCAGGCACATAATTGCATTTATTATTGAGCAAAATGAGTAAGTTATTGTGGCTGTGACAAAGGGCAACCGCATATATGTCGACGTCAGTGTCGACGTCGACGTCATCGTCGCCGTCATCGTCATCGTCGCCACAGTCTTTTAGCCAGCTTCTGGGCCGACGCACTTTGTCAGGCTTGTGGCTGCTGCTGCTGCTATTCATATTTATAATCAATAGAATAGCTGTTACTTTGACGTTTGACTTTGGTTGTCAGTGTCATTGAATGATTTCATTAAGCCAAGCAATCAGCCACCTTTCCGCAGCATTTTCGGTATTTCGGCTGTTTACTCGAGGGCCCAAGAAAATGTTGCCTTCTATGGCATAACGAGTATTGATTAGCATCTTTTAATGGAACAAGTCAGAACAAGTTAGGCGGAGAATGTACGACTCGTATATACCCTATTGATGTAACCTATTTCATTCGTGAGTCGATGAAATTTTCTTGTGAATAATTGAAATAGTAGCAATCAAATTTTATGCATATATGAATATTAAAAGATATTTGAATTTAATAAAAAAAAAAACATTTTAATCTTTAATAGTCATAAATACTCATAATCAATAATTTATATACATTCAACTGAATATATTAGATATCTTAACACACTCTGAAGTCTGTATATAAATATGTATAAAAGCTTTTAAGGACAGCTATAGTGTCAACAATGAATGGATGCTTCTTTAAAGTATTTCACATAAAATTGGTAAAATTGTAGTTCATTCACACTTTATAATTTTTTTCTTTTTTTTAAAGTTAGAAATAAAATATACTAGTAACCTTTTATTTATTTTAAGTATTCATATATATTTACATATTTAAAAAGATTATTCTTAAATAACTTTTGTATTATCTGATCTTTATGAACAGAGTTTGAATTGAGAGATAATGGGTTTTTTATATTTAAAATTAAGGAATATTGGTGAAGGTATCGCTAACACATAACAAAAAGAAATTCAGTTTTGTCGAAATAATTTTACATTATATTACAATTCACTTCTGTAATAAAACAAATTAATATTTATTATAATCCTTTCAGATGCACGTACGTACAACTTATTTTTTAATGTATAAACTTTTAATTATAAAACTTGCTGTTTATTTTTGATATTTATTTTGTAGTAAATTCTGTTTTAATCTCATCAGTAGCACTTTAGAGATTTTAGAATTTAACTTACCATACTAGTGGTTAGCATTCAGATGGGACTAAACCGAAACCCGAAATTACCATCACCTTAAATCGTTGTATGCCTTACAACTTTATCATTTGGATTGTCAGTCGCAACTCCGGGCTCAGAGCTACTCAGTGCCATTGTTCTAAGTAGAGAATTTCTATGATGATATTCTAATTGAAATACGTAAAACGAAATTATGAATATGCAAAATAAGCAAATGGATGACAATGCTTAGCAACTTGGACCGGAATGAAACCAAACCGAGCCACTGCATAGCGGTAAATGTTATGCGGCTGGCAGAGTCCAGACCCAACCCAGTCCCCTCCCCCCCACTCTCCACAGGTTCCACACTGGTCGCTTTTACTGGCTATAATGAAAACTAAAAATCAAAATGTTGGCCAAAAGTGCGTGGACGAGGCGAGCTGGAGACGAAAGGAGGGGCGTCTAAAAAACATCAAAACTTTTGCATAATTCGTTTATGCTTAAAGTGTTCAAGTTGTTGTTTTCACTTGCTGTAAATTATGTGTGCAATGGGATGGGGGGACGGTAAAGGGGGGGAGCGGGACACGCAAATGTCTAGTAAAAATTTTAATTAAAATTATTATAATTAAAGTTGTTGAGCAGAACAACAAAAGCAGCTCACAGGCCGCGGGGCGTATGCACAATATTTGAGAGAGTAAATATTTCACATAGACGCTGCCATAGGTATATAGCATATACAATATAAATTTATATTATATAGCATACATAAACATAATGTATAGTGGCCATTGGCTTGGTCCTTGCGAGGCTGCAACAATTTACAACAGCTGCATTGAGCGTTGCATACTTGCAGGCGCCTCAGAAATTGTCTGCAAAATAACCAATTTGTGCATTTGTGTGTGTGTGTGCGTGTGTGTGTGTGTGTGTGTGTGAATATCAGTTCTAATTAGAAACTCAAAAATGCACACACACACACACAGACAGATGCACATGCACATACTTAAACACTGCTAAGGATATGCAGCAGACAACAACTGCCATGAGCAGGACAACGACACAGACCACCCACCACCCCTCCACCCCCTGCCAGCACCAGCCCCTCCCCCTTTCGCATCGCTTGCAGTTTTGCTTATTTAATGCATATTTCGTATAACTTTGATGTGCTGCAAATTTACTTGATGTCGTCGTTCGGCCATGTGTGTGTGTGTCCAGTCTGTGTGTGTGCGCGCGTGTGTGTGTGTTGGCTTTTATGTATTTACGTTGCATATGAAATGATATTTATAGTAAACAGATTATTTTATATGCAGGTATACAGGCAACAACACTGCATGCAACTCCTCACAATGCAAATTCCCATCCACATACCTACATGAGCAGCATATGTGTATATTCGTGGCTGTGCGTGTGTGTGTGTTGCAGACGACAAAGACAGGCTGTTTGTGTTCTTCTTCTACTGCTTCGACTGTGTGTTGTCTCTTTAGGCATATAAAATGATTAGAACTAATGGTCAATATGCAGATGAGTGTTGAGTGTAGCTTGGTGTTTATTTGCACAGTGGTACAAAGAATACGATCTGCTTGTCAAAAATACTAATGTTAAAAACATATCTTGTGAAACATTTATCTGTTTGTCTTAAGGCTATTTCATTTTTTGTAATCTAAATAAGTACAAAAACAAAAATGAAAATATTTTTATTCTATGTAACTTGAATGAATACTAAATAAGCAAAGCAAATAATTATAACAATATATAAGAGAGTTATCTGATAATCAATAAGCCAATATTGAGTTTAACTTAACTTAAAAGTGTTTATTTTATATGACTACTAATAACTAATTAATTTTTTGTAACCCAATTAATTACCATATATTTGATATATGCCTATAAAACTATATTTTGTTGAATACTGTTAAATCATTTTTATTATCTCAGTCTTAACTCAAGCTCAATTAATTCATCTTAGATCAGTGTGCCAATTTGTCCAACACTCTGGCCACACTGTTTCAGCTTTGGGCTGCATTCGTATACTCATTATATACATTATGTATTGAGAGAGTGCTATGTGCATATATATTGGGGAGCACTAAACAAATCAACTTTTACTCAACATTATTATCAACATTTATGCATTTAGAAGTCACACACACACATTCACACACACACGCACACAGATAGACAAACTAAGCACTAAGCCAAGCTGTGGGGTTGGGTTTGGGCTGCCCAAAAACAAGCTTGGATCCCCTCGAGCGCCCCCTAAGAAATTTATCGAAATGTTGAAACAGATTTTATGCAGCAAAGTCGTCGCCAGCCGCTGACGTCAAGCCGACGACGACGACAACGTTGAGGCTGACGACGACGACGCTGGGGCAAGTGCAACATGGGGGCATGTTGTGGGCTTGAGTGCGGTGGGTACTCGGTTGGGGGTGTGGCACTGGCTGACAGGCTGGCAAGCGGACACTGTGGGCAACTCGGCTGGCACTGCTTCTTCTTCGAGGTTCCTAATTTAAATGCAAATGAGATTCATTTGACGACGACACCAACATACTTTGTCCATGTCCATGTCTTGCGCTTGCAAAGCCTGCCTGCGTGCGAATGTGGATTTTGATAGTGTGTGTGTGTGTGTGTGTGTGCAATTAGACATCGGTCTGTCGTCTGTGCATGTATTTAGTTGCATGTACATAACTAAATTTTCGCATATAATACATAAGTGGGCTTCGGGCTTGCCCCCTTTCCCAGAGTGCGTTCGCTTTTCCATATATAAATGAACTATTGCAGTGTAAATGAATTAGTCGAAGACAGTGGCGTCGATGTATTTGTCCAAATTGAAGGGGGGCTTAAAATGTAGAAGGTTTTTAAATATATTTGAAATAAATTTAACTGAATCTATTGATAGATTATGTCAAGCACGGATAACATTTCCATGCCTATAAGGTATTATTCTTTTTATTTTAAATAATGTTAAATAAATTAAATTAAAGATTTTTTTATATATGTTAAGGAATATAAAACATATAAACATTATATAAAAATATATTTGACAGATAACATTTGATATCTTTAATATCAATCCTACAATTTATATATAAATTAACTTAATTTAAGTTTCCTTAAAAACTCATTCCATTTGACTGACCAATTTAAAGGACCCCCTATGCAATAAGTTTCCTTTTGACTACGCCACTGCCTTAATTAAGCACTTGTCTGCATATATTAAAAGCAGCCACTGTCGCTGCTGCTGCTGCTGCCTCTGCCTCTGCCTCTGCTGCAGTCGCTGCCGCTGCCGCTGTCGCTGTCGCTGCTGGGAGTGCAATTCGCTGCTGCTGCTTCTTCATTTTCCTTATTTTGCCCAAATACAAAAGCCTATTCCGCACCGATAACTGCAAACACAACAAATACAACAGCAACAACAACAACAACAACACGTTCAGTGCGTTCGTTTTGGGTTTGGACAGGCGGCAGGAACCGTCAGGACATGCAGCCAGCTACTTGCACTCATGTAGATGACTTGCTGCTGCTGCTTTTGCTGTTGCTGTTGCTGTTGCTGCTGTCCCTTTATATACGAAACAACAACAACAACGCACAATTATAAATCTGTCCACACACACACAAACTTACACACACACATACACACTCTGCCTTGCCCCTTTTGGACATCGACAACGACGACGCTGGCGTCGACGACGACGCTACGGCTGCTTAAGTTTTTGGCATTAACAAAGCTACCAGCCACACCCGCCCCAACGCCAGAGCTAGAACGGAAACCGACGAACACACTACCACACACACACACACACACACACACATACAAGTATAGCTGCCTGACAACACCAATACCATAGCAGCGTCCTTGCCAACGCTGCCAAACCGCCTTGGAAAATTAGCATCAAACGCATAAAATGACCAAGTCTAAGTCTGCCGCAGTGCGGAGAGTGGGCGTTGGGCGGCCTGGTTGGCGGTGGGTGGGATGGGGTGGTCTGTGTTCTTTAGGTGGATATGCGAGTGGGGGATGGAGGAGGTGCTGGTTGGGAGTTGGGGGTAGCTGCCTTGCATTCTCATTTGGAATTACGAAAATTCAAAATTTACAAACGAAAATGTTATGAGAACGTAACTTGGGCCAGGCTTTGGTTCGTCGTGTGACGCACAATTGTTGGTTAGTGTAGCAGCCCCTCCAGAGAGTGCGGGCCGAGGGGGCTGAAGGGGTTGGTTGAAGGGGGGTTGCTGGCTTCTGTTGGCCATGCCGTACAAGTTAATTCAGTTAAAGGACCCAAAAACTCTGCTCTGCATTTTCGGTGGGGTTTTCTATGCATGTATTAGTATGCGTAGTTAAGTTCTGATGCCAGCTCCCATTCTCCCAAAACCTGTATGTGTTTGTGTGTGAGTGTGTGTGTGTGGGGTGTGGGTTGAAGGAACTTTAAGTAAATGAACAGAAATGACAGGCAGACATTTGCATTATTATTAGTACAAGTTGCAGTCGTGTTGCTGAAAGGGTTGGGTCTGTTTCTGGGCCTGCTGCTGGTTCTGGTTCTGCTTGGGGTTTCGCTTGGATCGGTTTGGTTCGGTTCGGTTCAGTCCGGTTGGGTGGCCCGCCTCAAAATGCATTTCCATTGCATACATTTCGGAGGTTTTCATTACGTCGCACAACTTTGCCATCTCTCTCTAACGCATACGCCTCTCTCTCTCTCTCTCTCTCTCTCGACGCCTTTCTGTTGCCTTGTGCATGTAAGTTTTCGGTTACGTGTCCGTGTCGAGCGCATTCAAAAGTCATTTTAAGTTATTGAATGGAATAAAATGTAATTTAAGTAAATTAGAAATTTCAGCCACATACGGCAAAACTGTTAAGCCAGACTATACATACAATTTCTGGCCAAGGCGTAGGCTTATACAACACACGCACACATATGTATGTATATTTACATTTATATATATATATTTATATATAAGTGTTATGTGCATATAAGAATTGCAGTTGTTCTCACACTGCACTTTTAACAGGTCTAGCAAATCGATTATTGATTTTTAGTGCTAACAATTTTTGAAGGTTGCTGCTAAACACTGTTGGGTGAAGTTTAAGCAAAGAACTGCGCCTCTTTAGGCCTGACTACAACTTTTTGCTACTGCACACACACACAGATAAACACACACCCACACCCACACAGACACAGTCAATTTTTCTTTATTTACGCACACTTTTCTCCAAATTGAAAGGCCCTTTATATTGCTGTTGGTTATAGCCAAATTTGTTTGCTGCAGTTAGATTCAACTTTGCAGTTGGAGTGAAAGGCTATATTTGGCTGTAATTTAATTGCGTGTTCATTTGATTTAATACAATTTTTAACAAGGGGGCTACATTCACCTTTGAGTTCGACGTTTCACTTGCTTGTACGAGCTGATTTTCCTCTTTCATTTCGTTTTAGTTGTGATTTTAAATGATGAAATACTTGCTTTCATTTGATAGTAGTTAAGGATAAGGTAGCAATATATTTAAATTTATTTTTATTTATTTTTTTGTATTTATATTTAAATAATTTAAATTTATATATTTTGCATATTTATGATTTTCTCAAAGGAATTACATAAATTATTATTTGCTTATAGTTTCTTTAGATTGTTAGTGGGTATGAAACCAAGTAAATTTGAATACTTGTTTACAAAGTATAATAGATTGTCCACTGATTACTTTTGCTAGAGATCGAGCCTTAAGTATTGGTTACTTTAATGCGGAAATCTATCCAACATTCCTGAAAACTATGTATTATTATTAATACATTTATATATTGCCATTTGTAACATTCAACAGAAATATTAAGTGAATTATTTGTTAATTTCTTTAGCCTTAATGTGAATATAAAGTCAAGATTAGATAAGATTCTCACATAAGATAAATGTTTGTTAGACAAATGTCTATTGGATCTTATTTTACATAAAATAACCAACCTGAACCCAAGTCAGTGTTGTAAACAGTCTAAGAGTGTCTGTCACACATCGATTATGTCGTTTATTTTATCACAACTGTACACGATTCCGAATCGTTAGACAAACTAACATTAATCGCTCTGTGAGTTGGAAAAGCTAAAGCAACGCAACAACAGAAATGAAAGCCTACAGATACAGATACAGGTACAGATATACACACACACATAGAGATGAGGCCATACATCAGAGTACAACCCACCATTAGAATTGAGCTCACACTCCTCGTTCAGTTCGAAGCCGAAACTTGGCTTGCAATTGACCAGCGCACCAAGTCCAATTGTACCAACTGCCCCCAGTTTGCTCGCTCCACAGCCCCAGACAACAACACGTGAAGAGTCTGTGGCAAAAGGAAAAAAAGAGAAACAAATGAAAAAATAAAAATAAAAAAGTGTATAAAATAAACGCAAAGCATTCGATTGTCGTCTGGCCACCTCCTCCGACAGGAATTTGGTTGCTTCCAGCCAAAATTTTTGCATTGCCCCCCCCCGCCATTGTCTTCTTGGGGTTTTTTGTCCGCCGCCCTCCCCTTTCCCTCTTTTTTTTTTTTTTTTTGTGGGGGGGGGGGGGGGGGGGGGCAGTTCGGAAGGGGCTGGTGAGCGCTTGACCAAATGGTCGCCACCCGACAGCCCCTGAGACGACTTCAACAATGCCGCTCGGTCCACGCTGATTATGAGTACGTTGCCGCGTTGGAAAATGTGCAGCGACCACCGCCCAACCACCGTCGTGGAAGTGGTGCGGGTTGGGGGATAAACCAACATAGCACAAAAGTGGGAGCTCTGCTTTTCACGTGCGCCCAAAAGTTTGTTTTGTGTTTTGTTAATTTTTTCTTGGCCGCGAATTTGTTTTCATTTACGTTTTTGCATTGCAGCCAACAGCCAACAGACTCGGACAACGGCTCAAGCCCAAACCCCGTGCTGGTCGCATATTTTTTCATGCCCGAAACAACGCGTGGGTTTCGGTTCAGTAGAGAGATTCCCAAAGAGAGGAAAAAGGCAACAACAACAGCAGCAGCAGCAGCAGCAACAGCAACAGCAACAACAGCAACAACAACGGTGCCAAAGACGACGCAGGACGCGTTTGGCATTCGCGCCACCTTAAGCCGCACACCCGAGCATTAAACCCAGGCACACACACACACACACACACACACACATTGGTGCACACTCGCTCGCACACACACCCCTTTTTTTTGTGTATAGGGGGAATGCGTGCTGCTGCTCAGCTGTTGATTTTTATTATTTTGGCCATTATCGCATGTGGTTCGCTGCTTTGGTCAGCAACGGGCTCGTCGAGTCCTGCTGATTAAACATTAATTAAGGAAAACAATGCTGACCATCGCTGCTGCTGCTGTTGCTGCTGCTCCCATTTGGTATATGCGGAAAAAAGTTTTCGCCTCTGTTTCGGTTTTCGTCCAATTTTTGTTGTGTCTTTTCTTGCCGTTTGCCATTTTCCCTCACCCCTCATATGATCAAAAATAAGAACAAAATCGCGGAATTTGTATAAAAATGCAAAATTACGAATTCGCGATTTCGGCTCTTATTGTATGTATGCATACATACTCCAACACACACACGCACACACATACACGTGTGTGTACATTCGTGTATATGCTAGTACGCTGTTGGGTGCTCAATTTTTTGTGGGTTGTTTTGAGGAGGGTTGCGAAAGAGGGCAATGGGGTGGGGGAGGGGGAGGGGGGAGTGTCGCGCGCTTAAATCGCCATAAAAAGTAGTAGAAAAATCATCGACAGACGTAATAAATTAAAAATGTCCAACGGTTGGGGCACACACAGGTTGGATTGTTAAGCAGCGGCCAAAACCAAAAGGCGTTGCCAAAAAGAGCAAACTCGCGAGCCCAGAGAACTCAGACAGAGCTGCCACTTTTTGAGCAGCAGCCCGGCTAGAAGTGTGAGTCGCCAATAAGGACCCTCTATAGCATCGATTCTTTATAGTTATATATAATATTTACTTTTTTAACCAATTTTCTTTCACTATATCTGATTTCAGTCAATTAAAATTAAAATGATTAATGCTTTTATTTTTGTTTCCCAAGTTAGCTTACATTCTTTTATGAAATAAGATACTTATGTAAGCTGAAATAAAATAAATATATTTTCTTATAACTTCTTAGTACTTTTGCTTATCTGGCCAATACAATCCAATTGACATCCTCAAGGCAAAATAATAAAAACATAAATCAAACTAAGCACATTTAGATTCTAAATATATTTTTGTGCTTTGAGTATTTTAAATAAGGTCTATCGTAATTAAAAATTGAATTTTCATAACCAAATGATAAATCAACAAAATGTTGATAGCCAATATAATAAATTAAAATAATATTAATATTAGAATTAAGAAGAAAAAATTAACTTCCATATTCTAGATAATTAACTACATATATAGTTTTATAGTTATATATATATAACTTATCTGTTTTTAATTACTTTATAGATTTAGGCTCTGTAGATTTATATATTTATGCATGATTATAAATAAAGATTTCTATATCACATTCCACACAGCTATCTGAATTCATCTTAGAAATTATGCAAATATGCAAATACCAACCTAAATTTATATTACTGTCAACTCTGGACATTTGTTTCATATTATTTACATTTACTTTTAATTGTTAATTGCAGTAGCTTTGTTTGACTTCTTTATAACTTTGTAATTGCAAACAGTTGCACTTAAGATAATTACAGATTTCATTTTGCAGCTTTTCGTTGGGAACTGGCTGACATAGTTTCATCTTTTGCATTTCGCTGCGCACATATTAATATTCAAATCACGTATTTGCCTTACTTGACACACTCACACACACATATATACCAACCTATACACATAAACACACTCAGAATGTCGCTTTCTTTGACGTGCATGATTATGCATTTTGTGTATGGAATTAAAATTTGTTGTTGCACACAATTCACTTGACTAGTTGGAGAACCTTGAATTTTCTGCTCTACTATGTTAATTACCGAGAAAATTATGTCAATTATGTGCCTGATTAACTGAGAATGTAGTCGTGTATAAACAAAGATATTTCCAAAAGTTTTGTATAGTTTTATGAATGCAAACATAAATAAGAATAAATATTCTGTTATTGATTTCTTGACTTATGATACTATACTAAATTAACTTTTAAGTATGTTATCTTTTATAAGTACCACAAATCGTAATAATATCATACCATATATAAAACATGTTTATCTTAGCTTGCAAATAATAAGTGGAAACTAAATAGATGCAATTTTGGTTTTTCATAGCAATAATAGTGATGATGAATTTGCAATTATAATGAATATCGTATAATTTTTGGAATAAATTGATAGTCTAGTTGGTATAAATTTCGCTACCAGCAACCTTGCAGCTTACTTAACGTGAAACTCAAAGGAGAATAGTTGAGGCTGCTGCACGGCCACTTGGCGGGCATCCAGGTGGATGCCACGCGCTGCTCACCTGTGACCCCCACTAAAATTGCTGTTAATTTGCACAAAATGAAATTCGTGCAATTAAGTAGAAGCTGCGCGCAGTGGCCGTGCCATAATCATAGTGATGATGGTGATAATGAACACGAAGATGATGAGTGCAGCTAGTTTCTCACAGTTTGCTGTGTGGATGTTGCACGCCTTTTTGACCTCGCCACGCGCTGAGTAACAAAATTTCACCAGTTTGGAGGGGGGTGGGCGGGCTGCGTGTCCTTTGGCATTTGCTTATGCAGCCTGTCGGGCTGCACTCTGCTCCTGTGGCTGCCAGCATCTTGCGGCGCTTCATTTGCATCCGCGGCAGCGCGCATCCTTCATTATGGGCTGCTGCTTGCAGCGGTAGCTGGCAAAATAGGTTAGGGGCTAATTTCAGTGCAAAGTTATGCGCTCCAAAGTATGCAATTAGATTGTGTCACAGCCCACGGGGCAGCTTTCCCACTTGAGGTGCGCCAATTTATTTGCCTGAAATTAGTGCGCGTCCTAAATGTAATTTTCTAATTAGCCAAATTGGTAGCTGGCAGATTTTCTGCAGCGTTCTTAGCTGGAAAATGGTGGGAAGCGGTGAATTTATTACCAGCTCCCGAGGTCCTATAGATAAGTTGCTTAAATCCGTGGGCAACGAAACAATGAGAACTGGACTTCAATACCATTGTCTTATATAAATTCCTTTACTTATAATTTAAATATTATATTTATCCAACGATCTCAATGCAATTTACGTTTGAATGATAACTAATATAACTAATTAGAGCTGTGACCAATTTAATTTAAGCAGCCTAAAAATTGTTGATATAAAAATTGGTGCATATCATTAGGAATATTGGTAAACAGGGCGGGGTAAATATGCAAAACTGCAGTAAGGCGTTCATTATGTTTTATATGGCTCGATATGTCAACATCAAAAACCCCAAAAACGTCCAAAAGCAGCGCCCAAAACCAGATATTAGCAATTCAAATTTGGCCATTAAAAAGCCAGCTGATGATGAAGTTGACGTTGGCTGCGAGGACTACAAAAGTCAAATATTGCCCAATTTCGAGATTAATTGTCTACGCACCTTACCGAACCACAGGCCGGCACCACACGGCACCACCCCGCTGTGTCCACATCTTAAAGGGTTGTTGGCCCGGTTCACAATTAATGCAAAACTCAATAAACTTTTGTCGAATGAAATTTTATGCTAATCAGAAGTAGATTTTTTGGTACCACTGCGTATCCAACAAATGATTATGCCAGCCACTGGACTCTTTCGGCTGCCTACTTGAGACAGACCTCCTGCCCCTTCTCCCGGCCTTCGTCCTGACAAACCACCCACTGCGGCCAGCCCGAATATGTGGCCATCAATTGATTTGCATTTGTAAATGCGGCGCCAGCATTTGTCGTAATTTGGCCTGAAATGTTGTCGCATTTTCGGCATAATTATGCATTTTAATTATGTGTCGACCAGACGACGACGACGACAGTCCTTCCCCAAAAAAGGGTTAATTTCGTTGGGGACAGGGATTCGCATCTACCAGCATTAGATAACTAACTTGTTGTCTTGGGTTTGGCCTAAACGTATGCTAATTTGTCTTTGTGCGTTGTTTAAAATGGGAAAGTCTTGACTTGGGCAAGGGGTTTCTCAGACATGTCTTCAGGAAGTGCTCAAATTAAATATATTTCAATTATCTTAAAGGTTTTACTTTGAAAGAAGAACAGAGAGTATATAAGCTGAAAATTTGTTAACACTTTTAAAATGCATCTTAAACTAAGATTACATAAGCTTCATTCTGCTATCCTCTGTTTGCGGTAGACTTTATTTAAATTAAAGGTTTCTAATTTACTTATCTAGTTGCATCTTTCTTTGTGGATAAGTTGTCAAAGGTTTGTTTTGTTGATTGATTCTAAGAATGGTTTCAGCACACACTAATAATAAAGTCAGTGCATCCCATGATTGCCTGGGTTGTAATCAAGCAAAACAAAGCAAATAATTTATGTCGTTGCAGCGGCGTTTTACATAACTCACATCTGCTCCTTAACCCGTGGACTAAGCGCATTCAATGCGCATGGCAGACAACAAGCTGCGCCCAGGCAAACAACAACCGGTCAGCCGAGTGTCTGTGGTTCAGATTAAGAGAACTGTTGGTGGTGCTGGTGGTGGTGGACCCACTACGTCGAGTGGCAAATCATATATGTATATGATTTCGACGAATGCTCGTTATCGATTTGAAACTTATAAGGAAAAAACTAATGAAAATCAGGCATCATCATCATGGCTCGAACGGCAGCAGCAGCCGCAAAAGCGTAATGAAGGAAAACCCAAAGCAGACAGCACAAAACACAAAAAAACAAAAATAAAAAAAAAAAAGAAAAAAAAACGAACAAAAATTAAGTGAAAGAAGCGCAAAGCCAAAAGCGAATTAAATTAAATTAAATGAAAACTAAATTCAAATGAGTTGTCCGGGGCACTAAGAAGCAAAGAGTATGGCATAAACAAAACAGCAAAGAAAACAAAAGAGAAAAAAAAACAACAACAAAGATTGGCAGCGTTGCCAGCGACCTGCTACTGAGCCCTGACTGAGCCCTGAGTTGGCAGCTCCACGTTGATTGTTGTTATTATTTCTTGTGCTGAACGGGTTTGTGTAATGAATTAATCCGCACAGCGCTTGGCAATTTGACTTGGCTGGTGGCTCCGGCTTCGTTTGGATGCAAATCAGCTGGCCACTTGCACAGTGGACCACGCCAACAATTATATTATTTTTAATGAGCTAAATATCAAGTTCACCTAAGGCAAACTATTAAGTTTGAATTGACTGTAAAGCTATTATAAATAATAAATTATAATAATTTTGTAAATACGATGTGATATAAATAATTATTTTATTTAGCATACAAAAAGCTAAAGCTGCAGTAAACCTGTTCAAATAATAAGAAATAATATTATTATTCCTTATTAATTAAATATATCAAGTACCAAAACATGCAAAATCATTTAAAAGTTATTTACTCTTTATTTTAAATTTTATTAAATTGAATTAAACTCATTCATTATCAAAGCAGGTTTACTACTGCCTATGGGACAGCTTAATCTTGTTGTACATAAAGGGAATAATTATTTACATTATTTACATACATCATATTCACAATTTACTTTTCTTTGTCATTATTATCATTATTGTTATTATCATTTTTTTAAGAAAGATCTGACAGAGAGCTCTATTGGATGGCTCCTTGTTAATCTTCTTTTTCTTGGCAATTATTAATATTTAATTAATTATTATTATTATGGAATTTGTAAAGGGAATATTATCGTTTTGGTGCCACTGTGCGGGCTTAGCTTTCGCTGTACTTGACGTTCCAAAAAGCAAAACAGAGCCACCAAAAGAGACAAATGCAAATTGTATGATTTCTTTTGTAAATAAGAAACTGATGAGCAGCAGCTGCCGTTTTCGTCTTCGCGAAATTAAATCGATGGCTCAGGCGATTGACATGTGCAGGCAAAGGACAGTTGGGGGACAAGTTGTTGTCGTTGTTGTTGGTGTTGTTCGTGTTGTTGTTGTTGTTGGTTGCAGAATAAGTTGTCTTTCATAAACGAAAATTAGTTTAATTGTATTGAATTCGGGCAGCGGATGTGGCATCAGCTGCTGCTCAAAGTGTATTTCAAATGAGTAAATGTTTGGCCGGCCCGGGCTATAGGCCACGTATTCACATTTAACCCAACCCCCGGGCTGGACGCTGTACGTTGGGCAGTGTCATGTAAATTGTGCATTTCATCAAATATTTATTTAAACTTTTTGCCCAGTTGCCCAGCTGCCCGATGGGCCAAAGACAAAAAGAGTACGCTGCATACTTTTTGGCGTAACCGCATAAAACAATTTTCATTTCCTATCAACTACCATAGCAATAAAATATATATGGCAATACACACACACACACAAACACAAATATATTTATATATATTAAAAAAATAAAATAAAATAAAAACAACATCCTTTTGTTGCCGGCACCCGACCAGGTAAGAGCACAGCAATTTTTAACCATTGTCAATGGCCATCGCGGCCGCATCGCCAGTTGCCAATGTTTGCACTGTTGTCCAAGGTAACCTGGTCGATGGGGGATCTACAGGAGCTATAACTGATGCCTGTGCTTTTTGGTTTGATAATGGCCACGCGTTTCCGGTGAGTGCACGGCAAGAGCTCGAAACTCGGCAAAAGACTCTTGCTCCATTTGTATGTGTGTGTGTGTGTGTGTGTGTTTGTCGTCACAAATGTAGCCTGGTTGGTTGGCTACCACAAAAATCCATTGCGGTCACGTATATTATATGCACACAAATAATTGTGTTTACCTCGTATAAGAAACTTAATAAATATTTAGACTAAGTTCTATATCCTGGATTGCAACTTGTCCCCTTCACAAACAAAGCGCTCCAAACAACACACGAGTAACTGTAAACAACAACGGGAACAGGATGCACTAGAACGGCAGAAGCTGCTCATACGACAGCGCGGCAAGCTGTAATTAGTGGCAATGGGAAAAGCATATTGCATACTTGCTGCCACTCGACCAAGCTGTATGTGTGTGAGTGTGTGTGTGTGTATGTTTATTTTTATGCCTATACAGGGGACAGGCTCAGTTGTTGTGTGCATTTAAGTATGTTAACAACGCGGGGAGCAAGGGTTGGGCGGCTGAATGCAATTGCTGCAACAATTGTGCATCTAAAAACAAGCGCAAGTTTGCAGCACACTCGACTAAAGGATGCCCTGTAAAATATGTGTACTAAAACTTAAGCTTTAGCTCGTTAATTTTGTATAATAACTAAGGAGCATTTGGTTTGGTTTTTAAGCAGAGGCTATAAAACAATTACAGGGTATTTTAATGTGTTTCCTTCATCTGTGTTCCCTACGCTGTTTGAGTGGCGCTGACGCTACTCAAAAATCTCTTGTTGCAGTTTAATTATGACATAAAAATGCCCGCAAGTAATTTGACATCATTAGCCGAGGAGGACCCTGTGACAGTTGCGACTGTCTGCTCAACGGGGCGAACGAGTCCTGCCGCAGTCCTCGGCTGCAGCTTGGCGGGCTTTTAGTGGCACAATTGTCGGCGGAAGTGCGCACACACTTGTCGCTCTTGTTGTTGTTGTTGCTGTTGTTGTTGTTGTTGCTGTCAGTCTTCAGTTCAGTTTTTGTTTGTTTCCTACTAATTAAGCGTGCTAAATAAGTTCTCATCTTGTCTATTTCCACATGCAGTTTGTGACTGCAACAATAGTTTGGCTGCAGCAAAGTGGTTGCAGTTTCTTTTGTTGCCACACAATTAAATTCTCTTCACACGCACGCACACACACACGCACACACACACATGAATGTCATTTAACTAATTTGCATATAAACTAAGTGAGTAAATATATAAACTATATATACCTATTTGGATACTTGTGTATATATATTTTATATGCATATTTATATATATACATTGTATGCAGAATTCATCTGTTCGCTCGTTGGCCCAAAAAATGTAATGGAAAAACATGCGAGCAGCTACTGAGGGGCATTTTCAGCATTTTTGACATGTGAAAGCTGCAGTTGTGCTGCAGCAACAGCAGCTGCTGCTTCTCTCTCTCTCTCACACGCAATGACTGGGATATAGCTCTGTCTCTGTCTATGGTGCTGGCATGTGACATAATCCGTCGCCTGGGCCAAAATACCTGAACCAAAAATCTTGCGTAGAATGTTGAAAATCATGTTGAAGTTTTCTCAATGCCTCAGGGCAGGTGATGTCTGTGTCTGTGTGTGTGTGTGTTTAGAGTGTGTGTGTGTGTGTGTGGACGGTGAATGCTAGGCAGGCTGATGGCTTATGATTTCTGGAGTTCACACACAAACACAAGCATGAATTGTTGCACATAATGTGTGCAACACATGAAAGTAATTTTTCTTAATTTTCTTAGTGTGCCTGTGTGTGTGTGTGTTTTAAAGTGCAAACATGACCCCGGGCCAGGAAGGCAGGCAGGCATGCAGGCTGACAGCCCCAGACTCGCCTGAAGAGCTTAGATACACACACGCACACATCGATAGTAGGTAAGTGTGCGTGTTTGTGTGTGTGTGTGCACCCACAGCTAGATTGTATAGTTAGATAGAGATGCATGCATACATTTATCCGATATAGGCATTTGAAAGCACATAATTCGAAATTTATGAGCCTACCCAAAAATGCTTTCAAATTGCAGCGAGAGTTTTTCGATGGGGCGATGGGATTTCGATTCAAGTGTGTCTTTTGTGGCAAATGAATTGAAAATGCTGCATTGAAAGCGAATTGATGTTTGAGGTGAGCAAAATGTTTTGCGGTTCAGCTCCATACACAAACGTGAGCGAGATAGCAACAGTGCACCAAATGTTTAATGCAACACATAAAATAAGACTCAAGTGATTAAATCACAACAGGCTTCAAAATTGGCTCAGCAATGTGGAAAGTCAATTGGCAGACTTTGAAGATCTTTCGCATATTTCTCAACTACAAAATCCTTTTCTCACTTCCCCTTTTTCCAAAAGAGATTATTTACTAGTTGTTATTCATTTGCAAATGGTTTTATCTAAGCTTATGAACTTAAAAATTTTGACAGCGATTGTGGGAATAGGAACGAATTTGTTTATATATGTGAGAATGTTTTGTTTATAAGTTATCCTAACCAAACTCAGCATTCGAAAGCATCTTATATTTGGGCAAGGTTTAACCCACAGCAAGCTCGTATATATATACTCTTTATATGTTAGTTCTATACCATCACTTAAAACTTAGTTCTTATATAAAAGTTAAATTTTTTTAAAGATTTATATAGAGTATATATTTTTTCGTTCTATCGATATGTCTAGAAGTTTAGTTAAAAAATAATAATAAGGCTAGTAAGAGCTTCAAATATAATATATTAATATAAATAAGCTTTGTACCTTTAGCTTAACGGAGTGTGTGATATAAATCTCTTAAGGAATCGCAGTCCTTATAGCATGTTCAGGAATATTAACAACAAAAATTGATTTTAGCATAAAAAGTAAAGGTTTCTCATAATAATATTTAATAAGATCTAAATAAAATATATTTAAAGTAAATTTAAGTTTTAACTCAAACATTATCTTTTATTAAAATTATTCTTATTAGCCACAATAAACAATGCTTAATATATTTATATATTTAAAATTGATCGATCTGTCTGACATGCTCATTACCAATTATATTTTTAATTTATCGCCAATAGTGCCAGCTGAAATTCGCTAGAGATCAGAATGCGAGGCTATCAACAACAGCAAGTAAATCAAGTAAAAAGGATTTTTAAATGCGGATGAGTCAAAGTCATATTTAATTTTATTGCCTGCCTATGGAAATGCATTCATAGCGTCGTCCATCCTTGCCACATGCCGCTGCGGCAGCAGTTGACCCGACGCCAATTATCGGCCGGCTGCAATTGTGCGGCGTATTGTTGCTGTCTTTTACCTAGGCCAGCCCCGCGGCTCCCCTTTGGTACTCCTTCGGCTCCCCTTTTGCTGCTCCCCCTTTCCGGCCCGCGGCGATGACAGCAACAAACTGTTTTTGCGGCCAGCGGCAACCGCATTATCGAAATCATTGCGCCGACGGGCGGTCGAGTGCTCCCGAAATGCAATTTTACGTTTTCAATTAATAAACATTTGCGACAACTGGCTGCCCATCTGTGTGGGCGGTGGTGGGCGTGGCATGGGTGTGTAATTGTGGGGGGGGGGGGGTTTCTGGTCGAGTGTGGCCAGTCGTGTATTTTACATTTTGCGGCTACATAATTTGGTAAATGATTAACCGTAAAGCAGAAAGCCGTGAAGTGCCGGCAACCGCAGGACATTCCTCATTTACGCATGAGCTTTTGCTGCTGCTGCTGAATGTTGCTGCTGCTTCAGCGGCATATGTATTTATAATTATTGCATTTATGTACATACATATATGCATTTGAGATATCTGAGCGGTTGCCCGTTTGTTTTTCCGGCATACTTTTTTATTTACTGTTGTTGTTGTTGCTGCTGTTGCTTTTGTTCAGATATCCCCACCTGGTTGCCTACGCTCTCTTCGCGATTCGCCCAATCCAGCTCCAACTGCCTGCCTACACACGCCCCTTTGCTAAAAAAACAAATGTGAGCAAAAAACTACGCAATGGCCGCACAGTAACAGCGAACAACAACAACAACGACAACAACGGGTACAACAACGATATCGAAAACAACAACTACGACAATAAAAAAATACTCACACATGACTCCGCCTACCAAAAGCGACGCGACGTCGACGTCTGCAGCGACGGCGACGTCATCGGCATTGGCAGCGACGACAAAAAATTTTTATAGTTGATTTTTGACAATTTTTTGTGTGCAGGTTTTTATTTTTTTTTATATGAATGACGCTGACTTTTTGAATTTTATTTTCACAGTGCATATATGCATGCAAGCGTGTGTGTGAGTGTGTGTGTGTGTATACATATTCATATGTGTGTGCGCTTTTTTCTTGATTTTTGGTTAGGTTGATGAGTGGATTTTCTTTTATTTTGATGCTGCCTGGCGCAGTTTGAGGCATGGCTGCCAATTTATTGATAAACATGGGCGGCACAAACTGGGTGCTGTCAGGGGTTAAGCAAATGTCGATGCCAAAATACAAACATGACTGGGCAGCACCGACGACGAGTTACTCTTGCTGTGAAAGAAAGTTGTATATAAATAAATTCTACTTTTGCACTTTATATTCTTCATTCGAACACAAAGTAAACTTCCTTCCCTTGGTTTTTTTATACTTGGATTATTCTTTGGTAAAGGTAGTAACTTTTTATGTTCTCCAGGCCTTTAAAACACCCATTGTTAGTGTATGTTTGGCAATAAGAAGTTGATTTTTTTATTGAATGTTACTGAACTGCCTGCAGTTGACAAGGCTCCAACTTTTTCTCTTTTACCCAGTGTAAAATGCGCTTTAGCTTTGCCTAAGCCGAGTAGCCGGACATTGACATCCTCCCCAAAACTGAAAATAGGAAATAAGCCAAGAGCAAAGGAGCGGGGGCTAATCGTTATCGCTTTAAAGTTGCGTCGTACGCGGCGTATACTTAATGTGTGCATTTGGAAGTGTTGCACACAAATTAGCATTCCAATTGGGGGCGCTATTGAACGGCAGACTCAACAGGCTGTAAGGGGTTGCGTGGCATGCCACATGAATCATCATAACGACAAGTGACCATCCGCAAACAAGCCGCAAGAGTTGGGCCGCATTTGGTGTCCAGCTGGGCACATGCGATTTTATAGTTAGGCTAGGCGAAAATCACTACAATGCGTTTTGCCGGGCGCCAAAAAATATGCACCCACACACACACACGCACACACTCGCACACACACACGCACTCACAAACGTGTTTATTTGTTGTGTTTACAAACGCGCCTGTTGGCATTCGGCCAGGAGCAGCAGCAGCAGCAGGAGTGGTTGAGGTTGAGGTTGAGGATTTTGGCCGGCATACGCAGTGTAACTGCATTTGCGCAGTTTTTTGGGGTAACCAGCAGCAACAGTTGGGCAAACAGTTTAAAGCGTCGCTGCGCTTAAAGTGTGAAAAATATGAAGACCTTGACCCACTTTGGGGGCGGCCAACGGCTGCATGTTGAATGGGTCTCAAACCAAAACGGAGTTGACCCTCAGCTGTAAAATTGAAAACGTAGACGATGCCAGACAGTCGCACGAGCAGCGTCTAGACCCAAAAATATATTGCATACTTCGTGGCTGAAGTTTACACACACACACGCACACACACACACACACACACACACTCAGGCAGAGAGACAGCAAGTGAAACTGGAAGCGTAGCCATCTAAAAAGCCAAAAGCGGCAAAAGCATTTGGCCAAAGAACAAGTGGCAAGTGGCAAGCAAATGCCAGAGACAGCCAGCAACGTGGCGAACGTGGAAAAACCCATGCGACTCGCTCGAAAAAGTATGCTACGTTTTATGCTTTCCGTTTTTGTTTTTATTTTTTTCCCTCTCCCTGTGTGTATGTGTGTGTGTGTGTGTGTGTTGGGGAAAGTCCTTGAAAAGCAGCGTCTAAGCTCAGACACTTGCCACATATACACACCATATATATGTATTTATTTGGGTTTGCCTGTGTGTGTGTGCAAGGTTTGCCATAAAGTTGAACGAACGTTTGTTTGCTGCTGCTTCTTCTTCTTCTACTTCTACTACTTCTTCTGCTCGCCAGCTTCCTGTCTTCTCTCTCTATGTGTGTGTGTGTGTGTGTGTCTCCTTGCCTCGCCTGTGTGTTGACTTTTGGCGGCTTTTTCGGCATCAGTTACCATTATTTTCTTTTTTTTTTTGGTTTCCTGCCACGACGGGGCAACGCCTTCGTTTACGACCTTGACTCGGACAAGACTGAGGCCTGACTGACTGGCAAGTTTGTCCGTCATATGGCAGCGCTTAGTGTCCCGTTATCCGTGTGTTCGGTGCCTGCAACTGCAACAGAGCCAAAGTAAGAATGGCCACATTCTGTGTTGGAATTGTGCTTCAAACTTTACTGTTCATCTGTGTTAGCTTTATTTTGCTGCAACTCAATTTCATTATTTTCATGTTGGTTGTAAATGTATGCTTGAACCCGACTGCTTCAGTAGATTGCTAAAAAAAGTGTTAAAAAAATATATATTAATTTAATACCAGAAAACTGTTATATAAAATCATAAAAATAGTAGTTCAAAAAGAAAGTAGCATGCTCTTATAAATAAGTTCTACACAAGAGAGAACTTTTATCAAATATTAGCTTTCAAGCATTCATATATATACTTAAATACATTTTTATATATATCCTCCATTTGCTTTCCTTAAACTTCGACTCCATCCACTTATAAGAGTAGTTAGGTCCACAACAATATGAAAACGCACAGTGTAATCCACTTGGAACACCCCAATCTAATACCCCCAGGGAGCAATCCAACCAAGCCCCTGTTTGAACTTAGCGCCTAAAAAGGCTTCCCAACCAATCGCAGTCAGCATCGGCGGCAGCTGCCGACCCAATCGCAGACGCCAAGTGGAGCCATTGGCGCGGCAAAAAACGCGCTCGCGTTTTTGGTAATGAGAAAAAAGTCGTGCCGAGCTCACAACTGCTAATCAGTAGGGAGGCGGCAGCAGCTAACTCGGGGATGAAAACGGAAAAGCAAATGGGAAAATAGCGCAAAAGCGGGCAAAGTTATTGCGTATGAAGCTGTTTGTTGTTGTAGTTGCTGTTGTTGTTGTTGTTGTTGTTTTAGCTTTTGCTATTGTTGTTGTTGCTGGGTGGCGTAAGAGATTCGTTGGATTTTAGATTTGGTTTTGCCTGTTTTTTTGTGTGGGCGGGAAGTGCGGTTGGGTGGCTCTGATTTGTTTATGTAGTCGTTGATTGTGTAATCGTTTAATTTTGATAGCGAATTATACGACAAACACAAGCTGAGAAACTAAGTAGATTTAATTGATATATATGAAATATATATTTTATGCATATATTTTATATTAAGATTCTTGAATTTATTTTTATTTCTAGTCCATTTATAGACTGAATATAACTGCGGCTAGTCTGAGCTGGGTTAAGAGTATTTTCTAGTCAGTGTCTTGTACAAGATCATTAATTCTTACTTATAAATTTTTAATAAAATAAATACACTACACTATATTAAAATTTAATTGTGGACTTAAGTATATAAATATGCTCAACCCGTTATAGCACTTTAATCAAATAAAATGTGCTTGCTTAATATGAGGTACACATAGAAAGAAACATTAAAAGGCCATTTATATAATATAATAATAATATAATATTTAAGTTTACTTTAAAAGCAAGTCTGAAATATGATACGCTCAAAGGAAATTTTAATAAATTTAATATTGCTGAATTCTTTTTTCGTTTTATAAAAATCAATAAATAACGCAATTAAAAAGAACAAGTGTAACAGTTAAATATTAAAGGTTTTTTAAGCTCGTGAAAAAACTTGGTTTTTTTACACTTATATTTATATTTATTTATAAGTTGGTTTACAGTTTGATTGATTGATTGATTTGACTGAATTAATTTAATTTTAATATATCATAAAAAATTATAAAGTTAAGTTGAGTAGGGTATCTTCTAAATGGACATGCTCGACTTGAGCTAGCCCATAACATGACTATAGCTAATCCAGTCAAATGCTAGTAAAATGTTGCTGCTTTAATGAAAATTTATCGCTTAAAGATCAAAACATAAACACGCTCTTGGTAAATGCTCTGCTGACAGATTAACCAAATCAGTACGCGACCGGGTCCAAGTGACCACAACAACAACAACAACAACAACAGCAACAACAACCGACCCAGCCGAAACGACGACAACAACAAGCAACGACAAAAAACAGAGACGACAAAATCGACAACCTTTTGAACTGCAAGCAAATCCATTTCACACAATTTATGTACAAGTTTATTTCGCGCTTCCAATTTTCCAATGCCGATTTGCTTTTTGGGTGGCAGCGAGCCGAACTTGCGGCTTTCCACAGAAACGTTAACAAGCGTGGACCCGTAGTCGCACTCTCAGCTCCTTCACACATGCCTCAGCTCCGGCCACGTTGTTAACAAAGTGAAAATTACAACTGTGTGTGCGTCCAAGACGTACTCTCCGCCAGCCAAAGGAGACAACCAACCAAGCCAAGCTAACCAGCCAAGCCAACCAGCCAAGCACTTGGCCAATGACAGTCGCCAGTCTAGTTCGCAGTTGGCAGTCAGCAGTTGGAGACCGTGCATTCCTAATCTTGTTCGCTGAATTCGTAATCTCATTAAATTTACATATTAATCAAGGGATTTTAATTACTCTTACACCGCAATGGCATTGGCACTGCCAATGGCATTGGCAATGGCAACGGCAATGGCAACGGCACTGGCCGAAAGTGGAGCTGAAAATGAGCCAGCGCCAAACTCAAGTGAGGCATAAGCAGTTTGGAATCGTCGCAAATCGACTGTAGGCAGCGTCTGCTGTAAGCCTCAACTGGTTTCAGTTGAAGTTCGCGTACGAAACTTGCCCCTGCCCCTTTGGCTTGTGGCGGTGGCAACATCGATGCGTCGTCGTCTTGTGGCGTGTGGACCCTCATAATTTAATTGGACTTTGTGTGGCGCATGGTCGGTGGGTTCGGCCGGGATTGCTGGCATCGCAAGTCCCTCGCCAGGATTACACGAATTTGCGTGTCAGGCGTCAATGTAAAATCGCAATAAATGAAACTAAATTACAAACTAAAATGCAAAATGAGCAAACCTCAAGTCCGGTCTCTGTCAGACACTCAGTGCGGGTGTCTACTCCATGTGTGTGTTTATGTGTGTGTGTATCTGTATTTAGAGAGTTGTTTAAATGGACAGCTGTGCGAATATGTATTATGCATACTATTTGCAGCGTTCTATCTAAGATGTGAGCTTTCTGGGAACGACTGGCGAAAGGCATTGCAAACCAGACAGAAACAATCTCTGCATTAAGAGAGATATATAAAATGGTATAGAAAGGTAATGTCAAGTGTAAGTATACCAAAAGTTAAAGCTTAAAAAAATAATTTAAGCCTTAATAGAAAAGAGTTAAAAAGTATCTTTGAGATACATCAGAGAGAAGAGCAGAACAGTCTCTGGCGGATAGACGGACATAAGTAGATTGATTTAGTTATAAATTAAAAATAATATATACATAAGACCCTTTATGATTTACTTTTTATACATTAGGCACATAAATAAAATAAAATAAGAATTAAAAGACAGCTTAAACTTTAACTGAGGAATACTGGATTTAGAAAGAAGATTGACATTTCAATGTGAATCCATATGGTAAGCAGCTTTAATATCTGAATGTTTAGTCCTCTCCCAAGTTGTGCATATATAATAATAATAAAATCCAAATGCTGACCTAAGTTTCTGACGAATTAAGACTTTGGCTTACAATTTGCCAAGGCTTTTGGAACGCAGCCTTTCCCTGTGCTGCCCCTGCACTCATTAAAGCCAACTGTTGCTCTGGCTGGTCGCAAAGGGGCTCGAGGCGATCCGAATTTATGGCTTTTATAATGACTACTTTGTGGCCGGGTATTGGAGCAGGCAAATGGCAAATGGCAATGGCAACACAAGCTACACACATTTTAAGGCTTCATAAATTATAAAAATAATTATAATGAGATCAATTTTTAATCGCTGCGACGTTGCACGAAGCCAAACACGGGGCAAACAGGCAACGAGCGTAGCTGGCGACTTCCTGGCCAGGTGAACCAAGTGGTGAACCAAGTGGTCGCCAGTGGAGGCAAGTGGAGGCAACAAACGGCGAAGGTGTAATTATTATCATATCCTGCATCGCATAAACAACAAGCAGAAGTAGTGGACGACAACAGAGCTGGGGCAGCAGCAAGAGCAGCAAGAGCAGCAGCAGCGGCTGCAACACAACATGAAATACAACACTCGGCCTAAACACGCAGTAACCCATGGAGAGTCTGAGCCAATGAGGATGCTGTTTGGTCGCATGTGTGTGCGCAGACGTTGCTGGCTTAGAAATTGGTCCAAAGATTCTACTTCTTCTTCTTGCACTTCTTCTTCTTCATTTTCTTCTCTGGTTGCCCGAGTCTTGTGCAAACAACTGGCGAGCACTTTGGTGCAAACATTTAGAGTAGCAACTCGTAAAACTTCAATTTAAGACACGTAATTTGCAATTCACTTGAGTGCAGATTAGAAGCGGCATGTCTTCCACCTGAGAGGGGGCGGGGGGAGGGGCACCAGCAAGTAGGGAGTGGCGCAACAGCCACGCAGTCGCTGATGATGATGATGAGGCCAAGACTGAGACTGCAGATTTGGCATCGTTTGGAATAGTTGGGCTCTGGGTCTAGATGTCTAACAAGGCGCACTAAAGTATTTTTCAGTTACAGTTTAATACTTACTAAGTGCAAATAAATTTACCGAAGAATTAAGTCTATTATTGGTTTTAATAAATAAATAGTATTTAATTGAATCAACAAGTTTATTTCTTTTAAAAGTTAGCCTTGATATATTTTTTTTTTTTTTGAAAATATAATTAATTAAGATTATGTGTGTATATTTCAATAAAAGAGTCTCTGGACTTACAATTCGTATCCGCCCTAATCCTTGAACCCATTAAACCCAAAGAGATTCCTTTGGGCCAAAAGTAGAGTGGCAAACAGCGAGCAAGGAGAGAAGAAGAAGCAGAAGCGGACGGAACAGGCTGCGATTTTAATCGACTTTAATCAAAGAAATTTCATATGTGACCACGCCCACATGCAATTATGTTTAAGAATGCAAAACGATTTTTGCGCTTGGTCCGCGCGGACTCGCGACTCTCGTACGAAGCGAGAAAATTAAAACTGGCAAAAATAAATAAAAAGCGCGCAACGATGAAGAGACTACAAGGCAAAAGGCATAAATTTAACAGCAAAAGAAATATTATTATGAATGCATTAACTGAGCAGCACCAACAACAACAACAACAACAGCAACAACAACAATAACAACTGTGCCTAATTATAAAGTCGTGAGTCGGGGCGAACAACAGGTTAGGGCTGGACCTGAATGAATGAATGCGATCCGATGGGATGCGATGGGATGGGATGGGATACGATGAATGGACAGCCGGCAGGAATAAGGAATAAGGAATAAGGGTCTAAAGCAGGAAGGCTGGACCTGCGGCACTAAAGCGAAATAAGGCCAGGCTAAGCCAAAAGGTTATGCAAAACTCAAAGCTCAAAGTGACTAATCATAAAAATTATATGTGGGCTCAATCCTCATAGCCTTCTTTTCGGCTGGTGTATTGTTTCATATACTATACTATAATATACAACATATATTTTTATGATTTTGCTCCTTTTGGCACAGACCCATAAATCTTTTATTGATTTATGTTCTCGCGGCCAAAGCTGAAATGCATTTTAATTGGCTGCGTTCTTGCGATAGTCATAATTAGAGCTAATTTTAATGTTTCAGTCTTTGGCCAATAAATCACACTCCGGCTCTCGGGAAGTGAGTCATAAAAGTTGGAGACTGATTATCAAAATAAATCCAATTCTTTTGGCCAAGTCTAAGCCAGTTGACAAAGTATAGTATTAAAAAAATCAGAGCCCGCCACATCGTAAAGCTTGCCCAGGCCACAGCTAAAACTCGATGCCGTATTCAGTTCCGCAATGCGACGAGGCCGACGCCTGCCGAAGGAGGTACGTTCAATTAAAAAATACTTTACGATATTACAAAATTACCACGTAGATACGTGTGGTAGTCCACACGGCGCATGGCAACTTGCCGCAGACACACAGGTCTATGCTCCTTGAGCAGCCCCCCTCCAACCCAACCCTGCCCAGCCCAGCCCAGCTCTGCCCTGCCAGGGCCCAGATCCAGATCCAGGCTCGAGCTGTTGCCAACTTCCAAAGCAGTCGGCAGTCGACAGTCGCACACGCGCCGTTTTGTTACCGCACTTGGAATGAGGACAAAGCTTTGGCACGCCTGCGCACAGTGGGGCAAATCAATGGTATATTGTTTACAGGCAGTTATTAAATGAAAAATACTTCGAATGAATCAAATACAGACTATGGTAGTGCTAACTTAAAAATTTTCCAGGAATAAGTAATACTTTAGGAAATCATTAAAAAATTCATAATGCAAACGTTTACCTATATAAAAATCTATATACATAATTTTTTATATTATTTATTTTACATAGAGGCTGGGTTTAAATTCTTTTTTTTTTCATATAAAAAGAATTTCGATAGCTTCTCTTAAAAACTATTTATAATTATTTTATATATTAATTTATTTTATAAACATTTTTTTAATTGTCATCAATTGATTTTGTGCCACTGTACATGTGTGTATTTTCTTATGTTGGGTGCTGTTATCGATGTTTGTTGTTGCTCGGCTGTTTTTGCAGTTAAAAGTGCCTGGGAAAAGCAACAACAACAATAAAAAAAATTCAATAATCACAAACTTTTATGCGTGCGAAATTTTCACGAGCTTCGCATAGTTTTTGACATATTTGGGTTGGACTCTGAACAGGCTCGAATGGGCGAATTGGCCTTAAGTACGACAACAATTAGCATTATTTCAGCATTCTGGCCGTAACATTTTCCCTAGTCGATTTGGCTGTTTAGTATTTTTCTTAGTAGGAGCTTTTACACGATCCGCCTGCTTGGTTTGTGGATGTTATGACAGCTTTGGCGCTTTGTTTGGTCGGCTGGAAAAGGCTGCGCTGTGATTAAACCCCAACTAATTTGGTGCTCCACAAAACCGGTCAGCCAGAGTCTAACTCGGGCTCGGGCTCGGACTGGGGCTCGGGCTCAGTTGCTGTCTTAGCCACGTCCAAGTGCTCCCTTTTCCCGCCTGCGGACGCCCTCTCCCCTTTGTTGCCCTGGCTAAGCGAATGAATTATGTTATTTGAAATTAGTTTGTGCCTTGCAACACCGACTTGAAGTCCTACTCCAGCTTCAGCTTCAGCTTCAGCTTCAACTTTAGCAACAACAGCAACAACTCCCATTCGGATTCCGAGTTGGCAGCGCCTGCGGAGTAATCAGGTTAATTTTAATATGTTTTTCTGTAGAGCGCGGCGTCGACAACAGCCTCGTCAGTTAATGGAAAAATATCTGAAATGATGCTGCAGGATGCTTTTGTAATTAGTAGCCACAACCACGGTTAATTATCATGGCTCTATCTGTGTCTCTGTCGCTCGTTCTTCCTCTCTCTCTATCTCTTTCTCTCTTTGCAGCAATACAAAAGTTTTATGCATATCAGTCAGCTGCAAAAATTGCTCGGCCCACGTGAAGCCATTTTGGCCATTTGACTATTTGGCTATTTATCGTTTTTTTTTTCTTTCTTTTTTTTTGAGTAGAGGCGATAATTTTTTTATTGACTTAATGCAAAAGAAGAGCGTGAAAGAGCTCATAAAGTAGACTTGAGAATAGGTTTTGATGGGTCAGATTGCTAACTAAAGAAACTATCAGAAAATCAGACTTCAAATTAAATTAAAACAAATGAAAATAATAATAAATTGCTGTTTAAATTCTATTTATTTTAATTATAAAACTTAAGTAATATTCAAATTTTAATTGTTGTTAATTCAAAAATATATATACTTTAATAATCATTCAATATATCCAACCCATAAATATTGAATTTTATTTTTGCAATTATTTAATATTTCTCATTAGCCAAAGTTTGTGTAACACTTGGCTTTTAAACAGGTGTGAGATATTTATATTAGCTAAATTTGAGGCTTATCTAAACTTCATTAATTTTCAGTCAAATTTTGTATCTGATTTGTGGCGTTTTTTATTGGCTCGCATCGCTGACAAGCTTTCGTGCGTTGCTGAAAATGTGGCCAAAATGAGGCTCAAGGCGCTTTTGGCCGTATATTAGTTAGACATGAACGCGGTGAAGATTTGCATTTAATTAGTGCGTGGAGCGGGCGATGGGAAAGGGGGCGGGGAAATGGGAACGGGTTGGGGAATGGACGCAGTCCGAAAAGGCACTCAGATGGAGGCTCGGAGCTGCGTGTGTGTTCCATGCCAAATGGAATGGCAATGATAATTACAGAAAGCATGTAAACACTTGGACTTGGTGGGAGTGGGCCAGCGAGGCAAAGGCAGGGGAGGAGGATAAGGAAGAGGAGGAGCTGAAGGAGAAGGCAGCACAGACAGCCCATGACAAGCAGCAGCAACGAATACAAATTGCCAGAGTAAGCTGGAGAGCTAGAAAGCGTGCGAGGAAGAAGAGGAGGAAGATGGAGAGGAAGAGGAAGAGGGAGGGAGGGAATGTGCTAGAAAACGTTAATTTCAAATTTATGTAGAGCGTCGAGTTTCCTCCTCAGTTTGCTGATGAGGCTCGAAGCTGGCTGCCTGAGTGAGACTCAGACTCAGTTGCTGGCTGAGTGGGGCTGCCTGCCCCACCCCCAATCCCCCCCACTTGGCCACTGCAAGAGTCGAGTCTGCAACAAGAAGTTTCTAAGATGCCCGCAGGGCGCGTGCTGAATTTAATCAGTTTGTTGGCCATGGCCCGAACGGCAACGTAACGAATGACAATCAAGCCAAGATGGAAAGTGGGCAGCCCGCTCCACTCCCGCTCCGCTCGTCCCGCTGGCCCACTGGCTAACGTAAATTAGACGATGGCTCGCCAGTGCAGCATTTAACGGTAATACGATTTTATAGCTGCCGGTAAAACGCTGCACAAAAATTAGACATAAAGACAACAGCAATGTGTGCAATGCAACGGCTCGGAGGCGAAGGCGGAGACGGAGAAGGAGAAGGAGACGAGGCCAGAGACAACGTGAAAATTTCGAAAATTAAGTTGATGAGCCCGGCCAGGAGCCAGTGAAGTCCGTCCAGGCCAATGCCCAAGCCAAGCCAAGCCAAGCCAGCCAAGGCGGCTGACGATGCCGAAGTGGCAACAGCACTTAAATATTTGACCAAAATTGGCTAAAAACAACCACTATAATGTTGAGTAGAGAAAGGCCTTACTGATAATTGGATGCTCTACAGAATTATATATATATCTATGTATATATAATGTGCATGTGTTTTGCATAAATGAAACAGGGACAAAAAGAATGGATGAGTTTAATTGTAAGGGTGAGGATCTCTTCTTTAAAGAGGAAGGCAGGAACTGTTTATGAAGTTACAGAGCACAAAACTGTTTTTAACAGTACTATAATTATATTAATAATAATAATTATAATTTTAATATATTGTTTTATTAAAGCTAGCCTTAGATAGAGTATATTTTCAGCTGAGAAATGTGTTTACATTTAAAGATATAATATTAAATGTTTAAGGAAACAGCTCTATAGCTTATCTTTTATCTGATTGTTATGTATTGTACTTATAAATAATTTTTTGAAATGCTATAGAAAACCTTAGAAATAAATACGTAAAGACTAAACTAGCTGGACCAACAATATATACATATTATATTGAATATATTATAGTTTGTAATTTATGCACTTTTTGGGTGGTTCGTGTGTGTGCGAATGTGCTGACAAAGTCTTTATACTTTACCTTTCGGCTAAGTATTACAAACAACAATAAACAACAACTGCAGTCGCTCGCTGCGAACAGAAGAGTCTGCGGTGGGCAGACGACAGACAGTCAGAGACGAGAGACAGGAGACAGTAGGGAGGAGCGGGAGGATGGAGGACAACGACGACGACGACGTCATCGACACCTCCGATAGCTGAGCGATAGCTGAGCCGAGCCGGGTGGGTGGCTGCGGCTGCGACTGCGACTGGACACTGGCTATGACTGAGACGGAGACTGGGACTGGGACTGAGACTGAGACCGGGAGCGACCGGTTGCGGAGACCGCACGAGTTGGCGTTGCTGCATCTTCTGCCCTGCAACTGGGCAACTGGTCAACGGGGCAGCTGGCAACTGGCAACTGGCTGCCGGTCATGGTTGGGGGTCGGTGGCTACTGGGGGCTACTCGCTGGTATAGTTTGGCTTGTCTAGTGACTTGACTGTAACCTCATTGACCAGAAAAATGCAAGCAACAACAAAAACATCGCAACAGACAACAAAACATCAAATGTGAATTAGTGCACAAGGTAGCAAAGAGTATATCGAGAGTGGGGAGTGGGAAGGAATTGCAAATGCTCCATATTTATTGGCACTTTTCGGTTAGTGTCTGTGCTGCGGCGAGCGAGGCGAGCAAAAGAAGCACCAACAAAAGGAGGAGCACAAGGAGGAGCAATTGGAGATAGTTGACAAACTGAGTTTAGTTTAAGGAATCGGAGCAGGGGTTAAATATCGGCGAGCTCGTGACGAGTTTGAATCAGTTGATGATGGTTCGGACTGTGGATTGGCATTTTAATTATTAATTTCTGGGCAAGGGAACAGCATTCGAATGCTTTGGAATGCGACAACAAGTGACAAAAGGCGACTTCTGAAGTCCTAAACTATGCAAATTTAAACAAATTGAGTAGTCGAAAATGCAATGTTTTTTAGTATAAAAGAGAGATAATAATGATAATATCTTGTTTTTATAATTTAAATCAGATTCAAATGGTAAACGTTGCAAATCTTTTATGATAGTATAATTAACTGGACTTCACTAGAAGCAAATTCCATTAAATCAAATTTGCACATGTTCCTGCATATCCTTAAAATTCAAATGCAGTTTTGTATCTAACATTCGCAATGCAAGCCGAAAAAACATTTGCGACCTGAAAGAATTTAAATATGTAAATAAAAATTAGAAGTCGCCAAGCACACGTGCCCCTCCCCCAGGCGATGCGGCTGGTCATCAGACCATCCTCCACACCCCTTCAAACATATCAGCACCATTCCCCAGAATTGAGCAGCAACAGCAATTGCTCAAAATTTGCGCTCACTTTGCTCTCTTTGCTCCCACACATACGGGGCGCACTCATTCTCTCGAGCCAACTGTGGCTCGTTGAGTCTGGGGGGCCGGAGCTTCGTCAAGTGTTCACTTCTCCTGCACCGAAAACAGTTATAAATGCTGCCCACGTCGCGGTCGCAGTCGCTGTTGCAGTCGCAGCTGCAGTCGTCGGCGGCATCGGCAGCAGCAGCGCTCATTTGTGCGCTTAATGACGTCATTATTTTTATTTTAACAACACTCGGCAGCGGGCGGAGTAGCGAGGCAGTAAAATACGACGACGAGTGCGAGTATTTCAATGGTGCATGTTGTGTGTGCGCTGCTCCTGCGCAGTCGACGGCGCTGCTGGCGTTGCTCGCGTTTTGTTTCACATATTAGCTGAGACAAGACCACAGGCCAACCAGCCACCCCCTTTCCCACCCGGCCAACCACTCGCTGCTAGCGTCGACGTCAGTTTGACTCTGTCTGGTTTGTGCGCTCTCGCTCTCTGTCGTTCCCTCTCTCTTGCTCTTTCTCTCTAGCTCGCTCGCTCTTTGTTGTGTCTCACTCGCTTGCTCCTTCTGAGGCTTGGGCCATTTGCTTCGGCTTCGGCAGCAGCTTCGGCAACATTTTTGTTTGCTCGTGTTTGTCGTAAGTCGTCGTTGCGTTTTCGTCGTCGTTGTCGTTCTCGTTGTAGTTGTAGTTGTCGTCGTGGGCTGTTGCTGCTCTTGTTGTTGTTGTTGTGGCCGCGCTTTGCTACTTATGTTGATGATTGTTGGGGGTCCAAGCGCCGTTTGTGCGCCACACGTTCATTCAGTCTGTGGACGACTTTGCGCCTGTACGTACCACTCACGCACCGTCTCGCTGCTGAGCGCGCAACAACACACACTCAAACGCACTCAGCGTCTCACATACACACAGAGAGCAACGCGTGTGCATTTTTGCATTCCATTGCCGGCGTGTGCCAGGCAGCAAGATTTCACAGCTGCAATTGCAACTGCAACTGCAACTGCAGCAGCCACTGCAACAGCAACTGCAGTCGGCAACCTGAGCAAAAGTATTCCAAAGATTTCGCGCGCGCTTATCTCCAAAAATCGTCGCGTGTGGCTCAACAACAAACAAATAAACAAAAACATCAATCAGCAACAGCTACAAACTGCAACTGCAACTGAGAGTGCCGGATCTTTATGTTTGTTTCAAAAAGTGCATCAAAATTTATCAATAACTGCTCTTTATCACACTCCGATCGTGTCACAGTGTTCTCAGTGCGTTCTCTTCGCAAATACTTTTCGGAAATCCATTTAATTTTAACATTAACCTAAGGTTCTTGCTAAACTAAAAAAGTGTTTCACATATCTGGTGCAAATGACAAATTATAAACTAAAGTTTTGGAAAAGTGAATAAAATATATGAGAATCCCATTAGAAGATATTTCTTAGATTCGACAAAATAAATAATCAACAAAGTCTCTCATCAATATCGTTAATATAACGTAATAATTTATTAATATCTGATTTGAAACCATAAAAAGACGGTAATTAATCTTTTTATTTCATTAGAGTTAAGCTAATTATAAGTCGGTAACTTGTGAATATTTTAATTCAAGCTGATAATGCTCATATAATGTCTTAATTGTTAATAGAGCTCTTAATTTAAAATACAAGTTTGATAAGAAATCATTAGATTTGTGAAAAAAAAAGAAAAAACCTTAAAAGATTTGTGAACAATTGTTTCATATATAACAATTTTATTATTAAGTTACCTAATTTGATCTATTTTTTTGTCTTCTTAGATTTTCATTAAAAAAATTAAATGATTTTTTTTAAGATCAGAAAAGTATTTGCATATCTGCCTTAATTTCTATTAATCACCTAATTAAATGAAAACAATTTTCAGTTTTTTAACTGGTTTAACAAATTCCATTTACAAAATTCGTTCATTAATCTTAACTCAGAAATTTAATATGTAGGCAATTGATTTAGGGCACTTGATTAGAAATAATTCAAAATCGATTAAATCTCTTATAATTAATTTGAATCAAGTTTATTTTGTTCCTGTTTAAAACTGGTTTAAGAATAGGTGTTCGAAAAACAGTTAAGCAAGAAATATTACGAAATATTGTTAATATCATTTCAATAAATGCGTTTTCTAAGTATTTATAATTATTTAAAACTCACTATAAAACTCATATTGTTGAGTATTTTTTCATTCCTCGCTCGTTTTTTTCTTGTGTATTAATGTAATAAACAATCAAAGTCTTGCTGAACATATTTTTAAATTTGAAAAAAACTGACGACATTGGCTAATTGAAGTTGAGTCAATAAGCCACACTTAAATAATCATTAGTTTTAGACTCATAGGTGGTATCTTCAGAGCCAAATATATTTGCTTCTCACGCACTTTAAGAACTGCAGCTAAATGCAAGTTTTATGCAAATGTTGGCCTTGACATCGTAATGCAGTCTAATACAATAAATTGATGTGATTTTTATGCAATGAGATAAAAGCATTAATGGCTTTAATTAAGCATAATTTTCAAGCGACAACAGCAAACACAGCATTAACTCAAATTGCAATAGCGTCATTAAGTCTGAAGTGCGAGGCATATAATATATTATAGTAGACAATATTTTTCCCCTTTGGGGATTCGTTGTGGGCACAAAAATAGACGCGGCCATCTAATAATAAAAGTAAATACAATAAATAATAATAAAGCAGGCGGCCAAACTAAACTAATCATATGTTTAGCGACGGCCGCAGCGCTGGCAATTTGCAACAATGAGCCGCTTAAGTGTATCTGTGAGATACGAAAATGGAAATAAAAATGTTGAAAAATAACGAGAAAAAAAACGCAACTCTATACACATAAATAGTTTAATGTGCTAAGCCTTGCAAATGATGCCACCCCACGAAAAACTAAATAGATATCTAAATATTACAATTGCCGTTTGAATGAGTCGCGGCCGTTTTGCAAAATGCGCGCGCGCCGTCCGCTTGTAAAATGTATCTGCGAGATACAATAAGCAGCAATTCACACCAACAACAACGGCAGCAGCAGCAGCAGCAGCAGCAGCAGCAGCACCAACAACAATGGCATTAGTAATAATCAGTTTCATTTGGCAGTCGCCGCAAACCTGCGCGTTACATTTTTCCCAGTGTGTCCAAGTTCCACAAATTATCGTTTGTATCTGTATCTGTAACTGGCTACAAAGTATCTATAGGGTATGCGAGCTATCCGCTTGCACTTTGCATTGTTCGCTGCCGTTGTTGCCTTTGCTGCCGCTTGGCTCGTTCATTTAATTAAATATAATTAGCTGCATTAATTGCAAATTAATACAGAGTTTAGTTTGCATTGTTGCCAAGTAGGGGGCCGGATAGGCCAGCCTGGCCAGCAACTCGTTTTCCACGGCTCGTTATCGCGTAATTACTTAGCTGGCCGGCTGTTTACAGATTCGTAGCACATAAATTGATTCTATTCTCAAACAACCCAATGACACTCGCAGGAATCCAATTTTAATCCGAATTTTCGCGTTTCTAATTCTTCACCATTTGCATTTAACGAGTTAATCATTTGTATTGTGCTAATTAATTTATTCGCTTATTTTGAATTACATTTTCAGAGAACCGCAATTTTTGCTAAGTTTGTTTTTATAGAGTATCAAAATGATCTGTTTAAGATCGTGTTCAAAATGCCGTCGGTAAAATATTTATTTTATATAAAGAATTTTGTACATTATTAGAGCTTATTAGAGCTTGTTCTTTAAACAAAATTTGAGCTTATTATTAAATAATAAAATCGTCATGGACTGTGATTTTAGTCTGTGAGTTGGCTCGAAACAGGTCAGATTTTAGTGTGGGAAGTCAATGGATGTTTAGAGCTTAATAAAAACTAATCACGTGATAATTGTTGCTGCTGTTTTTAGTAACACTTTTAAATAGTAACAAATATATACAATGTGTTTTATATGTACCTAAATTATTTTTGTTATAAGACTTAATGCACTCAATATTTGTTTATTAAATAAAATATTAATACTACAAACTTCTGAATTAAATTATACCTAGGCTTGGTCAAAAAAGGCTTGGTCAAAAAAGAGATGATCTTTATTTAAAACCATTCCTTCTTCTACGTTTTATTTTAACAAAGTTTCATTTAACTATTTATCGAAAAGTTATTGTGGATTTTCCCATTTGTCTTCTAAGTTCGACAGTCTGAGCCGCAAGCACTTAAACTGAAGGTTGTTGGACAATGCCAAGAATCAATTCACTTTATAATTTATTATGTATGTATGTATATTTTAGATGTGTGCCTTTTAAACATTGCTAGCCACATAATAATGGGTAGTGCAGTGTAAACGCTGCTTCACATACATACAGCCTGATTAAAACATTTTCAAAAGACATTTTTTAATGATATTTGCGCATCATCAGAGAAATCCATTAAAGCCGCATGTTCGCGTAATGCAGTTCGCCAACTTTTAATGCATAAATAGCTGCACGAAAAATTTACAAAGCAAGCAAAATCAACAACAATTATTAGATATTAAATTAAAATTAAAAATCGTTGTTGCTGTTGTTGTTGCTGGCGCTGTTGTTGGCTTTTTTATGACAAACGGATGACGAACGCATAAAAATGCTGCAAATGCGGCAAATGCAAGAAGCGGCTACGAAAATCAGCAATAAGGCAGCAGGCATTAAAAATAACCAAAAGCCAGCGGCAATTGCAGCGACCCCGCCCCGTCCCGCCCCCCCGCCTACTCAGCTGCCGCCGTCCGCCTTCACCTCATCCGGCGTCACGTTGTCACTTTAAGTAGGCAAATCGTAAAAACAGCAAACAGCAAATAAAAGAAAAGCAATGGAAAAAAAGTGCGTAATTATGTGAAGATTTTTTTTTTGTTTTGGCGTGCAGCTGGCTAAATCGCCCACCAGCTAATGAGCTGCATGCCCCTCTGCCACACCCACTCCACCAGACTTGCTTTTTGTTTCCATCGGGGGCAGCAGCCCATAAATCCCGCAACAAGCAGCTCAACCTGGCCAAGTGCACTCGTCTTGAAATTTTAACAAAATTAAAATAATAATTACGGCTCGTAAATGCATTAAACGCAACGCAGGCAAATGAGACAATTTGGGGGCAGGAGCATCTTGAAAGGATTTTCGGCTTTTGATGTGCGGCCAATTTGCAAGACGGGAGGTTCTTTTTATGCCTGCATTTTTATTGCCGCAACGTGGGCTGCAAACAGGAAATGCACTTTTGCCTGCACGGCTCGGGCAGTAATTGATATACATATGTATATATTAAACTCGATAAGCAGGCGGCAGTTAACTCCTTTTAATAATTGGCTTTGGACTATAACATTCGCATTATCAGCTAATATTTTGTGTTAATTAGTCATACAGGACAAAGATCGAGCATGAAGTGCTTATTTTTGCAGTTAGATCGATTAGCTCAATAAATTTTTATTTTTTGGCTATAGAATATGTCAAAATTGGCTTAGCTTTTTTGATAGCCCCAAATAGAGCTGAAACAAAGATATTCAAATTATATTAAATATAAAGTGCTAACAAATTCAAACTTAATATTTGTCGTTTATCTAAGCCTATAATGCAATTGAAGTTCCATGATAAGATATTTAAAATGGAATAAAAATATGTTTATTAAAAAGGTCTAATAAATTTGTTGAATGAAGCGAAGATTGGATAGAACTATAAATAATTTCATTTGGTTCCCACAAACAATGCCAAAATGCGAAATATGTTTTTGGGACTCATTTCTTTTATATGTTTTGTCGTTTTATTATTATTTTTTTTACAATCAATTGCCTGAAGAAACCATTTTAAGTTGATCCAAATGTTGCTGTTGGGCTTTTTTAAAACCATCTCATTTATGAGCACATGTAATTAAGAAGTAGTATAAACGAACTTAAAACAATATAGCCAAAACAAAGTTATATCTAATTTCCCATAAATAATTTGCATTTCATGTCTTTGTGTTAGCAGCACGTGATAAAATCTATGCCCTGTTTTTATTCATGTAACGCACAAGTTTGCATGCGTTAAGTTATTTATTAAGTAGAGCCCTGGTTAATCGCACCATCAACACACACACACACACATACATAAACGAAAGAACTCTTAAGGAATGCCACTTGGAAGCCCACACAAAAAATGCCAAAACATTTTGCGACGATCCAATGTGCTAAATGCACAGAAACTTCCACACTTTTACACGCTCATTTAATAATGAACAATAATGAACAGTAATAATAATCAACACAAAACGTGCAAAGAGCGAAAGACTCACACATAAACACACACACACACTCGCAGTTGGCAAACGAATTTTTATCAACGAACGCGCATCATTTCAATTAAGAAAATGTCACAAGTGTCCAAATGAAAACGGCACACGGGGCAGCTAGCCTGATCCTCGCCCCCCCCCCCCATCCCCTCCCTTCCCCACAATCTTTCTGTTCCATGGCGACGACAAACACGCAAAGAGCTGCCTGCAAAATGAGTGCAAGCGAGAGAGAGAGTGTTGGGTAGAGAAGGAAGATCAGTTCTTCTAATGCGCACTTTCATTGCAGCTAGCGCCGAACTGCAATGCGCCCCACCCCCACCCAATAACTTGCTTTTATATGGCACCGCAGCCCCTTCACCCCCTTCACCCCCCTCATCCCTTTGCTTCTCATTCACTCACCAAAGTTTAGGCACTTTAATGGCTTAGTTTTTGGAGCCATTTCCCATAATTAATACGAATTGTCACACGCAAAAAAAAAATACACAAAAAAAAATAAACTGCCTTCGATTCGCCTTCTCTTTTAATTCATTGCGTTGTGTTATTGTTGATATTATTATTGTTGTTGCTCATTCTTAATTAGTAATTAAATAATTTATGCTTTGCGTTTTCACTGCGACGCATTCCAGACCTTAAAACCAAACATGAAACCATAATTAATTCGGTTTTTGTTGTTTTTGGTCGTTTTGTAGCCAAAAAGTATTTTGCTCAATTAGCAATTAAAGTTCTTCATAGACCATTGCGTGTGTCAAAGTGCCCAACTGGCTGTCCAACGCACTTAACTAGCAGTTAATACACACACACATACATACACATGCCATAGGGGGTTGATATTGGAATCCAGCCACTGCTTTGATGGATGGATAGCAGATAAATGTCAATGATAATGTAAGTGTGTCGTGTAGCGACTGAAGAACTAATTAAAAGTTCAGCGAAGAAAACTGAGCTGATAATTAGGCAATCTAAAAGATCTGGCGATCTCGAAAGTTGAAAGTTGACACCTAGTTTAAAGTAAGTTCAAAGGTATATATATCTAAACAAGATTACATGGTAAGCAGATAAATAAAAAAGAAGTAAATACGATAAAGAGCTCACCCTTTGTCCCTTAAGCGACACCCACAAACCCCATTCCCAAATCCCACTGCACACAAGCTGCTTAGCCACTTTAGCCATAAAAATGTAACACCTGCTTATCTGCAGTGCGGCTCCAAACCTCCTCCTCCTCCTCCGACAGACAGACAGACAGAAAGGCAACACCCCACACAAGGACACCCCATTCCGTCCCTCACTCTTTGGCAAACTAAACCGCAAGCAACGCAAAGCAACCGAAAACATTTCTCAAACGGGCGCTGGGAAATAAAAAAAAAAAACTGTATATATGGAGAGGGGGGGGTGGAAAACCTGACCTAACCCCAACTGGAGCTGGCGCAAATACCGTAAAAACACTTTACGGAATTTCTCAACGCCTGGTAAGCCATGGCACGGGCGTAAAATCAACCCCAAAAACTTAACCAAAGTAACTCCAAAGCAAAGTCGTTAAAGTCGCCGCCAAATGCCGCCGGCAAAAGAATCGAAGCGCCAGCAACGAGACGGAGAGAAAAGGAGTGAGAAAGAGAGAGGGAGAGAGAGAGAGAGAGGGAGTGTGTGAGGTATGGAAAATCTTTAAAAACATTTAACGGATTTGGGGTCCTGCCGGCCTTTTTTGGGGGCGTTGGCAATGTTTTCATTTTACATGCATTATCCTGGCCACCAAAGTGTTGACATTAAAATAATAATTTTAATTGCTTCAAATAACACAAAGTCCTTTTTTTGTCTCTCTATACAACGACTTTGACCCTTGCAAATTTCATTCCATTTTTTATGTGCGAAAAGGATGAAGTGCAAGTGTGTGTGTGTGTGTGTTTGAGTGTGTAGTGCATGTGGGTCTATTTAAACACAAAGGGTAATTAACATTTTTCTTGCCCGGACTCTGGCCAAAGGATAAGCAGCTTGTTCTGCTGGCCAAAGTCAAAATGAGCTGCGGACTGCAGGATACGCTCAGCTAGAAAAAAGGACCACACATTACCAGTTTGGTGGCTGGTCGGGTAAATTTTTTTTTTTTGCGGTTTGCGCATTTGGTTTAACTTGGCTGGTGGTAATGCCTTTGGGGTCTTCTCGGTTTCTCTGCATGTGTGTGTGTAAGTGTGTGTGTGTTTTGGGTTTGTTGCAGCGACCGCCTTTCAACACCTTCAGCAAAGCGTGAATTAAGTGCTCGAGATTTTGCAACACTTAATACAAACAAATTTGCTATGTGCCCCGTGCCCCATAGCATGCAACATGTGGCATTCTGTGGGTCACTCTCTCTCTCTCTCTCTCTCGTTCGCTCTTTTTTTTCATTCTCCTCGCCTCGCAGTTAATTGCGCAATTAGCTCGACAGTTGTCTGTGCCATGTGACGACTGCGACATGTCTCATTAACTGGACAGATGGTACTTCAAGCTCTCCACAGACGGTCGTATATTTTGTATTGGTGGCGAGTCCAAGTAGCTGTAGTAGTGTGTCAAGAGGAGCGACATTTTTAATTGCGCTTAATTAACAAAAATTAAACGAAAGACACTAAAAAAAAATAAACAAGCATGGGACGTAACTGAAAACCGTTAAAAAGAAATGGGGTCTTTGTGCTTATTTACTTTCAAATAGTTTCTAAGTTCGAGAAGACAAATTTAAGTTTTCTTCGCAGTTGCATTAAACTTCTTTTTTTCAATCACTAAGGCTTATAATCATTTCTTATGAATAACTTCAATCAGTCATCACATCTTCACACTAACCACATTTGTGGTTTGGGGCAGCAGCTGTTTTTGGTTGTTGCCCTGTTTCGTTTGTGCGCTCTTAACTGAAACTCGCCTGGCCCTGGTTCTGGCCCGGCCACGATTAACAACATAAACAGCAGCAAACAGTAGCCTTAATTGTTTCGCACTTAATCAAAATGAGCAGCACTAGACAGGGCCACAGGATGTGGGGCCGAGTGGGAAGTCGAGCTGAGTCTATCCCGCAGCCGTGGCTATCAAAGGCTACCCCGGCTATGGCAAAATGTTTAACCCAAAGTTGCACAAAAGCGTTTCGTTCGTTGATACTGTGAAGGTTGTTGTTGTTGTTGTTGTTGTAGTTGTTGCTGTTGTTGTTAAAAAGCAAAAAATTGAAAACTAAAGAGCAACTTGGGGCGCACGCCAGTCAGTCAGGAAGGGAAGGGGACACACAGCCAGAGGACAGACAAACGACGTCGACGACGACGACATCAACACCCGGGCAATGTGAAAAGAAAAACGTTTTATGAGCTCATTCACAAAAAGGGACACACAGATACTCACTCACACATACACACTGAGGCAGACAGACCCACAAAAGGAGCTGTTCTGGAGGACAAAACAACCTGTTGCATATTTCAGCACAAATTTGCCAAAGTGTGGCAGCTCTTTTTCTCTTTTTCTCTTCTTTTTTTTTTTTGATAGCTGTGTTTGCTGGGGGAACTAGGAAGAAGTTGCCCAAGTCGTGTGCCAAAATTATATGTTAAAACATCAACACGAAGGGAGTTTCCCCCATTTTTCCTTTTTTATTTTTTTTCCTTTTAGTCTTTTGTGTGTAAGATTTGTTAGTGAAATCTTTTGGCTCTGCACGCTTTTGGTGTCCTGTTTGCCTAGCTGCCTGCCAAGTGTCTGTAATTTTTCTTCTAGTGGGTGTTTTAATAGAGTTTTCCTATTTGACTTGCTGAATGTGTGTGTGTGTGTGTGTGTTTGTGTGTGGGCAGCACTGTGGGCGTTTTAAGTGCGCCTAATGGGCCACTTGAATGCTGCCACTGCCACAAGTTGAGGCATCAGTTGGTGGCACCACGCTGCACGTAGCTGGCGTGCAGAAGCGTTGGCATGCGGACCGAAACTGAAGCCGAAGGTCAAGAACTCTACCTGGCGAGAGAGCGATTCAGATACATATAAACAAAGTTGCCTTGACAGCTACGTTTGAAGTGTGCTTTTAGTGCTGGCTCGAATGGAGAGTTTGTAATTGGAATTTCTAAGCAGGTAATAGTTAATTGTATTCGTAAAAAGTAACATTTATAAATTTAACTATTAAACAAGTTTAGTTAGACAAACCATAATTTAGATATGTTTACACCTGTTCTCATCTTATGCTCAATTGATACCTTAAAGCTTTTTTCTCAGCTCTCTTTGCTTTGTGCTTGTGTTTGTGTGCCAGCTTCCTCCCCACTTTGCTTGTCTTGGCAACACCAGCCAACAACAACAACAACAACAACAACAGCTTTAACACTCGCGTCTGTCACATTAAGACGACAGCATCGTCGGCGTCGTGCTTTGGCCATGTTTTGCTGTGCGCCTGCTGCTTTTAGCCAAGTTACCCAACGAAGGCGCCGCCTGTTGCGCCGACCAAGACTTGGCCAAGACACGGGCGGACCCATGGCCATGGCCAAGACGTCTAAGCTGGCGCGGCGGCATTTGAGGCTTTTACAACTTTATAAGTTGTTTTTCTTTCCATGTTGCTGCTGCTGCTGCTTTTTGTGCGCATCTTCGTCAGCCAAGTGACGTCACGCGTCGGCTGCCGCTTTTTCGCACGCTTTTTTGTTTCGTTTGTCTGCTGCCGCCGCTTGCTGCGCTGCTGTTATTGCGGCGACTTCAACGCGGCGTGTGTGTGTGTCTGTGTTCGAGTGTGCGAGTGTTTTTCTTTATACAAACTTGGTCGCAATCACTGTGCAATCTCCGCCAGCGACGCCGCCTTCCATTCATGAACTTTGCTTGCTTCATTCATAAGCAAAAAAAAAAAAATATAATAATAAATACCAAAACCAAAACAACGAACGCTTAGCGCCATTTTTGGCTTTGTATTCGTGTTTTATTTATGGTTTGTTATGGCCGACGCTCGATTGATGTGCCCGATTAGCAGGTCGAAGCAACCAGTTACAGTTACAGTTACAGTTACAGTTACAGTTATAGTTGCTGTTGCAATTGCAGTTTGAGCTCGACGAAGGTAAAAAACTTATCTAAATGAGTCCCGGTCGTTTATTACATGCAATTACTGGCGCACATTGCGTATAAGTAATGTAAATTGTCTGCGATTGCCGGGCAAACCACAAATCGACCGACTTTTCATTACTCCCAGCACTTGCATTATAATTTAGCATAATTTCAAAACGCAACAAAAGCAACAACAACCAAAAACCAATACCAAATGACGTGGCATATGTAAACTGAATGAACTGTGGAAAATGCAGCGAAAACTTTTGGTTAGATTAATATGACTCTTAAATACTCTAAATTATATAATTGTTAAAAAAAATAATAATACAAATATGGCAAAGGCAAAATTACTTATAATTTAAAATCATTTACAATATTAGTTTAAGTTTTTGTTCTTAGAAAGGAAAAATCAGTTAGTGTGGAACGATGCGAAACCTTAAGCTATAAATAGGTAATATTATTTATCATATTTGTACAAAGTTTTATTACACAGTATAATTTTCAAAATAAGACATTTTATTTTTAATTCAAACAATAATTATTAACTTTAACTTCACTCTTTCTCTAAACGAAATCGTTATTAAAAAGCGACAGAAAAAGTTTGCAACTAGAACAGCAAACACTGATTTCCGATTTATATGTATTTGTGTATGTGTATGTGTGTGTTTGTATGTGTGTGTAAGCAAACAATTTGTATGTGACTTGGGTCCATTTAGGTTCGAGTCTTGCCTGCAATTTATGAGCGCAAATTTCTGCGCTCTTGTGAAGCCAAGTGTAAGAATGTGTGTGAATGTGTAAAAGCGTGTAAGTGTGTATGGCACACACATTGTGACTAGCTGGGAATTTGGTGTTTGACTGGCAATAATATTTAATATAATAATTTTGTGGTGCCAAATCAAGCTCAAAGGTTTTAAGATAGATTAAATTAATTTGTTAATTTATATATTTACAACATATAAGTTATACCACACATTTCTTATGGTCCACAGCAACCTAAATTACATGCCAAATTCCTAATCTGAACAGCAAAAAAAAGAACCTATAAGCAATAAATTATTTGATTACTTTTGGCACACAATTCGCTCATGTTGTATATTTGGCAGGATATCAGAATATTTATGGCTAGCTTCAATTCAAATCGCCATCAATCGACAGAGAATTGATGTGACTTATCGCTCACTTATTGGCATTTCCCCGCTGCTGCAGCAACGTTGCGGCAAAGACGTTACAGCAACGCTGTGTCCCGAAGGTCTCAGCCCAAATATGGGCACATAATTATCCGATGCGTGTATTTATTTACAATAATTAAATCTGTCAAGCTTGAAAGTGTATTTCAATTTCAATTGCCGCTTAGCGCGTAGAACACTTAGAGAAATACTTGGAAAAAAAACTCAATTAGTGGAGGCAACAACAACAACAAGAACAATTAGTTGTTGGCTCTCTGGGCGCGTTGTGATTTGTGATTGGCCGAGGAGCTTGGCTGGAAGTTGGCAGTTGGCAGGCAGTTGGAATGCCGTCGCCGTTAATTGGGCAAATTATTTTACTTATTATTAATAAATATGTATTGTGTTATTGTTGTTTATTAATTGGCATTATTGCCAGTTGCAGCCAGGCAGCGACGTCAGCGCCGAGCGCTTCAAATTGCGTCATTTGTGACGCGTGAAGCAATTAACTCGACGCGAGGATCGAAGACATTGAAACAAATCAAGAAATACGCACTCATTTATATAAAACCAAAATGCGACCCAGGCAATTATTATGGGCTGTTATTTAAAGAGAAAATTCGGTAATTGATAACTGATCTGGGCAAAAGCTGAGTTATTTTTTCACATTTGTATAAACCACAAAAATGCATTTCAGCCTAACTTATTGTAATTAAAAGTCCATTAATATTTATTTTTCTTTCTTCTAACCAACTGCTTAAGTAATTAACTGTTCCCCGGGGTATGGGATTTTTATATTAAATCGCAGAAACTTCCTCCACCGAATAGGCCGCCAGCATAAGGCGTTCCAAGAAATCAACACATCATCAGATTCAGCATCAGCATCAACATCAGCATCAACATCAGCACATGGCACTTGAGTGTGTACAAAAATTAACACATTTAAATGACTTTCATTAAAAGTTGATTAATATGGCCCTGATTGGTTGTGAGCTTTGGTTTCGGTGCTGTTTTTGCTTTTGTTCAGTTTGCTTTCTTTGGCTCATTGGCGTCATTTGCGTGCCTCTTGCCTCAATTATTGTCGCATAAATTGAGCATTTAGTGTTTTTCACTGATTTCGATTTTTATTTATTTACGTATTGAACAACGGGCAACGTTTTTTTTTTTATTATTATTATTTGTTGTTGTTGTTTGTTGATTTTCAATCAGAGAACTAGACACACACACATATACAGTAGAATGCTGAGTCTCAATATTTTTCAATGAGCCGTAATTTAGACTCATTTAAATAAATATATTTCGTTGATTGGCTTTTGCATTATTATTATTATTATTATGACGATGATGTCGATGCTAATGTCGATGCCGATGTCGATGGCGATGTTGATAATGGCCAGGCAATTGCAATAACGAGTTCATTGCAAAGTTATTTAACCTTTTAATAAGACGCCGACGCCGACAATCGTTAGATAACAATTGCCGAATTGTGCGCAGTTCAAATAATTCTCTAACAGCAGAAATAAAAAAGATTGAAGAAAGATTCTTAAGAAAAAAAAATAATATAATAATATAAATGTTGAAAGAGTGAGAAAGTTAAAAAAAATTTATTGAACAAAATACAAATTATAATTATTATTATTGATTCTGAGAATTCTTTTCGTATGCTTTTTAATATTATTTGAAATAAACTCAAATATCATAATAATTATTTAAACATTATATGAACTTCATTTATGCTTTACCATTAGAAAGCCGTCGTGGTACAGTTGCCTCCGTTTCGCTGGCGTTGCCCCATCGGGCTCATGAATTTATGCATAAGTCGGGGCCGTCACGCACTTAATGAGCCTCTGCGGCGACTGTACCTGACGCTGGCGATGGCGACAACAAATTGGCGCATTTAATAATCATTTACAGTGTGTTTTGCAGTCGCTAATTTCTTGCAGGCGTTGTGTGCGCGCACTTTCAAAATTGCCCCCAGCCACAGAGTGCGGTGCAAGCGAGATAGCTACATCCACGCATGCGTGCAGTTCGAGTGGTGGCCCCCACGGCGTTGCCATATCGTTCGCTTGCTGGGCGTTGCTGTTGTTGGTGTCGTGTTGCTGTTACCGATTGCCGTTGCCGTTGCTGTTGCTGTGGCTGTTGTCGTTGCTGTTGCTGTTGCTGTCGTCGACGTCGCGTAATTTACATTAATTGGCACACGGCGTCTTACATATAAATTTTTGCGCGCTTAAACTTTAATTTCATGCGTGCCATTTGATTTTAGCTGTTTGCCACTCGCAGCGCAATTTATAGGAGAGTGTGGCTGCACACTATTGGCGCGCACTGTCTGTCTGGGGCGTTTTGTGGGCTCATTTTTGGTTATGGGGCGCCGCAAGGAATAGAGCGGCGCATATTTAGGCATCTAGTTATAGGTCTATATAACAACACAGCTTATGGCATTCAATTAGCCTGTCTCAGACATTCTCCTGCTAGATAAATAAACACACGTGCATGTGGGCTTCGACATATGATTACCGCATAAGTGGATTTTGAATCTATTCGAAAAAGTGCATTCCTCAACAGGTATACGAAATTCCAATCAGACCGTTTTCTAAGTTTTTGATATTTGCTTGATATAACATTTTCTTGCTATTTACCCTATTCCAATAGTAATTTTCTCTCTTTTAGCCTGACATTTTATTTATTTGCTTTAGTTAGTTTCCTTTCTAGTTTCCATTCTTTATTTTTAAACACTTTACTTTCATTATATTATTAAGCATTAATCTCGCTGCTCGCGTTGGCGTCCACAAATGATTCGGTTTATTACACTTAAGACCCTGTGAGCAGTTCAGTTAGTTGTCTGCTCCTCGTTCAATTAATTAACACACTTTCACAGCGCATTTCTTTCTGGCGACAATTTTCGTTGACGTCAATTTTGTTCGTTGCTGTTGTTGTGCTCATTTTACTATATCATCAGGTCAAATCTCAATTAACAAATATAACGATTTTGCTGTTGCTTTCTCGCTTTCACGCTTTCTTCTCGGCACATTTTGCCATTTTGTGGCTTCTGTTGCAATTTTTTGCGCTTAATAAACAATTAAAAACATTAATAGAAATTTATTTCAATTGAAATCAAAAATTTCTCTACATTAGCCCAGCTGGTCCAGTCGAGAACAGCATTTTTGCATATTTGCGAGTTCAATAAATGAACTGTTCTCATTTCTTCATAAGTAATTCTCATTCTTTTTCCCTTAGCCCACATTGTTGCTAAGCTCTCGTACTTGGCTTTAGCCCCACGGGGCCCTTAACAGCAAGTATTTAAAGTTTAATTAAAAGCCACATCACAATCGACTTGTAATCAGCTTACACGCCAGTCAATTTATAGTTCGCTCGATTGTGCACGGCTAACTTCATAAGTAAATGACATCGTTCGGAGTCACGCTTCTAGCCTTAAGGCACACACACACACACGTCCACACACGCACAACAAGTGCTAGTTCAAGTACGATTCTAAAATACCGTGAAATTGCATGCAACATTATTTTAATATAAATATCAATGTTGATTTAACTTTAAATATATATTTATAAAATTGTCGTCTTTACTATTTTTAATCTGTTCATTTATACTAAAACCAAAAAACACATGATTAATGCTATCCATCTTATTTATTTCATACTAAAATGCTGTAAGAATCTATTTAGTTTAATAAAATGCTACTTTAATTCTAGGATTAAGATTATCAATCGCTAATCGAATTGAAAGGGTAGTTTTGCAGCTATCGGTAACGATTATTGATTGAAGCCTTCAATATTTCATATGTAACTTTCGATTGGGCCAACACTTGCTTAGCTTGGCCATAAATTATTCCAGTCGATTCAATCAAGTTTGGGGGTGTAGGGTATAAATATGTGATGCAACGCAGGGAAAAGTGCAACCTGTGAAAATTGTGACGTAGCCCGTAACAGTAACAGTAAGCAGTCGGGAAAGGGGGTTAGGGGTTCGGGGGCGGTTCTAATGGCATATATTGTTCTGGTGCGGGCTAGCGATGCATTAAGTTGATTTTAATAAGCGTTGCCAGCTGCATAAGGTAAATAAATAATTATAATAAATAAATAATAAATAATTGTTGCCCGCTGGCGTAACAACAATAGCAATAGCAATAACAACAATCGCCGTCAGGTACAGTCAACAACATTTGTCCAGCTGTTGCCATCTCGCTTGCACTTGTGCTAATGACCACGGCCAGAGGAAGCTAATTATTATTACTGCACGTACCAATGCAACAAGCCAAGTTAGCAAGCGCTGCCCTACTTAATCACAGCTTATTAAGCGATTAAAGACGCCATTTCAATGCAACTTTGTTGACGATCCATTAAATGTCTAAAAGTATCTGTTTGTTGTTTTTTGCATTCGTATCTGTGTTGAAGTGCATCTGTGTGCAGCTCATTAACGGCTCAGCTCAGGTGCGCAGAGGACAGAGACAGACAGAATTGCCCCCAGGCACAGTACATATATGTAAATTATAATTGTATTTAATATATTATCGATAATTATCAGCGATCGATTAATTGCCTTCTTTTTTTCTATGGCACCATGCACTTTTTTATGACGTTCGTAATCGCTTTTTGGGGGCCTAGGTTAATGACTTAACTCCAGTTAAAAAAAACTTAGGCAAGACCTCTCGTGGAACCTTCAAGAGTGGAACAACAAAATTGTTGCATCTTTTTGATGCGTGTCAAGTTGCACTTATCTCCGATCGGCACTTGAACATACAATTATGCATTTAATGTCCACCTCCATTTGCTGGCACATCTGCCCTGAAATCGCATGCCAGTTAATCGATTCGAAATTCGATTACCATAACACTTTCAATCCAGTCGGCCGCGCGGTTTTCGCAATCAACCCAAAAACACTTTACAACCCCAGGAACAGAGAGTCCAACCCTTGACTGTTCCTGTTCCTCTTGCTGTTCCTGTCCACGCATACCCCGCGGCTAAATTCTAATTATAATCGCGTATCGGCTGTGCCAAAGCTCCAATAAACCTTTGTCAAGCGCCCCTCGCTAAGCTCCGAGTTCCAATGTTTCCGAGTTCAGCAATTGCTCGTTCCTTCGGTTGTCATTAACGGCCCACACTAAAGTCCTGTGCCTGCTACGATCCGAACATGCCAGGCGGCATTTGCATTAATTTTGCAACGCCAAAATAAAAAAAAAAGAAAGAAATTTCCATAATGAGCACGTACACAATCACTTACCCCGGACTTGGCCTCAGACCCCTTTCGGATCTGGCCACATGCAACTCACAAAAGGGTTTCGCATATTTCTCATTGTCCTCGGCGAAAGGGGTTGCAAAAATTTTTATAATTAGTTGGCCGTTGCCCAGCACACCAAATGCAATTCAAGCCAAAGCCAAAGCCAAAGCCATAGCTAAAGCCCAGCAGCAGGTTTTACATATATTTTGCCAGCACTTTTTCTACGCTTTTTGCCAAATATTTAGACGTTGATTATGGCGCCCTAACCCTGAGTTCCTGCTTCCCGTGAGTCCGTGCTAAAAACGCGGCTCTGGCCAAACGATTTTGGTGCGTGCTCAATTGGGGAGTTTTCTGGCCGGGGCCCCGCCCACCAGCCCATCAGTCCACCAGTCCACCAGTCCACATGGCATTTCTTTTGTTTTTCGCTAATTTAGCAAAATTATGTTTTGTGCTCTCATGTCGTGTGCGATTCGTGTTGCAGTCGTTCATTTGCAACCCCGCCAATATTATTATTATACAACTGCAACACGAATGGGACATGCAATTTTCGACCTACGACTGCCTTTTCAACTACCTTTGCTAATCAAGAGTGTTTCAACTTTACGAAGAAAAGTTCTGAGTTGAAAGAAGAAGAGTGAAGTCTTTAAAAGAATTTAACTTAACTCTTTCTTTTACAGAAGAATCATTTTTCTATTATACGAAAGAGTATTGCAAAGTCCGCATGATAAATAAAAAACCTTTACATTCTTTTCTTTTTTTTTCTCATTATTTCCATTTCTAAATGAATTAAAATTGCCAAATGTGGGAAGGAAGGGAGAAGCTTGCTTTTTAATGCAAATACAAAATGCGAATAACTCATTACGAGGCGCATTAAGGACAACGTGTGTGCGTGTGTGTGTGTGTGTGTGTGTGTATGCAGGACTCACGCTATGAGAGGGCTGCTTTGAGCCTCATCCTGTTCGGGTCTGGCCTAGCATGACTTTGACTTCCTTTCTGCTGAACGCTCTCTCTCTCGGGGGGCGTTTGACTGTTCAGCTTGCACATGTTTATTGTTGTTGTAGTAGCAGTTATTGTTGTTGCTGTTGTTTTTGTTGTTGTTGGTATTGTTATATTGAGTACGCCTCTGGTATTGTTGCTGTTTGTGGTTCTCGTTGTTGTTGTGTTATTGGCATCGCCTAGTGCGTGCTCAGTTTGAATCACGCAAATTTCATTATTATTATTTTTAATGATTTGAGTGGAAAAGTCGACAGCAAAAATGAAAAAAAAAAAAAAAACAAACGAATCCAACAATAAATATATATAACATAATACAACAATACAAAAAACACCCAGTTAAATAGTCCACTGACCGGATTGAAATGCATTTTGTTAGCACTAAGTGGGGTCGACTGTGGATCACGTATGCAATGTAAACTATAAAGTATTGGCCCGTGCCATGCGTTTGATAATGGACTCCCTCTCTCCACATGTCCTAGGGTAATTTAGTCAGAAATGCTATCAGCAAACCAGTTTTTACCTACTTATATAAACACACACACACACACACATATATATATATATATATATATATATATATGCATATATATTAAGTGCCTTCCTTTGCTAAATGCATTACAATTTAATTTATTTTTTTATTATTGTATTTTACATACTTATTAGCAATCAAAGGTTATATGACTAGCACTTTTTCACATTGTAATCTTTAGCTCTTTGTTATATCTAAACTAGTTATAAAATATTAATATTGAAATATATAAACTATATAAAATTTTTTAAGATTTTTTACAATTTGTATTGTTCAATGGTATATCTCCTATTTGATCACTTATGTAAAATAGCTTTTATACCTTCGTCTTTGTAATCCGTTTAATACTACACCCCTCAAAACTGTGCGGCTCCTGCTCAATTTGGAAAACTTCGAGCTCTGTACTTTCATTAACATCGCTTGGGTATTCAACTTACCCTTCCACAACTCCAAGTGCTTTACATAATGCTCCTCCTTCACGGTTGTATTTCATGTGTAATCGTGTGTAATTTTTAAGAAAATTGCACGTTTACACAAATACACACACACACACACACACTTAGGTGGGTGCATGAACATCCCCGACAACAACAACCCTAAAACAATGCAGTGGCCAACAACAACTCAGCCAGAAAACTTTGTGTGTGAGTGTGTGTTGGGTGTTATTGTCTGTGTGTGTGCGTAAGTAAATGTTGCATAAATAATTTTAACTGAATGACTTAATGTTGTGCTGGGGCATGAAGCGTAGAGTGTGGGGCACATTATTGATTATTTTGCAGGCCGGCACTCGAAAAGTTTAGCTGCCCAAAAAGTTGCAAGGCCCCAGTTCGTGCAACATCCACTTCCTTAAAGCAGTCGCTTGCAGCTTGTCGCTTGGCATTTAATATGCATTCTGTGCTAATTACAAATCAAAAGGCAATTTAATGGCCTACGGCATAAATTGAAGTTGGCTGCGAGCCGGACGCAGTTTTCCAATCAAAAATTGCTTTGTGCCACATTTGAAGCGATACCTCCGAATGGATGGATGGCAGAATGTGCTACAATTTAGTTAGACTATTAATTACAACAAACTGCAGCAGCAGCAGCAGCACCAGCAGCAGCAACAACATGTTCAGCATGTTGCAGCTATGCAAAATTATTGATGATTTTATTAATTTGAATATTGGCTACGAATTGCCGCTTCGCTCCGCAACGGTCTGACAAAATGCTGGCCAAGACATTGGCCGGCCGAGTGTGTCTCAAATGATAAATTTTTAGCAATAGAAAGTTGCATGGAGATTGCAATTTATAGCTAGATTTTACAGCAGCAACATGTTGCAAGCGCGTTGCGGCAACAAAATGAGTATAATTAGACCGGTTTGTAATGCGTTATATGCGATAGGCTGGTGCATGTTGCAGATGTTGCATGTTGCCTGCTGCCTGCTGCCTGCTGCCGCTGCTGTTAAAAATGCGCCCGATTTGAATTATAGCTGGCTGGCCATAGCGATAATTAATCGTGCTATTTAGTGTGTTACATGAAATTCTACCAGTTTGTCGGTTATTGATTAGATTTGCTGCAGCAATGCGGCTGCAGGAAGCGCTGCTGCATGTTGCTGCTCGCCTGTGCAATTTAGACAGACTTTTAATATGCGCAAATTGTACTTAATTTGGCTGGCACATTTTGTCGCTGCAATTTGCCATGTTTACGGCAAACTTTCACAACATGTTGCCAAGGTGCAGCGGCAACAATTGCTCATTAAACGTGCGCCCAGCAGCCGCTGCCGCAGCCGCAGCCACAGACTCAGCCACATACACTGAACGACAAAGAGTCCATGATAACCAAGAAGAAAAGGCCAAGCATAGTTTTGTATTCAAGGCACGTCCCTTAAGTAGTCAGGCATTTCTCTCTCTGTAATTGCTGGTGCGCATTCGTGTTTTGCTTTGTTTTGCATTGTTTGCTGCTTATGCATATGCCACATGCCTCATGCCTCATGCCACCCGGCTGGGTGGCGCATGCCGCATGTCGCACTCCATGGCCCAGACATTTGCATGCAATGTACAAAATTAATTATTACTCCTTTTCGTCCCTTTGCCTCAACTCCAGCTCTTGCTGCTGCTGCTGCTGTCCACTTCCTGTCCGAAATCTACAACACAACGTCTGCTGGCCCGACTCAGGCATTACATGTCCTGCACACAACTTGCAAGGCATCGTCCTCGCAAAAACCAAACCAGCTCCCTTCACCCTTCCCCCCTATCCGGCTTGTGGCTCATTATGACCAACGACGTCGGCGACGTGGCCGGAAAAGTGCGTTCGTTGACTGCTGCCGGCTGCCCAGCGTCGACTCCGACTCCGACTACGACTCGGACTCGGACTCCTACTCTTTCTCCAATTCGGTGTTGCTTCGTCTGTTTGCTGTTGTTATTGTTGGTTGCATTGGTCATGGCGGCTTTGCATTATAACAACTGCAGACAGTTGTAGGCGAGTTGTGCCTGCATAGTTGCCAACAACAACAACAACAACAACAACAACAGCAACAACAACAAGTGCAACTCAAATACACACACACAGATTCACACACAGGCACACTTACATCCATTTGCATTATGCATTAAAATCAACGCCCATTTTGTGTACTTGGCAATGCCAAGCCGAAGACAGCAACAACAACAACAACAGCAACAACAATCGGAGCACAACTTCGCATTTTGTGTTCGATTTTCGGCCAACACACACTTTGAGTGTCTGTGTGTGCTTGTGTGATTGGGCAGATATGTCAAGGTATAGAGAGGCAAATGATTTGGGCATATTTTGCTGGTTGCCTTCATTTAGGCGCCTTTACATGGCTCAGACAATTTGCAGCTGAGCTGAGCAGCTTATGAGACACAAAAGTGCAGCAAACGAAAATGAGTCAATTTATTTGAAATTTCTGTTTATATATACATACATATATTTATTGATAGTATGTATTGGCAGTAAGATTACATATACTTTTGTTAAAGCTATTTTTTTTGCTTCTGTAATTTAATTTTTATTTATTTTTTTTAATTTTTTGGCTCCTACAGCCCTAAATCTTAGCTACATCTCCACATAATTTATGAACGAATTTTCGTTTATACTCAGATCTCGTACACACACATAAAAGACTCAACTCCCACCGATGTACAAACTGCATACGTACTTATGTACGGTAGAAACTTTCTTGCCAGACGTGACTCACTCCTTGGGCAGGCAACTTCTGCCCAGTCCCGGCAGGCATATAAATTATAATGCGGAGTAGGTGTAAAATTTTCGATTACGACAGACGGCAGGCGGCCCAAACCAGTCGCTTTTAGCCACACTGCGTTGCTGTTGGCTACTTTGCGAACCCCTTTTCCTTTCCATTGTCCAGTGCAGGACGTCGTGGCCGTGCAAGGACATGCACAGGACTCGGACTCGAAGCAACGTTTTGCATTTGCAAAATTATGCGGCATGTGTGCGACGCTTTTCAAGCCCCGGCCCCTGCCTCCCCCGCTGCTTTTGGCTTTTGTTATTTGTATGTTGGTGTTGCTGGCGTTGGTGGTCAACCGGATGGCAATAGGGATAATTAATGAAATTAATGCGCCTGGGCATGAGTTTTAAGTGCACGAAATATATTCGATAAATGTAAATTCTAAATTATGAGCCCAAGCAGACAAAAGGCACACAGGTACAGTCACCATTTAGCCAAAAGCTACACACTGGGGTTGTTTACACAACCGGCTGCATTTTAATGCCAATTAACTGCTGTATCGCATAGACACATTGACATTCCATTCCAAGAGATACCACAAAAGGTAAATGATGTATTTGATCGTGAGAGGGAGGGTTAAATAATTTGTAATTATTTAATGTTATGCATTAATTTTTTCAGTTTCATCAATAGTTTCTAAGTAGGTTGCTGTACTTCGATAAGAAAACATAGCAAAGTAGGAAAGTTTAGTTTAACTTATAAACAAAAACCTGTATTTGGCATTATATTCACAGTAATATCTTGTAAGTGAAAACCACTTAAATACCAATAACTCTCTCAGAACTAAACCGATTTTCATGTTTGATACCATTTTAATTACGGTTTGTCTTCTTTCTTGATTCTACATCTAAATTGTTTATATTTTGTTGGTTTAATTTTTTTTTTACATTTTTCTGAAAAATCAATGTACTCCCCCCTTGTGAATTTTGAAAAAAAAATTTTTTTAAAAATTTTGAATCTTACGAATTTATTTTTTATCGATTGCGGGTGTTAAAATAAGTATAAAAATCGGCTTTAAAAGTATTTCTGAGGAGGTCAATTTTTTTGTCAAAAATTATGCTAAAACTGGGGAAAAAATTGACATGTAAACCTCCCAGATCCCCATATAAAGTACTCCTCCCGGATTTCAAACTTCAATAGCTCTGTCAAAACTTTTCCGATTTTGGTGGTAGATACCATTTTGATTATGGTTTGACCTCTTTCTTGATTTTACTAGCAATAAAGTTCAGTTGGAAGTGTTTTGAAAATATTATTGTTCACAAATACTTGAAAACAAGTTGATATAAAACATATTTAAATATGTAAAAATTTGATGTACTTTCAAATATATTGAATTATGCCTTAATATTCATTTAAATCAAGTGTGTGTTTGGGTAAAGTTAGTTAATACTATAAATATATTAACTTTTAATACATATAACATATTTATTAGTATATAGAAATACAATTCAAATTTCTTAAGAATGCTAAAAGTTAGAATTTAGCAATCTTCTCAAGAAACGTTTAGCTTAACCTTATAAAATTTCATATGTTCTGTTTTGAGCTAATCTTTACATATCTCAATATCCCGTTACAGACGGCCCACACAATGCGAGCGGGTCAGTGACATGGCCGAGGGCTGCGAGGACTCTGCCGGCGCCGCTGAATCCACAACGTCACAGTACAAGCTCGACAAGATGCTGGGCACGGTGTTGCCCTGTGAGGCGGCCATTGTGGCGACGCCTGGCGGCAGCAGCAGCAGCAGCGGCAGCAACAACAACAGCAGCAACACTGTCAGCAACATTGTGAAGCGGGAGTTTTGCGATGGCAGCATTATGCCAGGTGCTAGTGTCAACAACAACAACAGCAGCGCCAGCAACAATAATAACAACAACAACAACAATACCAAAATACAGGCATTAATGTGTAGCGGCAACAACGAGAACAACACCAGCAGCAGCAGCAGCAATAACAACAATAACACCAACAACAACAGCAATGCCAACAACAGCAGCAGCAGCTCGTCGTCGTCCTCCTCCTCATGCTCATCCACCTCGTCCAGCTCGTCGGCCAGCACGCTGACCAGCTGCACCACCGCGGCCATAGTGCCCTCCAACTGCTCCACAAATGCCAACAAGTCGCCCGGCTCGCCGTTCTCCCAGAGCGGCAACATCGGCATCGGCATCGGTGTCGCTTTGGCCAGTCCCCTGCACGAGGCCAGTCCGCTGCCCAGCCGCTGCTCGCCGGCGGTCGCCGCGGCGCAGTCGCCATGCGGCGGTGCCACGCCCGCCTCGCCGCCATCTGTCTCCTCCAACAGCTCGTCGCATGTGCTGGCGCTCAACATCAAAACCGAGTCGGTGAGTCGCTAAACGCAAACCATTCCAATTAGAATCTAGTAATCAGAGCAGCAGCGTGAGCCGGGCTAACCGGGCGGGAGGGGTTTCTTCATAAAGCGCAATCATCTCTGCCGCTTGCCGCAAAGATCAAGATCTCAATTGACGATGTATGCCAAAATTACATTTTTATCTATTTCAATAATTAAAACCATATTACAATTATTTATGCCACAAGCCTTAAGAGCTATTTTTTAAAATAGCAGTATATTCTTAAAGTCTATATTCTTAAAGTCCTTTGACAGCCAATTAAAGTCTCAAGTTAAAGGCTACTGTTATTTGACATAGATATATCTAAAAATTGAGTTTAAGTTGTAAAGTTGTTAGTGGATGATTTAATCATATATATCCTATGAATAATGCTTTATATAAAATAAGCTTGTTTCTCATTACTTCATCTACTTAGTCAGCTGAAAAATATCTTTATCTTACCAAGTTTACATTTTGAAATTAAATTTACAGGAAACATCCAACCCATTTTGGCATTAGTGTGAAAAGTTAAAATCTACTACATAAATAGTTCTAAGTCCTGGCATACCTTGAACTAGTTTCTATATCGTATATAATCTTTAGTCTGATTCCTTTGTTAAGGCACTAAATAGATACGTTCTGGCTGTGCGTGATTTGTATGTCAAATATTTTTGGTCACGCGCACATCTCTAGGTTGAGTTCTTAAATTGGTTTGCATTTAATTAGCATGCAAGCGGCGCGGCGATCATCACTAGCAAAACAAAAAAAAAAAAAGATAGCCACAAAATGTTGACGCAACAACAGTGACAATACCTGCTGCCACTGCGGCCGCAAGCGACAAGGGCAAACTTGGCGTCAAACATTTTACGCTACAAAATGCTATTGAGCTGCTGCCGCTGGCCAAAGCCATGTCGTGAGCTAAACTTAAAAAATAAAAAAACAAAACCAAAATAAATAAATAAAAAATAAGAGCCGAAATCTTAATACCGCAACAACGGCGGCAATACTCGGTCAAATATTTGTCCCAATTTTAATGACCATAAAAACTGAGCGCACAAAAAAAAAAAACAACTAAACAAAACAAAACAAAATAAAAATGAGATCACAAAAAAAGTTTGTGCAATTGTCAGCAATAAATAAAAATTTCGCATGTCCTCGTTTGCGAGCTTGGGCTCGCATTGGCTTTGCCTGGGCTCGATTTGTGCCTGCTGGCGCATAGTTGCTCAGCGAATCAGCAGAAACCACCACCAGCAACAGCAACAGCAACAACAACAAGAGCAGCAGCAATAACAACATTAACACAAGAGGCCGATCCGTTGATAGCTGGAATCGCTTGTATCATTTTTTGTGGTCTCCGTTTTCAAGTTTATTTGTGTTTAATTTTTCATCTAAGGCGATTGTTGTCGTTGGTCGTAAAGTTAAGCACATTATGGGCAGAATAAAGGGCCAAGACATTGGGTAGGGATAGTCAGACAGGGACAGTCAAAAAGGAAAAGACATTAGCTGGGAACTTTTATAACAATACAAATTTAAATATGTAAACAATACAACAAATTTGAAATACTGTTTTATGCTACTAATTAAAAAACAATCAATAATTTAATAAAAACGTTCTTTCGATTGCCATTTGAGAATGAGAAGAAAAAAAACTGAAGCATATTTGATATCTTTGACCGCAATTTTGGCTTTGGCTGCTTTGTCTCTGTCCGATCCGCATTCATTCTAATGACACAATCAGCTCACACGACACGCACACAGTACGACTGACACCCTCTCAGGCGACCCCCTGACCGACCCCCCCTCCCCCCCACCATTTTTTGGCACCCCTGGTGTTGCCCCTTCGAGCAAATCATGCAACTAAAATGCGACTTGTAATGCTCAGAAAGCCAAACAAAATGTTGTAAAAAGCAATTAATAAAAATAAAGCAATCAAAAAAGTGCATAAAATTTATGTGCATGCAGTCAAATGAGTAATCGCCTGGGCCAAAACTCCGCACACTTAAAAGCACACACAACAGAGACGCCAGCAACAGAAACAGCAACAAGAGCGACAATAATAAACCAGCAACATTTATTGAAAATTAAACAAAAAAGAAACGACAGCAGCAGCAACAACAACACAAGACAAGGCAAATAATAAGCGCAAAATAATCAGCACACACACAAACACACACACACACATGCAGGCACTCGAAAAAAAGAAATAAATTTATATTGGCGACTGGAAACAAGAAAATCCAGGTGCTATAAAGATCGTATTAAAGGCCAGCAAAAAACAAAAAAAAAGAAAAAGAGTTGAACAGAACAATGTTTTTAAAAGAACGAAATTTTCTTACACTAACAAGGATGTGTCCTTCATATGGAAACCTGTAAACTGAATAGGTAACAATAATTATGAATCCTTTGCGAACTGTTAAGTATTTTGTTAAACAACAAACCCTACGATATAGTCGAGCAACTCTTTGTTAGCGTATTAATAGCTAAGCAACTCTACAATGGCGCACACCGACAACAGCTGGGGAAGCTGGGGAGCTGGGTGCAGTCTACAATATATTACAGCTAATTATGATCGGGGCAGTCGGGCAGCCCATTGGCTACGCAATTTGACGGCTTTGGCAGCGCCGCTTGCAATTTCAATGCGCCTTTTGAGGCCAAGGCGGCAACTGCAACTGCCAGCCCGCTGTGTGAGTCATAGTGTTGGTAACTGCAGCGTCTAATGAGCCTGGTCGGCCAGCGGGCTTGGCCCATTCCGAGCCGAGTGCTGGTGAAAGCACAATGCGCATATGTACTCTAATTTAAAGTCTCAACTCGCTAATTACACGTTGCGCACTCACACTCACACTCGCACTCACACTCATATTCATACTCATACTCATACTCACGCTTGTAGTCGCATTTACAGCGCACATGTTGCGCATGTGCAATGAGGATGCCTTCCAAGTCTGACAGGCTGCGGCTACGTGCGTGCCAAGCGGATTTCACGACCTGTGGGTGTGTGTGAGTGTGTGCGAGTGTGTGTTTGAGTGTGAGTGTAAGTGTGAGTGTATAGTCGCATTCACATCTGCAACGTCATCATCACGATGATCGGCCAGAGCACAACAGCAACTGGCAGCTAACTGGCAACCGGTTTCTGCATTTACTTTAAATGTTGCAAATATTTAAAGCGGGATTATCCACAAGTAAACCGTAGGCCTGGCCTGGTTCTGGGCCCAGTTCTGTTGCCCTCTCTCTTTCGCTCTCCCTCACTTACTCTCTCGTTGGCCCCAACTGCTTGGCATGTAAATCGTTTGTAATTAGTTAAGAGTCTCGACGCGTCAACGTTTAAAAGGAGCAGACAATAATTGCTTATTAAAAAGAATGTTTTCTGCAACAATTTTTATGACTGCCAAGCAGCGCGAAAATTGACTGCAAATGAGGTGAGTGAACACCGCGATAAAGAAATCAGCCAGCGAATAACTTCAAAATGTGCTCAGAGAAAATTGGCCAAAAGCTGACATTCAAAGGGACATTTTTTAAGTTCATAAACAGCTGATGGTAACATCGGAAAATTACCCAAAACTAATTTAATAAAACTATTAAAAAAAATAATCATTGCACATAAAAAATATAAAATCATAAATTTATGAATTAAAAACAGTTTTCATTTAAATTATATTTAAAGTTGCCAATTTATTTGTTTTATTCAAATCAATCAATATATCTAGTTTGATGCAAAACTTAAATCAATTAATTTGGTTATCCGTTTTGAAAATTAATTAATCTCAGCTTACATCTTGCCAATATCCTCAAGTAAGTGGTTATGTGGGGGCACCAGCAGGTTCCCAGCTTCAATCCCACATTGGACACGCCTTCACCGTCGCTTTCACATGGCTGACACTTGACAGGCTCTCTCGGGCTGCCCCCAAAAACTGGGTATTTATGTGGATAATATGCCGGTCTCAAGTGCAAGTCGCTGCCGAGAGACAAGACCCAAATTCCATGCGGACAATTTGTGGTTTTTTTCTTTATTATTTTTTGTTGTATTAATTCAAAATTAATTGCAAATAAATTACAAAGCAATTTGTGTGTCGGGCGGTTGTTGTTGTTGTTGCTGTTGGTGGCATTGTTGCAGTTGCTGCGTGTTGCTGCCGTAGCTGTGGCTGCTATTATTGTTGTTGTTGTTGGTTGTCCCGTCAGCTGCATGCAACTTGAAATTGGCAGCGCATTTAATTATAAATTAATTATAATGCAAGTTGTACTTATGCACGTCCACGTAATGCCAATAATCATCAGTTGCTGCGTTTAGGGGCTCAATTGTGTATGCCAAGTTGATTTTGTGACGTTAAGCTCATTTTTTATATATTTCAAGCCTCCCTCCGCCCCAACACCTCCCCATAAACTGAGCGGGCCTTGCCTTGCCTTAATATCATTTTATTTACGCAAAAGACTGCAAACGGCAAATTGCCTTCGTCTTAATTATGGTGGATATTAAAAAATTATTAACATTCCTTACTGACGTTGTCGACATTTTGGCAGTTGATGTTTTATTTTATTGTTGCTTTTGACTGTAGTTGTTATTTTAATTCGCAAAAAGAAAATATTGCAGCATGTAAATTAATTGCGAAACTGTTTTTTTTATTTTAAATGCACTTAAATAATTATGTTTATTGCAACTTAAGAATCTGTTTTCACAGGCTTGCTTGGAAAGGGTTTGTTTGTGCATATATCAATATGTTTGAACTTTAGCTAAGATATTTGCTTTGACCTATGCTTAGTCATCTACCAAATGCTACCGAAAATGCCGCTAAGCTGCTTAAATATGTTACTTCTACTCTATCTATATATGTATTGCTATCTTTAAATGGAAATATATCCAAATATGTACCTGTATTAATATCTGCGTGCACGTGCAAAGTGTTTGTGCAACATCTGGGCAACTTATTTGGAGCAAATGATGCTGCAGAGAGAGAGAGAGAGAGATATTAAAAGGTGACCGAATAATTAGCAAGATGGGTTTTGGGCCGGGTAAATACTTGTACTTAATAAGGCATAAAGCGCGGCATATAATCATAAAAGCAACTGCGACGAGCGAAGGCGGTGGAAATCAAGGCAAGCACAACTTTACCTATGCCCGACGGCCATATGAGATGGAGCCGGAGAAGTTGAGACTGAAACCGAAGCTTGAGGCCAGCCAGAAGGAGGAGGAGGAGGAGGAGACGACGGGAAGCGACTAGGCAATGAGTGCGCGCGCATTAAAATAAATTTAATATTGGCGACTGGAGCCGGTTGCAAGTTTGCCCGTTGCAAGTTGCCAGTTGCAAGCGGCAAGCTGCGAGTTGCGAGTTGCGCATGCGCCACGTTTTGAGCCTGAACTTGGCGGGCCTCTCATAATTTGCAACCGAGTGGCAGTGTGGCAGAGTGGCAGAGTGGCGGCAGCGACGTTGTTGGTTCAACTTTGCTACACTCAATTAAATGCCCCTCGGTAACCGTGCGCTTGTGTTTTTGTTTTTATTTCTTCATTTTTTTTTATTTTGTGTGTGCCAGCAATAGTTAAAGCCAAAAATAGCATTTAAACTCATTAATTTAACGCGTGATTATGACCATGTTTGAACGAGTACCACAACGAGTACGAGTACGACTATGACTACGACTACGAGTACCCGTCGCAGTTGTTTTTGTTATTATTGTTGCTGCCGCTCTGCCTCTGAGTTTTTGTTGTTTTTGTTTTTGGGGTATGAAAAACGTTGCCAGCAGGCATAATATTTGTTGCATTTATTGTTGTAACTGCTGCAGTTTGTTGTGGTTTGGCTTTTGTTGTTGTTGGTTTTTGTTTTTTTGGCATTTATTTTGCGCTTCTTTTTAGCCGCGGCCTCTGGAGCCGTACGTGGCACCACTTTGGCCATCGCATTGATGTTTTATGCATCAGCGGGACAATATGGCCCGGCCAGAGCGGACTCTCTGCACTGTGCGACACTTAAAGGGGTCGCTATAAAAGCGCCTAAAACTAAAACACTTAAATACACACGTGGTTTAGTATATTCTATATTTCCAAAGTTCTCTAAAAGTTTTTTCAATTTATTTACAATTTTCTGCAATTAGTAGTCTATAATTTTTTCAAGTGTGCTTCGGCTGCGTCACAAATTAAATGCACATTCGTTTTGGCATAAGGTAAAACCCATAGCAACTACACAAACCAAACACAAACGGCGACTAAGCATAAAAAAGATGCCACAATTGCGATAATTTTTCTATTTGTTAGCGCTGCGTTTGTGGCCCCAAAAGAAATTGGCCATGAGCGAAAAACGTACCTGGGTTTTAAGCCAGTATTAATATTTTATGTGATTATTTGGGGCCAAATGAGGGAGCGGGGTCTGGGCCAGGCTTAGTTGTTTATTCAAGCCAGCCATGCAACAGCTCCAGTCTGAGTCTCAGTCTCAGTCCCAGTCTCAGTCCCAGAGCCAAAGTTGCAGTTGGAACTCGAACGCAAACTCGATAATTGCAATAAAGGCGCATTCTTTGGCCATTTAGCCGGAGGCGCTAATTCGTTTATTATGAGCGGGCCAGCCTGCCTGCTGTAGGAGCCGTTCCATAGATGCACTCGCAGATGGCATACTAAATTCAAAAGGAAAATGCATAATTTCTTCGCTGTTTGCTTAGCGTTTTCGTTTGGGTGTGGTCCACGGCCAGGAAAAGCGCAAACAATGGCAACGTTTTTTTTTTTTCTTTTCTTTTGCATAATATCTTAAGTTGGGCGGAAAACCGGAAAGCCACACACTGAAATAAATAAAATAAAAGTCAAGTAAAATACTAATTAAACAAACAAAATAATCTCAATGTTAAATTAAATACAAGCTGATCCATCGAACTTTTAGAAGATGCTGAAAGCAGCGATTGATAAAGGATAAAGCATTTACTTTAAATTGTGCTCTGTGTGTAAGTCCCTTAATGGTCTCAACTGCGGCTCTTTGGTGGCAAACATTTGACAGCTGCCTTTGCCGTTGCTGCTCCATGCAACTAATTAAAACATACAATACCCAAATTAATTACTAAAACAGGTTAGCTTGTGCGCAATAATAGTCAGCTATCCACTCAGTTGGCTGGGTCAACAGCGGCCACAACCTGGCGACGTCGCCTGATGAAGCTCCTCCTGCTCCAAACCGTTGCTGCCTCCTGCTGTGGCTCTGGCGCCAATGAAATTTGTTTGAATAATTATTGCAGTCAACTGTTGTGGGTTGTCGGCGTCCGACCTCTTGCCATGGTGTTGCCAGCACATCAATTGTTTTATTAGTTCGTACAATGCCGTTGGGCGGGCGCAAGGGGGCGTATGGGCAACGTGGCGTATGTGCAACGTGTCTTCTATTCAAATATTCTGCTGTATATTCTGTGTGTATATTCACTATTCACTAATAACTATTTTACCTTAGCGACATGTGTCGCTCCCAAAACCAAACTCAACCCATCAAGCCCAACAACATTTTTCCGTTATCCTTGGGCGAAAAGTTTGCTTTTGCTGTTTTTGGCTTGTTTTGGCCCGACACTGCGCATATGTCAGCTGCGGCACTCATAATTTATTGAAGCACATAAATTTCACTTAATTGGCATTGACAATAACAAAAGCAGCAACAACAACCACACAAAAGCTGATATTGAAAGTCTTCGTTCTCATATGCACATTAGTTGCAATTAGCCAAAAGTCTAATTACATACTGCTTGACACGTATACTCTACTCCGTGCTGGTTCAACCTACTTATTTAGCCGCCATTATCAATTAGTTGCAAGCAATTTTGTTCTAGTTATTGCTTATTAGTACCGGGTTGCAGCTGGCAGCAATCGAACAAAACCACAAATGGAAGTATGGATGGAAATATACATATATAAAAAAAGAGTCAATTAAGTTAAGTTAGAAAAACTATCTTGAATATGTTTAGAATTAAACTTTCTGTCATTAACTAATTTTGCATATTTTAAGTACCCCTTTGAGCAAAAAGTTTATGAAATCCTTTAGAATACTTTCGACCAATAGGGCCTAGCAACTAAGTCATGTAATTAACTGATTGCCCTGACGTTGTTTATAAAAGCTTATGGAACTGTGTGTTGGCTGGCTAGCAACAACTTTTGAGTTCAACTACTTTGCAGTTGGTTGGATTTAATTAACTTAGCTACCTGCAAGTTGAACGGCTTGCTGCACCCTCTCATTGGCGCATTTATTAACTGGCCGGAGCTGGTTTGCAGGAGTCGTCGTTCCGCGGCATCTAAGCATATTTCAAAGCCTGGCTAAATACATTTTTAATTATGATTTCGCGTTAATAATTATGACCTAAGCAGCAACAAAACGAGTTGCAAGTCGCAGTTGTCGTTGTTGTAGTTTGTTGTTGTTGTTGTTGGTGGTGTGCCTACAACTGTTGGAACAACAACTAATTGTGGTTATAGTATCCTACGATACCCAGCGGAGTCGAATGCTTTAAATTAATAATTGCGCGGAAAAAGGCGCAGGCGACTTTCAGGCGGGTCGGCCAAGTTTGCATGTGCTTGCAAAACGCGAGTGAAAAAATAATTAATGCACTTAATGTGTAATTATTTCAATTAAACGATACGTATTGCTGTCCCGGCTCCGAGTTAGCGTCCGTCGGCAGGTCCTGTTCCGTAGCGTTCCATTCCGCTTAATTGCCCACCTGGCCGAGGGGTGGAGGGGGGATGGGGGGATGGGGGTTCTGCCTGAATATTAGGGTCGGCCTAATTGGCATTGACTTGGACTGAGCTTGTGCGTCCTCCTACTTGGCCATTCTCCTCCTCTGGCGATCATCAATAGAGCGTCCGCATATGGAATACTGGCGAGAGAGCAGCCACATCAATCAGCCAGATCAGCTAAATGGCATGCCGGACAACCGGTTTTTCGGCTGGCCAACAATTTGACTTAATTATAAAATGTCGTGCGACTGTCATTACAATAAATTTTATTTAGTCAAAGTTGTAAATTGCCAGTCGAACCAAACAAAAAACTCTTTTGGGTCTGCCCCTAATCGCGGCATATAAATTAATGTGGACGCGCGCAATCGACCAATATTATGTTGCCGAGCACTCAACAGCAACAGCAACAGCACCAGCAACATGTTGCCGAGGTGTGAATGCAAATGGCTGCAGCAGCTGATTAGAGGTGGATATGTGAGCGCGTGAGAAAAAACTGACCTTGCTCAGTTTGATAAAGCTTTTAATTAGGCACAACACTTTAATTGTAACTTACCGAACAAGTCAAGTAAAGTTTTGGATACATAATAATTGACCCGTAACTTAGACATTTTATAACAATATAAATACCATATAATTTGTTTTCTTTTGTATTATTTATGCTTATTATCCAATACATAACTCATAAACTGTATCACGTGATATATTCCAAGCATTTGATCACGCTGCCATCTCCAATGGTGCTTGGCAACATCAACTCTTGGCAGCATGTTGCTGGCAACATTTAATTGTTGCTTGGCATGGCAGCTGCTGCTGCCGCCGCAGCAGCTTATTCTCCTTTTTTGCCTGCAATTATTGTGCGATTAGAAAGTTTTCCGCTGGCTCATATTGATATACAAATGCCGCCTAATATCTTCACATATTTTTGCATGTGGAAATTACGTTGCGTCCGCTTTCCAAGTGGGTTAATGGCATACTTATTTATTACAGCCATTTGCCGCGACTTTCCAAGCGAGCTGCAGTTACGTGCTTAGGTTAGCCCATTTCGCACTCATTACTCTCCTACGCTCTCTTTCTCTCTCGCCGCGGCTCTGCCGCTTAGCAGGCGCCCAGCAAAGGGCAGGCCAACATCAGGCGAGATTGGAGATTGGAGCAAGCACACACACACAAAGACACACACACTCACACACGCAGATACACTCTTACTGAGAGCAGGCAAAAATATAAATACTTAGTGCTTGGCCATTTCTTAGCTCCTAAGAAAAATTCTTTTGGCTGATTGTGCGTGTGTGTTTATGCGCTGTGTGTGTTAGTGTGCGTGCGTGCGTGGTGGTTTGGAATGTGGGTGAGTGGGTTGAGTGTGGAGATACAACAGAAACTAAAGCTAAGTTAAAAAGGGCAAATCAATGAAAAGAGAAAACATCTTTTAAAGGGAATCTGTTAAATAAATGTTGAATAAAGAAAGCTTGAAAAATGCTTAAAATGTAATTTAAACAACTACTTAAATATGTATATTTGAATCACAATATGTGTATAAAACTGTATTTAAATTTGCATTCTCGTCTTCAAGTCTCGCACAGAATTTAAGCATGCAGAACTCTTGTACTTTGCACTGGCCACATACAATTTGATTATGTTATGTCCGGCAGCTATTTTAGATTTGATTTTCACACACCAGGACCTCGAGTATTTTTCATATTTTAATTTAAATTAGAGAGCGAGAGGAGAAAAGAAAGAGGAGACGTACTAGCACTGACATCTCATACTCGTGGATATGTGCGAGCTGGCAGACTGGCAGACAGCGCTTGGTATAACTCATTCAGACTCATCCCACTCAGTCACTCAACACAGCCGGAGACTCATTCTGCGCTTAACGCGCTGATGTATGCTAATGAGCCGCATTGTGCCGGGTCCGGGAGTCGAGTCTCTAACTAGGGGCCCGTCCATAAATATGCATAATGCAATTAACAACCAAATGTAATTGCGAGCAAAAAACACAGAAAAAAAAAATAGAGCTGAAAGAGAAAAAATACAAAATAATAGCAGTGACAAACCACCCGCCTGACAGTGATAGTGACTGCTACACAGTGACTGCGACTGCGGCTGATACTGTGACTGCGACTCGTCAGCTGTCACATGGCGCCAGCAGCTGTGACTGGCTGACGGCGCTTTTGCATGTGCAAAAGCTGGACAACTTTCCAGGTTTCTTAACCTGTTACTGCGCACATTTTAATTAGGCTATTAAACAATTGCAGAACGCATGTTAGCTGCCTTTCGATAACCAGTTACCAGAGTTAGTTCCGTCTCAAATAGCGAATCTGTGCCAAATTTCGCATAAGAAGAAAAAATGCAACAATTCACAGCCAAATAAAAAAACCAAATAAAAAAACCAAAAAAAGCGAATAAACCGTTGCGTGCCTAAGCCTGGCCAACAACTTGAGATTTCTGTCTTCATCACCGTTGTCTCAGTCCCTGTCTCAGCCGTTGTCTCTGTCTCCGGTTGTCTGTTAGCCTTTTTGGTGAGCTTGGCTGATTGGGCGCGCGTTTTGGCTTGTTTTGCATTTCTTTGCAAGACTTTGTGTCTCTTGGCTGCGTAATAAAATGTATTTTAATTTGGCTAAATGTTCAATTAAATTTAAACATGCGCCGTTTGCTGTTCACTGTCAGTGCGTAGAGCCCAGTCCAACTAACTGAAACAAAGCCAATATATTTAGCAAAGCAGTAGTAGGCAGTAGGCATTAGACGGCAAGCATGACATGGAACCTAAAGGATGCGAAAGTATTTTCATTCAAAATTTGGGCAATTTTTAGGAAATATTTCGATACATTTTCGACTCGATTGCATGTGCCTGTTTAAATCAAACACCTTTAAGAAAATCTAAGGAAACTCTCAGTTCAGTTCCAGTTAATCAAACAAGCGCATCGATTTTAAGCTCAAATATATCATATATATAATTGCTTACGGCTCGATACAACAAATTTCTATAAAATTAGAACAATTCTTCCAAATCTATTGTTGTTTTGTATACCACACCAGCAACGGGCGGTGACAGAACACGACACAACACAATCAGCAGGATCAGCTTGTTGTTATGGCTGGCACCTCCATTCTGGCTACAATCTGTGCGGAGCGCCTGACCAAGTTCCTAACGCGTTACACCAAGTCTAATACGGGCAGCCTGCGTTGCAATATTCCAGTGGATTCGCTTAAGCCCTGCATCGGTCCGCCCACTGCTCGAGTCATTCCAGTCGAGCGCAAGTATTCCCTGTGGCAGCCACCAGAGTATCAGTTTCAAATGCCGATCTTCGAGAGACCCAAGTCGTTAGAAAACATGTATGGCTTAAACCCGGGTCGATCCAACCCACATCTACGAATGGCTAATTCAAATCCTAGACCTAGAGTCGGAACGACGACGCGATTGAGACTTATGAGGGCCTCTCGCACTTGCCCGGCCAGCTACAATGGGTCCTCAGCAAATGGCTCCAATCGATGTCCTCAGTGGAGTGGCTTACGGCGGCAGAACTTAAGTCAGGTCCTGGCTAGTGCGACAGCTCGTTACGAGGCTTTGGCTAAATATGCCAGCAATCTACTTAATTCCAAGTTGGAGATGCCCTCAATCAATTAACTGTTCACTCTTCACCTTAAGTGTCCTGTTTTTAGTCTATATCGTCCAGCAGCGTGAGCCTTCTTCCACCGTCGACTGTAGCACACCCACAACATTTGTCTGTGGGTCAATAACAGTCGATTGTGTCAGAAGGGCCCCGCTGCTTTACATCTAAAAAAAAAATACAACATGCTTTTCGTAAATGATTCCAGTTTTTACTCATGAAAGTTGTTTTTTACACTCGAAACGCTTTGAAGTTGAGCTAAGACTTTGTGGAGAGCAGGCATCATTAGTCCAATCGATCGGTTCTGTGAGCTTTTGTCTATACAAATTCCAAAATTTAGTTGAATAGAAGATATGGTAGACATATTAAAGCAATTTAAATGTATTACAGAAATCAAGTAAGAAGGCTCGACTAAGTCTGGCTTAGGTCTTCAGCTTTTGTAGTTTCCAATAGACAGACAGATGGTCTAACAGACAATCATATCTTATCTATTGCTTACTTTGAGGAGTCGAAGATTCTTTTCTTGTAGCTTTCTTACCATATGTGGGTAACTCATGCAAACAATCTCTAAAGGACCCACGAATATATTGCAATGGCTTTTAAACTAGTTGGCTTTTGGTATTTGGATTAGAGCTAATTTTATTTAAACAAAAATCACGAATGTCATAATTCAAAAACAATAATTATTTTCGGCCTTTATTTGGAAATGAAAGTGAAATTTTAAATTGATTAGTTTTGCGTTGTTGATCCAAGCCAAATATTCGCAATGCTGAAGAACGCGGCTGTTGGCATAACTCTTCGTTCGCTCAGGCAGTGCAATCCAATTTTGGTAGCCAATAAGCAATTCCATCAGAGTGTTGTGCTTCTCAAAAATTCAAACGATTGTCGGCCCAAATTTGACTGCCCGAAGACGAAGACTGAAGACTGCGTCACGTTAACACCACGCAAATGCAGCCCAACAAATCCACCAGTGCGTCCATGCAGCGAGCAGGATTGCCCTCTATCGCCAAAGTATTCCTGTTGCGTGAGTGCGCGAATCAAGGAGAATATTTGTGAGAAGCCGGTGAGAGCTGACCAGTTCAAAAGAAAGCCCGATAAGTTTATGTCCATGTGGGGTAACAATGTCAGAAAGAAACAGGATGAGCTTCTAATGTGGGACTATCCACCCGAGTGCTGTCCCGAGTGCCCAGATATACCCTTCGATGCGATGTATTATCGGCCCTCGAACAAGTGCCGTAAGTACCAGCGCACCTGGTGGGAGTGCTGTCCCCGTATGGTGCCCAAGCGTGTGTGCTGCTGGTGCGATGCCGTTCCGCCCGAGAATTCACTACGCTGCCTGCCACTTTGTCCACGCTCGGCCTGCACGCAGGAGCACGAAGCTAAGCGCCTTCAATGCCACAATGAGAAGTCCAAGTGCCCGCGCCTTAATATGCCCTGCTGTCGAGCTGCCCGCTCACCACCAAGATGTGGAAGGTCGCGTCTCGCGAAAGACTGCGTGAAGATCAAGTGCCCCTTTCCCAGCTTTTCCGAGTGCGATCAAATGGATCTTGCGGCCACACCCGAACGGCCGCCCGAGTGCCGTTGCCTGAGTCTCCTGACCCTTTGCGAGGCATTTCGACGCCAGCAGCGAATGCAATTTAGCAAAATTAGACTCTGCCCGTGTCCGACCTGCGATAAAAGTACGTCCAGTTAAACTACAGTGTTATATTTTCCCTCCAATGCAAAATATTTCAATATAGTTTAAAAGGATTTACTCTTTGGCTAAGGTCATTGGGCGAATGCTTTAGTGTGCAATCCAGGAATAAACGAATAGAATTGTGGAACAAATACCTTGATTTGTTTATTATTAACTCGACACTTAAACGAAGGGGTTATTACTGTCTGAGCAGCAACGACATTATCGATCACTCTTCTCTTTGCGAGGATTTCACCCAATAGCATTTAACCCTTTGACCTATTAATTAATCCTCTACCAAAGTATTACAGGTTAACCGGTGTTTTTTTCTGTCTTCACACTGAATATGAAAAACATTTTCTGTTCAATCGAAGCAGACTCTGCATTGTTAGATAATTTTAGTAGTTAACTTTCGTAGAAAATCCACTCAACATCTCAGCTTTGCATAACTAATGTCGTTCGTGACATGCTAAATTTCAATCCACACCTCCTTTTAACGTTTCAAAATTATTCTCAGACAAAATTTTAAAATAGTGAGCGAAATCTGCCGTTATGTCCCGCCTTTCTTCACTAGCTCAGTACATTAAGTCCGTATATCGATGCGGACTAAGTTCATCTTCATGGTTGGCTGTCATGCGAAGTGCCACCTCAAAGCGCAGTCGGTCTGGCAATCGGAAAGGTCTGGGCTCTGAGGGCACGTCGCATTTCGAAGAGCATCATAATAATAATAAAACAACCGACCATAAGAAAACCAACAATAAACTGTACCAATGTCTAAATGTCAATGATCAGAATGATAAAGCTGACGACCTGAAGCTCTCAAAAAGATCGCTGGATCCTGAGGTTGAACGCCTTGAATATTTGGCACAGAAGGTAGCCACGGGCTCTGTGGATCCCCGTGATTTTATGGCGATAGCAGATTTTGATGAGGCAAACATGAACAAACTCGGATTTGAATCATGTGAAGACTTGGATAAATATGCACTACTTGAAGCCGAAACGGCATTGGCAATAGCTAAACGATACGGAAATAAAACAGAAAATAACAAGACAGAAGATATCATCGAAGATTCATTATCGACTGTGTTTGGAGATCAGTGCGATGCGATTGGAAAAAAACTTGGCATCAAAGGGGGCTCGATTCGGGATTTAAGGCAACGCATGAATTATTCGGGCTGTAGTCCCGATCCAACTCAAGGCAAGCCCAATGCAAAATCTGGAGTGCGCAATGCCACTGCTAAGGTTATCTATAAATATGGATCGCCCGAAGGCATACCTAAAAAACCAAAAGAACAGATAAAACCAGAATCGCCGAAATTTACACCCTCTTATAGACCTTTTCCGGTTATCGAGGTGCCCATATCAGCTCCAGAGAAAAAAGAAAACAATTCCCAAAATGACCGCAACAATTCCTCTGGCGTTAAATATTCAAGCATAGCAGGCAGAACCGAAATAAATGCAGACATGAAGGATCCCGATTCTAGGCAATTAGTTCGATTTGCCCTTTTACGGGCACTGCACCGACTCGAGTCTGGTAATGGCAAATTCAGTGCAAAGATTATTATCACCGATCCCTAAAGGTTTTCAACAACATATTTTATCAGGTGTGTCCTTTATTTTTATGCTAGCGGGTTTATGGCGGCAGACGTAATTTTTTGACAATAAATTGTTCTTTCTACAAATCATTCTTGCTGTTTATCTAAGTTCGAGGCTAGAAGGTATTTTGGAAGCTTGTTGAAATGATTCTTAGCATATACGTGTTATTGCCATGGCAGTTACTTATCAGAGCAATCAATGGAGACAGGCTCTAGGGACTATCTCCATTTATTGCTGTGACCAGCATCCGCCTCTAGCATTCCGAGGTCCTTAAGCCAAACTTTTCACGTCTATTCAGAGCACGGTAAGCTTCACACTTGCTGAATTTTACATGGCATTCCCGCGGACGCAGCGGTCGTCGCCAGAAACGCACGTCCGTAAAACATCGGTAGGGTGTTTTGAGTCTTCTGCAACGCTTGGGTGTTACGCTCCGAATACAGGTGTTGTCGCACAGCGCCGGCTTGCAGCAGGGCCAATGGATCTTGCAGCACTTTGCTTCCGGGTCAAACTTTGACGTATCGCAGATGTGTCGCATGCGTGAGTAGTCGAACATGCAGGTTGTCTGAGGACAGTAATATTTGACTCGCTTAAGCACTTCCGGCGGCTCAATACCGTCGAGGCAGCAGACCTTCTTTAGACGCTCCTTCACCGGCGGGCACTCAACCCAGGTGCGCTGGAAGCATCTGTGTTTGTTCGATGGCGTGTAATATATTGCATCGAAGCGCGGCAGAAAATCCTTGCAGAATTTGTGTTCGTCCGTGGTGCAGGGCGGCTCCCACATGGACCTGAATGGTGGCTTAGACACCTTCTTCTTCTTCGGTTTCCACAACGCTCCATAACAGGGATCCCGGTGGGCGATGCGTGAAATACAGCATTGGGGCTCCAGCAAATTTTCCCGCCTCTGTCTTTCGAGATCGAGCACGTTCTTATCGAAGGGCAGCCTTAGGGCCAACTCCTCGCGGGCTCCTTCACATTTATCTGTGGCGCGATGACAATACGGATCAATTGGTACGCAGGGAGGATCAGGAAAATCGGGAGAGATTATATGGAAATTGCGAAATCTACAAGCGCCGCCATGAAGACGCAACAGCCGACTAAACGGCGATAGAATTGAGGACATTTTAAATTTGAGTTCCATTGCCAAAAATAAATTTTGAATAGGCCTAACCGGTTGTCACTAAATGCCAAGCTATAGTAGAATAAGTCGAACTACGTAAAGTTATCTAGTTTACAAAACGTGAACGTCGTTTGAACGGACAATATCCGACTATAGCCTGAGTGCATTTCTTATACAATCCACTATTGCGGTGATGCATCCTCCACAATTCACAGATCGACGGCTGATACTTGCAGGCACATTCGGTGGGACAATAGCGCTGTATGTACTTTTGATCGCATTCGGAAAAGCTGGGAAACGGCGCAGGAACCTTAGTGCAATCTGTGAGCTTTCTTTCTATTTGGCACTTTCTTCTGATTTTCGCACCCATGCGAGGTGTTCGGCATAACATCTTCATGTTATATGCGTGTTTCTCAATCACCGACAGCTCGGGACTAGGTGGCTTACGCTTACGTCGAACTATCGGCGGATAATGCTCCGGGTCGGGGCAACAGATCGGCTTGGGTCGCAACCAAATCAACGGGCACTCGGGCCAAGTGCGCTGATATCGACGCCTCTTGTCCGAGGGCTCATAGTAGCACACATCGTGTCTTATCAGATCGCAGTCCGTGACTTTATTTTGTCTTAAGAGACCCAGCAATTTTTTTGAATACGCCTCCTTCTCAAGAACGGATTCATCGACCGGCTCATAGCACCGATTTGACAGTCGGGAGTGCTTGCACCTGAGTTTTTTCCCGTAGCATTCACTTGTCTTGTCATCTTGCATTTTACAGCATTCACCGGGCGTGACGTCATAGTTGCCCCAGTTGTAGCCACGAGTTGTGTGAAGGCCGAATGCTTTAGACAATGCCGTTGAGCGCCGCAACAGTTGAGACGTCGAAACCGGGGTTAGGCGCATTTTTTGAATTTTTTAATTAATTTTGAAGTATGCCAAATTGTCAAGAAAACATCTAAAACAAAGCCAGTTAAGTCTAAGCAAAAGTTTCTATTTAAAAACATTATTAAATTTAAAAACTATAATCTTTGCAGATTTTAATTTAAAAAATTAATTTAATTTTTCCATCTTAATTTTTTGACGTTAATACTATGCACATACTATTGAGTATTTGATTACTTTTGTGGCAGCTTTATATTTCTTTTATTATAGTTTAGTTTTGGTTCTTCCCATAGATCTTAAAAATAATGTACACTAAAAACTCGGATATAATCCTAATTATATCTGCTTATACATTTTCTAAAAATTCATTTATATAAACCATTTTATTTTTATTTATTTGCTTAACAAATATTTGGGCCCTACACTTGGGATTATGTTTTGAGCATAAGATTATTATTTATTGCAAAGTTTGTTCATTGATAAAATGTTCAGGGTATCACCTAGTCGAGCTTACTCGACTTCAAGCTCTTATAAGTGAACAATTCGAGTACATAGTACAAAATCGTCCCTGCAAACAGGTTGCATTTATCAAAATGAAATTATAATTATTTAATGTATGAATATATAAATATATAATTAGAAAATTTTAAGTTGCCTTTTGCGTATTATGAAATATACTAAATTTTTTGAGCGAAAAAGGTCTAAACGCTGCACATAGATTTGAGTTCGCATACAAATGCCAAGGGATCCACGAGGCCATCTGAGGTGGCGGGATACTTTGCCATTTGGAAGCTTCCTGCCACCTCCACCGTCTGTCCTAACACTAAGATTTTTTGTTGCGGAAATATTCCCAGACACTGCACATAGATGGGGTCTTCAGGCAATTGCATTCGACGGGTGGTGCTGTCGGTAAGGGATCGATGAGGCATTCGGAGAAGGCGGGATATTTTGTCAGGCGCTTGCGGCAGTTCGAAGGCTCTCTGAAACCTCGCTTGCACTTGGGTGGAACAACACAAGCCTTGCAACCGGGCATTGTGATGCGTGGACAATCGGTCTTCTTCATGGGCTTGCATACTTTTAAATTCATGTTTGGGGCACCAAGTGTGCGCTCTTTTCGGTCACAGGCGGCTGAGCTCTTAAGCGCAATACGCTTAAACTCTCGGCGCTTATGAGAAACGGGCTTCCAAGCGCATTGCATCTTAACTTTGCGTCGCTTCACGACACACTTGATCCAGGTACGCGGATATTTTCGCTTTAGCTTGTCCGATGGCCTGTAGTGAGTGAGATCAGCACGGGGTACATCAAATGCGCAGGGATCTTTCAGGCATTTCTTCTTTGCATCAATAAAGGAATCGAGCATAAACTCGGGATCAGTGCGACACTTGTACTCCGTGCGTCGCAGAGACTGCCAGCAGGGGTCCTTGTTCTTGAATCGATCTGGCGCTTGCATTTTCTTAAGGTCTTCTCGGGCCGGTGATAATCTATAAGACTCCACGCACTCCTCGCACGACTCGGCCCCATACAATGTGTCCAAAGTACGATTTGCATTGATAACATTAGAGCATTTCACTGCTGCGAAAAGTGCCGGCTTCTGCGGAGGCGTATACATCTGCATAATGGCCAGCGGCAGCTGCGTAAAGTTTTTCCTTAAAGAGAACATTGTTATTTTCGAGAAGCCCTAAAAAAAATTCCAAACTCAAAACTAAAAAAAAAATTAAGGTATTACTGATCGATTTTCATTTTGAAATTTTTTTAATGAAGTTCATTCCGAAAAGCCTAGTTGAGTTCTGAATGTTAGTCAAGCTAACACAAAGGCATCACACGAAAATCATTAGAAGTAAAAGTCAAAGGCACTCTGATTTGATTTTTCGCAGACCTTCTCTTTCTAAGGTTTTCGCCTGCTTTGATTCGACAATGTACATACGACACAGGGTTGTCCTGTGCTTTCAAAATTATTCATTTTATTCGTATCTTTAAATAATGACCTGCTCGAAGTAAAGACGCGAGTGAAGACGCCCAATTCGAAAAATGCATAAGCATTCACAATAAACTAATCATAGCTCTCAGTCGTTGTCTATTGTATAAATAAATATGTGATGGTAAATTGGTTTAATCGCTTTTTATTTTAGCATATAATAAATAGAGAAACTAATAGAAAAAATACTACATTGTATCACAGCTACGAGTTTCTCCCGGGAAATCCATTTACCGATAACTGGGTTGAAGGGATTTCGATCGTTTCTCTTCTTCAAAATCGGCCCAAGTGCGAGAAAAGCATCGATCCTCAAGGATCTGTGGCTTATAATGAGTGTCATCCAAGCGTACAGAAACATTTTTTTGATACAAGAGCTCTGGGGCCTCTTCGATTCCATCTGAAGTTGCTATGTAGGCATTCTCGTCCGACTTCTCTTCGGCAGCATCCTCACTCGAATTATCAGTATAAGTGGGTCGATAAAATTTTTGATCGTAGCTAGAAACTTGTTGATTTCTGTCAGACTGATCAGATTGGCGAGCCTGCTTACGTAGCTCCCAGCAGCTATTTTTAAAAATAGAAGAATTGGCGGCGAGATGATGACCTCGCCTAACGCCATTTAAAAGTTCACATATCGACTTTAGCGAATGCATATTGACCTTTTGAATTTTGATAAAGAAAATATTTATGTTATTCTATCTGTTTTCCCAAAAATAAAACTATTAACAATAAAATTTGTGAAACATATCCAATGATTTCTGAAATGTTAATGAAAGTCAGAGTTCTACCAAAAACTTGATGCCTGACATATGTATGTATGTATATGACTGCTATGTTTTCACATTTGAATATCATGCATGAAAATCGATAGTGAGAGTCCTTGGGATGTACCTACGACAAATGGATTAATGCCATTTCATCATCATTTATACATCTGAATTGGCATTGTTCACAAATTTTTACTTGCGAATTAATTACGAATTACGAATTAATTTACAGAATTCAAATTATGCATATAAACTATATCAAAAACATTTGAAATTTTCAGCTAGAATAAGTATAAAAATGCTTTATTTTCCTATAATCTGCAATTTATATAATTTAGTTAAAGTTTGACTCATTTGTCCAGTTTTAAGCAGTCGCATTCGCTTGGCGGCTTCGCCGGAGTTGGGTCCTTTTTGCACTCGGAGTAGCTGGGATAAGGTGCCGGCTGCTTCTTGCAGCCTCGGGGCTTGCGTGTCCGTTTGCAGGTGGGCTTGGGCTTATCCTTGGAATCGCACTTGGGCGACTCGTTGCCGCATTTGGGGTTCTTACTAAACATTCGGCGAGTTAATGCAATTCCACCTTCGCCAGTATTCCGCATAGTCAAATAGATACGAAGGCCCAGATTTTGAAGCATTTTTTAAGTGTTTTCGATTGTATTTCCAAATGAACAGTGAGCTTGCTAAATATGTATGTAGTTTACTATAGAAAAGTTGACAACTTTATAGTTGGTCACTGCTCTCGTGTCAAACCAACGTACAGTAAATATCACCTGTGACTAAATTTATAGTCTTTTCAGCCATTGTGTTTACAGTGGCCATTACCTAAGCCATCGTAAAGTCTTTACTTCTGGCTAGCGTATATAAATACCTAAGCAAAATGAAGAATGCGACTAGTTCTTTTTATCAATATTGTATAACATAGTTTTATTCAGCTGGTTATCGTAAGCAGAATCTAAACATAAAATACCAATGTATCATTTAAATAGCATTACTGTATTGGCTTTATGAATAGGCTCCGGATCTCCGCTGATATTGCCTTATGTCAAATCAGTTTTTTCAATGTGCAGTTGCTTAGATCCTTGAAGTTTCGCCTTAAGCTTCGCCGCATCGCTTGTCTGGTGGCTTACCTCGGGCAACACGTCTGCGCAACACAGCCCAGGCATCACAAAGTGCTGGTACATTTAAGCACTTACACTCGATTGGCGGGAATGGAATGGTGGGATCCTTGCGGCACTCTGAAAAGCTGGGATACGGAGTCTTGCGCTTCTCGCAGCTACCAAGACTGGCAAACGCACTGCGACAGTTAGGGGGTCGGCGACCAACCTTGCAACAGGGATTAGTCACATAAACGCATTTTCCCTTTTCCTCCGGTTTTCCACAGCCCACTGGAGAAGCCGCCTTCGCCGTACCGGTTGTGGGAGCGCGCTTGCGTCGCTTAATCTTGGGGCGCTTCATTTTCTCGTAGAGACAGACCTTTCTTGGCTTAATAAGAAGACGAGGGCACTCGTTCCAAGTCACCTGATACTTGCGCTTGCCTTTATCAGATATCTTATAATACTTCATGTCGTAGCGCATATCGAGAACACATAGGTCAGGTTCACAGTCCTCTATTTTCCACATCGACACCAGGGGAGGCGCCCTAACAACGGGCTTGGGCACGTACGGTACCGTTTTCTTTTCACCACAGGGGTACTCGTTAAGGACAAGACCGCATTTCGACATGGGCGTCGCCTCACAATCTTTCTTATCAGAGTATTGGCGCATTTGACTTGCCCAGCAAATAGATCCTGCTCGGGCTATTGACGAGATGTTCGCTAACCCACATCTTCGTGGTAAAGTTAGCATTTTTAATATATTTTTTATAGCTGAATTTTATGTGAATAAATTTTTTTTTAAAATTTTTTAAACCTGCGAACTTACAAAACTTTTAATTTAGGTGCCAAAAACAGTCCGAAACAACCAGTTCAACGACGAAACTCCCAATGACTCTTTCTGGGAAAATCAAATTCACTTAAAAAGTTCAAAGCCAAGGCCTGCTACGATTAAAAACAGTTCGGTTTTTATTCAAAGTCTTTACATGTTCAACTCAAAGGAAAAGTACAATCAGAAATCTTTTAATTAGGTCAACCTTGTCAGTCGCAGACAAAATAAGAATTAATCTTTTTTTTTTGATAATATTGCGCCAATTTCCTCATGAGTAAATGAACTTGAAGATGGCGGCTTCCGTAACTTTCTTTCTGTAAATAGCGACAAATGCACACACAGACATACACATCTCGCAAACTATGGAAACTGGATAAATAATCATCGCCGATTTATCCTTTCTTTTTAAAAAACCAATACACGTGCAGAATTTGCCTATTTAAGCCATTCAAAACACTCCATTCATCCTTATACGATGCTGGCTAATAATACATACATTTCTTCTACTTGCAACCATTTTAAATGCTACGCAGCTAAAGTGTTTAAGCTTTGCCCATTTTATTTAAAAGTAAATGCAAAGACATTTCAAATATTTTTTTTAATATTTTATTTAATGCATATCATGTAGCTCCAAAGTATGTTCGGATTCGGTCAAGAGAGGTTTAATTTCATACAGCTGCCGATCGAACAGACAAACCGGAATTTTGAATCTAAACAGCACTGACTAAATTGAAGGGTTTCTCGTCCTTCTGTTTTCTGCAGAGGATCTCTCCACTAACCGCTTGTGGTTTTTCTTCGCGCTGTTTTTTGGACAGAATGTCAGCCAAGGAAAGGGGTTTCTCGTCCTTCTGTTTCCTGCAAAGGATCTCTTCACTAACCGCTTGTGGTTTTTCTTCGCGCTGTTTTCTGGACAGAATGTCAGCCAAGGAAAGGGGTTTCTCGTCCTTTTGTTTCCTGCAAAGGATCTCTCCACTAACCGCTTGTGGTTTTTCTTCGCGCTGTTTTCTGCACAGAATGTCAGCCAACGAAAGGGGTTTCTCGTCCTTCTGTTTCCTGCAGAAGATCTCTCCACTAACCACTTGTGGTTTTTCTTCGCGCTGTTTTCTGGACAGAATGTCAGCCAAGGAAAGGGGTTTCTCGTCCTTCTGTTTCCTGCAAAGGATCTCTTCACTAA